>CM060259.1:25790412-26990412 GCA_030684275.1 Acipenser oxyrinchus oxyrinchus
GATGTAATGCTCTTCTATATATTGTGACATCATTTTTACTTCTATCTTAGAATCTGTATTAATTCTAATAAACATTATTTTATATAAATTTATATTTTTATTATATCATGCAATGCTGGCTCTGAGGATCAGTCTAGATTTGGCCTCCCAAGCGCATCAGCATGCACAATTTTTGAACAAACTTTGTTTATTTATTTAAATGTTATATATCTATTGAAGTTAATTAGTTCATTCTTTTCTGTTGAGTCCCGCTGGCATAATTGTATTCAGTCTATTTATCCATTTACTTTCTTTTATTCTTCTATATGTTGCATTGTCTAATTTTAGCTGTTCTAATACTACAAACTTTACATCATTTATGTCATGTCCTTGACTGGTGAAGTGCTGTACTATTGGTTCATTCATTTTTTATTTCTAATTAATGAAAGGTGGTTCTGAATTCGTTTATATAAAGTAGTTCCAGTCTCTCCAACATATTTGATTTCATCACATTTTTCACAGGCTATTCCATAAACAACATTGCTATTTTTACAGTAGGTATTAGTTTTTAGTGGATATGTGGTGTTCTTATGTTTAATTATATTTTTACTTTTATCTATGTATTTACACACTTTACATCTACTGGTGCACATGTTCAGTAGAACCTATTTTGTCAATTATTCTTTTATGTTTACTGTGAACTAAAATATCACCTAAATTAGCTTCTCTTTTGAATGCTACAACTGGGGCCTTAAGAAATACTTTTTTAATTTTTCTGAATTATGTAGAATCCATAAGTGTTTCCAAACTATCTTAGAAATATTGGGCAAAAGTTTAGAGTAAGTCATTATTAATGGGACTCTTTTGACCTTTTTATCTCTAGTTTTATAATCTAGTAGATCATCTCTTTTTAGTTTATCCACTTTTCTTAACTCCGTCTCTATAATTCTTTCTTTGTATCCTCTTTTTTTAAGATTTGTTTTTAATACATTTCTTTGTTTTACATAGTCACTTTCTTTTGAGCATATTCTTCGTATTCTTATTCCTAGACCCTTTGGGATTGCCCTTTTAGTGTGTATCGGATGTGCAGAGGACATGTGTAAATACTGGTGCATGTCAGTAGGTTTACAGAAGAGGTCAGTCTCAATTGAACCTTCTTCAAGTTTTACTATGGTATCTAAAAATTCTATTTCTTTCCTTGACCATCGAAGGTCCACCTTAATATTACTGTGTATTTCATTTGCTATTTTATGAAACTGGAAGAGAGACTCTTCTCCATGTGTCCAAACCCCAAAAATATCATCTACAAACCGAATGTATTCTAAAGGTTCTCTTTCCGATTTTCTAAGTAATTGTTCTTCCCATGTTCCCATGTATGTACTGGCAAAATGCATTCCTAATTTAGATCCTATTGCTGTACCATCGTTTTGTTTGTAATTCTTATCAACAAATGTAAAATAACTGTTTTCTAAAACTACGTTGATCATGTTCAGTACTTCTGCTGTTGGTATTGATTTATCTAGTCTATTATCTAGTGCTTTTGACAAGCTTCTAAAGTTTCTTTCTGAGGGACACTTGGGTACAAGGATTTTACATCCATGCAAAATAAAATTGTATTCTCTGGAAGGTTGTGTTTTATTGATTTAAGTCTTTTTAAAAATTGTGTTGTATCCTTAACATAGCTTGGTAATTTCTCAACGTGCGACCTAAGTTGTTTTTCTGCTATTTCAGCTATTATGTGTGTTGGATTATCAATTGTACTGACTATCATTAAGCATCGGGTGATTTTCTTTGTGCATTTTAGGATTTCCTCTTGCTAGGCCTGTTCTCGCATTATGTGGCTGCATGTATTTTTTAATTCTTTTGATATAATTCCTTTATTGTATAGTCTCTCCATAATTTCCTTAACCTCTTTTGCCGATTTATTGATCTTATTGCTTTTAACTTCTTCATATGTATCTGTATTATTTAATTCACATTCTACAGATTTCATATAGTCATCTGTGTTCATTATCACTATTCCTGAGCCTTTATCTGCTGGTCTTAACATTATATCATCATCATTTAACAACTCAGTCATAGCTTGTTCTTCAATATTGGTTAGATTAAGTTTACATCTTTTCTTTAGTCCTACTATTATTTCTTGTTTAACTACTTCAATATACATATCTAACCATTTGTCTCTTCCATCTGGAGGAGTCCATGTGCTTGTACTATTAACTTTAATCCCATGCTCATAATTACCCTCTGAATCTGAGATATTTTCATTGAAAAAATATTCCGCTAATCTCATCGTCTCTCCCACTCCTTCAATTCAGTGGCCAGTTTATCTTTATCGATGTATCTTTTAGTCGGTATAAACTTAAGTCCTTTACTCAGTACTGCTTTTTGGGATGTGGTTAAGGTTTTACTTGATAAATTAAATACTATGTCTTCTGTCTTATCTTTTGTGTATTTGGTACCATGTCTATTTTTGGGTCTCCTATCTTTATGTTTTGAATTCTCTGTCTTAGTCATGTTTAATTCCCTATTTCGCATTTTATTATTAACCTGGTTTATTTTTACTGTTTTAGATTTATTTTGATTATCTTTCTTAATTATGCCACAGTATTCAGATTTTCTTCGGTTTCATTGTCTTTAAATACAATAACTGAGAAATGGTTATTGTTGTATAAAAGGTTAATTGGATCGTTCTTATTTTTAATGGCTTCTATTGTGCCTTCGTATTTAAAACAGTCCTTATCCTTTAAGTCTATGTATACATGTATGGGCCTATTTAGGAGATCTACAGCCGCCATAACTTCTGCCTCTGTAGCCCAAGAATCTATACTTCCGTCACTTAATTTCATTTTTTCAATATGGGCCACTGAGTCGATGTACATTTCATATTGTTTTATATTGCTTTCCATTAGTTCTATTATATTATGTCTAATTGTTCGATGGTCATTTTGTGAACCGTATAAAACTACACTTAAACATCTAAAGAAACAGTTCCGTCCTTCTCTATTTGAACTATGTTGTAGTCGTCATAACTCTTATACTCGTATTGCTCAAGCATTCTATTCGATAGTTTTTCAGCAGTGTTTTCCTTATTCTCGGAATTGTTATGATTTGAAATTTTAATTTTTTCTAGACCTATTCTATTTTGTAATCCCGGTTGACCTATTAATTTGTGTAATTTCATTAACTTTTTGTTGTTCAAATGTTCTAGTGTTTTGTTCTCAAGGTTGTCTACTTTCTGAAGTAACTGTCTCATTTCTGATGGAGGGAACATGCAATTTATGTCATTTATTACTGTCTCTATTTCATTACTTATTTCTCTAATTCGTCTTGCCGATGTCAATTTAGCTTCCTGCATTACCTTAAACGAAGTCTCTTTTAATATCTGATTTACATTTAATCTTTCTGCTTCACTAGTCTTCATGTTTACGCTTAGTTTTATTTTAAAGCCAGTTGGAACTACCGCATTATCTATACAAGTATCTATAAAGTTTTGATGAGAACGATACTTAGCTCTCTGTGCCGTCAGTCTCTTAAGTTTATTATCTGCCTGTCTCGCCCTCCTGGATTGGTGTAATACTCCAGTCCGCCTCTCACTTCCTCCATTCATTTCTCTCTGTGCCGTCAGTCTCTTAAGTTTATTATCCGTCTGTGTCGCCCTCCTGGATTGGTGTAATACTCCAGTCCGCCTCTCACTTCCTCCATTCATTTCCTTTGTAGGATGATATTATGTATAAAACACAATAATATATTTTAGCTCAAAGAGCCAGCTGCCCAACGTTTCGATATGTTGCACATATCTTTCTCAAGGGAGCCTGTGTTTGAATCAAAACATTGGAGGTATTTATAGGTTTTTGACGGCATGACAACTACTTGTTATTGTTTACATTCAAATCTATGATTTATTCTTACATGATGTAATGCTCTTCTATATATTGTGACATCATTTTTACTTCTATCTTAGAATCTGTATTAATTCTAATAAACATTATTTTATATAAATTTATATTTTTATTATATCATGCAATGCTGGCTCTGAGGATCAGTCTAGATTTGGCCTCCCAGCGCATCAGCATGCACAATTTTTGAACAAACTTTGTTTATTTATTTAAATGTTATATATCTATTGAAGTTAATTAGTTCATTCTTTTCTGTTGAGTCCCGCTGGCATAATTGTATTCAGTCTATTTATCCATTTACTTTCTTTTATTCTTCTATATGTTGCATTGTCTAATTTTAGCTGTTCTAATACTACAAACTTTACATCATTTATGTCATGTCCTTGACTGGTGAAGTGCTGTACTATTGGTTCATTCATTTTTTATTTCTAATTAATGAAAGGTGGTTCTGAATTCGTTTATATAAAGTAGTTCCAGTCTCTCCAACATATTTGATTTCATCACATTTTTCACAGGCTATTCCATAAACAACATTGCTATTTTTACAGTAGGTATTAGTTTTTAGTGGATATGTGGTGTTCTTATGTTTAATTATATTTTTACTTTTATCTATGTATTTACACACTTTACATCTACTGGTGCACATGTTCAGTAGAACCTATTTTGTCAATTATTCTTTTATGTTTACTGTGAACTAAAATATCACCTAAATTAGCTTCTCTTTTGAATGCTACAACTGGGGCCTTAAGAAATACTTTTTTAATTTTTCTGAATTATGTAGAATCCATAAGTGTTTCCAAACTATCTTAGAAATATTGGGCAAAAGTTTAGAGTAAGTCATTATTAATGGGACTCTTTTGACCTTTTTATCTCTAGTTTTATAATCTAGTAGATCATCTCTTTTAGTTTATCCACTTTTCTTAACTCCGTCTCTATAATTCTTTCTTTGTATCCTCTTTTTTAAGATTTGTTTTTAATACATTTCTTTGTTTTACATAGTCACTTTCTTTTGAGCATATTCTTCGTATTCTTATTCCTAGACCCTTTGGGATTGCCCTTTTAGTGTGTATCGGATGTGCAGAGGACATGTGTAAATACTGGTGCATGTCAGTAGGTTTACAGAAGAGGTCAGTCTCAATTGAACCTTCTTCAAGTTTTACTATGGTATCTAAAAATTCTATTTCTTTCCTTGACCATCGAAGGTCCACCTTAATATTACTGTGTATTTCATTTGCTATTTTATGAAACTGGAAGAGAGACTCTTCTCCATGTGTCCAAACCCCAAAAATATCATCTACAAACCGAATGTATTCTAAAGGTTCTCTTTCCGATTTTCTAAGTAATTGTTCTTCCCATGTTCCCATGTATGTACTGGCAAAATGCATTCCTAATTTAGATCCTATTGCTGTACCATCGTTTTGTTTGTAATTCTTATCAACAAATGTAAAATAACTGTTTTCTAAAACTACGTTGATCATGTTCAGTACTTCTGCTGTTGGTATTGATTTATCTAGTCTATTATCTAGTGCTTTTTGACAAGCTTCTAAAGTTTCTTTACTGAGGGACACTTGGGTACAAGGATTTTACATCCATGCAAAATAAAATTGTATTCTCTGGAAGGTTGTGTTTTATTGATTTAAGTCTTTTTAAAAATTGTGTTGTATCCTTAACATAGCTTGGTAATTTCTCAACGTGCGACCTAAGTTGTTTTTCTGCTATTTCAGCTATTATGTGTGTTGGATTATCAATTGTACTGACTATCATTCGCATCGGGTGATTTTCTTTGTGCATTTTAGGATTTCCTCTTGCTAGGCCTGTTCTCGCATTATGTGGCTGCATGTATTTTTTAATTCTTTTGATATAATTCCTTTATTGTATAGTCTCTCCATAATTTCCTTAACCTCTTTTGCCGATTTATTGATCTTATTGCTTTTAACTTCTTCATATGTATCTGTATTATTTAATTCACATTCTACAGATTTCATATAGTCATCTGTGTTCATTATCACTATTCCTGAGCCTTTATCTGCTGGTCTTAACATTATATCATCATCATTTAACAACTCAGTCATAGCTTGTTCTTCAATATTGGTTAGATTAAGTTTACATCTTTTCTTTAGTCCTACTATTATTTCTTGTTTAACTACTTCAATATACATATCTAACCATTTGTCTCTTCCATCTGGAGGAGTCCATGTGCTTGTACTATTAACTTTAATCCCATGCTCATAATTACCCTCTGAATCTGAGATATTTTCATTGAAAAAATATTCCGCTAATCTCATCGTCTCTCCCACTCCTTCAATTCAGTGGCCAGTTTATCTTTATCGATGTATCTTTTAGTCGGTATAAACTTAAGTCCTTTACTCAGTACTGCTTTTTGGGATGTGGTTAAGGTTTTACTTGATAAATTAAATACTATGTCTTCTGTCTTATCTTTTGTGTATTTGGTACCATGTCTATTTTGGGTCTCCTATCTTTATGTTTTGAATTCTCTGTCTTAGTCATGTTTAATTCCCTATTTCGCATTTTATTATTAACCTGGTTTATTTTTACTGTTTTAGATTTATTTTGATTATCTTTCTTAATTATGCCACAGTATTCAGATTTTCTTCGGTTTCATTGTCTTTAAATACAATAACTGAGAAATGGTTATTGTTGTATAAAAGGTTAATTGGATCGTTCTTATTTTTAATGGCTTCTATTGTGCCTTCGTATTTAAAACAGTCCTTATCCTTTAAGTCTATGTATACATGTATGGGCCTATTTAGGAGATCTACAGCCGCCATAACTTCTGCCTCTGTAGCCCAAGAATCTATACTTCCGTCACTTAATTTCATTTTTTCAATATGGGCCACTGAGTCGATGTACATTTCATATTGTTTTATATTGCTTTCCATTAGTTCTATTATATTATGTCTAATTGTTCGATGGTCATTTTGTGAACCGTATAAAACTACACTTAAACATCTAAAGAAACAGTTCCGTCCTTCTCTATTTGAACTATGTTGTAGTCGTCATAACTCTTATACTCGTATTGCTCAAGCATTCTATTCGATAGTTTTTCAGCAGTGTTTTCCTTATTCTCGGAATTGTTATGATTTGAAATTTTAATTTTTTCTAGACCTATTCTATTTTGTAATCCCGGTTGACCTATTAATTTGTGTAATTTCATTAACTTTTTGTTGTTCAAATGTTCTAGTGTTTTGTTCTCAAGGTTGTCTACTTTACGAAGTAACTGTCTCATTTCTGATGGAGGGAACATGCAATTTATGTCATTTATTACTGTCTCTATTTCATTACTTATTTCTCTAATTCGTCTTGCCGATGTCAATTTAGCTTCCTGCATTACCTTAAACGAAGTCTCTTTTAATATCTGATTTACATTTAATCTTTCTGCTTCACTAGTCTTCATGTTTACGCTTAGTTTTATTTTAAAGCCAGTTGGAACTACCGCATTATCTATACAAGTATCTATAAAGTTTTGATGAGAACGATACTTAGCTCTCTGTGCCGTCAGTCTCTTAAGTTTATTATCTGCCTGTCTCGCCCTCCTGGATTGGTGTAATACTCCAGTCCGCCTCTCACTTCCTCCATTCATTTCTCTCTGTGCCGTCAGTCTCTTAAGTTTATTATCCGTCTGTGTCGCCCTCCTGGATTGGTGTAATACTCCAGTCCGCCTCTCACTTCCTCCATTCATTTCCTTTGTAGGATGATATTATGTATAAAACACAATAATATATTTTAGCTCAAAGAGCCAGCTGCCCAACGTTTCGATATGTTGCACATATCTTTCTCAAGGGAGCCTGTGTTTGAATCAAAACATTGGAGGTATTTATAGGTTTTTGACGGCATGACAACTACTTGTTATTGTTTACATTCAAATCTATGATTTATTCTTACATGATGTAATGCTCTTCTATATATTGTGACATCATTTTTACTTCTATCTTAGAATCTGTATTAATTCTAATAAACATTATTTTATATAAATTTATATTTTTATTATATCATGCAATGCTGGCTCTGAGGATCAGTTATAACAATTGCATATACAGCAATCTACCCGTTAAGAAAAATGATTGTATTTAGGAATTGTATTTCAATCACATCAGTCCTCCTCAGTCAGGCATCAGGCATCAGTCCTCCTCAAGTCAGGCATCAGTCCTCCACGAGTCAGGCATCAGTCCTCCTCAAGTCAGGCATCAGTCCTCCTCGAGTCAGGCATCAGTCCTCCTCGAGTCAGGCATCAGTCCTCCTCGAGTCAGGGATCAGGCATCAGTCCTCCTCAAGTCAGGCATCAGTCCTCCTCGAGTCAGGCATCAGGCATCAGTCCTCCTCAAGTCAGGCATCAGTCCTCCTCAAGTCAGGCATCACTCCTGCTCAAGTAAGGTATCAGTCCTCCTCGAGTCAGGCATCAGGCATCAGTCCTCCTCGAGTCAGGCATCAGTCCTCCTCGAGTCAGGCATCAGGCATCAGTCCTCCTCGAGTCAGGCATCAGGCATCAGTCCTCCTCGAGTCAGGCATCAGGCATCAGTCCTCCTCGAGTCAGGCATCAGGTATCAGTCCTCCTCAAGTCAGGCATCAGGCGTCAGTCCTCCTCAAAGTCAGGCATCAGTCCTCCTCGAGTCAGGCATCAGTCCTCCACGAGTCAGGCATCAGTCCTCCTCAAGTCAGGCATCAGTCCTCCTCGAGTCAGGCATCAGTCCTCCTCGAGTCAGGCATCAGTCCTCCTCGAGTCAGGCATCAGGCATCAGTCCTCCTCGAGTCAGGCATCAGGCATCAGTCCTCCTTGAGTCAGGCATCAGTCCTCCTCCAGTTTTTTTTTTTTTTAAGGGGAGATTGAGGGGTTGGGCGGAGTCACCTAAATTACCCAAACAAGAGCAAAATACTTTAAATGCTTCTGTTGCAGTGCTTCCCAACCTGTGGTCCGTGAGTAAACTCCAAGTGGTCCGCAAATAGCTCCCAAAATTCGGCTATGCAGTTCTAAGCAACACAACAAACAGCTTGTGATCGTGTAAACACAATAAAAAATACCCTTTGTTTCTTTGATTTGCTGGGCCACCATACTTTTCAGTACAGCTTGTTAATATCATTGGATAGGGGAGGAATTGAATTTTACTGCCTGCTTGTTTGTTTTCTCGTGTGACGTCACTGAGACGGTGTGGCAAAGTGGTTGCTGATTATGTACAGGTGCAGAGGTGATGCAGTGCAGGAATAAACAGAGACAGAGATTTGTAATCCGGTATGGAAAAATATCCGTTTTATTTTAGTTATAATCCAGGTCTGGTGACCAAATAATAAACTCTGGTTATACACAGCGATGCGTAAAACACAGAGAACAGTGACAAATAAAGAGTGACAAATACTGCAGTGCTGTTCCAGGTTCAGTGCTGGCTCTTAGCGACAGCTCCGGAACGTGTTAGCCGTCTATAAACACACAAGTAACAATTATAGACAAGACAAACAAAACAAACACTCACGATACACAAAACAAACACTCTTAATACACAGTGCACGGGTCCTTCTGGGTCTATTTTGAAACCAAAAGTAAAGGAAAAGATTTACAATTCTCCAACCCCTTTTATGCGATTATGCATGACCCCTTGGTAAACGATTGCAGCTCATTCTATTGCCTGCAGCTGTTACCTCGTTTACCTTCCAGGTCAATACTGTCCTGCACTGGAGTCTTGCCTTTTTCCAGGCTGACTGACTTCCCGACCCAGGGAATGAACTGTCAGGACAACCTGTCCAAAGCCTTTCCCTTTCGCTACTTAGTACCCTCGCAGGTCGAGAGGGAGATTTACAACCAGAACTCATTATATTTCCATCACAGACAGCCATTTCATTTTTAAAGGGCAGAGACATTTTCAACAGCACAGAGAAACAAAACATAACACAAGAAATTGTTCACAGCTAAGAAAAAAATGTGAAAACACTATAAATCTGATGTATTTGACTTAGTTATATTAGAACAGTATTCTGTCTCATATTGTCTCATAATGTTTTTACAACATTATAAATATCAAGAAACGAGTGGATATAAGCAGATACTATTTCATGAACTAAATTTGTCAGGTAAGTTTTTTTCCTTATTACTGATAATAATGAAAGGAATGAACTAATATTTTATTTATAAATATTTATTTTGAGAAAATAATTGAGAGTAGTGTCCATTATTGCTTATAAAGACCCTGAGAGTAAATGTGTATTATGTCATTGCAATCACTCAAGTGAAACAAATATGTTGTAATTTGCCCAAATATCAATTCTACTTTCAGGAAGTATTGTAAGGTCCCTCGGGTCATAGAATAACATGTTTTTATACATGTATCTCTAAGCAGAATCCATGATAATAAACAAATACTTAATGTTTAAAATAAAAACGAAATATGTCCAAAAAAAAAGCCAAAAGTTTATATGATTTTTGAAGTACTTTATAATGTTCCCCAGAGTGAGAGTCAACTACAACCAACCAAACAACCAAACAAAAAAACCTGGTCCTGGTGGAGCATCCCACTGAAAAACGCATGGTCCTCAAAGGGTTAACCACATTATATATAATTAGAAGATATGCATGTAGTTTGCATTTTTCCCCTTTATCTGTTTTATTTTATTATGGGTGTGCAATAGTTATTGGCGACTCAGTGAATGCAATAAGATTCATTTGTTACACAAGGTAACGGTTGCGGGTTTCAGCACGTATTTACATTTACTGGATTTGAAGATGACTCAAGCCCCAGTGCATTACTTGTCAGGAGGTTTTGTTAAACAAAACTCTTAATCCTGCAAAAGTGAAACGCCATTTATCTACAAAGCATTCGGAATGTGAAATTAAACAAAAAGAAATAGGAACTTTGTCATCAGCAACTTTGAAAACGTAAAATGACAACATTGCTTGATGAACTGGTAGCGAAGATTCAAGCCCAGGAATCTCATTAAATTAGGTGCTTTATATAAACACTTTACTTTCTACATGTATTTATACATATACACATACAAATTAGTTTAAAAATGCTGTAGTGAAAATGCGTGGCAACACCAAGGTGGTCCCTACATTGAAAGAAGTTGGGAACCAAGTAGATGGCATTGTTATTGTGGTGGGTGAGTAAGAAATTATTAAAAAAGGTGATTGTATCATTTAAAACAATAATGAAAATGTAAACTAATTGCTAACAATATAGTGTAGCTGCTGATTAGTCGATGCATTCTTACTGTTTCTTTTGTATTTGTGAAAAACACAGGGCTCTGATTATTATTCTGATGAAAAGACTTCTCAAAGCTGACTGCCAGAAAGTGTGTGAGGCAAGGTAATCATACCATGATGAAAAGTAAATTGAGAAGCCTTTTCAAAAGCTATTCTGTTCTGGAGTAGTTAATGGCAGCAGTGTGGAGTAATGATTAGGGCTCTGGACTCTTGACCGGAGGGTCGTGGGTTCAGTCCCAGGTGGGGGACACTGCTGCTGTACTCTTGAGCAAGGTACTTTACCTAGATTGCTCCAGTAAAAAAAAAGACCCAACTGTATAAATGGGTAATTGTATGTAAAAATAATGTGTAAAAAATAATGTAATTGTATGTAAAAATAATGTGATATCTTGTAACAATTGTCGCCCTGGATAAGGGTGTCTGCTAAGAAATAAATAATAATAATAATAATAATAATAATAATAATAATAATAATAATAATAATAATAATAATAATAATGGTAATTAATATAGACAGAAGCACACATCATATATCATTGTGGGATAAGTAATAAGTAAAAAAATAAAAATTTAAACAACAGAATATGTGTTCTAATCCAAGGTTATCAATGTAGCATGGTCAGGTGCGTGCCTGATAATGAATACAATTGCAATAGTAAATATGGAAATCATGACCGTGCACACTAATTGCAATTATGGTGCACCATAATGTTTAGTGCCCTTTCGTAAAAGAGGCCCTATGGCGATTAAAATGGACAAGTTAAGTATATAATTTTTTTGTAGTGCCTGTTATTAAAATTATAGAGGGGTATTTCAGCCCATATTGCATTGTTTAATTTGGAGCTTTTTTTATAAAGCACCCCTTATTTTGGATATTTTGAAACAAAACCCTCTCTACAGCAGTTACTGCACAGTGTAATATTGTGATATTTCTTAATGCTTGTCATTTAAGGTTTAACTTAAGTGTTATATTAGAGTACATGACTGATACAAGCAGAGGATACAAAGAGCCACAGAGCGTACGACAGAGCTGTATTTTACTGAAAAAAGAAAAGTGGCGTATTATCAGTTTATTGTAATGCTTGCACTGTTCTGTTTTAAAACACACGGTATACAATCTGTTCTGCAAAGACTTTCTTTCTGGTTTTGTTTGAAGATTTTATCATGAATAGTGTCTTTTAAAATACAGACACGGTCTCCCAGTGTGACATGTCAGCCGGTTCATATTTCTAATTTCTGAAGCTTTCTCTACAGAATGAATACATTGTATGTTCTACTGAAAAAGAACCTAAAGACGTGGCATGACCTGAAGTGATCTCAGTGCTAATTAAGGACAATTAGCTTTTTATCTACAAAAACAAGGGGGCTAATGAAATTGAGAAATATTTATTTTTTCCTTTTATGTCAACATTTGCTGTTATAATATCCCCTCTTTCTCCAAGTCCTGACCCTGCCCCCTCCCCTCCCCTCTGAATTGTGGGCTGATCTGAACTGTGGGCTGATTTTGTGATCTGGATGCTCTGAACTGTGGGCTGATTTTGTGAACATGTTTAGCTTGTCCAGCCCTCGTGTGTAATTCGTCCAGCCCTCATGTTTAGCTCGTCCAGCCCTCGTGTTTATCTTGTCCAGCCCTCGTGTTTAATTTGTCCAGCCCTCGTGTTTAGCTTGTCCAACCTGGTGTTTAGTTTGTCCAGCCCTCGTGTTTAGTTTGTCCAGCCCTCGTGTTTAGCTCGTCCAGCCCTCGTGTTTAGTTTGTCCAGCCCTCGTGTTTAGTTCGTCCAGCCCTCGTGTTTAGTTTGTCCAGCCCTCGTGTTTAGTTCGTCCAGCCCTCGTGTTTAGTTTGTCCAGCCCTCGTGTTTAGCTTGTCCAGCCCTCGTGTTTAGTTTGTCCAGCCCTCGTGTTTAGCTCGTCCAGCCCTCGTGTTTAGTTCGTCCAGCCCTCGTGTTTAGTTTGTCCAGCCCTCGTGTTTAGTTCGTCCAGCCCTCGTGTTTAGTTTGTCCAGCCCTCGTGTTTAGCTCGTCCAGCCCTCGTGTTTAGTTCGTCCAGCCCGCGTGTTTGGTTCGTCCAGCATTCGTCTGGGTTGTCTGCTACTAGGGGCCTGTGTCGGGGTCCCCTGGGATTTTAGTTTCCATTACTGCACAGACTTGCTCACCTAATTGAACAAGAAATCACAACATGCTTCATAGTCTGGGTCTCTTCGAGTGCCTCCAATAGGTCCCAAATGAGCTGTGTTCTTAAAAAAAGCCTGATAATAATGTAGCCTTATAATGCTCTGCTTTTGACTGAACTGAGACAGATACCTTCATGTGAGTGGAGATCATGGGGCTGACAGTCCCTCTGGACATTACTGCACAAAATGAAAAGCAAATTGCCAAGAGCATAGTGCTAATTCAAAAAGAAAAGGTTTGTCGTAGCACACTTCTGTGTGTGTGTGTGTGTGTGTGTGTGTGTGTGTGTGTGTGTGTGTGTGTGTGTGTGTGTGTGTGTGTGGGCAGGTATTACTATCAATGTGCAGATGAAATTTGACAAAATGTCCCCACAACTCCTGAAAAAACACTTTGTAAAACACCTTTTTAAGAACTAAATATGCCTTTCACCCTGTGTGGAATTTTGTCTGCCTCTCATATAGTGAGAGTCAATGAGAAGTCCCCACAAATATAGGAATGCAAACGTGTGTGTGTGTGTGAGAGAGATTGTGTGAGAGTGTGTTTGTGAGAGATTGTGTGTATGTGTGAGAGATTGTCTGAGAGTGTGTGTGTGTGTGTGTGGGTGTGAGAGAGATTGTGTGAGAGTGTGTTTGTGAGAGTGTTTGTGTGTGTGTGAGAGTGTGTGTGTGAGAGTGTGTGTGTGTGTGAGAGTGTGTGTGTGTGTGAGAGATGTTGTGTGTGAGAGTGTTTGTGAGTGTGAGAGATTGTTTGTGTGTGAGAGTGTTTGTGTGTGAGAGATTGTGTAAGAGTGTGTGTTTGTGAGAGTGTTTGTGTGTGTGTGTGAGAGAGATTGTGTGTGTGTGTGAGAGATTGTGTGAGAGTGTGTGTTGTGTGAGAGTGTTTGTGTGTGTGTGTGTGTGAGAGATGTGTGTGAGAGTGTGTGTGTGTGAGAGTGTTGTGTGTGTGTGAGAGTGTTTGTGTGTGTGTGAGAGATGTGTGTGAGAGTGTGTGTTGTGTGAGAGTGTTGTGTGTGTGTGAGAGATTGTGTGAGAGTGTGTGTGTGAGAGTGTGCGTGTGTGTGTGTGTGTGTGTGTGTGTGTGTGTGTGTGTGTGTGTGTGTGTGTGTGTGTGTGAGAGATTGTGTGATAGTGTGTGTTTGTGAGAGTGTTTGTGTGTGTGTGTGTAAGTGTAAGTAAAGAGGCACACTGGACATTGGCCTTGCGGTATTGTATATGTCCATGTAAAAGGAACATGTTTAAACATGATTTCGGGACACTTCATCTAAACTCTTCAGTCAGTGTATTGAAAGTTATATTTTAACACACACTATATATCAGTCTATTCTGCAAAGCAATAGAAGTTCATCCAAGTGTTTTCCTTTTACAATCCTGTTTCAATGTACTGCCTGCATGGGGAATATGATCTGGTTGCTCGTAGTGCTCTGACTCACGTTTAAAAGCCAGCAAGTGTCTGGATTTTATTCACAAAAACAGACCTTGACTTAACGGTTTGTGTATAGTTCCTTGTATCTCTAAATCATTCTGCTTAATACATTAGGAAAATAAAACAAAAACATAACTGTAACCTTGAGCACACTATCCCAACAAGGACTGTGTGCGTTTCATGATTTAAAGGAGAACAAAAGGTTTACCCACGGGCAGGGCCGGATTTAAGTGGGGACAACGGGGACATTTGTCCATGGCCCTGGGCTGCCGAGGGGGCCCACAGCCTGGTTAAAATAAAATACAAAAATAAAAATTGTTATTTTACAGTTTAAAATCCAATCCACTTGCCCCGTGATCGCGCTAGCTACACACTTGCGTCTGTTACTGGTCACTCGCACGCTGGAGGACGGCGAGAGAGAGTGAGAGATAGAGCGGGAGAGAGAGACTAATACAGAACACATGGAAAAACTTAGCGGTGCAGCGAAACGAAAAAATCAAAAGGAAAAGCAAGCTAGTATGAAAAATGCCTGCTGGAAAACATTCCGAAACTATCAAATTTCGATTTGAAATCCTATAAAAATTAAGTAACGACAACAACAAATGAACCTGAACAACTGGTCAACGAGAGTTTTTGGTGGCGCTACTGTTCCAAATAACGGGCCTGAAGAATTAGAAAGTACAGAACAAGAAGTCAGACTCAGTCTGCCCACATCGCCAATCAACAATCAAGGTAACTTCAATCTGCCTTTCGCTTTAACCCACAGACTTGTGGAATAACATTCTGGAGAGATTAGACAAAATTAGCAAATCCATTCAAGCACACAGCACGAACTGTCAGTGGTAGTTGAATTACTTGAATCTCTGAAAACATTTCTGGATAATATTCGTGGTCATTTTGATGATTTTGAAAACCATGCAATGGAAACTGCTGTGCTGAAGAGATATCGAGATGAAGAGCGACAGTAGAGATGATCACCCAGTCAGTGCTCTGCAGGATCACGATTGCCCCAGTGTAACTAAAGATTTACCACAGGGCAGAGACAGATTTCGTGTCAATATTTTCCTAAAGATTCTGGATACTCTTTCAGATTGCTTGCACCGATCAATAGCGTGTGTTACTGTGCATAACTTGTTTGGCTTCCTTACCGACTTTGTCAGAATATGACATCAAAAACAAAGCTGCTACACTCGTGCAAACCTATCCTTCTGATCTGGATGAATATTTCCCATCACAAATGCTCCAGTTTACTAAATTTATTTCTGGCCAGGACAAGAGAACAGCATTTAACCACCTTCAACGTATCCTGAATTCTCAGGAGGGGGTCTGTTCTGGTTCCTTTTCCAGGGGCCAATGATACCAAAATCCGGCCCTGCCCACGGGGTTAAAATAAAAATCTCTCCAGTAAATATGCACAAAACAAGGTGACTTAGACTAGCACATAACCTTCAAACAGTAACAAGTAACACAACACAGCGAGCAGTGCAACATGGTGTAAAGCTTTTTAAATGTTTCATTTCAGTGCAATACATTGTTCCTTATGTTTTAGTAGCACTGATCTAGGGATACCCCAGCTAACCCTGCCCCTTGATCAGCAGGAATGCCAGCCCTGTTGGAATGGTGCTTACGGCTCTGGTTGCTGTCACATACAAGATCGCTATCGGTTTTGAAGGGTAAGTTTCCGTTTTTACTTGAAACAGTATTGTAGTTTTATCAGTTTACTCCTAGCAGATGAACCCCAATTCCTCTACTCTTTATGCTTCCCTCTTCCCAATGCTGGCCTCAGAACAGAATCAATCTGTTTTAGAACTTAGATTGTACACATTAGCCATTGAAACAAAACAAAACAAGAGCTAATGATTCTTTACTAAGCCCCTATTGTTGTTAGAATGGAATTGAACATGATGACATATTGTTCAATTCCATTCTAAAACTTTAGCATAGCAACGTGTAATAAAGTAGAGTACAGTACGTATAATATACAAAGGAAATCATTGACAATTAGTGCAAAACAAAGCTGTGTAATACAGTATTTGGCAATTTACAAAACAGCAGTCCATGCCAAAGTAATTGGACAGGTTTAACCTGGGACAGAAATGGCATTGAGGTTCAATACAAACTTCCCTAATCTTTCCCAACTCCCTCCAGTTTGTTTAAACTCCACTGTGAGTTCTCAAGGTCAGTACCTCAGAACTGACCTGCTTGTTAGGCCATGACATTTATAAAACATTTTTCTCAGTGATACATTTCATTAAAATCCGAAGATGCAGTTGTCCCACGGTTAAAGCAGAAAATGAATTGAGTTGGTGGTCAGATTTAAACCTTTGACAGACCTAATATTGCTTTTGTTTGATAATGGCCAGGATCTAATTTGTGACTGCTCACCATCTAGTATTAGAGAGAGGGGGATTGACCTACATTAAGATTACTTATCTGCGGGCAGTACATCTCAGAGAGAGAGAGAGAGAGAGAGAGAGAGAGATAATAAACCTGCTATTTGCTTTGGAAGGGGGTCAAGCAAGCAAACAATAAAATAAGAGAGTTTGTTTTGTTTTCCAAGTAAATCCATGTACCTTACTTGTGTATCATTTCCTTTAATTGAGCTTAAGGGCTTACAAATCAACAGATTATTACCCCCCCCCCTTTTCCAGTAAACATGAATAAGTCGAAGAGAAACCTGCCCACAGATAAAGACGTTTCCAAAAACCAGTGACAGGCACAGGCTGGCACGCTTACTATTTTACAGTGGCAATTTGTCTGTTTATTTTCTGTATTTACAGACCTTTCACTGAGGAAATATATCGACAGAAAACCAAATCTGTGAAGAACAAATAAGTGCATCTGTGTTTGTTCAGGGATTTGCTGCTCACATTTCAACAAGCAAAGGACCCAGTAGGGATAGACTACTGTATGTGGACCAGCTTCCTAAAGAACACTATCTGTATTGTGGGTCTTTGCTGTTACAGTACAGTATTATACAATGTACATCTGTATTCCCTCACTAAAAGACTATGGAAGTATGTGTTGTCATATTCATGTATTCTTGTACTATGTATTGTAGCTCAGTGGCACAGCTGCTTGGATTTGTGGGGATTGCTGTTCTCCGCAGTCTAAGAAAAGCAGCGATCATCACAAACCCAAGCAGCTGTTTCTTTACCTGATTCACTTTGAATGGTAAATGAACCCGATCGACAGCAATGCCCTCACCTGATTTCTGTGGCGAGCTACATCCCAGTAATTGAATAATCGGGTTGTGCAGCACTGCTCTAATGTGTGTTCTGCATAACAGATCACATTTACATTTGAAATCACTAGATGTTATTGTCATGTTGCTTGTTAAAGATTGTCTTGTATAAGTGAAAACACATAATGCATATTCCACTCATTCTGTATAATGATTTTTTATGTATGCAAATGTATAAGAAAATACACAATACTGCCCCATACACAGAGATTCATTCAAGTCTGACTGAAATGAGGCCTAAAATATGTATTAGAAAGCTCCATTTTTGTGATGTATTGCTAGAGTGACCAGTTTAGCCGGGACAGGCCCAGTTTTTCATCAAAGGTCCCAGTGTCCCAACATTTTTCTCAAAATTTTTCCTGGTTTTCAGCCACTACTTTTTGTCAAAATAACGTAAACAACCGCTTCCTATATAATCAAGAACATTATTTTTATAAAGTGATTAACACAGACAGACATACATGCTTATTCCTTAGTGTGTCATGTGTTTTCATTTAGACCCCGTTCACACCACTGGGCTGGCCAGTAGAATAACATTAACCCTAATAATCACAATAACAGGCATTGAAATATTAATGAGGGTCTCCCCCTCACATGGTGCATCAACAATCTTAATATGTGTGGATGAGAACAGTATTTTTTTATGTGTGTGTAAAAGCAAGCAGCTAAAAGAAATGATCAGCATTTTAATGTAAAGACGCACACTTCTGTAGCTATATTGTTGCAAAATAAACAATGGTAGCTGAATATGCCAAGTCACCAGCACCATTATTGATCATTACTAAGATCCACAATCCTATAGTTTTTATATTTATCGCTTAGTTACTAAATAACAGGAAGAAAAGCTAATTGTGACAAATGAAGCATAATTATGACTGCACTGCAGCGTGTGTATTATGTGACAGAAGCAACCTGAACGTTAACCTGCTAGATTTTTAAAATTTAATATTTTTATAATTAAAGTTGTATGATGTAGAAATAATTACCATTCAATATTGATCCACTGCCGTCTTGGCTAGCAGGGCATTCAGCTTTCTATTTACCTTTCACGTGTGTGGGAGTATGGGAGTGTCTACTGAGCTACGTAACCACATTGGTCATGTGATATGAAAAGGCGGCCCTAAGTCTGCTTTGCTTTCATACATATGTAAAGGCAGACTCTGGTCTCAGATTGCAGGCCCTGGGCCACATCAAAACGGCGGCCTAAATGTGGGCCGGCCCTGGGCTGCCTTTTCTTTTTTGGATATCAAAATCCAAAATCAAAATCCAGTCTTTTTTGGATAGCGTTCACATATGAGAAAAGGCGGCCCTGAGGTGGTGGAAGATGGTGCAGTATGAGTCTGAAAGGCTACAGGAAGGGTATGACTGCTGACTAGAGCACATCATAAAATCATGGCTCATCCACACATCCGCTTTCACTGCCTCAGGTGACTGGTACCTGCTCATGGCTAAGTACATAGTGCAAATAAATACTGTCATTTCAGAAAATCTTACCTAATATATATTGCTATAATTTGGTCTGAGATTTTCTGATATGAAAAGCACACACATTATGGTAAATAAAACAGTAGCAATACGTATATAACACTATGGCAAGTTAAACTAATAATCCACAAATTATACACTCAGGAGTGTACTGAAATTAGCTAGCTGCTTTAAAAATAATAATAATAATAATAATAATAATAATAATAATAATAATAATAATAATAATAATAATAATAAGAGTGAGAAGATGGCTATTTAAATAACCATTAAATAGCCTATATTTAAATGGTTTAATTATTCTTATCGGTTATTTAACAATGTGTCCCGGTTTTGAGCTTTGAAAATCTGGTTCCCCTGTGTATTGCTTTATACAGTTGTACTGTTTTGTGATCCTAAAAAATGTAAAAATGAATAAAGATCATTGCATAAGATCACTTTTGGTTTCTTGGCCTGTTATTTTCTCTTTGCACTTTGTCAGAAAGTTTTCATATTACCCAAATACTTCTCTTTACAGACCACTAGAACTCATATGTCAGTCTTTGAACATGCTTTTTACAAATTATGTTTGATACACAAGAGATTAACTAATTTAACTAAATCCTAACCCACATTTAACTAAACCCTAACCCCGCCCCAAACCCACACATTTAACTAAACCCTAACCCTAACCCCCACATTTAACTAAACCCTAACCCTAACCCACACATTAAACTAAACCCTAACCCTAACCCACACATTTAACTAAACCCTAACTCTAACTCACACATTTAACTAAACCAACCCTAACCCACACATTTAACTAAACCCTAACCCTAACCCACACATTTAACTAAACCCTAACCCTAACCCACACATTTAACTAAACCAACCCTAACCCACACATTTAACTAAACCATAACCCTAACCCACACATTTAACTAAACCCTAACCCTAACCCACACATTTAACTAAACCCTAACCATATAAAATGGGAGAACCCAGTGGGGAGCACGATGGACAAAATTGAAATGGTGGAAATGACAAATGACTGCTTCCTAACGCAATTTGTCAAGGCACCGACTAGAGGGGAGGCATGCCTTGATTTAGTCTTTTCAAATAACGAAGACAGAATAACTAAAACAGAGGTCAGAAAGCCATTGGCAAACTCAAACCACAACATGGTCTCATTTGAAGTGTTTTTTAAAACCCCAAAAGTAATGACTAAAGCTAAGGTTTACAATTTTAGAAAAGCAAACTATGAAGGTATGAAACAGAGACTAACAGAAGTAGATTGGAGTAAAATAGAGAAAACATCCACAGAAAAAGGATGGCTGTTTTTAAAAATGTAGTACTAGAGGCAAAACAATTACATCCCAAAAGTAGACAAATCTAAATCTAAAACAAAATGGCCAAAATGGTTTAATAGATCAATTTAAAAAAATATTCAGCGAAAAAAGGCACATTTCAGAGCGTTTAAAAGGGACCAAAAACAAAGTTCACAGAAAGAGTACTTGGAACTGCAAACACAAGTCAAAAAGGAAGTTAGAAAGGCCAAGAGAGAGATAGAAATCAATATTGCTAAGGGGGCTAAAACCAATTCCAAAATGTTTTTCCAATATTATAACAGCAAGAGAACATTCAAAGAGGAGATTAAATGTCTAAGAGACACAAATGGCAAAATCATAGATGAAGAAAAAAAATAGCAAATATATTAAATGATTACTTTTTACAGGTTTTTACAAAGGAGGACACGGACAACATGCCCCACATGTCGACCTGTTCCTATCCAGTTTTAAATAACAGGCAGAAGTGTTAAAGGGACTAAGAGCTCTTAAAATAAACAAATCCCCTGGGCCGGATGAGATCCTCCCAATAGTACTCAAAGAAATTAAAGAAGTTATTTACAAACCGCTAACCAAGATCATGCAACAGTCTCTTGACACAGGGGTTGTACCGACAGACTGGAAAATTGCAAAAGTAATACCAATCCACAAAAAGGGAGACAAAACCAAACCAGGTAACTACAGACCAATAAGCCTGAATTCTATTATATGTAAACTTATGGAAACTACAATAAGATCTAAAATGGAAAATTACCTTTATGGTAACAATATACTGGGAGACAGTCAGCATGGTTTTAGGAAAGGGAGATCGTGTCTAACTAACAGGCTTGACTTTTTTGAGGATGCAACATTGACAATGGATAACTGCAAAGCATACAACATGGTTTATTTAGCTTTCCAGAAAGCTTTTGACAAAGTCCTGCATAAAAGATTAAATCTCAAACTGAACGCAGTAGGGATTCAAGGAAATGCATGCACATGGATTAGGGAGTGGTTAACATGTAGAAAACAGAAAGTACTGATTAGAGGAGAAACCTCAAAATGGAGTGAGGTAACCAGTGGTGTACCACAGGGATCAGTATTAGGTCATCTGCTATTCCTAAACTACATCAATGATTTAGATTCTGGTATAGTAAGCAAACTTGTTAAATTTGCAGACGACACAAAAATAGGAGGAGTGGCAAACACTGTTGCAGCAGCAAAGGTCATTCAAAATGATCTAGACAGCATTCAGAACTGGGCAGACACATGGCAAATGACATTTAATACAGAAAAGTGTAAAGTATTGCATGCAGGCAATAAAAATGTGCATTATAAATATCATATGGGAGATACTGAAATTGAAGAAAGGAACTATGAAAAAGACCTAGGAGTTTATGTTGACTCATAAATGTCTTCATCTAGACAATGTGGAGAAGCTATAAAAAGGCCAACAAGATGCTTGGATATATTGTGAGAAGTGTTGAATTTAAATCAATGGAAGTAATGTTAAAACTTTACAATGCATTAGTAAGACCTCACCTAGAATATTATGTTCAGTTCTGGTCACCTCGTTACAAAAAGGATATTGCTGCTCTAGAAAGAGTGCATAGAAGAGCAACCAGAATTATCCCAGGTTTAAAAGGCATGTCGTATGCAGACAGGCTAAAAGAATTGAATCTATTCAGTCTTGAACAAAGAAGACTATATGGCGATCTGATTCAAACATTCAAAATCCTAAAAGGTATAGACAATGTCGACCCAGGGGACTTTTTTGACCTGAAAAAAGAAACAAGGACCAGGGGTCACAAATGGAGATTAGATAAAGGGGCATTCAAAACAGAAAATAGGAGGCACTTTTTTACACAAAGAATTGTGAGGGTCTGGAACCAACTCCCCAGTAATGTTGTTGAAGCTGACACCCTGGGATCCTTCAAGAAGCTGCTTGATGAGATTCTTGAGAGTCCAAATGTAAAGCTGCTTTTTTCCAGGTGAGTACTTTTTTGTTTTATTTTTACAACTAGTTTACTAATTAACAAATGTTGTTCGTTATGAGTTAGTAGTTGTTTAAAATATTCTAATCTATGTATAAACTAATAAAAAGATACAATACAATTCAACTTGATCTTTACAACATTACTAAAACAATAGCTTTAAAAGTGGCTAAAGACAAATGTAGCCCCATTCAATGGTATAAACAGGGTTTATTAATAGGTTACTATATAGAAACATTAACAAAAACTACCCTTTGGATACCGAGACTCCTTCAGAAGTCATATTTTATCCCTGTGGAAGTTTTTCACAATAGTCTCAATCTGTAACAAAGATGCAGTAATTGCTCATTCGAAATGTGTGTGCTTTGCAGTATAATTGGCAGAGTATTCACAATCATCGATCACATTCAGTTATATAGATTTACTCTCATAAAGGAAGCAAGTATGCAGCGTGTGTGACATTCATGTGAGGGAGGGTTATTATACTGAGCCCTCATTTCAACAAAAGCGAGTTCTCCTGGCAATGTGGTGCATTTTGAAATGATTTTGTACTTGCATCACAGACAGACAGGCTCAGTTTAAATGGAGTCATTTATTGGGATAAAGTAAAAGAGACTTCAGATGCCTATTGTAGTGTACAAAATGATCCCACAATCAGCACCTGATGAGAGCCCTATTTTGAATGGCGAAACCAAGCCAAAGGAATTGAATTTCAAGAAACAAAATGATAACAGGATGGTCGGATATCGACTGACTATCTTTAGATGTTTCTCACTGTACTTGAGTGAACTCTGATATGAAAGACATTTAAATTCTATTGCTGTAGACCAGGATATAGAGGCGTGATGGCTTTGTTCGAAACTTTAAAGTAAATTAGCCATGCCATGCTACAACTGTTTAAATAATTTTAATTTTCATTGTTAACATCCTGACAACTTTTTACACTTATAACTTTAAAGTCTGTTTCAAAGCTCTTTTCAAAATGTCCGCTGTAGTGCGCTGACAGTGTAAGGATTATTGCCTACATTGTCAAACAGATAACACAGCAATAATGATCCATTATGTGGTACGGAACAGAAGAGCCACAGCACTTGCTATGTTTTTTTTTTTTTTCTGAAGTGATTTAGAAGACAGATCTTAAACCTCACTGCACTAGGGCGGACATTTTGAAAAGAGCTTTGAAGCAACGTGGGGACATATATAACGCTATATTTTTCGGAACCCCTCTACTTAGTCTTTAAGCATTTGCCATGTGAAGGCTCCTTGCTAAATGAGTTAATTGGGTGTAAGAACAGAATAGCCTTCCTTCCAGCAACGGCCTCACTCAGGAACCAGCCTTCCTTCCAGCAACGGCCTCACTCAGGAACCAGCCTTCCTTCCAGCAACGGACTCACTCAGGAAACAGCCTTCCTTCCAGCAACGGCCTCACTCAGGAACCAGCCTTCCTTCCAGCAACGGCCTCACTCAGGAACCAGCCTTCCTTCCAGCAACGGCCTCACTCAGGAACCAGCCTTCCTTCCAGCAACGGCCTCACTCAGGAACCAGCCTTCCTTCCAGCAACGGCCTCACTCAGGAACCAGCCTTCTTTCCAGCAACGGCCTCACTCAGGAACCAGCCTTCCTTCCAGGAACGGCCTCACTCAGGAACGAGCCTTCCTTCCAGCAACGGCCTCACTCAGGAACCAGCCTTCCTTCCAGCAACGGCCTCACTCAGGAACCAGCCTTCCTTCCAGCAACGGCCTCACTCAGGAACGAGCCTTCCTTCCAGCAACGAGCCTTCCTTCCAGCAACGGCCTCACTCAGGAACCAGCCTTCCTTCTAGGAACTGCCTACTCTGGAACCAGCCTTCCTTCCAGCAACGGCCTCACTCAGGAACCGGCTACAGGCTGTTTGCTATAAAGACTACGACTCACAATGACAATATATTTTGAATGAATGTGATCCAAATACAACAGGCATACTTTCAAGACACTGTTATGCAGGAAGTATACATATGAATAACCAAGAACAAAGAATAATAATGGGGGACTTGATGGAAGTCTTTAAAATCTTAAAATGAGGTGATATAGGTGACCCTACCTGAAACTTTAAGCGCAGTACAGAAACCAAGACAAGAGCACACAGTTGGAAATTAAGAGATCGACTTGGGACAGAGGAAAGGAGACACTTCTTCACACAGAGAGTGGTGAGGGGATGGAATGGGTTACCTAGTCATGTTGGTAATACTGAATCACTAGGATTAAGGGACAAATACCTTGTCATGGAGGAGTAGGGGCAGATTGGAGAGTCAATTTTTGAAAACTGGATGAAATGACCTTGATGTAGTTGGTCAGTTTTGGAGGTACACAGCCAGTTGAGGAAGTGTGAATCAGGAAACTGGAGAAGGTCGCGGGAACGAATGCCGGATGTGGGGAAGCTGGAAACTGATGGAACTGTAAATTCTGAACGTCTTAGAAAGCCAAAGAAAGCAGATAAGCACAGTACTTCCATGACAAGATCCTCGAAGGGGGAAAAGCAGCCTTTCCAAAGAGTCGTGATTAGGGAGAGCAGGATTTCAGTTGAGAGGTGGAGGGGACCTCTTGAGGATTCCTCGGAGCGTCAAGCAAACTGTGGGTATGGAGAGGAGGGTTGGAGAGGGAACTAACCTTAAGCGGTATGAGTACTAGATATATGATTTAATTGTTGAGGGAGCCAGATGAAGAGAATCTTTTGCGTGAACAATAAAGGCTAAGATACAGTCTTGGTTGAAGGGGATGGGTTGAATGTGGTTTTGGGCGCAGAACGTTGAGAAAGTTGACCAGCCGGTGGTGTAAGATGATCTAGTAGTTGGGGCTAGAGCTGCAGCCATGTAGCGTCAGGTGGATTGCAGGAGATTGGAGATTGTAGGGACCAATCGCGCAGGAGCAGATGAAAAGGTGGGGTTTCCAGGGGGGGTGGGGATGCTGAAGGGACCAGTTGGTGGAAGCATGATATCTTGTTTTGTTTGTTTTGACTGCGACACCCTGCTGTAGAACATGTTGCATCAAGTTATGTCTGCGCAGGTTATGCTGTTATGCTTCGGAGAGAACTTGGTTCAAAGTCGTTCCTTTTTTTTTTACTGTCCAGGTCTTTTTCAGATAGCTGGTGAAATGCTGTCATTTCTCCCACTGAATGCAAATGTGACATTGTGAGGGTTATGTCAGTACAGTAAGGGTTTTATTCTTGTATTTTCATTTTCTTGCTCTTTTAAAAACATTTGTTTAAATTTTCAGTCATTGGTGTGAAGCTCATTTTTTTCAAATTGTCCATATCTTTGTTTTGAATGTAGCCCACGCTTGTTTTAATTTGTGGTAAATATAGCAGCTGTTGACATAAAGCAGCCCAGGCAGCCACGCCACACTGAAGAAGGTGATGACGCAGGAAGGAGTCTTATATGAAAAACAGTCACGTTCAAAGGTATGCACATAACTAATACCAGGATTCATTTTTTTTCCAGTTTAGGGGTCTGTTGCTATGGTAACATGGACATAGAATATATATATATATATATATATATATATATATATATATATATATATATATATATATATATATATCTGATATATGGCAAAAGTGGCAGTCGATATTTGCTTCATGAAACCTTTCGCAATTCGTGACTGAGAAAGAAACCAAACAAAAGTTAAGTGAGGCAGGAGCTTTGATGACAGCCAAGACCGGCAGGAAGCAACAATGAGTCAGGACGTGATTGGGAGGGAAAGTAACATTGATAATGCCAGTAGCAACAGAAACATTTTACATTAAAAAAAATAATAATTTACACTTAAAGGGAAGGTGTCTTGTTTTTCCTTTTAATTGATGAAGATATGTTGTATATTTTTTAATGAACCGGTAGAAGTAACTATTTCTGCACAGATGAAGCAGGAGAATACAGCAGGGGTTTTCTGAGTGAGGGAGCCTGCCGAGAACATTCTGGAGATTGGTTGAGGAGACACTGTGATGATGTCATCACATTCAATATTGCCCCATCCATGCAATATTTTAGACCGCTTGTTCAAGCAATATTGATTTTTATAGATGATCACGTGACCTTCTTTTGACCAATGAAACTCTTGGATAAAAATCTCATTGTTCTTTTACTGATCTTCTGCTATGATATCAAGGTATATAATTTCAATTACTTTTAAATATCTATCACTGGGTATTTGACTCTTGGGTATGTAATAATATACCCAAGAGTTAAATACTCAATGATAGATATTTAAAAGTAATTGAAAATATACACTTTGATATGGTAGCAGAAGATCAGTGCCACAACAATGAATGTGGAAATAAAATATTAGATAATGATGTTAATTGCTGTTTTAGGTGTTGGAGTAGTTTTGTATGAAATACAAGACGATCATAGATTATTAAAGGGGAAGGCAGCAGTGAAGTAGTGGTTAGGGCTCTGGACTCTTGACCGGAGGGTCGTGGGTTCAATCCCAGGTGGGGGACACTGCTGCTGTACCCTTGAGCAAGGTACTTTACCTAGATTGCTCCAGTAAAAACCCAACTGTATAAATGGGTAATTGTATGTAAAAATAATGTGATATCTTGTAACAATTGTAAGTCACCCTGGATAAGGGCGTCTGCTAAGAAATAAATAATAATAAAATAATAATAATATTACTGAACACATGAGCAGAAATGAAAATACAGTCAAACCTGCTCATGGGACCACCTTTATTTAGTGACCACCTGGTCTAAGTGACCACTTTAAATTCCTCCAAATGATATTTGTGCTTTTATTTAACTGTATTAAACGACCACCTGTCTAACACGACCAGCGACCATAATTCTTTTACCCAGCAACAAACTCAAACCTGTATTAAGCACACAGGGCTATTGTTATAAGAAAAATGTGGTTTTAAATGGTACGTCCTAAATTCAAAGGAATACGGTAACCATTTTAGCATCTTTTATTCGTAATGAATAAAACAACAGCGCTCTCTTGTAAAGGAAGAGAGAAAATGTGGAGAAACAAAAGGTCCTCCCTAGATGACAGAATTAAAGTTATTAAACTTGTAAAGACAGTAAATGCCAGAAAAACTTCCAATTTGTTGTGTTGTTCTTTCCTGCTAATTTAACAGAATGTTCTCATAATTAGGATGTAGCAGCTCAACACTTAAAGGCAAGCCATTAAAAGGAAAATAAACACCGAAACTTTCAAGCCATACTGTGGCAATGTGCCCCGCCCCTGTGTGCATTTCTGTGTTGTATTTTGCATATGGTGTGTTAATGTTGGTGTATAGATATTGCTGCACGGGATATAAATGGGTGTGTGCAGCACGAGTTATTTAAATGTATAATTGTATTTAGGCACAGGGATTGCACTTCACTTCGCGTGCATTTAAAGTACTATGATATGTGAGCACGGGGTTTTCACATATTAGTTCACGTGCTGGTATTCAAGTGAATAACTAATTGGTAATTGAATCCCAGCACAATTGTATATATAGATGCACATCTCATTCACTCGGGGTTGTGTGTTCAGGGCAAAGGAACGGGAGAGAGTGAGGAGGTAAAAATCAAATAATAAAAATAAATAACAACTGCTACGACTGTTGGAAGCACCGGTACCGTACTTGTTTTGTGTTTAGTGTTTGTGCCCTGTTTGTTAGTGTTTGTTCATTTTGTTTGTCTGTTTATTTTGGCCTCAAGTGCAGTGTCCTGTTTTCTGTTTCAACCTTTTTATTTACAATAAACCAGTGCAAGCAAGCGCATTTACCATTTCATCCATCCTGTCTGCGTTGTTAATTTCCTGGTTCTGACGTCACCACTCAGCCAGACTGTCACACATACTTATAAGACTATGAAAACAATGTGCGTGGTAATCGAAAAATATCTTATGCTTATGCTGACGTAGGTTTCAGGATACAATGAATCAGCACCTGAAAGGTAGACCCAGGCATTGAACTTTGCAAAGGATTTAAAACACTTTGTGTGACCTGAGACAGGCAAGCATTCATTACTTTCACAAAATAATTTGTTTTGTAAATGCATTATCTAAATGAATGTTATTAAATTACATACTTCCTTTTGTTTATATTACATCTTCTAGCTTTTACAGTGTATATAAGACAGGTTTGGTTAGAGGTAACCCAAAAATGCAAACACACCCAATGTGAATGATTGTTAGCACAATTGATAACCCAGCATATGTTATTGCGGAAATAGCTGAAAGGCAGCTGCAGCCACATGTTGAAAGATTTTCTGAAAAGGATTAATAATATAAAGGTTAAACTTCCAGAGGATACCATTTTATTTTGCATGGATGTAAAATCCCTGTACCCCAGCGTTCCCAGGCATGAAACTTTAGAAGCATGTAAAGAGGCCCTGGAAAATAGAGTAGAACATGATACCTGCGGAAGAAATATTAAATATTACTGCAACTCCCTACGGTGGCCCTGAAGTGCAAAACACAACAACATTAAGAAAAACGCTGCAACATTAAGAAAAACACAACAACATTAAGGAAAACACAACGACATTAAGAAAAACGCTGCAACATTAAGAAAAACACAACAACATTAAGGAAAACACAACGACATTAAGAAAAACACTGCAACATTAAGGAAATGCTGCAACATTAAGGAAAACACAACGACATTAAGAAAAACGCTGCAACATTAACTTCAAACCGGAATGGGTAGGTAGATAGGAAAAGGGGTTCCACATCACTGATAGGAGGAACAACCTGTCAATCACTGTGCTGTGGAATTATATATATATATATATATATATATATATATATATATATATATATATATATATATATATATATATATATATATATATATACAGTACTGTGCAAAAGTTTTAGGCAGGTGTGAAAAAATGCTGTAAAGTAAGAATGCTTTCAAAATAGACATGTTAATAGATTATATTTATCAATTAACTAAATGCAAAGTGAGTGAACAGAAGAAAAATCTAAATCAAATCCATATTTGGTGTGACAACCCTTTGCCTTCAAAACAGCATCAATTCTTCTAGGTACACTTGCACGAAGTCAGGATTTTGTAGGCATATAGTCAGGTGTATGATTAAACAATTATACCAAACAGGTGCTAATGATCATCAATTCAATATGTAGGTTGAAACACAATCATTAACTGAAACAGAAACAGCTGTGTAGGAGGAATAAAACTGGGTGAGGAACAGCCAAACTCAGCTAACAAGGTGAGGTTGCTGAAGACAGTTTACTGTCAAAAGTCATACACCATGGCAAGACTGAGCACAGCAACAAGACACAAGGTAGTTATACTGCATCAGCAAGGTTTCTCCCAGGCAGAAATTTCAAGGCAGACAGGGGTTTCCAGATGTGCTGTCCAAGCTCTTTTGAAGAAGCACAAAGAAACGGGCAACGTTGAGGACCGTAGACGCAGTGGTCGGCCAAGGAAACTTACTGCAGCAGATGAAAGACACATCATGCTTACTTCCCTTCGCAATCGGAAGATGTCCAGCAGTGCCATCAGCTCAGAACTGGCAGAAAACAGTGGGACCCTGGTACACCCATCTACTGTCCAGAGAAGTCTGGTCAGAAGTCGCCTTCATGGAAGACTTGCGGCCAAAAAGCCATACCTCCGACATGGAAACAAGGCCAAGCGACTCAACTCTGCACGAAAACACAGGAACTGGGGTGCAGAAAAATGGCAGCAGGTGCTCTGGACTGATGAGTCAAAATTTGAAATATTTGGCTGTAGCAGAAGGCAGTTTGTTCGCCGAAGGGCTGGAGAGCGTACACAAATGAGTGTCTACAGGCAACAGTGAAGCATGGTGGAGGTTCCTTGCAAGTTTGGGGCTGCATTTCTGCAAATGGAGTTGGGGATTTGGTCAGAATGAATGGTCTCCTCAATGCTGAGAAGTACAGGCAGATACTTATCCATCATGCAATACCATCAGGGAGGCATCTGATTGGCCCCAAATTTATTCTGCAGCATGACAATGACCCCAAACATACAGTGAAAGTCATTAAGAACTATCTTCAGCGTAAAGAAGAACAAGGAGTCCTGGAAGTGATAGTATGGCCCCACAGAGCCCTGATCTCAACATCATCGAGTCTGTCTGGGATTACATGAAGAGAGAGAAGAAACTGAGGCTACCTAAATCCACAGAAGAACTGTGGTTAGTTCTCCAAGATGTTTGGGCCAACCTACCTGCCGAGTTCCTTCAAAAACTGTGTGCAAGTGTACCTAGAAGAATTGATGCTTGATGCTGTTTTGAAGGCAAAGGGTGGTCACACCAAATATGGATTTGATTTAGATTTTTCTTCTGTTCACTCACTTTGCATTTAGTTAATTGATAAATATAATCTATTAACATGTCTATTTTTGAAAGCATTCTTACTTTACAGCATTTTTCACACCTGCCTAAAACTTTTGCACAGTACTGTATATATATATATATATATATATATATATATATATATATATATATATATATATATATATATATATATATAGATATTTGTGTGTAAATACACAGGAATGGGTAAAAGCCAGACCAAGTTAAACCCTGCCGGAAGGGGGGTTTAACCTGCTCCGATCATCTTAACCAACATCAATCGATTCCTCCTTGCCAGCTTAATAAAAAAACAAAACAAAAAAAACAAACATATTTTAGCACTTATATATATATAATAGACTGTGTTACGCATTTTAATTAATAATAATGATAATAATAAAATAGCCTATAAGTGCTAAAATATGTTGTTGTTTTTTTTTATTAAGCTGGCAAGGAGGAATCGATTGATGTTGGTTAAGATGATCGGAGAAGGTTAAATGCCTCGTCCGGCAGAGTTTAACTTGGTCCGGCTTTTACCCATTCCTGTGTATTTACACACAAATACCTTTATATATATATATATATATATATATATATATATATATATATATATATACCTTACAAGATATTAAGGACAAAGCGCAGGGAAATTATATTGTATTAATATGGACTGTGTACGTCACACAGTTCCACAGCACAGTGATTGACAGGTTGTTCCTCCTATCAGTGATGTGGAACCCCTTTTCCTATGTACCTACCCATTCCGGTTTGAAGTTAATGTTGCAGCATTTTTCTTAATGTCGTTGTGTTTTCCTTAATGTTGTTGTGTTTTCCTTAATGTCGTTGTGTTTTCCTTAATGTTGTTGTGTTTTTCTTAATGTTGCAGCGTTTTTCTTAATGTTGTTGTGTTTTCCTTAATGTTGCAGCGTTTTCTTTAATGTTGTTGTGTTTTGCACTTCAGGGCCACCGTAACTCCCTCCTGGCTGGCCTCCCTGCGTCCACCACCCGTCCGCTCCAGCTCATCCAGAACTCCACTGCTTGCCTGGTGTTCTCTCTGCCTAGCTTCTCCCACGCAACTCTACTGCTCCGCTCACTCCACTGGCTCCCGATCACCGCTCGCATCCAGCTTAAGACTCTAGTACTCGCCTACAGATGCCTTCACCAGACTGCACCCAGTTAGCTCCAGACCTTCATCTCTCCCTACACCCCCACTCGACCTCTCCGCTCCTCCTGCACTGGAAGACTGGCTCTACCTCCTCTACGTTCCTCTGCCTCCAGAGCCCGCTCCTTCTCCACCCTCGCCCCGCAGTGGTGGAATGACCTTCCTACAGATGTCAGGACTGCCCAGTCCCTGACCACCTTCCGGCGCCTCCTCAAGACTCACCTCTTCAGACAGCACCTGTAGAACTCCTCTTTTCCCTCTGGACACTTTATCACTCTTCCTTAAATGCGCTTTACTTGCACTTATCTGCTCCCTATTTTACTGCATTTAATCCTGTACTTTATAGTACTGTAATCTGTCACAAGTGTTATTTAATCTGTAGTATTTTGTATTTAATTATATCCTGATGTAACTATCACTGACACTGTTATCTGCTCCGATATTGAATCGTATTTTGTCATATACTTGTACTTACTAGAACTGAAGTCATTATATTTTATCTTGCTCTTAATTGTATTAATACTTGTACTGTGATTCTTGAAATGTATTTTATGTTTACGACTGTAAGTCACCCTAGGTAAGGGTGTCTGCTAAGACATAAATAATAATAATAATAATAATAATAATAATAATAATAATAATAATAATAATAATAATAATAATATGATCAAGATAGTTTCAGAAAATAGTTATTTTACATTTGGAAATAGAAGTTACAAACAGAATGATGGTACAGCAATAGGCTCAAAATTAGGTATGCATTTTGCAAGCACATATATGGGCAAATGGGAGTAAATGTTTTTTTTTAATAAACTAGACAAGAAACCATTAGAATACATAAGATATTTGTAATATGGACACATGGAGAATAATCTTTTGAACAGTTTCATAAATTAGTAAATTATATCCACCCTAACATTTCGGTGGATTTAAGGTGGACAAAATCTGAAATTGAGTTCTTAGACACCTTGGTTAAACTTGATCAAGGATCTATTAAAACAGATCTTTACTCGAAACCTACTGATATGCATCAGTACCTACATGTGTCATCTGCACATCGTATCTATGCTAAAAGAGCCTTTCCTAAAGGACTGGGTATAAGGATAAAAATAATCTTTGTTGTTATTTGAATTTGATCTGATTTTACTGTACTTTATAACTGCTCTTATCTGTAATGTGATATCTGTAATGTGATATTTTATCATGTGATATTTTGTAACAATTTTGAAATAAATAATAATAATAATAATAATAATAATAATAATAATAATAATAATAATAATAATAATAATAATAATAATAATAATAAAACAGAGAAAGTAATTAAAAATAAATCTTAAGAAAAGAGGATATAAAGAACAAATTATTGAGCGAGAGAACTGAGAAAAGTTGACAAACTCAATAGGAATGAACTACTTGATTATAAGAAAAGGGAAGAGAGGGTTAAGAGAGTACCATTAATAATTACATATTCTAAATTATTACCCAACATTTCAGAAATTGTTTGGAAGCATTCAACAAAAATTCACAAATATTTCAGAAAGCAGCGATCGTAGCTTTTAGAAGGGGTGCAAGTTTAGCTGACATTTTAGTCCACAGTAACCATAAAGGGATCATAGATACATAAAGGGACATTGTAAAGTGTGCAAATATATTGGAAAAGATAAATGTGAAATCGCAAATAAAGAAAAGAAATGTTAAGTATTAAAAAATCTGTCATGCAGTAAATGAACCAATAGTTCAGCACTTTACAAGGAACAGACACACCACGGATGACCTAGTTTGCGGTTTTAGAAAAAATACAATTCGATAATGTACAGTATAGAAGAATAAAAGAAAATAAATTGATAACAAGACTCGATACAATAATGCCTGAAAGTTTACATAGAAAGGAACAGTAGCTTGTTATATCACTAGATACATAGTGAATGACATCACAAAGACATTAGATTTAAAGAGAAATAAATGTGTGGTTACCATGGCATCAAAAGCCTTTAAAAACCTCCCATGTTTGTTTTCAAACACACTTTCCCTTGACAAAGGTATGTTAAACATGCTGAAACGTTAGGAATTTGGCTCTTTGAGCAAAGGTGTTTATTTAATGTGTTTTATTTATTTATTTATTTAAAATTGCCTGAATTAAGCGGCCAACTGTTTTCTCTACAACTTGCCTCATCTAGTTTTGAAAACTTGGTCTAGTTTCGCCTGACACTTAAAACTGAAACCGAGGCGTATCTGAAGCGACACATTCCATATTGCTGCTAAAGGGGATCGGGGTTGGTGTGAAATGCTGTAGCAGGATGTTACCTAAGTGTACTGGGGCTCGGTACAAAGGATTTCACTTTCAAGTGGGATTTGCACCTTTTGTTGTTAGTGAGAAATGAAGAATACACATTTGGAAAACACATACTCATGAGCCGTTTCCCACAATGTGTGCAACATCGTGGATGTCTGTATCCTTTCAGATGAAAAACTGTCTACAATAAGCATGATTTGCACATAGGGCTATACCGAAATAGATTAACGAAAATCCAGTCCTGGGAGATATACCTATGCTGCGCTGTAGTGTATGTCTAAAGTGTATGTAAAGTGGATACATACAGAGTTATTTGAACATAAAACAATGTTTGATATGTTTTTAAAATGTATCAAGCAGAATCTCTGGAGATTATCCCGGTATAAACACTGACAAATTGGTTATACAAGGTTGAATACGTTTGTGCAGTAAACATATGCCCTATTCCATTATACAGCAGTGTTCCTCGTAGCACATTCAGAAGCACCGCAGGCAGTTAAAATAACGTGTTATCATGTAAAGTAAGGGTCTGGGGCAGTTCGTCACCAAATACACGTGCATGCATTTTTTTGCTTCTGAGCGAGAACTTTGTGTTAAAAACATATCACATGTTTTGAGGCATAGTTTAACTTCACACATTCTCTCTAGGAACGGCGCGAATTCTCTAGTTTTAGTTTATGGGTCAGCTGGGTTTGCTATCAGATCAAAGGGTGACACCCTGTCTCAAATTCTAACTTGTCCGGTTCTCTATAATAAGAAACCTGTAATACGAGAGAGAGAGAGAGAGAGAGAGAGAGAGAGAGAGAGAGAGAGAGAGAGAGAGAGAGAGAGAGAACAAACGTTTACATGCCCCAATGGAAATTTATAATTTCTAGAAATTTTCTAAAAATCTTTTGTAGCAAAAGTTTTGCTTTTGTGTATAAGGAAAAAAAGATATAAGAAATAGATGTATACAATTATACAATTATTTATTTCAGCATTTATTTTGCAAAACTCCATAAATGCAAATTCTAAAGTATTCATACCCTGACAAGGAAAATGAAATTAATAGCTAGTTGAGCACCTTTTAGCAATAATAACCTCTTTTAAATGATTAGGATATTTGTCAATGAGCTTTTGGCATGATTCTTTGGTGATTTTGACCATTCTTCAATGCAAAATTGTTCCAGTTCAAGCCAATCCGGAAGTGTCGATTTTCCAGCAGGACAAAGACCACACGGTGCTAGGATTACAATTGCACGACTTCAAGAAAACAATGTCAAGGTCTTGCCGTGGCCAGCGTTTTATCCTGACCTGAGTCTAATAGAACATCTGTGGGACCAAATTGCCAGTGCCATCCACAGAAGACAACCGCGATCTTCCTGCAGCTGCACATGAAGTGGCGGAACATCTACAGCAGTCTATGCAGAGGCTGATCAGTTTAACTGTATGTCTAGTAATTAATTTATTAAGTCAAACAGTTTTTTTTTTTTAAATGTTTGTAGTATAACAAACAAACATCTCTTAATAATTTACTGGATATAGCCAATAGGAAATTGTAATCATTACAATACATGCGACTTTGTGCAAGTGAAAAGGAAAAATAAGAAACTTAAGTTACTTAAGGCTTGTTATAAGAAAATAGAAAGCGTTAGTTGGGGAAAAAAAGGACCTAGTGTATATAAAACATTGTGCTAGATAAATTGCTTAACGTAGTAAATGTATGTATGCATCAGTTATACTGTAATATTTTTTCGTGTGTGTATTTAAATTGTTCAAAGCCTACATTCAGTCAAACTATTTTTAACGTTTTGTTTATAAATCGAAATAGTCCTTGTTGTATCGCATCACAAAAAGCTTAGGTTGCTGAAGAAGAAGCTGTTTAAGTTTAAACTCAAAGAATGAAAAGCTATGGCGCCCTCTAGTGGGTCAAAAGTGCGACTCTGTCTTGTTGGCAGAACTTTTTTTTTTACTGTAAACTTGGAAACTGGAAGTGTGTTACTGGGAATTTATGATCCAACACGTTTTCTATAATGTTTCATTAAGATAAAAACATCAGAAAACAAAACATGTATTTACTTATTTGTTTAAGCACTGGTTTTCTTTAATGCGTGGCTACAGTGAAATGAACACACCTTGGCGGTGACATTTGATGTATAGGCGCATCAAGAGTCGTTTGCTAAGACATACGGTATTTTGCATTTGAAAACATATACTCAACTCTATTGTATTACACAAAATGGATCAATTCTTCAGTTACATGAATAATGTCTGTGTGGACCATACTGTGCGTGGAGAACTCACCCTTTGTGTATTTCAAGTGTGTCACCCCCGTTTACTCAAACCATGCAAATGTCAAGCCTTTGGGAACTGGAGACAGACTTTAAAAAGAAAAACACGTCTTGCAAATCATAATAGCTCATTTACAGCTCTTAAAACTCTACACAAAGAATAGCAAAACAGTTTTGACTTTTTTTGCACATTTGTTGCAAAATACATTTTCCTTTTTCCACAAGTTCACGTCTGATATAGTTTATGTATTCTCTTTATCAATTCATGTATTTTCATGGAACAATTATTCTGCAGCAGAATACAATGAATGCACCAGTACCCGTTTTTTTAAGAAACATAAGTCTACGGATATTGTGCATGTATTTCAACAATTGATGAGACGGTATGTTGCCATGCAGATTTAAATTACATTGTAGGTCATTCTAGAATTATATATGTGCTTAATAATAATAATAATAATAATAATAATAATAATAATAATAATAATAATAATAATAATAATAATAATAGGCACGTCTTCTATACTTTTGAAGTTCGTGCATCAAAAACCTTAAAAAATAAATTAACCTTAAATGAACCTCTCCGGACGTCAGAAGCAATTTCACTACATCCGTTTCGAATTAATGTACAACTAATGTTGTGAAACTCGGAAACGAGTGTTTAATTATTAAAATTTAAACGGATATTTACAGTTACTCAATTACGTATTGAAAATGACAAGTACTGTACAGTGATGTTAAACTTAAGCAGAACCACTTATTTAAAAAGTCCGATTTTTTTAAACGGTGCAATACAAAAAGAAATATAAGTTTATCTCCAAGTGTGTTTACTGTTTTCGTTTTCTTCACATTCTTGTGCAGTTTTCATGTTCCCAGTCTCACACACTGACGCAAGAACTGGCACCTGTTAATTTCTTTTCGCAACATTGGACACAGCGCTGCGTTGTTGATGACGTACCCTAGGGGAGGTGGGCGCGAGGTCTTCTATAAAAAAATAGCTGGCTCCAGCCACCAGCTCAGAACAGCTCCAGTGCTGAAGTAAGAACATCTAGCAATAAACAGTACCCTTTGTTGCTGGAAACGCAATCTGGGAGCTATACAACAACCATGATTAAGAAAATATCACCCTCCGAGAATGATTTTGACATCCCAGCCAAGAACTGCTACAGGATGGTGATCTTGGGTTCCACAAAGGTCGGGAAAACCGCAATAGTGTCCAGGTTTTTGAATGAAAGGTTTGATGATCAGTACACCCCGACTATTGAGGATTTCCACAGAAAGTTTTACAGTATCAGGGGAGAAGTGTATCAGCTGGACATTTTGGACACTTCAGGAAACCATCCGTTCCCTGCTATGAGACGGCTATCCATACTTACAGGTAAATTGAGTTTTTAACACGTTTTGCAATGCAGATAAACAAGCATGTTTTTTAAAAAGAAAATTGATTTCTTGCTTAAATTCGCATGGAGTGTTGCATTAATATATTGGATTTATTAAGGTTCGGTGTTTGCATGCTTATCCATAGGGTTCCAGAGAAATAAAAACGTTGTGTTGTTGCTTGCGTTTTGTTTAAACAGTTTTACTCAATTTTGCTCTGCTGTTTTCGCAGGTGACATCTTCATCCTGGTGTTCAGTCTTGACAGCAAGGACTCCTTCGAGGAGGTCCAGCGGCTGAAGCAACAGATATTCGAAACCAAGTCCTGCTTGAAAAACAAAACCAAGGAGAACGTGGACGTGCCCTTAGTGATCTGTGGAAACAAGGGAGACGGGGATTTCTACCGCGAGGTGCAGCCCGGGGAAATCCAGCAGCTCGTTGCGGGGGACAGCTCCTGCGCCTACTTTGAAATTTCAGCCAAGAGAAACACCAACGTGGACAAGATGTTTCAGACCCTGTTCAGCATGTCTAAGCTGCCGAGCGAAATGAGCCCGGACCTGCACAGAAAGGTATCGGTGCAGTACTGTGACATTCTGCACAGAAAGTCTATCAAGAACAAGAAGCTCAAGGATGACGATGTGTATGGAATTGTAGCGCCTTTTGCACGGCGCCCGAGTGTCCACAGTGACTTGATGTATATCAAGGAAAAGGCAATTGGTGGAGGCCAGGGTAAAGACAAAGAGAGATGCGTCATTAGCTAAATACTGACTGTTTATTAATGTATTGGAAGGAACTGGTCCAAATATGTCTTGGCTGAGGGGTTTCAGTATCCCCTTGAATGCATGGGCGCCACAGCTTTGCTGGCAGTTCAGGTCTGGCTCGAGCTTCTGTCTGCAGCGTGCGGAGCAACTGTGTCGAGTCATAGAGGTCTGATAGATGCGAGCCGCGTATTATGTGTACAAGACTAAAAAAAAATGTTTGGAGCTAAATGAATGTAATGTGCTTGAGATACAGGAAAGAAATACACAAATGCTTTAACGTGTTTTTATTTGAAAAAAATACAACAACAAAACTTCAGGGTAGAGTGGAAATGTGATTAAAAAACAAATTGTTTACATTTCGTAATGTATTTGATAATACAAAAAAGCAATGTTTTTTGCAACATGAACAAATGTTTATTGTGAACTTTTGTTATTTACACTTGTAAGTGAGGCGTTGAGTTAAAAAATAAAATGGTAAATGATTGCCGTCTGAACTATAATTATAAGATTACACGTTTACTTTTTTTTTCAATCTTTAATTCCATACCCACACCCCAGACACACCCTTATTACTGGATACACAGGTAAAATCTGAAGTATAATGTTAATTTTCATTCAAATCAAAGATACTTTTCTATATGAGAAAAACTAAACACCCCACAAGCAGATTCAATCACATCCCTAAACCCATAAAACACTTGGCAACTTTTGAATGTGAAGCTTACAAGCAATTCTTACCATTTGATAATTTCAGTCAGACTATCTTAATTTCAACAATTTTCTAAAAAAAATCTTGAAAATGTCTGCTTCAACAGGTTGCTTGAAAAGTTGCCAGACTTCCTGATGTTGCTTTACCAATACTGAGTAAAACCAAACTTGTGTTGGTCCACTAGGTTTTACTCAAATTTCACAACTGTTCAATCACAAGACAGGTAATCCCACAGTGCTAAAACGATTGACACAACAATAAAAAAAAAGCTTTGCCTAATAGAAAACGTTATATGTTTTCTTATACGAAACTTTGGAAATTATAACAGGAATAAAAAGGGTGTGTACATATACACATCAACAGAATGTATTGCCAAAATCAGTTTTTACACTTTCCTAAATACAAAATAGTAAACATGTACAAAATAAACAAGTATTGGTGTGGATATCAATAATAAAGAATTATATTCAAATTATTCAATGCTGGGCTAAAAATAAGGCAATATATTTATTAAGATCATCCACAGAATCCCCTAGCAAACCACTGGGTCACTGTATAACTTTTAATACAGTGCCCGTGCGTCAGCCAAACTGGCTGGAAATGTACAAACTTTTAAAAAGCACAATTCTGTGTCTCCAGTGCTGAAATCAGTTCACAGCTCAGGTCTGCCCACTGATCTTTACCAGGCTGTCACAGCAGTCTGGATATTTTCAGTGTAAGATTTATCTTTGCAACAACATTCTTAGACTGCTGACAATTGCATGTATTTAAGTTTTAGGTCTGCAGTTTTGAAAAGAGTTAGGGCTTCAGGTTTCTTTTTTTCACAATACATGTCCTGTTTGTTATAAGAAAGCCAGCTCTCTCATGCTCAGTCCTTATTACAGATCCCAGCCTATGCTTTAGGGATATTGGACATGCAGAGGCTCCTGTATTTCTGAAGCAGCTTGTTTTTAGTGTGGACCTGCTCTCTCACACTCTGCAGCTGCTGCTGCTGTTGCTCGGGGCTCATGCTGATGCCCGGCATTGTACTGATCTGCTCTCTCACCTCCTGGATCTTGGTCTTCAGTTTGTTCAGCTCCTGGTGAACATCCTGGCTGTCCTTGTCCATGCTGGTAGAAGAAAATAGATTGTTATATCTGCAATTCTGGGGATACCAGTGATCTTAATTCTATAAACATACGCTTCTTAAAAAATGGGGATATCTCAAGAATGGTTTAACCTGAACAATTGTGAAGCCTTTTACAATTGCCTGGTGTTGCAAAGTTGTATTAAAATGTATGCTGGGAAACATCTAGATACCCGGTGATAAGTCAGGGTTGACCCACTGATAATACTGGGATCAGTACTCGTATACATACAGACACAGGGATGAAGAGAAGACTCCTACAGCATTTATTAACTGTCGCACAAATTCTGTCAGGGTGGTAAATCGATGCAAGACAAAACACGTTTTGATATGCATTTCTCATTTCTTTCAATTGTCTTATTTTTGACGAACACTTGACTTCGATTACATGTAAAAACATTCATAAAAGTTATTTCCAAGATACTGTGGTTTGATTTTTAAAACACTTTGAATGTAGAAGCCTTTAGGCAACTTTCACACGATTTGATTGGCTCTTGTAATGCTGACATTTGCATATTTCCCGATTACCCATTGTTCTCTCTCTCTCTCTCTCTGGTAACAGAACAAGGTACTGTGTAAACCTTTTTGTTTTTGTGTGTGAAATAAAGTGTAAAAAGTGTTTTGTGATCAGAAATCATGTAAGCAATAAGGCACAACAGGGTGTGGGATATACTCTAATATAAGTCATGAGGCAAAGCCGAGTGGCTTTAACCGCCCATGGCGTGTGGATATTAGAGAAAATCCCACACCCTGAAGTGCCTTATTGCGCTTATAAAATGGGTCAACTAGCTAAATAAAAAAAAAAAAAAAATGTAAAAACATGTTTTAATTAACAAAAAACTTTTATTAAATGTCCTCCACCTGACCTAAAAAAATAGTCCCTTAAAACTTAAAAAACATAAAACCAAAAATGTATTTATTATTATTATTATTATTATTATTATTATTATTATTATTATTATTATTATTATTATTATTATTATTATTATTATGTTAATAAACATTGAACTGATTAAAAACAAGAAGCACTATTTATAGATGTTAAATTGAACACTGCCATTGAAATTGCAGCTTTGAAGATTTGCAGGCCCTTTTTCTGAACAGTAGGTGGAGCTGCAGCAAGCGATTTCGAGCAACATGATTCAGTGTTGTCCTTGCTGTTGTCTGAGGAAGTGCAGCAGGACAATCACGCAAACCTCCTTTGCCACGGCCTTATTTAGTTGCACATCAAAACAAGCCTTTCTCACAAGACCTGTGGCAGTGTCAGGAGACAGTGTTGCGGAAGATTTTCTTTTTCTTTTTTTTAATCGTCCTTTGTGATCCGGGAGTAGTGAAAGGAGGTATCCATGCCAGATCTGTGATACCGTTTCCAGTGGCAACAAAGATGTTGTTTGTATTTTGAATTACTCAGACAGTGGCATAAAAAAGACACCCGATGCCCAGGCAGTGGACTTCTGTGTATTTTTATTTCCTTTTCTTTTTCAATGTCCAGAAGCTGTGCTTCAGTAAGTTCGATGCCTAGCAGTATTACTTTTTTTTCACCACTTGAATAAGTGTTGGTGTCTGATTCAGACTCATCCAAAATCTCATCGAGTTTGGTTTCCCAAAAGATCAAATTGATATACCTCGTCAGTCATCTTTATTGCAAATTTAAATATGGCTACTGTTTTTTTTTCTTCTCAAAATTATATATTAAATGTGGTTAGTCATCTTTATTAATATAAATTTAAATTAATATAAATTCTAGGGGCATATGGATATCTACAAGTGATTTGCCCCTTCTTGAAAAAGTTTCAACCCATGGGAATATACTGTAATATTCACACCCCAATGTGACCTGTTTTGACCAATATATATACAGTATACACACACACACACACACACACACACACACACATTAGGCTCAAAATGACCGATTGCTCGAAGTAGGTGTTGAATCCAAATTTAAAAAAAGAAAAAAAGTATTGGTATAGAACTTCTGACAGACATACCTGTGACATTAGTCAGTGTTATATACATGACCAACCTGTTGGTTCATCAATAACACTCAGAACTGCTGCGAGTACATTTTCAACCTCCACCATTTTTAATGACGGCTCCGTTCTTGTGTTGTTGTCACGTTCACGGGTTCTTGGTCAAAGGTCGCTTAACCCGGTTCTGTCAAAACACGAAAACGCACCCATAGTCGCTTGTAATGACTTCGTATTCACAGCGTAATTACAAGAGTAGCCAATCACCTTCGGGATAACACCAGTACCATACAAAACTATAGCAGTGTGATCAGCAAGTTGCTGAGTAACGCAACTGCTGAGTAACGCTATTCAAAAATAAACAAACATATACATTATGTTCTTCACAATCTGTTTAATTTCCTGGATCATGTCTATTTTTGGTTTTACTATTTTATCTTCGTAGTGTGCTCGCTAGTCATAAAATCCTATTGGATTTTTATTTTTTCCAATACAATCCTATAGATTTCTATTATCCTGTAGGATTCTTTTAAATTTTCCAATAGGATCCTTTAAGATTCTTATATGCTATAGGATTACTTTTTAAATAATTCCGTAGTAGGCCTTACACACTGAATTCCTTTAAAGGAATCCTGTAGGATTCACATTATCCTACTGGATTCCAATGTTATGTTATTGTCTGAATATTTATCCAAATACAATTTCCTTATGCAATTTTTTTTCTTATTCCCTTAAGATATGAAAGGTGAACGAGAGAGTTCAAGTTTAAAATAGAGCCCTCTGACTTTTTGAAACAAAAACAAGATTTCCAAGGAATTCTAAACACTTAACATTTGACTTTGAAAAAGCCTGCCAGAAATTGTGCCAATGTGCAGGGTTTTAGTTTTCACAGCTTCTGAGCTATTCAGTGGGTGCTGTCATGAGAGGTCAAAAAATACATCTTTTATATCATGCAAACCATATTATGTTTGCATCAGTATTACAGGAATAAAACAAAAACATAAGTGCAGCTTATAATTGTTCAATTTTTTTTTTTAATGTAAAAAAAATATTTGGATGTATCAGTTACAAACAAAATAGCCAAACACATGCAAACATTCTTTAAATGTTTTCACCTTCGTCCACAGATCCTACGCACTGTACTGTACAGTATACTGTATATTCAAGATTTAATAATATAAACCAATTTTAATTTGCCTTGGACAGTCACAAACATATAAGCACCACACTAGTATATAATATAAAACCACATGACCTTTTCTATTCCCTGGCTCATAGAAATCTTGAAGCGTGCAGAGTTTCATAAAATTAGTTTAGTATCGGTTTAACTTTTTAAACAAAGAGAAAAATGGAGGAAGAACAACATTTCTCTTACTCGTTGACAGATTTGTGTATCTGAGAGCATATAGATCTGTTCTAAGGTCAATTGTGTAACAATGTCATTCCTCAGATTTTGACCTTTATATAGTGACACAGTAGTTTTACTTCAGCCTTTACTCTTACTTGGCTGAAGTCACTACTGACAAATGTGCAGGGGTTGGACAAAAAATAACTGCTTGAAAAATGAAGATGATTCTGGTGGAATGATGAACACCTTCTACTTATGAAAGCATGAAAAACTATCCAGGGAAACACAGCTTCCAGGATTTAATCACACAATGCTGTTAGGTTGCAAAGAGACATAGCATTTGTTATTTCTGTCAATCTTTCCAATATAAACAACATTCCTTATAATATCACATGGCTTTACAGTAATTGTTGTCTTTTTCAGTAGAACTAGTTTGACATGAGACACTGTTCCTTCTGTGGTAGCATCACTCCAAAAAAGTGCAATCTCTGTTTCAAGATAAAGGACAGATTTGCTTGGCAGTGCATGCACGATAGACTTTATTAGACCAATATTTCCATTTCTAAGTTCAACTGTATAACTATTTTGTTTGTGCCCTTCCTTTTATTAGCGTTCTCTCAAAGAATTCTGCTCCTACAACGTTATCATTGACAGCTGCCTCATAAGGACAGCAAAGTTCCTCTGCTGAGATCAGAGCTCTTTGGACTGGACTGCCAAGAAGGACAAGGTCTTGTTCCAAAATGTTTGCATTTGTTATTAATGGATAACCATGCACCCATTCATTCACATACTTTTCAACTACATGAGAAATATCATTCTCTGTTCTGGATTCTCTTATACAGTGAGGCACAGACTTCAAAGTTACACAATTATGTGCAATCTGTGTTGGAATATAATTTGTTCCATGGAACAAGTTTTTAAGTGCCCTTCAAATGGAAAGGCAGAAGTACACCAAAGGGCGCCATATATCTTAATAGCATCACACAGATGCATAAGCTGATGTACATTGTATGACATAAACTGCACGCAATATATTGCAGGGATTTCTTTCACAAATGTTCTAATTTTAGATGTTGACGTTGACCAGTCATGTTCAGATACAGTCTGTTTAAGAAAGCAGAATATGGCACTGACTAAAAGCACCCAGTGTCTCAGGAATCGCTACATACAATCTCAGTACATGCGTTTCTCTGTTTTGCAATGCTCTCTCACCACATTCTATAAGATGCTCATGGGTTCTTGCTGCAGCTTCATCAGGTGGATAAACCCTTGTGAATCCTCTTCCTTTAGGTACAACTATACCTTTGTTTAAGCAATAGCTGCATCCATAGGCTAGATTCACCAGTTATTATAAGTAGTACTGGAATAGTATTATTATTATTTAAGTTACAAAGTGACCACATACCTTTTATAGGGTGCTTTTACTCTTGTATCCTTCTTCCTAGTATGAATGTCCTTGTTCTGCTGCATTACACTCTTTACACTAAATACACAAGATCATAATTTAATAAAGCAATTTGAAAAAAACACTTTTTGAATTAAACATGATCTTATTTGTAACCATGAAGTGTGGTGGATGCAATGGATGCATGGTAACCTAACTTTTTATTATACTTTAATGAATAGAAAATAACATTTCATAACCTCGTATGGTACAAACATATTATTATTATTGAAATGTACCGGTAAATAGTGTACTCTTAAACAACAACGTCATGTGCTTATATGTTTACAGTAAATAAAGACAAATGACCAATGTTTTGACTTTATTTCGTTTTACAACAATAACTTGAATTCTGAAACGGTACTCGCCTATGGTAATGCGCCTAGACCAGTTGTAATTAGCAACTTTGTATCTATTGAAGTGTATCCTGCGTTTTTAATTAACAGCGTTGTATCTAGTATAGTAAACTGTGGTTTAATTAATAAGGTTTAAACCATTTATAATGTGACATATGAGCAATTTTATTAGTCGTAGTAATAGTAGTAGTACGTTCACCTAGTTGAAATAGATGTCTGAACATTTACAGTTTCAGTTTTTCCATTTGATTATCTTTAATAACATTATTATTATTATTATTATTATTATTATTATTATTTGTTTATTTAGCAGACGCCTTTATCCAAGGTGACTTCCAAGGCGAATAACATACCTCAATATAATGTTTCTTACCTGGAGACGCTCCTTTCTGTTTCTTCTGTGCCGAGATTTGATTTATCTTCAATCTTGCACTTTTAATATGTACTTTTTAAATTGTATTTCTGTGTACATCTCAATCTCTCTCTTTTAGGTTTGACATTTTGTTCTGCATCTTTGTGCAGTTTAATTTTAAATATACGTATTGCTTTTAAAAAATGGAATGGCAGCACAGTACATGCTAATTCAATGGACTGAAGACCCCCCAACGTGGGATGTTTTGCCCATATTAAATCTAAGATTTTGGGGGTATTTAATTATTTTGTGGGTTTTTTATTCTGTGAACCTACATTACTATTAATGGAGGAGTCTCAGATGTATTAGCAGAATAAGCACACTCTAAACCTGGATAGAACCTGCCTGTTTGTGCTGAGTATGGAAGCCATTTACCACCCAGAACTTTATCCAATAACTAATGGTTTTTTTGTTGTTTGTTTTTTTCTAATTGCGACAATACTTTAATTGGTCACTTTCTTTGTCAACAGGAACTCGGGCAGCACTAATGAAAGAACTAAATAAAATAGAGAAGTCACTGCAAACCTCTCACAAGACAGATGAAACTTCTCTTGGCAGAAATATATAAAACCATTGACAGATAGTAATAGTGAGACTGAGGATGAGGTTGGTACATGTTTTGATTCATTACCTTATTTAAGGTCAAACTTTAGAAACTCATACTAATTTCAGTCCATTATTTTTCTTTAGGGCTATCAATACAAAATTGCAAAGCTTGCAGCAAAGAGAAATGCTTTAAATCAAAATCGCTTTTTCATTTTGCACACACATTATATATATATATATATATATATATATATATATATATATATATATATATATATATATATATATATATATATATATATATATATATATATTTGCTCTGAAGAAGTCCTGTTGGAAATACAATAGAAAAAATACAGTAGGAAATAAATAGAAAAATCCTATAGGATTTTGTAACCTTTCCAATTGGATTTCTTATTGATTCCAGCAGAAAACCCAAGAATCCTACTGGAATCCAATAGGAAATCCTATTGGAAAGGTTCCAAAACCGTATTGGATTTTTCTATTGGATTTCCTACTGGATGTTTTCTATGGGATTTCCAATAGAAGTTAGCCTCAATGGTACTAACAGCTGATCCACATTTTGCACGTGTTTTGGTACAGCTCTCATACAGATTGCTGATTGCTGCAAAAACGATCAAGCGGTGTGCAACAATCTACTGCGTTGCTAATAAACACATTCGGAGAACTGAATTCGAGGAAGCACCGCACTACATCACGAATTCATCAACACACTTTTCGGATTAGCTAGTTTTCAAATCATGCTTTTTTTTTTTTTTAAATGTAGAGGATTTATTCATCATAGCCTTCCAAGATAAAACGTAGCTAAAGCAGGCCACTGTATACAGACTCTTTACCATTTTATGATATCATATGACCAGTGGAAGCAAAGAACAATCCAGCCGCATCTCCTTCTTCTGCTCTGACCTCAGAGTTGTTTGCAAAATGTGTGTGGGCACTCTGAAATAGCGTCATCATCCCTGACCAATGGGTTGTGGTTTTATACAGCGGTTTCACAATTACGCCATATTTGTTTCCAGGTCAAAATGTCATTAGAAAATATGAGAAAATTAATACGTTTGGGCATCATCATTTTGTAGTGTACTGTAATCCATGCCACTTCCCAGATACCGTGTCTGTATGCGCGCTTCTAATAACTACACGCCTCTCAGACTTTGCCATGTCTTTTCTATTTGCCCTGTATTTGCTTATTTGGCTTACTGCTTACGCATGTCTTTGCATTATCTCTCTTAGTTTAATCTTTCATATGCCATACTTGCCAACATTTAGAAACTGTTAAGCAGCACTCTCGTCCCCGGGTGGCTAGAGGGGGTGTCATACGCACATATGTCAAGTCTTCGCATTGGGCGTGAGCCTCACGCATTAGTATGCTATCTGACGCGCACACGCATTCCTACGATTATCTCACGAATTTTGAGTAAATGTTAGGGTGTCAATTAATTGCAGTTAAATCCGTGATTAACAACAAAGTTGACTAACATGTTAATGTTTGTAACTCTGGTCAATGTCAAATCCGGTTAACCTGTATAAAGTATCCGTAGCCCTTTCTGCGTAACTATATAAAGATTTAAAATATGTTTTCTCAGTGGCTGCAAGAGACAACATGGCCTAGGGCACGGAACAAGCCGCTTTCTAAGCTTGTGTACTGTGGTAACCATGGAGACTACAGGCGTTATATACGCCAAGCAAGAGAAGAGGGTTGCTAAGCATTTTTTGGTTGTGTGTGTGTGAGAGAGAGAGAGAGAGAGAGAGAGAGAGAGAGAGAGAGAGAGAGAGAGAGAGACAGACAGACAGACAGACAGTCAAACGTTTACATGCCTTTTGACTTTTAAGATCCTTTATTAAACATTCCAATTAAAATCCATTAAAAATCAATAAAGGTAAAACACAACAAAATTAAGATTTATCAATATTAAAAAATCTTAAAATACATCATGTTCTCCTTAAAAATAGATTTTAAACAAAAAAAGGATCGTAAAAAATCAATTAAAAAACAGTGTTTTCTTTCTGTTAAAAACAGAATAAAGCCAAAATTAATAAAAACACTGTAAATCAATAAAAATAAAATTAAAAACTAGAACAAAAACTGGAGCTCCCCCCTCCTCACTCACAGCACACAAGGCGTCTCCCACACACCACCTCTCCTGGAAGTCCTCCAGGTTATTATTGAGTTTAAAAAATTCAAAATCCACTCTTATCCGGCTGACCACCAACACCCTGAACTGCACCACAACATCAGTCAGCCCGGCCCCAGAGATACTGTTCTTTCTGGATTTTAAAATGGCCAATTTTGCCTGACCCATTATAAAATTAATTAAAACACACCTGTTTCTCTTTTTAAAACTGTAGGGAACCCCAAAGATAAAATGCTCTTTCGTGAACTCCTCGCCTAGGCCCTGCAGGAGCTCCTGTAGAAGATGGAAGAGTGGTCCCAGTCTGACACACTCACTGTACATGTGAAACACTGTTTCCTCTGCAGAGCAGAAACAGCACTCTGAGCTAATGCTAGCATCAACTCTGTGGAGAAACCTGCCGGTGGACACAGTACAGTGCAGGATCCTCCTCTGCAGGTCCCCCGCTCTCTTGGTGAAGGGCAGTTTATACAGAACCCTCCATACTGGCCTGCACCCCTCCTTTACCTCCAGACATGCCCTCCACCTTGAATCCACCAACCCCCTCAACTGGTGGGAATGTGATGCCTTCGCACACATCTGGTAAATCTTCTTACTCTCTGCTGTATGAAGAGTTAGATCTTTAACTGTGTCTAAGTTTAATTGCATTCCCTCGTTTCCTACATCCTCCTCTCCTTCTCCTACTGATGGACACACTAGCAGCCCTGGAAAGATGAAGTCTTGTCTCTGCCCTGTGCTGCTGGACATCTCCTCCCTCAAAGCCTCCCTGAACTCGGGGGAAAGAGAACTCCTCAGTTCACTGACCATTTTCTCTGCCAGTCTCTCAGAGTGCCAGCCCAGCCACCCAGCCAGCTGTGTAGCAGTCAGCCAGCAGGAGAGCTCAAAGTTGATCAAGTGTCTCAGCCTGGTCACTCCTGCCCTCACAAAGCTGGCACAGAGCGTCATTGACTGAAAAAAATGCACAGGGAATAGCGGATTGAAAAATAAGGGCTCCTCCAACAGGACCCTGCCTGTCAGGGACCCCTCATCATTTTTACCCTCACTGCCCTCCAGGCATCTAAAACACTCAAGTAAAAAGAAGAGAGACCTACTTTAGCTAGTCTGGTACTCTCAATTAAAAACAGGTGTTTGTCTATCCCCAGCCCCCCTACTCTGCTGAGGAAAAAACAAGCCAGCCTCTTCCAATGAGCCTCCTCCCCAGCATACAGGAGCCTCTGAACCGCCTGCAGTCTGAAGGCTGCCACCCTGCTGGCAATGCTGACCAGCCCCTGCCCCCCTTCATCAGTGGGGAGATACAGGACCGCTGGCCTCAGCCAATGTCTCCCGCTCCAGAAAAACTCCAACAGTACTCTTTGGATCTCCTGCACCATGCCCCGGGGAGGGTCCAGACACACCAGCCTGTGCCACAGCATGGAGGCCACCAGATTATTGATCACCAGGACCCTTCCCCTAAAGGACAGCTGAGCCAGCAGTCCCCTCCATCTCTGCAGCCGCCCCCTCACCCTGTCCACTAGGCCCTCCCAGTTTTTCTGCATATATATCTCCACTCCGAAAAACACCCCCAGCACTTTTATACCTGTCCTGTCCCATCTCAGTGCCTCTGCTGTAGTGCCTTGATGTCTCCTTCACTGCACACAAACACGTTCACATCGTCTGCATAAGCGGACACCTTCACTGCGACAGGGGAGGGTGAGGAGGGCACTGCCCAGCCAACCAGCTGGCCCCTCAGCAGGTGTAGCAGGGGCTCTAAGGCCAGTGAATAAAGCATTCCAGACAGGGAGCAGCCCTACCTAATACCCTTGCACACTGGGAAGGGCTGACTCAGCCTATTGTTAATCTTTAAAATGCTAAAAACATTCAAATATAAAAGCTGGATGTAAGAAATAAAAACAGGGCCAAACCCGAAGGCTTCCAGGGTTTTAAATAGGTATGTGTGGTCGACCCTGTCAAACGCTTTCTCCTGATCTAAAGAAACCAGCCCAACATTCAAATCACATGTATTAACCATTGATAAAAAGTCTTGAATTAAAAACAAATTATCAAAAATGGAACGTCCCGGTATGCAGTAAGTTTGGTCCATGTGAATTACAGCTCCTATACACATTTTTAGTCTATTGGCCAGACATTTTGAAATTATTTTAAAATCGGAACATAAAAGCGAAACAGGTCTCCAGTTTTTTAGCAAGCACAGGTCTCCTTTCTTGGGCAGTAATGTTATTACTGCCCTTCTGCAGCTGAGGGGCAGTTCTTTATCTTGGAGGCTCCCTCCCAGCACCTGCAAAAAGTCCTCACCAATCACAGTCCAGAAACTTTTAAAAAATTCAGCGGGCAGTCCATCAATGCCAGGAGCTTTTCCATTTGAAAGCTGTGTAACAGCAGTGGTCAGCTCTTGATATGTTAACAGTTTATCTAATCGGTGCTGTTCTTCCTCGCTCAGGGTGGGCAAATCCTGGAGCAGCAGGTCTGTATCCTTCTGGTCACATGGTTCTTTGCTGTATAGTTCAGAATAGAATTTTACTGCCTCCCTGCTGATCTCCTCCCGGCTGCACAGCTCCCTGCCGCAAGGCGTCCGGACGCAGTGCATCTGCCGGCTGTCTGCTCTCCTCATCTCCAAGCCAAAAAAGAAACTGGAGGGGGTGTCCATGTCTTTAAGCTCCATGAAGCGAGAGCGCACCAGCGCCCCCTTCACTCTTTCCTTCAGCAGGCTGACCAACATGTGTTTCTGCTCTCTCAGGGTTTGCAGGGTCTGCTCCTGGTGGTCTGTGTCCAGGCTGCTCTCTAACTGGAGAATTTTCAACTCCAGCTCTCTCACCGCCATGCTCAGTGACCGGTTGAATTGAGTGTGTACTGCTGGCAAAAGATTTTAATCTGCGTTTTGCCAATGTCCCACCATTGCCTCATATTTTTATAATGTGTTTTTTCTTTTTTCCATATTTTCCAGAAATCGTTAAATTGTTTTACAAAAATTGTGTCCTGTAATAACTTTAAATTAAAATGCCAGTAGGAGGTGCTGTGAGAGTCAGTGGTAAGTATTACTGTAACTAACAGGCAGTGGTGGTCAGAGAGGCTACTGGGGATGATATTGGCTTTAATGAATTTATTCAAATGAGTGTGTGATGTGTAGAAGCGGTCTAACCTGGCTCTATATATTTGTTGTGAGCGACAATGAGACCAGATGTACTGTCTTGCATTAGGATGCAGACACCTCCAGACATCAACCAGGCCACTGAACTGAAAAACTGCAGCTAATTCACTTGAGGATTGGGGATTGGGTTCCTCATTGTTTCTATCCATTGTAAAATCAATAGTGCAGTTAAAATCTCCTCCCACCACCACCACATCATCATTATCAATACTTAAAAGAGCTTGCTTTAATTTAGTAAAAATTAAAATGCGTTCCCTCCCTTTATTTGGTGCATAAATATTAATAAAAACAAATACAGTACCACCCAACCTTGCTCTTACTTTTAGTAACCTCCCTTTTTCAATTTCTTCAATGTCTAAAATTGTTGCTCCTAGGCTGGGCTTAAATAAAATTGCCACTCCTGCACTGGTGCTTGAGCCATGGCTCAGCACACACGGCCCCCTCCACTCTGCCAGCCACGCCGCCTCATTCTCCCTATCTGAGTGCGTCTCCTGCAGCAGAGCGACCCCCGTCCGCTTCTGCTCTAAAAACTCACACAGCTGCGCTCTTTTAAAAGACTGTCTGCAGCCATTCACGTTAAAAGAAATAAAAACTGACTTTTCCATAGCGGCTAAAAAATGTAAAACTGACAGAGTAAAACAAGCAACAATAAAAAAATTCTTAAAAGAAGTATCCATTATAAAATTATTGTTTAGCAACATTAGCGATCTTTTTCTTAATTATTTGTACATATTTTTTAAGACGGTACCTTTTTTTCTGGTCAAACTCCTCTAATGTTGCCTTTCTTGTGACGATGTGTGCAGAGTGGAGGAATAATCTCAAATCGGGGAAGAAGTTTTCAATTTCAACACCCCTTTTCCCTTTTGTACTCTCCATAAACAGTTTAAATTCATCTAGGGTATAAATTTTTTTCCCCCCTGTTAACGGGTTGGCTATCGGGGATGTCAGAGATAAGCGAGGAGTCAGAGAGCTCCCCCTCTATTTCCTCTGCTCCGTCCTCGCTGTCTGCTCCGCCGTCCACAGCTGCCAGCTCCTCCATGCTCTCTCCACCTCTGCAGCCCGCTCTCCTCTCCTCCTCCCAGCACAGCCACAGCTGTCACCGCTGCCTCTGCCTCCGCTTGCTGGGGTTCAGAGAGAGAAGAGAGCTGCACAGCGCTTGTTGTAAGCCTGTCGCCGTGCCACTCCCCTCTCCCTCCATGTCAGGAGGGACAGACCCCCCTGCCTGAGACTGCAGGCTCCCCTCCAGCACAGGCTCGGGGCTCTGCTCCGTTCCCCACTCGCTGTTAGGCAGATCTGCAGCTTCTTTATTTTTCTTTTTTTTTAGTTTTTTTTTTAGCTACCATCACAAACGCCTCATCATTTTCAGTAGCTTCATTTTGTGACGGTCCGTGGCTGAGTCTCTTCAGCCTCGGCTGTGGTGTGGGCGGCTTCATCCCGTTCGGCGGCTCCCTGGTCTCTGCAGACTCCGGCCGCTGCTGGGATGGGGGAGCAGCCTCATCCTCCCGCTCACCCCCAACATCCCCAGCCTCCTCCCTGCCATCAGTACCCTGCTCCTGCCTTTCCTCATTTCTGTTGTTTCTCGGGCAGGCTCTCCTCTGGTGTCCTTGTTCCCCACAGTTAAAGCACCGCATTGTGTCAGAGCTAACATACACTACGCAGCCCGTCCCTTCCACACTGAAGCTCCAAGCGACATTAATCACCTCCCCCGGGTTATTCAGCAGTAAAAACGCCTGTCTCCGAAAAGACAGGACGTGCTTAACATTTGTATTTTTACACCCTAAAGGTATATTTTTAATTGGGGATACCAGTTTGCCATATCGGGCAAGTTCATTTTCCAAGGTCTCATTTTTTAAAAACGGCGGCACGTTAGACATGATTACCTTGGTAACAGGGGTTATTAAGGGGGATACTTGGATAAACTCTCCTTTTGCAGAAAAACCTTCCTCCACTAGTTGATTGACCAGCGATACCTCTTTTAAAAATACGACAAACCTTTTATTCATACGGGATGCCGACACTATATTGTCACACCCGACTACCTCTCCTTCTGCCAGCAGGCACTCCTCCACCGACACGTCGACATTGAGCAAGCAGCTAACCCCATGTCGGCGGCTGAGAGCCCCCAGCCCTCCAGAGTGAGATCCCATAACGGGACCTACACACACAAACACACACACACACACACACAAAACACTACTCTATAAACAGTAAAATACAAACAAAGCAACGAAACAAAGATATATAAACGAACTAAACAATTAACAAATAAATATAGAAATTTGCAAAAATACTCTCCTACCGCACCAGCGTTCAAACGCTACCGCCTCTCTGCAAGCTCCTCCCACAATCCCACAATCCTCAGCGAGAGAGAGAGAGATTTGATTTTTAAATCCCTTTATTGAACAACACAAAAAAACAACAAAACATTAAAGTAACATAAATAAAACTAGTAAATTCCAGCACTGGTCATAATGGAACAAGGATAAAAACACAGATAAATAACTGAAACATTCTAAAAAATAGCCAAAAAACCTAAAAACACACTAACAATTTTAAAAATTAAAAATTAGCATGCCATCTTCACCCACTGCACACACCCCATCCTCAATACACCACCTCATCAACTTTTACCCTGGTTACAACCAGAACTCTAAAAACACACAGGGCATCATCTATACCAGTGCTAGATAGTCTGTTCTTACGGGATTTTAAAAATCGCCAGCTTCACTTGACCCAGGAGAAAATTAATCAGGGCACACCGATGACGATATTTAAAAGAATACTTAATACTTAAAATTAATAACTCTTTAGTAAAACGCACCCCGAGGTTCATCAGCAGGCCTTCTAGAAAAATAAAAAAAGGCCGGAGTCGTGGGCAGTCTGTAAAAAGGTGAAACACAGTTTCCACGGCAGGGCAGAAGGGGCACTGCTCCCCCACACCTGGGTCAACTCGGCTCAGCCAGCGGTTCGTGGCGACAATACCATGCAACACTCGCCACTGCAGGTCCCCGGAGCACTTGGGCAGAGGCAGCTTGTACAGCACCCTCCAGGACGGCCGCACAGACTCCTCCATCGCCAGGTGAGCCCTCCACTTGGTATCAGTCAGGTCTTTAATTCTGTGATAATGCCGGGTCTTAACCACAGTGCTGTACAGCTGCCACTTCTCTGCAGAGTGAAACTGTAAATTGGTCTTTTCATCAAGGGATAACAGCATCCCAGGTCGCTCCCCCCCCTCCTCCTCCTCCTCCAGCAGCACTGAGGGGAAATCAGGCTCACGCTCAGGGGCCTGCCTCTCTGAGAAGCACCGCGCCACAAACTCCAACACTGCTGGGCTCAGGGAGGCTCAGATCTCTCTCAGCACCCTCTCTATTAAGCGCACTGAGCGCAGACCCAACACTGCAGTCAACTCGGCCCCACTCTTCCATCGCCACTCTACACACAAGGCTAAAAATATTAGAATATAAAATTTTAATATAAGAAATAAAAACAGGACCAAAACCAAATGCCTCTAGGGTGCGAAATAAAAAGCCATGGTCTACCCTGTCAAAAGCCTTCTCCTGGTCAAGTGACACCAGCCCGAAATCTAAGTTAAAAAGCTTAGATACATTAGAAAAGATCTCTGATTAAAAACAAATTATCAAAAATTGAGCGTTTTGGTACACAGTATGTCTGGTCACTGTGCACCACAGTACCCACACACTCCCTAAGACGGCCGGCCAGAGCTTTTGAAAAGACCTCATAATCGCAGCACAGCAACGACACAGGACGCCAGTTCTTCAGCTCACAGAGGTCTCCTTTATTGGGTAGTAAAGTCAATACTGCCCTGCGGCAGCTCAGAGGCAGCTCTCCCTCCGCCACACATTCATTCAGCACCTGGTATAGACCATTTCCAATGCAACTCCAGAAATGTTTATAGAATTCAGTAGGCAGCCCATCCAGCCCAGGTGCTGTTCCATTGGAGAGCTGTGTGACGGCGGTTGTGAGCTCCTCCAGTGTGATGACGGTGTCCAGGCCGCGGCTTTCCTCCTCACCCAGGTGAGGGAGACCTTCCAACAGCCGCTCCGTCTCCTGCTGGTCGCAGCCCTCAGCCTGGTACAGTTCTGAATAAAATGTCGCAGCGGCCTGACGAAGCTCCGCAGGGCTGGAGACCTCTCTCCCCCAGGGCAGCCTCAGTGTAAGCATTTGTTTTCTTTCAGCTTCTTTCTTCTCCAAGCTGAAGAAGAAGGGGGGGGGCGTCCATGTCTCTTAATTCCACAAATCTTGTTCTTACCAGGGACCCCTTGACCTTCTCCTCCAGCAGGCTGCCCAGGCGCTGTTTCCTCTCTTTCAAGCTGTGATAAGCCCCTTCCGTGCTCTGACCGCCCAGCTCTCTCTCAATCTCTAAAATCTCATTCTCTAGCAGGCTGGCCACTGCATTCAACTCACTAGTGACATTCTGGGTGAATTGCTGACAGAATATTTTAATTTGATTTTCCCCACATCCCACCACTGTCTCAAATTAGAAAAACATCTCTTTTCTTTTCTCCAGTTATTCCAAAATAGTTTAAATGTTTCTTTAAACTGTGTGTCTTGTAATAATTTAATATTAAAGTGCCAATAGGATTTGGAGTGCTGTGCAGTGGGTAAACACAAAACAGCTGTGATGAGGTGATGATCAGATAGAGATGTGGGATGAATACTGCTGCTAATAATTCTATTAAGGTGGTGCTTTTGGGTGTAAAATCTATCTAAACGTGCTCCAGACAATTGACCATTATTTAATTTAATCCAAGTATATTGTTTAGATCGATTATGTAAATTTCTCCAGACGTCAACTAAATCCAATTTTGTCAGCACGCCAGCCAGCTCTCTCGCAGATTGGGGATTGGGTTCATCATGATTTCTGTCATAATTAAAATCCAGCGTACAGTTAAAATCCCCTCCCACCAAAATAAAATGCTCTGGATCACACTTCTCTAAAACCTGGTTGAGTTTTTAAAAAAATAAATTCCTGTCATTATACAAATTAGGAGCATAGATATTAAAAAGATCAATAAAAACACCATTTAATTTTAATTCAATTTTTAAAAGCCTCCCTTGTACAACCTCCTCTACAGACACCACGTCTACTCCCAGCCCCAGAGAGAATAAAACTGCGAGCCCCGCACTAACATTAGAGTCGTGACTTAAAATCGCCTTCCCCTTCCACTCTGACAGCCAGTGCGCTTCATTGCTGCTGTCAGAGTGGGTCTCCTGCAATAGAATAAAATTGGCTTTTTTAAACTCAATAAAATTAAATAATTGGGCTCTCTTAAAATCATCACGGCAACCGTTTATATTTAAAGAACTCAATAAAAACTTATCCATAAAGGAAGAAAAATAAAATGGCAATAAATAAATACAAAAACAAGGGTAAAAGCTTTAAAATTGAATTGATCCATAAAAATCTTTTGATTGCTCAACCATTTTTCTAGCAGTGCTTACAAACTTTTTCAAACGAAACCTCTTTTTCCTGTCAAATTCCTCTAAACTCGCTTTTCTTAACAGTACATTATCAGAACTAAAAACAATTTCAAGTCAGGAAAGAAAAGTGGAATTTCAACTCCCTTTTTACCCTTTGTGCAATCCATAAAATTAATAAACTGTTCAAGCGAATGCAGTTTTTTTGGGGGGCTGACTGACCTGGGTGTCGGAGAGCATCGAGGTGTCAGGGAGCTCTCCCTCCTCATCCTCGTCTTCTCCCGCGAACGCCTCCCATTCCTCGGCCGAATCCTCCTCTCTGGCTACCGACTCATCTTCCTCCGGCCGTGAGGACTCTGCTGAGGGCAGGGCTATGGCGTCACTGGATGCTAGTCCAGCACTGCCACTAGCCTCCTTCCCTGTGCGGGGAAGCTCAGCAGCCACGGCCTGATCAACGCCGTCGCCGCCGCTCTCCCCCGGCCCCGACTCTCCACTGAGACCCCGCATCACCACCAACCAGCGAGCTGTGGCTCGGCTCCCCAGGAGCAGCGAGTTGAGACTCCACGCTACCTTTGTGAGCCGCCACAGGGCCCCAGATAGACTCCCCCACGACCACTGCTTCAGCTCTTTTCTGCATTTTCTTTTTTTTAATAACAGCAGTAAAGCTCCCCTCCGGATCGGCAGGGGGTTCCTGTACGGTTCACTCTGTAGGCTGATCCGCTACTGCAGGCTGCTCCTCCGCAGCAATCCTCTTCTTAACTCGGGGCGCAGGCATGGGTGTCTCCGCCAACTCCTCCACCTGTGCTCCCCGAACACCCTCAGCCTGACCAGCCCCCTGCCTTTCAGCGCTGCCCTCCGCCGTAGCCGCTGATCTGAGCTTAGGGCAGGCTTGCTTCATGTGCCCTTCCTCGCCACAATGAAAACATTTCATTGTGTCCGAGGTTGCAAAAATAACACACTCTTTCCCCTCTATAATAAACCTCAAGGCTACATTCAGATCCTGCCCCGGGTTATGCGGCAATACAGACATTTGTCCACAAAAGGACGACACATGTTTCACCTTGGGGTTCTTACAGCCTAGCAGAATCATTCTAATAGGGGATATGATTTTACCGTATCTTGCCAATTCTCTTTCAATCACTATATTTGGAATAAAAGGGGGAACATTTGATAAAACCACTTTCCTTAGAGGAGTTGAAAGAGGTAAAGCAGAAATAAAAGCACCATTGACAGAAAATCCTTCCTCTACAATATTTTTTACCAGTGTTTCTTGACTTAAAAACACAACAATGGCCTTATTCATACGTTAAGCAGATTTTATATTGTTAAAACCAACTGACTTACCGACCGATAACAGAACGTCCTCCACGGAAACTTCATTGTCGGGCACACACCTGAACCCATGTCTCCGTGTCAGTCCCTCTATACCGCCGGAGTGTGAGCCCATCTCAGGCTACACAAACTAACTTAGCCTCCCAAACGACAAGGCCAACAGATAAATAAATAAATAAATAAATAAATAAATCAAAATGTAAAGGCTATATATATATATATATTATTTTTTTTGTTATTATTGAAAGAAACTTATAAAATTCCTTTCAAATTAAGCGTGTAAAAATAGTAAAACCAAGACTGTAAAAAAAGACCTGCACTATTCAAACACGCCGCTCTCAGCTCACAAGCCCCTCCCACAATCCCATAATCCTGAGAGAGAGAGAGAACACAATTGACTGTCAAAAGTATATTTTCGACCAAAAAACGAGCTGGACTTGATCGAACGTTATCCGGTAATATGAGCAACAATATACAAACCAAATATTTGTACTGTAAAGTGTTTTTCATAACGATGATCACTATGACAAAGTGATATGCAAAATACACATATTGTTTTATTGATAAAACAGTTTTCTTTTTTGTTAGGTTTATATTAAAACAGTTTATTATTGAATATTTCTCTTGTTCTGTCCACTGACTATGTTCCTAAAGCCCATTTTCTTTTCCAAACTGTCAGCTGCATTTATGAGACTTTCTAGTTGTTACTTTGTTGTCCCAGCAGCAGCTGTAAGATTTACGTCACAGCAGAGCATACACTGCCAGAGTAACTCCCAGCGTGCATTACAAAACAACTGCAACTCCCAGTGTATTGCAAAACAGAGCGGGGGAATTTATTTTGAATGGGCCAGGCAGGTCAAGCCGCGGTTAGACGCAGTACTGATTAGACCAGATGGACGGAGAGAGGGAAAGAGAGACAGTTGGACAGGATGCCTAAGAGATAGCTGGACAGGGAGACAGAGACAGAAGTGGAAAGGGAGACAGAGAGAGAGAGAGCTGGACAGGGAGCCTGTGAGTACCGCCGCTTTTCAAGCACTGGTCCTCAGGGATCTCCAATCATCCAGATTTGACCTTGAATCTCACTCTTTGGCATCTCTGCATACGCATCATACACATGGGAAGGGTCATACGCAAAAAAAACACTCATTATCATATAATATATGTATCCCATCAACACCACATGACCATCATGACAGTAAAAAAGTAAAAAATAGACATAATGAAGCGTTCTTACCTTTGTATAAGTTAGTGATCAGCAGATGTGTCACCTGTACGAAGAGCACAGCATGTGGTTTTCACTAACTACTGTGCAGAATAAATGATTTTTTTGGTTTAGTTCTGTATCCTTACCAATTCAATGAGATTCTGTTCAAAGGTGTGTCTGCTTTTGTCAGTATCATCATTGCCTGGTTAACAAGGCAAGACTTCTCATAGAAATGTTTGTATCGTGAATGAGTGTTAAAGAACCACCTTCTGGGAATATGGTAGTACAATATACTGCAGTAGGCTTGCAATCATTTATGTTGTTTTTTTTCCCCCCATGTGATTAATAGTTTTCTCTTGACTCAAATTCATTAAGTTTACCATGCCCTATTTTTCTATCACATCTTCCTCAGCCCACAACCTCATTAATACATCCTCAATTTGTACATGTAATGTAAATACAACTTTTTGGACTGATTTTGTAGACTGGTAATATTTGCAATCCCAGTAGACTTCCACAGCTGGTACATTTGATTTAAATTGAAAATTGATGGTATGTCTATATCTCTTTATTTCACATTAATTTTAGTCAAAATGACGGGGAGCGCCACACACAGGTTTCGTATTTCTGTAAAATTATGCTTCTTTGTTTTAATAATATTGACCAATAATAATAATCACATTCACACAATAACAGAGGATTTTATAAATTGAAAATCAATACAAGTATATTATATTAAACTAATTTCTTCAGTATTTCCAAATAAATGTGCAGATGTATTCTTTTTGAATAATTTACATGTTAAACCAGATCACATATAAACAGTCACTGTTAAATTTCCTTTTTTTAGTGTGTTGTGTATCCATACTGTATTAGTTTTATTTATTTAATTTCATCTCCACAATAGAAGCAAAAGGAGACAGTCAGTACATTTACATGACAAAGCTGATTTTCTTAAAACGTCACTTTTCTGTGTTTACATGATTAGCGATAGAAAATCTAATTAGAATTCAACTGTATACATGGATTGAAGTTTTTGGAAAACGAGGGATATTTTTGCATGCAAATTACTGTAGTAGCCTAAATACGATTTGAAGAGACCGGACAGTTCTACGATAGAACGGAGACCAATCCATTATAGTGCTTTATCAAAGTGTCAGGTCTTAAATTCAAATATTACTATCCTATAGCTCTATTCAGATTCCCCAAAATGTGCAATCAGCCTTTCCAACAGCTCATCCTGTTCTATATTACCAGTTTCTTTTGCAGACATTCTTTTAAATTATCACGTCATTTTAAAGCTGGAAAACACGTGCTGCTTCAGTATGGGCTATTAACAAATACATACAGACTTTAACAAATGTATTACTTTATCCCTAACTAGATAAATGGATGCATGCAGACTGACTACAGATTATTATTATTTTCCCCGTTTTCTAAAACCACGTGCAGGAATGAAGGTTAAAGTTTACACATGTGCAGTACGCTATTGGAATAAGTTTTCCAAAATGTGTGTTTACATGACATACATTTTGTTAGTTTTCGGAATTTAATTGGAAATTTCTAGGTGCTGTTTTCCGAAAACAGACTTTCGGAATATTCTGATACATTTTCCGAAAACTGTGTTTACATGACTTTTGATATCGGAATTAGTTTTCGGAAAACTTAGTTTTCTGAAAAATATTGGAATTCTTATGCTCATGTAAACGCACTGAGTATTTACTTTTCATGACTAGCTACAGTTGTCATCTTTTTTTATGTATTCGTACTGTATTCGTGTTGTTCGCTTCGCTCCCGGTGTGCATACTTTATTCCTCCGAATTCGCCATCGCGTTGTTCGCGTCTTTCGCGTCCGGTGTGCATAGCCCTTTAGTCTCTCAGCGGAAATAATTGGTATAAGTTTGGCTATATTCTTCAAATGATAAAAATATACTTTAATAACTTCCCTAATATGAGTCTCAAATGATAGATCAGGATCAAAGATGACCCCCACATTTTTCATTTCAAGATTAAGTTTTGATGAGAGACTGCTAGGGTCAAACTCATGCAATCCCGCATTGTTTAGTTGATTCCGAGTGCCCACAAGCATAACCTCTGTTTTATCCGAATTCAACAATAAACAATTCTGAGACATCCAGCACTTGATATCTGCAAGGCAAGCAGCAAGTAACACCCCAGCAGAAGTATTTCCTGGCTTTAAAGACAGGTACAGCAGAGTATCATCCGCATAGCAGTGGAAGTTCACTCTGTGTGTGCGGATAATGTCACCCAACGGTAGCATATATATTGAAAATAGCAAGGGACCTAGAATAGAGCCCAGTGGAACCCTGCAGTCAACTTCAGTCAATGCTGATTTCTCCTCCCCATATGAATTGATACCTACCGGATAAGATAAGATTGAAACCAGGATAAGACAAGGTCAGACAGTCCCACTGTGTATCTGAGCCGATTCAATAAGGAGGAGAATTATCAGCTTATCAGCAAATCTTTTACAACTCTGACAAGGGCTGTCTCTGTGCTATGTGCAGCACGAAATCCAGACCTCAAATACACCATTAAGAGTTAAACATTTTTGTACTTGTTTTGCAAGAACCCTCTCTAGAACCTTATCTAGGAATGGTAGATTAAAGATTGGCCTATAGTTATTGAGGACTTAGTGTCCAAATTGTGTTTCTTAAGCACAGGCTTAACCATTTATAATGTTTACAATGGGGGTATTAATAACACCAAGACCATATTTTAATAGTTGTGTGGGGATAGGGTAATCAAGAGAACAAATAGTAGCTCTCATATGCTGGACCAACACTGTCACCTCTTGTAGGGTAATCAAAGAAAAAACATCCATAGTAGCCTTATCAGCTCAAGTTTGTAATATTGTACTACAATCCTCCTTAATAGAAGGTATTTGTAGAATCTGATTTCTGATGTCTACTATTTTATTTTTAAAAATATTTTAAGAAGTCATTGCAGCTAAGAGAAGAGCCAATATCAAGGGTGGAACTATTATGGGATTCATTAATGTATCTATGGTAGCAAAAAGAAATCTACACTGTATCCAGGGAAGCTGTAGGATTATGTATTGTTTTATTATTTTCCCCACAATTCTGTGACATTGAAGGGTGGTTCATTTAAATACTAAATAACTTGTTCCAAAAAATAATTTCTGATTTGTTTGTAAATCCTCAGCGGCACCACGTGCTAAAATCAGCTTGTCATAAATGCCATTAACTGGGTGTGCTGCTTTGTGGAGCAGTATCAAAAACACAAGTGCACAGTGACATTCATATGGAAGGCCATCCGGGTCAAAAACACACATGTAGTACACGTATTGATTTGGACCAATCAGAATACATAAAATAGTACGTGTTCTAAATAAATGTAAATTAACTACGCATTTTTTAACATAGGAGTTGGTCATTTTACAGTAGTACCTAGTCATGCTGACATAGTTGCTTGTAATGACTTTTGTATTCATAGCATAATTACAAGAGTAGCCAATCACCTATGGGGTAAATCAAGAATAAGGAAATTGAAAAATACCACAGCAAGAGATTTTCTTAAGAGCATAAGAACATAAGAAAGTTTACAAACGAGAGGAGGCCATTCGGCCCATCTTGCTCGTTTGGTTGTTAGTAGCTTATTGATCCCAGAATCTCATCAAGCAGCTTCTTGAAGGATCCCAGGGTGTCAGCTTCAACAACATTACTGGGGAGTTGGTTCCAGGCCCTCACAATTCTCTGTGTAAATATATCGATTTAGGGTTCCCAGGCATCTCAGGAACACTGGGATTGTGGTCAGACACATTACAATGATTGTGTTAAAGCCATTCAGAAATAAAATAAGCCATTTTATGGATTATGTGTTTCACAATCTGTTTAATTTCCTGGACCATGTCTGTTTATTTTTTATTTTGTTTGTTTATTTTTACTATTTGTCAGATGACAATAAAAAGAAAACAATGAATTGTTACGATCTGCAACTAATCACACAAATTACGATTAGGTTATATACAGTTATTTTAATTGCTTCACGGAGTCATTGAATTGAAGAATTTTTCAATCTGGAAATCTGGTAACCCTATGCCGATTCTTGAGACGGACAATGTTGACTATGACACGATTCCGTTTATATTACCCAGACTTTTTATTTTTATTTTTGTTATTTCAAATGTACGATGACTTTTAATTGGATAATTTATTATATCTGAAACGTGTACTAAATCATGCATTTTGACCCGAATGGCCTTACATTCTGGAGGCGCTAGATGTCCGTTCCCTTTTTAATGAATCAGCATGACACCGGAGAGCAAGCCAGCCTTTGCAGCCTTCTGCCTGCACTTGTGCACAGCCACTACTGTAAGTAAAATGTTCATCCTGTTATACAAGTGAATGTTTCTAAATTGTAGTATTTAAGTGGATCCTAACAGTACACGATACTTTTCGATTTGTTTGCTCTAAACGTTTTATGGTAAGCAAGTAGTAAACAATATAGCATGGACTGTGATTCAAGATTTTCTTTATTTAAATAGATAAACAGGTGTCGATGCTGGCTTCGTTTTATTAACATGTTTAACATAATAGCAACTGAATGTATGGCTTCCCTCATATCCAGGGGTTAGGTCTGTTAAATGGCTCTCAGCACCCCCACTATAACAATTGTCCCAGCACCACTGCTCTAATACTCAGGAAACACAACCACTATTTTAATATCCAGTTTTATCCAGTATGAAGCTTCGGTTTTTCTGTGTTTATTTTTCCCTTTTTTTGTGTTTATTTGTAGAAATTGTCTGGCTTTTTGTATATGGCCAAAAGTCAGCTGGATGCTCAATTGCATTGAAACGGGGTATTGTTGTGCCAGTGGAGGATGCTTGTCTCTGTCAGGCTCCATTTTCACACAATTCACACAGTGAATGGGTACAGGGGACAAGTGCAGCATGGTTGTGGGGACTTGATTCACACCAATGCTTAACTAAACTATGTAACTGGTTAGGCTGCCAGAGTAATCAAGGGACCCAAGGTATACCAGGAGAACACGCCCCACACCAGGGTATACCAGGAGAACACGCCCCACACCAGGGTATACCAGGAGAACACGCCCCACACCAGGCTATACCAGGAGAACACACCCCACACCAGGGTATACCAGGAGAACACAGCCCACACCAGGGTATACCAGGAGAACACGCCCCACACCAGGGTATACCAGGAGAACACGCCCCACACCAGGGTATACCAGGAGAACACGCCCCACACCAGGGTATACCAGGAGAACACGCCCCACACCAGGGTATACCAGGAGAACACGCCCCACACCAGGGTATACCAGGAGAACACGGAGTACCTTTACCGGATGCGCCACTCAGGAACCCAGAAATGTGAATTGTTGTTGTTGTACCAATGGTTTAAAGTGCTTTTGCTGCCATTGTCCAATATAGAAGCATAGCCATTCCCACTGACTTGTGATTGAAGATGACTGGACCACGTGCACTGTGTTCTATGCAATGATGACTGGACTGGAGTCTTTTGTACTTTACCAGAATTTTTACATGAGCATCAGCATTTATGATGCAAAAAAACAACCAAGGACAAGACCTCAGTGTCCTCATACTTTCACAATACAGCACTTCGACACTTTGGAATTTCCATGTGTCAGAAGGTAACAACACTGTTTAACATGAAAAGAAATCCATGTATTTATTTCTGAGAATTATATGACTGGAAAGCATGTAATAAAAGCAAGTTCAATATGTTTAATACATGAAGCACATGTGAGGTATTTTTTTTTGTATTATATATTTTATCTTCTGCCCCAACAAACTACCGGAATTAAATTGTGTCAGGGTCAATAAACTAACGTTCAAGGTAAAATCAATAGCGAATCAAGGCTAAAATGAGTTACCATTAACCCAAATACGTCTGAACTTACACTCAGTTTGTTTATCAGCATGACATTTGAGTTCAAGTTGAATAGCTGTCACAGCAGCAGTAGGACATATGAATGTCTGTATAAAAATCATAAGAAAAATGATACAGGCTGTAATGCATCAAATGTCACACTGGAATTTTAAATTTAGTAAGATCCCAACTTGGTGTATTTCAGCGCATTAAATACATGACATCACCGCAACGTTACTTCTGTACCTTCAGATGCATATGGAAAACTACCACTAGCACTATTGTAAAAGCAAATGCTTTTTTGTGCACATTTGTGTGGTGAGCCCTAGCTGTTAGGTAAGCATGTTCTAATCACAATTCACGGCTGAGCATCACTGTAGGATATCAGATCTGCTGTGTTCTTAACAGCTTCATTGAACCCTCCTGAACATAATGTTCCAGGTGTCCCTCTGAGGGTTACATACAAAAACAGTATCCAAGTGATGACAGCCATGTGTGCTCTTTGTGCAGAAGAACACAGGTCCTAATTAATGATCTAAACAGTTAAACCATTAGAACAGGATCCTTGTTACCATTTCACAGCTCTAAAATCTCACAGTTATCTTAAAGTAATTGTAGCTATAAAATAGTTCCATACATTTTCTCCGCTATAAACACCCATTCATTATGTAGGTCTCAAATGTGCAGGTTTGAAAGAAACAAATGTTTCTGTTTGCAGGCCATGCTTTAGGCTGCCTTGCACTTCCAGTGTCATTTCACCTGGAGAGTGACATTGATCCCACCCCTTCACTGGCTTATTTTCTGTCATTAACTAATCAGCTGCTTCCAATTATGACTGGCATACTTTCAGCTAGTGACATGCTTTGACCCAAAAGACATTGCTTGGGTGAAATGAACAAGAAAGTAAAGCAGTAATAATAATTATTTTTTAGCAGATGCCCTTATCCAGAGCGACTAACAAATGTTAGTCGATATCACATTATTTTTACATACAATTACCCATTTATACAGTTGGGTTTTTACTGGAGCAATCTAGGTAAAGTACCTTGCTCAAGGTACAGTGTCCCAAACCAGGGATTAAACCCCTTGAACCTGCGGTCAAGAGTCCAGAGCCCTAACCACTACTCCACACTGCTGCTCTGTAATAGACTTTCCAATAATAGACTTTCAGTCAGGACAATCTTGCGTAAAATAACCACCTTTATTATAATAGGCATGTCATATGCAGACAGGCTAAAATAATTGAATCTATTCAGTCTTGAACAAAGCAGATGAGCGACGATCTGATTCAGGCATTCACAATTCTAAAAGGTATTGACAATGTTGACCCAGGGGACTTTTTCAATCTGAAAAAAGAAACAAGGACCTGGGGTCACAAATGGAGATTAGATAAAGGGGCATTCAGAACAGAAAATAGGAGGCACTTTTACAGAGAATTGTGGGAGTCTGGAACCAAGCTTTGGGCATCCTGGTGCCGCCTGCCAAAAAACAAACAATAAAATAATAAATCTATGCAATGTGTTCATCCCGGTGAACAACACATATTAAGCAGAGGAGCATCGTATACTCCCCCCGACCCCCCCTCAGGACGAGGCTGGGAGTGAGGTGGTGGTGGCTGGGGAGTGAGGTGCTGGTGGCTGGGGAAGAGGTGGTAGTGGTTGGGGAGTGAGGTGGTAGTGGTTGGGGAGTGAGGTGGTGGTGGTTGGGGAGTGAGGTGGTGGTGGCTGGGGAGTGAGGTGCTGGTGGCTGGGGAAGAGGTGGTAGTGGCTGGGGAAGAGGTGCTGGTGGCTGGGGAAGAGGTGCTGGTGGTTGGGGAGTGAGGTGCTGGTGGTTGGGGAGTGAGGTGGTGGTGGTTGGGGAGTGAGGTGCTTGTGGCTGGGGAAGAGGTGCTGGTGGTTGGGGAGTGAGGTGCTGGTGGTTGGGGAGTGAGGTGCTGGTGGTTGGGGAGTGAGGTGCTGGTGGTTGGGGAATGAGGTGGTGGTGGTTGGGGAGTGAGGTGCTTGTGGCTGGGGAAGAGGTGGTGGTGGCTGGGGAGTGAGGTGGTGGTGGTAGCTGGGAAAGAGGTAGTGGTGGTTGGGGAGTGAGGTGGTGGTGGTTGGGGAAGAGGTGGTGGTGGTTGGGGAGGAGATGGTAATTCGAAAGCACAGCAAGACTGAGTTTGCGAAATAGGTTTATATACCTTAAAGGTTACTTGGAACTGGTAATAAGCTTGTACATTAACCAATGAATGTACCAGGCACTGATATTCGAAGCGATGCGTAATCTCCTGGAAAAAATTGTGACTCGCAAAAATTTGTGCTTTTGCACAAAAATTGATATTTTCCAACACGGCACAAACCAGTTGCGTGTAGTTGAAAAATAGTATCTTTTTGCTCAATTCGCAAACGTGTTTGTGCCTCGCAAAACGACCTGTGCATTCATTACAAACATAGCAGAAATGCACAAGAACTACGCGTGAATGCACAGAATTGGAATACTACACGACAATGGACTGTTAACAATGCCCTGCCAAGCAGCTATCATAGGTGTACAACACATACCAATATTCCTCAGACGAGTCTACACTCAAATGTAACCTGCACATGGAATGCAGAATCAAAGACCAACACACATTGGTAGCACTGACACCCCCCACAAATATATAAATAAGCTACTAAATGGAGAAATGAAACAATGGGCCACAGAATAGTGTAGGCTATTCAACATATAACTTAAATAAAAATATATTGTAGTGACTTGCTAACTGGATAAGTGTCAACATGAAGGAGAAGGAAAAAATATCTCTGTAGCATCAAACTCCACTCTTTACTTTACAGAAACGCGCCTGTCCGTCGGTGTTCTGAGCAGCTCCAACCCATGCTACTTACAATATACATAAACATATTTACAAAAGTGTGGACTGTAAAACAAACCCACAATGCTGAAAACACTACTCTATTCAGAAGCCCTGATGACGGGAATCTCAGCATGGAGCCGGCCAAGAACGCTGCCTGTGGATGCAGCCTGCACATGTGTATCCCTTACTGATGCTCCTGCTGAAAGCACCTTCCAACTGCCCCTACTCACCACGCACCCTGCTCCTACCACACCTGTATGGCATAGTGAATAGCATGGAATGCAGATCGTGAGTGTCAAAGTATGTTTCTGATATCAATGAGAAATAAAAAACAATACTTAAAAAAAAGTCAGCTGTGTCCTTATACCCGAGTGTGGAATTACCGGGTGAGTGGCATGAAAATGAAAGGGAGCCTTTGGAGAATGCAACTACAGGGATATTTTACGGATTGAGCCTCGGGCACTGTGGCCCTTTGCCAATGTCGCTGAGGATAGGGCACTTAGCTCAACGCATGGAATGGAAACATTCTGCGCATTGCAAGCCTGTCACGCTTATCGCAAAACCTAGCCATTTTCATTCAAATTTGGCCTTCAGAGCAATTCAAATAATTTTGTGCTTAAGCATATGAACTTTGCGCACATGCATAGATTTGTATCTAATGCTGATCATTATCACAGGCATTAGCATGGTTAATAAGCTAAATATTTAAAGGGCCATCACAGATTCTACGGAATTTAAACAGATGTATCTATGATGTGCTGTTTGCTGGGAAGTGAGTTTATCATTTCTCTACTTCTGTCTCCATAATTTTGACAGGTGTCACAAAAATATGAGTACATTTTACCTATTCTAATTAATTTACATTTTTTTACTTTCTTATTTTCTGTTACAATACCATCTCAGTATTAACCGTGATCCCGCTTATCCCACTTAAGGAGGCTGTGTGGTCAAGTGGTTAAAGAAACGGGCTTGTACCCAGGAGGTCCCTGGTTCAAATCCTACCTCAGCCACTGACTCATTGTGTGACCCTGAGCAAGTCACTTAACCTCCTTGTGCTCCGTCTTTTGGGTGAGACGTAATTGTAAGTGACTCTGCAGCTGATGCATAGTTCATGCACCCAAGTCTCTGTAAGTCGCCTTGGATAAAGGCGTCTGCTAAATAAATAAACAAATATATTATCAAACTGCTATTGCTCTGTGTCTGGACTGATCTAATTTTTGTAATGTGTTTTTTTGTAAGAACTGTAAGTCACCTTGGATAAGGGGGTCTGTTATAAGAAAATTATAAGGAGGTGCAAACTGTTGCTTGATCGATCTAGGGTTGATATACTGCTGTATGTGTCTATTAAAGTAAAGCGTCCCTGCATTATACAGGTTGTTGTTTAGTATCTGCCGGCTCGGTCTATGTTACATACCGATGGTATGTACTATGATACTGTGCTGTACTCTTGATTCTGTTTTGGGAGTTATTCTTTCAGCACCAAGAAAGGTGCTTGGGAAAGTGATTCGTTTTCTTTCAGTCAGAAAGAACAAACATGATTGCAGCTTCCCTGTTTATTGCTATCACAATCGGTTTTTTTTAATATAATCATTATATAGATGTGGACAGAACCTTGTATGATCGCTGGGTGTTTTCCATTATTGTAGTACCTTGGAAAGCACCTGCATTTTACTGAAGTTTCGAATATGCATTTTGCACATAACCGCCATTTGCGGGCGCATAACCCTCTACGCGATGCGCAAACCTTTAGAATAACTGGGCCTTGTACTATAGATTTCCTGCCTGAAAACCTCACAAGCTTTATATCCTGGATGGCAGGACAAACACACTGAGAACTTTCCTTAGTGTAGTACTAGATGTCTGTTTTAAAATGAAAATACATGTTTACTGAATATGTGTTTCTTTGTATCCTGCACATTTGAGACATATGGAAGTGCAAAATGGGTAAGATTTGAGGAATTATTTTGTCAGCTACTGTATAATTATTTGAACTAATATGTTCTTGTTTTTTGGCATTGCTGTGGACATTATTTTTTGTTTCAGTTATCCAGAGGACTATCACCGGTGGTGTAGTCAAGGGTATATGGGTATATGCAGGTAAATGGCGTTTACCCACTTTTAATTTTGGCAATATACCATTTACCCACTTCTCATATAAGGGATTGTGGCAAAGTGGTTTGCAATGTGCAGGTGTAGAGGTGATGCAGTGCTCAAGACAATGACAAGCAATAAAGTACTGGTAAAATGGTGATTTATTTATAATCCAAAGTCTGATGACAAACAGTAAAGAAATGGAAGGTTTGCAATAAACAACGATGTGTATTGCACAGTTCAGTAAACAGTTCAGCCTGTAAAGTGAGTGTGAATTGCGAGAGCGCTTCAGTAAAGTGAGTGTGAATTGCATTAGAGGCTTCAGTAAAGTGAGTGTGAATTGCATGGGAGGCTTCAGTAAAGTGAGTGTGAATTGCGAGAGCACTTCAGTAAAGTGAGTGTGAATTGCATGAGAGGCTTCAGTAAAGTGAGTGTGAATTGCATTAGAGGCTTCAGTAAAGTGAGTGTGAATTGCATGAGAGGCTTCAGTAAAGTGAGTGTGAATTGCATGAGAGGCTTCAGTAAAGTGAGTGTGAATTGCATGAGACGCTTCAGTAAAGTGAGTGTGAATTGCGAGAGCGCTTCAGTAAAGTGAGTGTGAATTGCATGAGAGGCTTCAGTAAAGTGAGTGTGAATTGCATGAGAGGCTTCAGTAAAGTGAGTGTGAATTGCATGAGACGCTTCAGTAAAGTGAGTGTGAATTGCGAGAGAGCTTCAGTAAAGTGAGTGTGAATTGCATGAGAGGCTTCAGTAAAGTGAGTGTAAATTGCATGAGGGGCTTCAGTAAAGTGAGTGTGAATTGCATGAGACGCTTCAGTAAAGTGAGTGTGAATTGCATGAGAGGCTTCAGTAAAGTGAGTGTGAATTTCGTGAGTGGCTTCAATAAATGTGCTTCATTGTTTAATTGTGGTGGCGATTCTTTCCAGAGAGCATCGTAACAACATGCTTTTTTTGTTTAACCTTGTGGTCCAGTTTTTATTAATTAATATGTCTTCCTGCTTCTTACAGTCCCTCCCAATCAGACACACAAAGGAAAATAATCCCGCCCCACGGGCAGTGTGTGCTTTTGTAACTAGTAAATAAAACAATTCAATTCTTTTAGCGACACACGCAATTCACACTCACTTTACATGTTCAATAAAATCAATTCAATTGCAGTTTAGAAGTGAGTTGAAAAACCTGGCCTGTCTTAAAGTGTCCTGAGATTATGGAGTCAGGTGGAAATCCTAGTCACGATACACTACAGCTTTTAATTTATTTAAAGTAAATTCTCACCTAATTAACCCAACTTAGACTCCCTCGATGGAGAACAAAAGATCCTGTTTCCCTGTGCTTGAAATAAACTGGAAGGGTTTGTACATTTCTGCTGGTTGTACTCTTGTCATAATGGTTTCCCTTAACATCCTGCTTATACATTTTAAAAATGGCATTATGTGTTGAGTTAAATATATACATATAAAAAACATGACAACTGGCGACAAGGATTAAAATGCGACCTTCCATTGTGCTTTTAAAAAAAAAAGAGTGATTTTCAGAAGGAGGCTCAATTTCAAAATGAAGGAACCAGAAAAGCAGTTGAACTGCAAGGCTACTGTAAATTAATATGCTTTTCAACACAACAGCTTATAAACTTACTCCTTGTTTCCAGCAACCTTATTTTGTACAAACCGATGAACTACAGACTTTATACGCTATAACTTATGTTTTGAAGTCGCTACTTTAAGCAACAGTGAATGTCGAAAAGACGTGATATTAAAGACAACTGCATTGATCTGTGAAGGAATAATATCATACGCTGTGATAAAAACAAATGTGTAACACCACAATGGCAGGCTACACAGGCAGAACAGAGCCATTTGACAGTACTGTGGAGGACTGGACAACATATGTAGAAAGGCCTGAATAGTAGTTTGAAGTAAATGAGATACCTACTGAAAAAAGGGTACATAAGGACCTTTTTATTTTATTGTGTTACATGTTCCCATGTGTTACATGTTCCCACATGTTCCCATGTGTACAACTGTTTATGTAAGGTGTGTGTATTGTTTTAATTTTTGGTTTTACAGTTTGACCACTTTTTTAAACTTTTAAATTTCATTTCCTGCCTCAAGATGACTTCCCATGTACCCGCATGGACCTCTCAGAACTACATTTCCCATCATCCTCCTGCTCACTGGTAAATCCATCTCAGGATGATGGGATAACCTGATAAGCCTGCTACCAAGACTTTTCAAGACTTAGTAAACATTTTGCGTGATAATTTCTCACCCAAAGGTTCCGCTTTCACAAAAGGAATCAACAAGATGGAGAATCAATTGGAATCTATATAGCAGAGATTAAAATATTAGCTGAACACTGCAAGTTTGGGCATGTGTTACAAGACACCCTAAGAGGCCGTTTGGTCTGTGGGCTCAAAAATGAGGCAATTCAAAAGTGGCTGCTGACTGAAGCAGATCTTACCTATCAACGGCAGTAGAAATTGCTGTTTCGATAGAAATTGCTGTTTCGATGGAAACTGCGGCCAGAGATGCAGTTGAGCTCCAAGCAACTCATCACATAGCAGCAGCAACACATAAACTGCAGGTCACACATCAATACCATGATTTATGATTTCCATTACATGAGAGTAGATGTTAAAACTTCATGCTGATTTGAACTTGGCTCTCGCCAAGATAAGCACCAACTAAGACGTAGCTTCACAGTAAACTAATGTGATCCATATGTGTCTCCATCCATTTGCGCTTCCTTCCATATGATGATGTAGATATCCTTCTGTCTGGTGTTGATGGCTGAAGTGTAATGCTGGCTCCAGGGATCAGCTTATTTTGCCTCCCTAGCGCATCAGCACACACAACGGCTGCGATGCTGGCTCCGGGATCAACCATAGTGCGGTCTCCCCAGCGCATCAGCATGACAACCGTCTGGATTGAGCTAAGTAGGGTACATCTCTGGGGTCTTCAAGTGGGCACCTTCCATCCTCGGTGTTTCGTCGACTAGCCCACGACACCTCAAGAGGGCTCGACGGTGATTCTGGCGTCCCAGCATCACCCCTCCGTCCCCCACTCAACTCAGCCCAGCTTACTTACCTGTACATCAGCCTTTCTTTCTTTCTATTGTGCTTGAGATCCCCAGCCAGAATCTTTCTGTCTCAACCACAGCCAGTTGCTGCTCCTCTCTGCTGCTTCAGATAAGTTCTTCACTGTGCGACGCAACTCTTGGCCATTGAATCCGACATCTCTGAGAAACCGGGTTGTAGAGTGTGCCACAAATCCTCGACATCCCACTTCCACTGGGTAAACCCAGACTCTCCATCCTCGCTGTTCTGCTTCAGTGGCTAGTTGAGCATACCGCAGTTTCTTCCTCTCATACGCCTCATCTACAGCATCCTCCCATGGCACTGTTAACTCTACCAGGTGAACAAGGCGTGCTGATCCAGACCACAAGACAATATCTGGTCGAAGGTTTGTGTTGGCAATCTCAGGTGGAAAAATAAGCCGCTGACCAACATCTGCCAGCATTTTCCAGTCTCTAGCAGCTTCCAGTTGTCCTGGGCGAGGATTGGTTTTAACACCTTTTCTTGGTGGTTGCTCTCCTGGGCGGAGGAATGTTGTCTTTTGTGTGTAATGTTTTGATGGAACAGGTGGCAACTTATTGGTCATGTTACGCTTGTCTTCCAATGCTAAGGCCAAACATCGCAGCACCTGGTCATGGCCAAGTAAACCGTCCTTGGCTAAGAGCCACCTTACATCCTGTCAAAATGTGCCTTAATGTTGCAGGTGATGAACACAAAGGACATGAGGGATCCTCTCCTACCCAGAGGTTTAGGTTCTGTGGTGATGGGAGAACATCATATGTTGACCTTATAAGGAAACTGATCCTGCTCTGTTCCATTGACCATAGGTCTTGCCAGCCAATCTTGCGTTGTTCCACACTCTCCCATCTCATCCATTCTCCCTGCTTGCCCTGGGAAATGGCCTTTATACACCTCATCCTCTCCTCCTGCAACACATACCTGTAGTTTTCAGAATGAGCACTGTAGGCAATGTGGGAAGCGAGAACACATTGAAGCAGTATGTCATTCCATTCCAAAGAAAGAAGTGACTCAGTCAAAAGTCAAAGGTTTGAGAACGGTACACGCTGTCCAGGGAAACAGTGACACTAGTGACAGCGACTTGGGGAATGTGAGCATTAGCTGTCTGGAACGTGATTGCCTGGCCAATACAGCACGACAAGCCATCTGGATCACCCTCACCGTTGAAGGGCAAACACTGAGGAGGGAGCTGGATACATGTTCGGCTGTGTCAGTAATAGCTAAAAAGGACTTCAGTGAGTATTTCAAGCGACTCCAGCTTCAAGAAACGAACGTCCTTTTGAAAACATATACATGAGAAAAAATCACACCAATAGGAGTTTTTAAAAGTACAGGTAGATTACAATGGCCAAAAGCACAACCTTGACTTGTACGTGATTGAAAAAGGTGGACCAGCATTATTTGGTCGTGAATGGCTAAACTGGATACAGCTGGATTGGCACTCAGTTAAGGCTCTGCATGCTAACTATGCACAATCAGCTGAAAACACACAGCTGAAACTTGCTTGCTAGAGGCAGCAGCGGTGTTCAAAGACAATATTGGCACACTCAAAGACATAAAGGCCAAGATTTTCTTAACAGAAGGAGCATCTCCCCATTTCCACAAGGCATGCCAAGTACCTTACGCCACCAGAGAGAAGGTAGAAGAGGAGTTGGATCATCTTGAGTAGCTGGGTATTTTGAACAAGTCAACTGGAGCGAATGGGCAACCCCAAGTGCCGGTGGTGAAGAAAAATGGTTCCGTCAGGTTGTGTGATGACTTGAAGGTAACTATCAACCCAGTTCTTCAAACTAACCAGTACCCACTTCCTCACATTGAGGATATTTTTCAGTCATTGTCAGGAGGCAGACATTTCAGTAAATTCGACCTTGTGCAAGCATGCCTTCAAATGGAAGTGGAGGAGAAATCTAAAAAGTTTTTCACCATTAATAGGGGTGTTCTGCAGTACAATCATTTTGTTTATGGTGTGGCTTCAGCTCCAGCTTTGTGGCAGCGTGCAATGGATCAAGTGCTCCAAGGTGTACCTGGTTACAGATGTTACCTGGATGACATGATTGACACTGGAGTCAATGATAGAGACCACCTGAGAAACCTGAAACAAGTACTCCAGAGACTAGAGGAGTATCGGTTGAAAGTGAACCACAGTCATTGCAAGTTTTTCAAAGTCTCAGTCGCATATTGTGGCCACGTCATTGATGCTGACAATAAGATAGAAGCAGTTCTGAAAGCACCATTAAATGTGTCCCAGATTAGGTTGTCTATTGGACTGGTAAATTACTACCACAAATGTCTACCCAACTTGTCAACTATACTGTATCCACTAAACCAGCTGTTACAAAAAGAGAAAAGGTGGCAGTGGTCGAAACACTGTGAAGAGGCATTTCATAAAGCAAAGCAAGCAGTGACCTCAGAACCTCAGTACTGCAATCCAGCATTAGAAATACGTCTTGCATACGATGCCTCACCATATGGCATTGGCGCAGTAATCTCCCATGGGATGTCAGATGGCCGTTTATTTATTCCGGTGCATTACACATTATTGTGTATTGCCTGGAATTATTGTTTGGTCACCAGACCAGGATTATAATTTTAAAAAACAACAGCTTTCACCTCCAGATTACTCTCCTCAGTTGAACAAAATTATGCACAGATTGACTGGGAGGCATTAAGTTTAGTCTGGGGAATTAAGAAATTTGGACAGTATCTCTATGGCAGAAAATTGATGCTTCTGACTGATCACAAACCACTTGTGTCAATCTTTAACCCACAAAAGGGGATTCCTGAAATGGCAGCTGCACGCATCCAGAGGTGGGCTTTGTTTTTAGGTGCTTACACGTACAATGTGCAGTACAAAGGCACAAAGCAACATGTCAATGCTGATGGACTATCACGCCTTCCCTTAGAACAGCCCCATGATAAACAGCAGGAAGAATCAACGGCTGTAGATGTGTTTAATATGTATCAGAACAGTGTGTTGCCTGTGACATGTGCAACACTAAGAAGAGAAACCGCAAAGGATCCAGTCATGGAGGAAGTTTATGGATCTACGATGAAGGGGTGGATTCCACAACAACAATAAAGCCTGACTCCCTTTTATTCCAGGAGAGATCAAATCACAGTTCACCATGGATGTCTCATGTGGGGAAGTCGGGTGATCATCCCATCTAAGTTACGTGCACAAGTTCTCGAAGAGTTGTACACAGGACACCTGGGAGTAGTGAAGATGAAGGCCCTGGGTAGAGGATATGTGTGGTGCCCTGGCATTGATTATCAAATTGAGCAACTAGCTAAATACTTCTCTGGATGTCAGCATTTACAGTCCATGCCAAGTCTAGCTCCACTCCATCCATGGGACTGGCCCACTGCTCTTTGGCAGAGGATCCATATCGACTACGGGGCCATTCCAGGGAGCTATGTTTCAGTGGACGGTTATTTGAAATGGCCAGAAGCAGTCATAATGCCTACAACAACATCCACGAAGACCATAGAAGTGTTGAGAGACCTGTTTGCTCACACAGGTTTGCCAACTCAGATTGTGAGTGACAATGGCCCACAATTTGTGTTGGCTGATTTTCAAGATTTTGTCAAGAGTAATGGTATCAAGTATGTTACTTCAGTGCCATATCACCCAGCCACCAATGGTCTGGCCGAATGCTTCGTGCAGACACTGAAACAAGCATTACAAGCAATCTCAGCACAACAAGCAGCCCTGCAATACAAGCTTTCCAACTTTCTGCTTGCTTACAGAAATGCAGTACACTCAACAACTAATCCACACCCCATGAGTCATGTTAGAAGTGCAATAGCACACAAGGCGGCTTGGGCTGTTCTGATAGACCTCATTCTCAAAGAGCAGTTTTGATCGTGGTGCAACAGAGGCCTCCCATAAAACTCACATGACACCGGACTGTACAAAGATTGCCAGGACAATGGTCAATTTGAACCTGTTGCATAATGTTTTTTTATTTTATTTTATAAGGAGAGTGGACAGAAATAGCGGAGCCATCTATGCAAGAAATTTATAAGTCCTACATTTTTAAGACTCTGCAGCGCAATTCTGTTGCTGTAACTGTGTATTGAACTTGGCTTCACTACTCCCTGTGGTAGATGCTATACTCATTTTAAAGTGGTACAGAACCCCCTGCAGTGTTACAGTTGTAACATATTGAGAATCTTTTGAAAGAGAATATGTCTTGTAAACACACAGTGTATCCAGTTCATGCTCCCTCCTGCAGCAATGCTGGCTCCCACACTATGCCACTGATTTCAGTCAGAGCACCAGCATTGCTGCAGGAGGGAGAGTGAACTACTACAATCAGGGGATATTGAAAAATACAGGATTCAAAGGTAAAGTAACATGTTTCTTGTTCTGTAATAATATGATGTGTATGGTTTGTCTGTGCAATAAAAAATAACCTTATAACCCAACAAAAAAACTTTTCCATAAATATTTTCAAGTACAAGACAAAAAATGAAATGACTGCAATAACACAATGGGGACCCTGTTTCTTGTTGAAATATTCAGCTTCAGTTTGTAGGAGGAAGCTTCTTGTATGCTGTTGCTGTACGGATGTCAAGTGCAGCTTAACAAACGTCCTTTCTGTCAAATGTTCTCTGCTTTTGACAGCCCGCCTCTGTCTTTGACATTTAAAAGTCAATCTGTTGACAAAAAATATGACATTCTGTAGAGCAGCTTATTTTGACAGGGACTCCAGCTTTTGAACCACATGGTCAATATTGCTTTTAGGCCATTCAGTGGTTCTATAGTGGTTGGAGTCCCTGCAATCAGTATTTCAGCTTTTAAGGGTATATACAGTACATAGTTACCAGAATGACATTGCACAGCAAGAAAGATTGATGGAATGACTTCACCAGCAACTGCCACTCTTGCCATTATTGCCCTTATAAAAGCTTACCACAATATGGTTTCACTTTTCACATGCTTTTCCCACCGATATCTATAATAAACCATAGTTTACCGTGGTTTCTAATATGCTTTCCATTAGCTTTCTGTGCTTTACAATGCTTACCTATGCTTTACCTTGCTTTCACTGTGCTTTATTATTATACTTTGCTGTGCTTTTACAATGGGTAACTTTTATATGGGTGAAAACTGACACTCACAGGATGCCTGAAACAAACATTGCTCAGCTGCCTGTTCCCTCTTTGAAATGTTCGCACAATGGTTTTTGTTCTGGTAGTGTCACCTTTGTTGTGGGTTTTGTGCTAGATTGATTATCCCTAAAGTTTAAACTGGGACATGTTTGCTGTTCGTCTTTGAAGTGGTGGCAATGTATTTGAACTTTTGTCTTCTAACAAAATAGTGTGCCATTAAATTATATTTTCATGTTATTATGCATCATACAGGTAGCCCTTCCATTGCATTACATGTATCATGATACAGAACGTGTCATTAGTGTATCTTTACACACTTCATTTGAAACTACTTCCCCTTTAAAAATGAGATTTTTTTATTATATTAGGTAATCTGTTGAATGGATGTACTGACATTTCAGTGACTATCATTTTGTTGAGAGAGCTATTGCATACAGTCCTTACTGTGCCACGCATGCTGATTTTGCCCCTTGTATGAGCCTCCCTGTTCCTCCAAGCTGACATTCTGTTGGTATGTCCATGCCAATCCATCAGCCCATCCCTTAAGGGGCACCCTTCCCATCTCACATCTGTTATCCACTCCAAGCGTGTCTGTAAGGCTGCATATAGCTGACCTCCAATCAGGCAGCGTGATCACACATGCTTAGTTCCATTATTATTTTTCTGTGCCTCAAAGACACCTTTAAAACATCTCCCTACAGTTAAAAGGGGAATGTGGCCATTCCCAAATTGGTTATTTAATTGCCAGTTTGGGGGTGGCCATCTGTATAAAAGAGGAGGCAGAGCCTTTGTTCTGGTTTGATAGTTTAGGAGAAGGGCTGAGAGCTGCTCTAGCACTGAGATCACATCGCTTGAGTGGGTTTTTTAATTTGTATTTTGATTTGTTTAAGTGTTTCGTTTGTTTATTTGGTTGTTTAATAAAAGTGCTCTAGCAGTGCTGAACTGCATGTGTGGTCGGTAGCGCTTCGGTCACGGCTGTACAGCGGCACGAATAGCAGACACAGAGGAGGATGATGCAGCTCAACACTGCTAGTGCACTTAAATAAAATAAAACAAAAGACCAAAAAGACAAAATGAAGTGGAACCCAAGATGCAATCTCGGTGTTAGAGCAGAGAGCACACCCTGCTGCTCCCAGCCCTTCTCCTAAACTACACAACCAGAACATGATATCTGAAAGCTTTTCTCTTCCTTTTTCACAGAAAATGTTATGCTTCCTGGGTCACTTGACCTCAGCAGTGTTTTCTGGGTCACTGGATGAAAGCATGTCAGTCAATAGGGGAAGCAGCTAGTTAATGACAGGAAAGAAGCATTTGAAGGGGTGGGGACAAGTTCACTCTTCCAACTCCCTACAACTGCATTTGTGGCTGCTTGCTTGTATGTCTATTGTAAGTTATTGCTATAACTTGATGATAGTGTGATAAAGTCATGATGATTAATACATTTGTGCCCAGGCTTTAATACAAGATTATTTGTGCATGCCTGTGACAGTAATACAGTGATTCTTGGTGGTAAATCTCCCTCCTGACCTGTGAGAACGCTAAGTAGCGAGAACAGAGTACCTTGGACGTGTTGGCCAGACACTTCATTCCCAGGATTCAAAGGAAGTCGGCCAGCTAGAAAGGGGGCAGAACTCTGGTGCATTAACTCATCGACCCGGAAGGGAAATGATGTGGCAGTCGCGGATTGGAGGGGTGGCTGCATTCATTTACAAAGGGGTCAGGTGCGACAGCATAAAAAGGGGACGGAGAGACGCAATCTGTTCTTTCCCTTTGGTTAAGAAATATAACCTGGAAGGACCTGTGGAAAATGTAATAACGTATCGTGAGTGTTTTTTGTTTTGTCTCCAATTGTTCTTGTTTGTTATTTGTAGACGGCTAACACGTTCCGGAGCTGTCGCCAAGGGCCAGCACAAAACCCGGAACAGCACTGCACTTTTGTCACCCACCACGAGCACTAGAGCACGCACCCAGGACTGGTGACCGTGTTTGTACATTGTGGGAAAGATACGTGTGTTTATTATTTGGGACTGTAACCAGTTTATTTATTCCAGTGCATTACACATTGTTGTGTATTGCCTGGAATTATTGTTTGGTCACCAGACCAGGATTATAATTTTTAAAAAAACCTTTCCAACTGGATTACAACTCTCTGTCTGTTAATTAAGCACCGCATCACTCCTGCACCTGTACACTGCAAACCGCTTTGCCACAATGCCCTGTCTCCTTGAAGGGAATGAAATACAGGCCTCACAAAAAAGCAATATCTGCAATTCCTATAAAAAGCAAGCTAACATGGGATTTTAATGGAGGGTCCAGTTATTTATATCTATATACAGGCTAGCATTAATATACCAGAATGCCATAGTGCTACAGTGACTGAACTAAGTCTGACCTTCTTCACTGTTCAAAAAAAAATCCAGTCAAAGCAGGTTTTAAGACGACCTTTGCTTTTTGCCAATTTTAGGGTTGATTCATATTTTAGGGTTGATTCATATTTTTCACTACTCATTATTTCAAACCAATGTCTAACTTAACGTATCAACACGTCCTACGCTTTCCATTCCCATCTCTTCCTGCCAGGTTCGAATTCTTTTCTGTTATAGATAGAAAATGATTATTGTAAGATAAACTCCTATCTTCTGTTATCTGAAAGGTATTTCCATTCGTTAATATTAACAAGATCGCTCATTATAGAGAGTATCTTGGCTTTTAAATCGCTGACCATCAAAAATCCCCGCTTCATCTGCCAACACCAATGAATCATCTTCAGCACTGCCTGTACCACAAGCGGGTGAGAACGAGGTTACAACATTAGTTGTATTCCTTCAGCAAGTTTACTGTTAGAGTTACAGTTCATACTTTAACCTTCAGTTTGCAAGCGTGTTGTGTTACTGTCATCAGTGCTACATGATTAGTAAGAGACAAGCAGTATTTTGAAAGATGAAGTCAGTCAGCTGAGAATTCTCAGGACTGTTATATTTTGGAGATTTTTCGAGTCATCATCATCATTCTGAGATTCTGATCTCTGAAAAATTTGGGTTTCCTGTCAGTGTAATGCTCATTGTGGTACTTATTAGCGCAAGGAAGTACGGTTCCTCTTGATACTGGTTGATGAGAGTAACGCTATTTGTGGTCCCCACTGGACAAAAAGGAATGTACATTTTTCTGAGAATTAGCTATGCTGAAGTATAGCCTATATATTTGGTAAAAGTAAAACATTAATACATATTGAAATAAATTAATACATAAATCAATACATAGACATGTATTTCTTTCTTTAAACACTGCCATTTAATACTGTACGAAACAAAAATAAATACTCAACAGTTCTTGTTCAATTGTATATTAGTGAAGATTTTTGTACATAAAGGGCGTCATGCTTTCATATATTCTTTTTTCAAATTAAAAAATATATTGTAACGACCCAGACAATTGCTTTGTTGCAGGACTTATTGTCTGTTCAGTTTGTCTCATCTGTCTTTTATATGTTACATGTACTGTAAGGGGAACGGGTCACACCGTTACTTCGCATGGGAAGGGGGAGTGAGTGAATGAGTGGGGAGAATGTGTGTTGTTGTTTTCGGAGGTTGCAGATGTGACTGTTGATGATGAGCCGGACAGTGGCGGGAAACGACAGGAGGTTATATAAGGGGGTGCATGAGCCTGGGGACTGGAGACATTCCAGCACTGAACTTGAAAGAGAAGCTGTGGGTGCGACTGAGCGAGCATGTGAGCTGTGACTGGAGAGAATATGCAGTGAAAGTTCAAGACTAAAATGCAGGGTTATTATTTTGGTGCCATGAATTCCGGCCCCCGACAGGAATTCTCTGTAGTTTCAAATAAAACAAACATTTTGAGAATTCAACACCATCTCCCTGAGTACTACTTCCTAAACATGAAAACATTACAACATACTAAATGAACGATTCATGCTTATTAATCAGATGAAAGCTTTCAATACAATTGGGATAATACATAATCATTATTTACAAAATATTGTTTGTCTCTTTACTTGTTAAAAACTTTACAGCTATACTACTTGCAATTATTGTGAAAACTTTGTGGTGTGAAAGCTAGGGTGTCTGTATTGCAGGCTGCATTAGAAGCATGTCTTGGGTTTGATTCCCACACAGGGTTTATATTGCAAACTTAATTTTTTTTTAATGTATTTTATTTATGTGTAACAAACATTTTTTTATGTGAAAAAAATGTAGTTGATATGAATGACACTTTCATTGAACATACATACTTTTGCTTGCACACATAACTTTAATGTGCATATATATATATATATATATATATATATATATATATATATATATATATATATATATATATATATATATATATATATATATATATAAGTTGATGCTAACAATTCCTACAGTTGTCCCAACTTTTGTTGATTACTTACAAACCCTCTGTCTGTATAAAAGCAGTGTTGGAACAGACTGTGTTACTACACCCTCTTAAGCATTATTTGGACAGTATTGTACTGCAGGAAGTAGTATATTGCTATCATAATGGCGAGAAAAAGGCAATTAACAAAGGAAGACAGACAGACCATTATAACCCTTAAAAGTGTAGGTCTTTCCTTTAGAGAAATTGCAAAGAAAGCCAAGGTGTCAGTGAGTACAGTTTCCTACACCATCAAAAGGCACTTGGAAACTGGAGGAAACTCTGACAGGAAGAGGTCTGGCAGACCCAAAGCCACAACAGAATCAGAAGACAAGTTTCTGAGAGTCAACAGCTTGTGTGATAGGCGGCTCACAGGACAACAGCTTCAAGCACAGCTTAACACTGGTCGAAGTAAGCAAGTCTCAGTTTCAACTGTGAAGAGAAAACTTCGAGCTGCAGGTTTGACAGGTCGAGTGGCAGTAAGAAAGCCATTGCTAAGATGGCAAAATAAGAAAAGAGGCTTGCCTGGGCCATGAAGCACCGGCAGTGGACTACTGAAGACTGGAAGAAGGTCTTATGGACCGATGAATCAAAATTTGAAATCTTCGGTTCATCACGCAGGGTTTTATGCGCCGTCGAGTAGGCGAAAGGATGGTTCCTCGGTGTGTGACACCAACTGTCAAACATGGAGGAGGAAGCGTGATGGTCTGGGGCTCTTTTGCTGGATCCAGAGTCGGCGACTTGCGCAGAGTGAGTGGCACCCTGAACCAAAACGGCTACCACAGCATTTTGCAGCGCCATGCAATACCCTCTGGTACACGCCTAGGTGGTCAGGGGTTCATCCTACAGCAAGATAATGACCCAAAACATACCTCCAGGCTATGTCAGAACTATCTTAGAAGAAAAGAACAAGACGGTAGGCTTCAAATCATGGAATGGCCAGCACAGTCTCCAGACTTAAACCCCATCGAGCTGGTTTGGGATGAACTGGACAGAAGGGTGAAAGCAAAGCAACCTACAAGTGCAACACATTTGTGGGAACTTCTGCAACAGTGTTGGGAAGAACTTTCCGAACAATATTTGATTTCCATTGTAGAAAGAATGCCACGAGTGTGTTCGGCTGTTATATCTGCAAAAGGTGGCTACTTTGATGAGTCAAAAATTTAGATTAAATTTTGTTAAACAAAACGATTCCATGATTTCTTTTTTATCTCCAATTGTTTATTTGGTCTATGCTTTAATTTCAGAGTACATTGAGACATTAAACTGCATAAATTTCAATAAAAACTGGAAAAATGGAGGTGTTCTAAAACTTTTGACCGGTAGTGTATATATGAAAAAGGTACCGCTCCAGCTGTAAAGGCACAGAAAGGAAAAAGACGGCAACTCCCAAGAATCCAGGTCCACAATCAAGGTTTCAACAAAACAAAATTTTTATTCTTACAAAAATTAGCTTTCGCGCTTCGACAACATGTCTTCATCAAAGCAGTACATGAAATGTACATCTAAGACCTTAAATACATATAAGAACATAAGAACATAAGAACATAAGAAAGTTTACAAACGAGAGGAGGCCATTCAGCCCATCTTGCTCGTTTGGTTGTTAGTAGCTTATTGAATCTCATCAAGCAGCTTCTTGAAGGATCCCAGGGTGTCAGCTTCAACAACATTACTGGGGAGTTGGTTCCAGACCCTCACAATTCTCTGTGTAAAAAAATGCCTTCTATTTTCTGTTCTGAATACCCCTTTATCTAATCTCCACTTGTGACCCCTGGTCCTTGTTTCTTTTTTCAGGTCAAAGAAGTCCCCTGGGTCGACATTGTCAATACCTTTTAGGATTTTGAATGTTTGAATCAGATCGTCGCGTAGTCTTCTTTGTTCAAGACTGAATAGATTCAATTCTTTTAGCCTGTCTGCATATGACATGCCTTTTAAACCCGGGATAATTCTGGTTGCTCTTCTTTGCACTCTTTCTAGAGCAGCAATATCCTTTTTGTAACAAGGTGACCAGAACTGAACACAATATTCTAGGTGAGATCTTACTAATGCATTGTAAAGTTTTAACATTACTTCCCTTGATTTAAATTCAACACTCCTCACAATATATCCGAGCATCTTGTTGGCCTTTTTTATAGCTTCCCCACATTGTCTAGAGGAAGACATTTCAACATAACATTTCAACAGAGTCAACATAAACTCCTAGGTCTTTTTCATAGTTCCCTTCTTCAATTTCAGTATCTCCCATATGTATTTATAATGCACATTTTTATTACCTGCATGCAATACTTTACACTTTTCTCTATTAAATTTCATTTGCCATGTGTCTGCCCAGTTCTGAATGCTGTCTAGATCATTTTGAATGAGCTTTGCTGCTGCAACAGTGTTTGCCACTCCTCCTATTTTTGTGTCGTCTGCAAATTGAACGAGTTTGCTTACTATACCAGAATCTAAATCATTAATGTAGATTAGGAATAGCAGAGGACCTAATACTGATCCCTGTGGTACACCACTGGTTACCTCGCTCCATTTTGAGGTTTCTCCTCTAATTAGTACTTTCTGTTTTCTACATGTTAACCACTCCCTAATCCATGTGCATGCATTTCCTTGAATCCCTACTGCGTTCAGTTTGAGAATTAATCTTTTATGCAGGACTTTGTCAAAAGCTTTCTGGAAATCTAAATAAACCATGTAGTATGCTTTGCAATTATCCATTTTCAATGTTGCATCCTCAAAAAAGTCAAGTAGGTTAGTTAGACACGATCTCCCTTTCCTAAAACCATGCTGACTGTCTCCCAGGATACTGTTACCATATAGGTAATTTTCCATTTTGGATCTTATTATAGTTTCCATAAGTTTACATATAATAGAAGTCAGGCTTATTGGTCTGACCATATCAGTAAAATATCGTCAATATATAATTTCCATAAAAAAAATAAAAGGCAAAAAGACATTCATTTCATTGAACTTTTCTTCCCATCATCCCATATATAGGTTCGCATAGCTTGGTGCAAAATGTCACAAACGGTTCTGGCACGTCCCTTTTGTGCTATAAGTCATTAGATCCTTTTGCATGGAAGGCCTTGGTTGTAAGGGTGTGCGGATCTTTGATGGACCCAGATTCAGTTGAAATGTGTTTGCCCACTGACGATGGGAATGAGAATGCAGAGATGGGAACCCAGCTAACAAGATTGAAGTTTTTGCAGGTATCAGGCTTTTAAAGACTGTCACCCACACCTGTGAGCAGAAACTGACTCACTGTGAGCAGAAACTGACCCAAGACTGTCACAGCTACTGGAGGCAGGCTGATCTTTGGGATACAAATTGAACATTTGTGAAACTGCAACAAATATTGTAATGACTGTAATGTGTTTTAAAGAATATACAACCATTAGAAAATATTATTAGCAGATCTGTGTAAGGCCTGTGAGAAGGAGTTAATTGCATTGAAGGTCAGACTAACCTACTGAAAGTTCCAAACTTATCAGGCAAAAGCATTTATCAGGCAAAAGCAAAAGCAGTTCCTCCCTTATCAGGCAAAAGCATCTTTTTTAATTAGACTCTCAACAATTTAATTTGTCTCAAAACATTCTGATCCAGCGAGAGCAGAATGGTAGAATCTATGGAGCACAGTTAATATGCTAGAAGCAATCGAACTAGGTTTGATTATAGCAAGAAAAAACAAAAGTATTTAAATAAATAAGAAACCTAATATAATAACATTAAGTAAATGTATGAGCAGTCTTAAGTTTTAATATTCAAGGTTGCATTTGCTGCTAATTAAAAATTAACCTCTTGCCTTCTGTGTATATCAATGAAGTAAAATAGAATTGCAGTTTATAAGAGATTGCTATATTGACATATCTGAATTAGAACTACATGTTATAAAATCACTTATAGTTTCAAATGCCATGCATGCCAGATTGTTTTTATATTTATATAAAAAATATATATTTTTTGCATGCAAAATGTTCCATGTTGACAAAACAAGTTCATTGTCATTAAACTCAGATGTCCTGTAATATACATATGCGTGGATAAAAGTGCCTGGGGGCTGCAAAAAAATACGTTGGGAGAAAAGGAAAAAGAAGGAGAAGGACTTTTTTTACCTTAATTTGGCGACTTATTTCTCTTACTGTATGACAGGTATTGACTTTGTTCTTTTACATTTCATCTAAGAGTGTTGGGACCTACAAATCAAAAGTGAAATGGTGCTTTTGGCTGATTTACTTTTGCTGCGCCAATACCATGAAAACTATCCTTGCTGTATAGAGAGTCTGGCAGTCCTCGCATGTTCCTCTCAATCAGCAATCGAGTCCCGGCACAGCTGTATATAAAAACAGCACACATTTCTCACTCAGGGTTGGTGCGTTCGCAGTGGAGAATGGGAGAAAGAAGGAGAGGAACATTTCAAATAATAATAACTGCTGGAAGGACCAGCACAATACTTGTTTGGGGTTTTGTTTGTCTATTTATTTTGGCCAATGTGTCATTTTGTTTGTTCTATGTTTCATTCTGTTAAAGCTTTTTACTTTGAAATAAATCTGCATACCAGCGCATTGCACTAAGAGTACTGTGTATCTGTTTCCTGGTCTGACATCACCATCAGCTATTCTGCTCACAGAGGGTCACACATTTACATATATCTGGAGAATCGCTTATCAAATTGTCATGAAACTTGGTTAATTCTTATTTGATACTATTCTGTAAATACTGTTAATATAAGTCATGGTCATCATAGCGATAGCTCTAATTTTGAATTCAATTTAAGGGGCACTTTTGTTAGTCAATTAACTGAACAAAAAGCTTACTAACATAAGAAAAAAAAATAGCTGCTTGAGTTGACAAATAGAAGATTTACCAAAAAATTAGCACACGTACACTCTCATACACTCTCATCTTCCACCTATTACCCAGTGTTTGACCATGAGAGACAGAGGTTTACCTTGCTTCAGTATCTCACGAGGCACCACTGGCAGTTGCTATGTAAAGTTCATATCCTTATCACCATGGTCAAACATGGTGAGATAGATTACATCATTATAACCACATCATGTCATGGCCCATTAAAGGGTTATTATTTTGAAGTGGAATGATTCTGGAACATTTTATTCCTTTAGAATTATTGATAAAATAGTAATTTTCATAAAACTTACCTGTTTTGTACTAAATAGTTCTCAAATGTCCAGTTTTGAAAGAAATACATGTTATACCAACCATTCATGGTATTTTCATTGTAAAACATGATATCTGTTACTTTAGATTAAAGGAAGCGCTACATTTGTATGCCTTATTGCACTTCCTATGTCATTTCACTCCAGCAGTGTCTTTTCGCTCATGTTACTGGCTGAAACCATGTCAGTCAATACACGAAGCAGCTGATTGGTGATTGACAGGAAAGAAGACTTTGAAGGGGTGGGGACAATTTCACCCTCCAGGTAACCAAAGAAGCACAAGACAATCTAAAAGCATGGCAACAGAGATTTCTTCAACCTAGTGTAGTACCAGATATCATGTTTTAAAATAAAAATGCTATAGTGTGTGATTCTTTCAAAACTGCACACTTGAGACCTACATATGAATGGATGTGCATAGCAAAGAAGATAGATGGAACTACTTTTTTAGTTACCATCACTTTATTTATTTATTTAAAAAGTTATCCACTGTGGCTGTAGTCACTAACAGAGTAGCACTCCTATTCAATGCCCAGTGGGATGATTTAAATACTATTCTCTATACAAACATGGCTTTATTAAGGAGGCAGTGTGGTTCAGTGGTTAAAGTCCAGGGTTTGTAACCAGAAGGTCACCAGTTCAAATCCCACCTCTGACACTGAGTGACTCACTGTGTGTGACCCTTAACCTCCTTGTGCTCCATCCTGCGGATGAGATGTTAAATCAATGTCCTATTGTAAGTGACTGCTTATAATGCACAGTTCACAGCCTACCTCTGTAAAGTGCTTTGTAATAGTGGTCCACAAAGAAAGGTGCTATATAATGATGTTATTATTATTATTATTATTATATTATTCAACATGTGGATGCTCTGAGCACAGGACCAGATGAATCGACAGCTTGATGCACGTGGCCCCTGGGGCCCTGCTATCTCCAGGTAAACAGCACTTTGCTGTTATGTTTAGTTTGACACAGTGGTTTACTTTAACCAGTATCAGATTCTGAAGCATCTGTTTTTGAGCCAAATCCAGTGACTTCTAGAAAAGGAAATTTGACCCCACAAGTAGGTAATGTGTGTACTTGCTACAGTAATGGTTTTCGGTCATGGCTCTTCCTGTGCAAGCATAAAGCGGAACAGCTTTACTGTCCACAGGTAAAGAAAGATTCCTGAGGAAGTTGTGTGGTGAATTAATGAAAGTCAAAGTAAAGCAGAGTTCTGTGTTTCTCCAGTGAATTGAGGCTGAAATGTTCGGCATGGAAAAACCAATTAGCCTTCTTAGACGTCAGTAATAACAGTTACTTTCTGTAAATAGCCCTTTGGAAAAAGCAAAACTCCTGCCTAGACTGAAAGGCATGTGGTGAATCTAACTGAGCCAGGACAAAAAAACCTCTTGTTATACAGACTGAAACATTTGTAATTGTTCATTATACAGTAGTCCGTCGTATATCCGACTGCGGTGGGACCAGAGTAAGGGCAGATATGTAAAAAGTCAGATCAATGAATCCTGCTTGAAATACCATTATACACAGCCGTAACAATTACTATATTCACACAATTCTTGTTGTGAGATTCAGTTTTTATTAGGGAGCTCCCTTAATATATTTAATATTTTATGAAATATTAAAAATATTATATATAATATAGTATATTATATATAAAATATATAATATTTTATGAGGACCACACAATTGAAAAATGCACGCAATTATTGCTGTACCCTGTAGGGTTTTTTTTTGGAATTTGAGTATGTTATATTATTTAAGGAACATTTTTGTTTGTCAGAATTTTTCAGAGCAGCATTAATGTATTAACCCAGTACAGATTATTCTGCCTGTCACTTTAGAGATATCGTAAAAGCTGTATTGGAAAGATGTGATTGATACCTAAACTTTAGTCATACTGTGAAAAGTTAATTCTTTTGTATGATGTATTGAATTAGCAAATAACTGAATTTATAACGATGCAGTACACAAAGTTACATATTTATTGCCCCCTGGTCTGTCGTACACTCTTTGGCTCCACCCTTTCGAATGACGTACTGCATTAGCACATAACTAAATGTATAATGATGTATCCAGTACACAAAGTTACGCAACTTTATTAATTTCCTCAGATCTTGGTGCATTTGTGGACCATTACACACCAGATTCAATGCGGCAAGCAAAAATGTGCAGCGATGCGACCAAATGAATAGAACGTTAGGTTATTATCATAACCCTTCCTGAAGTAGAAATGTAACCATTACCTAATAGGATATAGCCTCTTAATAGCCCGAATTACCTGAACACTTATATCAAAGCTGCTCCTTTAAGAGCCCCGTATGCGTCAGGACAGATGAGGATCCATGGCATATATTCCACAGTACAGTGCGGGAGAACCTTCATGCAGTGTATATACTGCAAGGTTACACTGAGTAACCTCAGCATTTAACACCAGAAGTCCAAAAAAGGGTGTATGGGTAACTACACCAGGACTTGAAGTGGAACATAATAAAAATGTGATAAAAAGCAGAATGAGTGGAAACCAGGGTTCTGCTGAACTACGACATTCAGTCGGTAGAACCTGGTAAAAGTATGAGGCGTGGCCCATAATGCAGCGTTGCAAATGTCTGCGACAGATGCGCCCTGGAATAATACCCAGGAGGTTGCAAGGCCTCTTGTGGAGTGACCAGTGACCTTTTCTGGTGGGGCAGGTTAGCTAGATCGTGGAAATGTATTCTTTTTATAATTCAAGTAACTGATTTAACTGTGCTACCTTGGTTAGTTTAAGCTTTTTTTAATACTTTTGGTGCTAGTAAACATTGGTTCGTATATGCATTTGGATTAGTTGGTATTTCATTTAAAGTCAAATTTATGCAATGTTTTCAGTTTTCATAATAACATAATGCTTTTATTGTATAATAATGGCAGATAATGTGATATTTTCTCTTTTCATATGAACAAAGGCTATATATGATATGATTTGACAGAGAGCGAATGAAGCCTTATCAACAATCTCCCTCAGGACCTGTGAGGGCACTGCATAACCGGAGCAGAGTGCCCTGTAATGGATGGTTCAGCAGTTCATTCCAGGGTCAGTCGGAAGCTGGCCATCCAGGAAGAGGCGGAGCCACGATACCAGAAGTCATCGCCTTAATGCGGCGATGTGTAAGTCACGGATTGGAGGATACGTGATTGGTCACGCCACCTAAAGAGGCGTGCGGAAGGTATTAGGGAAAGACCCCAGCGATCTGTTCCTTGGTTTATCATTAAACTGCAAGGAGTGTAAAGTGAAACTAAAAGTACTGTGAGTGTTTTGTTTGTTTGTCAGTCTAACTATCATAGTTTGTTCTCACTAGATGGCTAACACGAACCAGGAGCTGTCGCTACACATCAGCACCAAACCCTGGACTACACTGCACCACTGTCTTGACTGTGTTTGTCTTTTCACCGTACACCTGCACTAGAGCACCGACTGTCCGGAGACGTGGCCATGTCATGTTGCGTGTAAATTATAAAAGTGTCTTATTATTTCGGGACTGTAACCCTCGTTTTGCACGCCGCAATATACATTGGTGTGTAGAGCCTGTGCCTATTATTTCACATGTTGTTGACACGCAACCCAGCCTCAATAAAGAGCTGTTTTCATTGTGAACTGTCTTGTGTGTGTCTATTCCGGAGCACTACATCATCACTACACCTGCGCACTGCAACCCACTTGTTCACATATGACTAAGACTACAAAGAGACTAATATTTCAACTGAGTTGAACCCATGGTAAAAAAATCGTATTACAGCCTCCATAGAACAGGAGGACAAACATAACAGATTGATATATCAGGTGACATGGCCTACATGTCAGCTTAAAATGATATGACTGTATATATGCATGTACAGCTATGGCCAACAGTTTTGTATCAGAATTCATTAATTTTGATTCATAAAGTCGAATGAAACTTGCTGAATAATGTTACGTTAACATAGTGAATTACATACCGCTTTGTAGTTTTCCATATACTTAATGAAAAACTGACAAAAAATGAAAAATCTAACTTGACATACTGTACTACTATTACAGCTTCCGGTAGACTTTTGCAATATCAAATTGTAGTTTCTTTGATTGCATGATGTTAAATAAAATACCTAAATTATGTTCATATCCTGCTAACTCTTATACGTGACAGCATTGAGATGAAACTAAGATTGAGGACTTCCGTACAACTAAACACACATCTTAGTTAGTATTATGCACTAACACCATATAGTGTCAAAATAAGAAGCAGTGTGACAAGCAACCCCAGTCTCCCCTACCATTAATGGTACTTTGTTTTGCTGCTACACTGTGGCTTCTTTGTGCTTGAAACTTATTCACAGATATTCGGAAGACCGACAGCAAAACTAAAAATATGAAGTATGACGTGTGGACCTGTGTAATAAAAAATGTTTAGTACAAATCTGTATTTTTCACAGCAGCATTATAGTGAAGACATGTTTCAAATCACAGTTCCATACAGACCTTAAATAATCTCGATATTGCAAAGTGGAAGTTTAAAAAATGATGAATGTTTATGAATATAACAAAACTCTGCAATCACATATGTCAAACATTTTCCAATGAATGTACATTTTTCTAAATATTGCAATAAACAAATGGTGCTATGGCAAGAAAGCAGCTTTTTCTTCATCAAAATCACAGCAAGGGCAATCAAGGGCAAAGCTAGCAGCTTCTGACAAACACTCTTTCTTCATTGGTCAGTGCTAACGGAATTTCAGCAGCGCCCAGCTCAAACCACTTTCAAAATCACAACATGAAGGTGTGAGCAGGCTGGCTTAAGTGGTGATGTCAGGCCAGGAAGGAGTAGCACTGAGGTAAATGAAAGTGCTGGTGAGCAAGTTTAATTATAAATAAAAAGATTTAACAAAACAAAACTCAAAATAAATGGCACGATGGCCAAAACAGACGAAACAGACACGGAATACACCAACAAGTATCGTGCTGGTGTATAACCAGCACGCATAGCAATTGTTGTATTTAAGCTTTTAGTTTCTCTTTCACTCACGTCTTGTTCTGCCTCTGAGCACACTAACCATGTTCAGCCAAAGGTGGGTTTTTATATATTGTGGCAGAGAGATTAACTGGCTATTAATTACCTAGTTTATCCCTCTGCCACATTCTTCATTTTATCTGGATGGGGCATTTTAACCCCATCCAGGCTGTAAAACAATAACAATAAAACGGTGTGTTTTTACACAAACAATACAGTGAAACAATGATAGCACAACACAAATACAAAATAATACATATACACACAGGGGCAGGGTGTACCCCGTCACAGAAGGGGATGGTGCAATCCAGTGTAATCCTAAAGCACTTTGCCCTTACATCTGAGTTTTACTGCGTTTCCTCAAAATCGTGCCCTCAGTGTTTTTTGTTTGCCAATGTTAGTACACTATTTTGATTATCTTCATGCAATAAGTGTTACTTGCTAATTATATCTTTATTAGCAGTGCAATAAGTGTTACTTGCTAATTATTTAATGCCACAGGGCTAAGAGTTCCATAATTAAAATTCAATGTCAGCCACTCTGACACATTCATTTTAGTTTTTGATGAAACTGGCTGCTCACGCCTCAGGTTGAAATTTGCAGTCAATTGATTTGCAGTTGCTCACCTGTTTTGCCTTGCACTTCGAATTAATGCACGGATATCACAATCCTGGAGTATGCGCTTCCGCCCACTGTTGCCCTTTGCAGATGATGTCTTTCCCTCGGAGTTCCATGCCGACATCACCTTAGACACCGTTGCTTGTGAAACATCAACAAGTTGAGCTGTCTTGGTCACTGAAGCTCCTGCCAAACGCACCCCAACAATCACCCATCTCAAAATCACTGAGGTCTCCTCTTGCAGCCATGCTAGCCATAATTATAGACAACCAGGCCTGTCCAGCATTTTTATACATGACCCTAAGCATGCTGGGATGTTATTTGCTTAATTAATGCATGAGCCACACCTGTGTGGAAGCCCTTGCTTTCAATATACTTGGTGTCCCTCATTTACCCAGGTGTTTCCATTTTTTTGTTCACTACCTGTATATATAAATATATATTAGAGGTTGGCACGGGTACCCGTTGGGTTTTAAATTACCCGACCCGACCAGGTCTCTTTTTACTACTCGGATATCGATTATTATTTTGATAATTTAAAGAAAATGTAGAAAATATGACAATACAGTTGTAAGCGTGGGTCTCTGGCCAGTGTAATAAATACAGCGTTAAAACAAGCTTTTGCATGAAGCGTTTTCTTAACTGACAGGATATCAATGTTTCACAGAAAACAATAACACAGCGAGCGGCAAGTACACCTCAATAATAATAACTGCAGCGACTATTCTTCTCAGGAACTAAATCAGAAACAAAACAACATAACATACCTGTTGGGTTTATGTCAGTGATAACCCTTTGATCCATTAATAATAACCGTGTGGCTTCCAATACGGAATGCTTTATCTACAGTCATTACGCAGATATAGTTTCTTACCGAAAAAATCAAATAAGTAGCCTTTATTTAAAAATACATAAATACAGTATTGTAAGCGGTGTACCCCAGAAAAAAGACTGAAAACCGAAAACATTTTTTATTTTAATGAAGTAGATTAACTAAGAAAAAGCACACACTCCAAATTAAGTAAGTGTGCTTGCTAGTGCTTCCTCCTTTGAATAAAATATTTCCTTGGCAGAGTTTGCAAATTCCATTTCCTTCTGCTTTGGGAAAGAAATTCCACACAATGCTGCTTTGCTGGATGCCATGGTTTAAAACAACATCAACAGCGGGAAATGGCCAACAGATGTCGCAAAGAATCCCACAGCATGAAACGCATTTAACATTAATAACTATTTAAACAGAGATGCTTTATTATTATTTCAATGTTTCCAGTACTGAAAAAGGTTACACAGGTGTACACATCTGAAGGAACTAAATGTACTGTATGTGTATATATAGTATTTAAATACGTATCATGCACTTAAAACATTAATATATGTGACAGTCCAAAGCACCTTTGACCATTGTTCTATAGTCCAATTTCTGTGTTCTTGTGCATATTTGGTCCTTTTAGTCTTGTTCCCCTTTCTTAACAGAGGTATTCTTACTACAACACATCCTTTAAGTCCTGATTTCAAGAGTGACCTTCGTACTGTTGATCTGATGACAACGACACCTGTGCCTTCTGCCTGTTCTGTTGTCAATCAACACTTGTCTTCTTTCTATTCCTTAAGGATATTATCTTCAAGTATTGCTCATCCTTGTTAGACAGCTTCTACCATTCCCAGTGAAACTCAGCCCAGAGTGGGTTGCAGCTAATTATTTTGTATGCAGTTTACGATATTGGATATGACTTCCTGAGATTGCATGCTGATCTGTCTTACTTGCGATGGGTACCGGCTTAATAATTAGCACTAATTAGTTGCATATTTAAATAATATATTGTTAATTAAGCCATAACTAGCACCTGGATCAGCATTGTGTAATTTCCTGATCCTGATCTCAGAGACTATATTACACAAAATGCAGCTTTTCCATTTCTCTTACTGTTTGTATTGTGTTCCCATTCATTCCCAGTGGTTGTGGCTCTGAGCAAGCTTTGCCTTTTTCTGGAGGGTCCCATTTCATCATAATATCAATGGAATGTTGAAGGCTGTTCAGTCCTAGCATTTAGGAATCTCCAGACAAGCTTAAAGCAATTTGAATACACAGACTGATTGGAAACACCATACACAGTAGGAGGGAAAGAAATGGAAATGACATTTGAAGTGACTGATGTCTCTCTGGCAGTCTGGGTTAATTGTACAGTCTATTCTATATTTAGGAAAAATTAGGAATGAATGTAGTTACAAAGCTAAATATGGAAGATGAGCCCTGTAGATTCTATTCCTGGTCATTTAACTGAATTAGGCAATAAAACAGCATGCCAGTCCTCAAAAAAAGAACTGCATTTCTGAATCACTGCAATAATGAATCTCATGGGAACCTGTGCTGTATGCGTCTGTGAGCATTGCAGGAATTAGTGATGTGAAATGTGTTTACGTTTGCTTATTACTGGAATCAATTTGTGATATCCTTGAACACATGGTACTTGATAACATATCTATGTGAAACAAAGCCTTGACTTTATAAACACTTTATTTGTTTGTATTTTTTTTTTCTTACTTGCTGCTTTGTACACTAGTGTTTTGATTAAGTAAATAATTTCCAGAAAGAATAGGATAATTTGGTTATTATTAATCTGCCATAAACTGAAGGTAAATATTAGCCGTCCGGGTGCGATTTATTGGCACTAGCAGACACAATTACACCTGGCCTTGGAAGAACTGATTTTTTCATGCCCTCTTTCCTACGGTAATGTGGAAATTAGGTGCTTTGTTTCTGTTGGGTGAAACTGGAACCAACCTCAGCAGAGTATGACAAATGCATCAGTGTGTGTTGATACTGGGGTTGTTTTTATTACTGAGCTACTATAGTAATGGTAAGCAATAGACTATTCCCTTACTTAAGTACTGGCTGTCCAATGCACAGTTCTTGAGCCTTGTATGGCCCATTGAGCTCCTACATATGACTGATTTAGAGGTATCTCATTGCAGGGCTTGGAAAGACAAGGATAGGTGGCTGTATAAAAGATACAGTCAAAATACAACCAAACAGAACATGTTAAGCACTTAGGCAGTGTCTTAGTTTAATCTGGAAAATGCTTTTTAATTACAGTACAATGTCGACCCCCTGTGGACTGGGGTATAGGAGGATATGTGAAAAAGTTGGATTTGCGAACATCCATAGAAAAAGCATTTAAACATCCATAAATAGGTTAGTGAACAAACACAACATGCAAACTGCTTTAAACATGTGGACATTTTTTATTTAAAAGTAAGCAAATGTAAACAAGATTAATTAGGCTACAAATACACAGTGTTGCTGTGCAGTTTGCTATAAGCCATCTCCACGCAAAGCTTTAAAAAAAAATACAAAACAAACGGTAAATGTAAAGTAACCTGTAACTCCCTGCCTCCCTGGTTTTGCTTTCTTAACATCTCTGTCACGGTACTTTGCACTCTTTCTTGATATTGCCAACAGCCGATAAGCAGCTTGGTTTGAATATTGCTTTGGCTATTTTAAACAAACGGCCGGGTAAGCATTGCATTTCTGGAGCTTGCTTTGTTTGGTCCAGTGGTTAAAGAAAAGGGCTTGTAACCAGGAGGTCCCCGGTTCAAATCCCACCTCAGCCACTGACTCATTGTGTGACCCTGAGCAAGTCACTTAACCTCCTTGTGAGTCTCTGTAAGTCGCCTTGGATAAAGGCGTCTGCTAAATAAAAAAATAATTTAAAAGCTACAACAACACGCTGCCAATATCTGCAAGTGTGCGCTCCATCATATAAACACATTGCACAAAAAAAAAGCTTTCTCGACTGGTATTGAAAAGTCACTGCTACACGCAGCTGACTGACACACACACAGCCTGTCTCTCTTAAAGGGGAACGCACCGAAAGGCTAATTGCTATAACGCTTTCTTTCTGTTTCCATCGTGGAGGCTGCAGTTGCTGCCAATGCCATTACTCTTGTAGCCTAATTTTAATATTTATTTATTTATTTAGTAAGGTGGTTAATTGATCAGGGCAGTTATGTGATGGTCGGATTTGCGACGTTCCACTGTATTTTTTTGTCAGATTTAACCCCGATACTAACCCTATTTAAAGTGATTGTGTATTTTCATTCATTATATATGTCTCAAATGTCCAGTTTTGAACATTATTATTTTAAAAATGTATATGGCACAAGGTTTGTTAGGTAAACTGAAGAAATATCTGTTTGCAAGCCATGCTTTCAGTTTGTGTTCAGTTTGTGTCACCTGGAGGGTGAAATTGCCTATGCCTTTAACCTTTTCAAGCCTATGTGCTGTCATCTCATCACATAAATATCATAACAGTGTGTAATATATGGTTTCTAAGCCCTTAATGTTCCAGAGTGCCCTGCAGTGTTTAGAGAAACGCATTACACAACCTTTGTTGTGCCCTGTGTTGTCCGTAACTCAGCGTTATATATTTTTTAAACATATAGCCGACTCACACATCATGGTTCATAAATCAATTGGATTCTCAACATTTACTTGTGAGACTTCGCCAGGAGAAAAACAATTTCTCTTCTAAGGGTCGCAGTCTATTCAGATCACGCGCCCTCCTGCAGTGATGCTGGTTTTCTGTTCACACTCATTTCTATCAGCATTGTTGCAGGAGGGAGCCTGGGAGGCCTTCCAAAAACCTTTCCTGACTGAACTAAACCAGTTAGCCAGCCATGTGTGTCAAGAGTTTAATTATGGAATAAGTTAATGATTTACACATAAATAAAATTATGTGAGGTATAACCTGTGTTTACAGGAGCTGGGACTAACCAGTCACCTGCTCTAACCAGCCACTAAACCCCAAATCAGATTTTTTTAATACAAGTGAATTATGAAGGCACCTTGAATAAGCAGCCACCAGTACTAAACATGGCTCAAGTCTTGTGCTAAAGAGCGTCCTAACACTCACAACTGCAGTTCTGTACCATGTGAAACTGTAAGTGTGTTACCCTGAGGGGCCTGCATTTCTCTTGATATACCGGGGAGCAGGCATGCATACAAAGCATAATCTCACCAGGAGTCTATTTATGGTATTTTGTTTGTTAAGATATCTGTAGCATGGTTTGCAAGCTAATGCTTTATATATACAAATCCATTTACTGTATCTTGGAGTGTTCCATTTATCTGGTCTTCTTTGTCAAGCGAAAAAAGCTAGCGTTTTAAGATGTAACAGGATAGCATCATGGCCAAGGCTGTTAAATTGTCAGGAGGGAGACTAGTGTACAGATACACAAACCAAACAAGAACAAATAAACATGGTACAGTACCTAAATAAAAGGTTTAAACAAAACACAAGTCAGACACAAAATAACATTCACCTTTAGGCTGGGCAGTGGCCTTCACTATCGATTCTCCAAACACTCTCCTCAAGCTCCTTCAATCTAACAAAGGCTCTGGCTCCCTTTATATGGCCTGTGGCTGGGGCTTGAGTGAGCATCAATTATTCAATCAAGGCCCATGTCACATTGCCCATGTGGAATTAACCCCATCTGTGCCAAACTTAAATTCAAAATAATGTATCTTTATTTATACAAACCACGCCCTATTTACACAGAGGGCTTCTGCCCTCCCCTTGAAACCCCCATTAAAACACCAACATCTTTTCCGATTGTCCTCTTGAGGGCGGGTTGGAGGACCTTGCTACAGACATCCAGAAATGTAAGGCCTTGATGTAACAGGTAATGTTCTCTTTATTCACGTAAAGGTGCATGTAGGAATGCGTGTGAATATTTGTTCCCTTGTGGCCCTATTGTGAAGTATAATAATAATGCTTATTCAGTTACTGCTCGAGAGAAACTCAAGTAACATTTTAATTGCTGTTCTCTTCTAACACAAGGACAATTTCAAAGCACAATGACGGCGTTTACATGGACAAGTCATGACAGTTTTCCTCATAATGTTTTTGCCATACTTTTCAATAATGCTTTGCTATGCTGTTCTGATAAAGGAAAAAAAGTCGGCCGTACCGATGCAGATTACTCAATTCATAGTAATTTAGGGGAGGGGATATTTAAATGTCTGTGTCTGCCTAGTAGTTAGTAAAAGAACAACTCTGAATATCGTGAGGAGAGCTTCATGCGTTGCCATGAAGATTAAAAAAAATTAACAAGACACACACACACACACACACACACACACACACAAAAAGTATATCAAATAAAACTTCTACTTAGTCTACTTAGTAGAAGTTTTACTACTTAAAAAATCTAAAACATCTGAAAGTTTTATTTGATTAAGGTAGTCTATACATGTAAGTGGAACATGTGAGAACACGGGGGGTTACACAACAATACAATACAAAGGGTATAATCCTCAGGCCTATATGAATATAAGATTGAGAACAGGGGGATATGTAGAAATACATGCAAGGTTCCTGAGCAGCTTCATGCACTGGCAGTTCTATAGGTGAAGTACCAGGCTGAGCATCCTAATGTTCCTGTACACATCTGCCTGTCCCTATACCCTGCCTCTGCTCCGAGAAGCCAGTGAGCTGGTCTGCAGCTGCGGTAAAGTGCCAGGCGCAGAATCCGCTTATAATGAAACGTGAAAGTCTTGTAATATTATAAACATTCAAAGAAAAGTCTTTATTTAAAGCGATGCAGTACATTTATGTTGTTTGTTAACTATATCCATTACTTATTGCACAATATGCCAATTGATGCTAGCAATTCATTCCAGTTCTGTGCGGTGGAATAAGAGGTAGAGCTCTGTTGTTCCTGGGACATCTTAGAAGAATTATAGAAAGAAAATACGACTACTACTACTAATACTACTACGACTACTACTACTACTACAACATCTACTACTACTACTAATAATAATAATAATAATAATAATAATAATAATAATAATAATAATATGAGGCTTAAAGTTTGGTTACTTGTGCTTACTTAATAAAAGGCTATACGAGAGGTTTACATTTACAGCATCTTTTGCGTTGTTTCTTGTCTGCGTGTGTGTGTGTGTGTGTGTGTGTGTGTGTGTGTGTGTGTGGTTTGGTACGGCTTTGCTGAGGAATAACGTGAGATTCCACCAGTTAAATGGGATCTTGCCTGCTGAAACCTTGTGAGCCACAAGCACGATTCCTGCTCTTTTGATCATGAGAAAGCGATTGACCCTGCCCTTAAAGTCGCGCTGACCAAAGGACGTTCTTTTGCTGTTTCACAATGTATTCGCGTGGCAATATCACACAGTCATGACTGTAGGGTCGATTTTCACGAGCATGTAAACCCAGCCAATGACCCCTACGGTTAGGCCATGTTAAGAATAATTGCTCATGTTCTATATTTTACAATATAAGGGCACTTATGTAGGTTTGGTGATTTCTTTAGTGAGTTTCACAACCAGCTTCTGTGCTCGCTGTGTCTACATGTTTCCACTCTTCAATTTAACACAATATCAAAGTATTATAGAGCACCCGGCGATCATACCAGAAACACATTATGGTACCTTTTACATGTCCCATGTTGTCAGCATCGCAGGTTTATATTTTTAAACACATTGCCAACTCTTTCTAAATGTTATCATTTATAACATCATTTGTCCCAAATCAACCGGAGAATACATTTCTCAACATTTGCTCATCAGCATTCATCGGGAGAAATAATTTCAGTTGAAAAAAGTAATTCCCTCGCTGATTTACCTATGATGTGTGAATAAAAATATCATAACAATCAGGATTGTGTTGAAAAATATACTGCTGCGATATGCACAACATGGGACACAGCAAAGATAAAGCAAAGCGTTTCTTGTAAACACTGCAGGGGTTTTGTAACACTTTACTAGTCCTTCAACAAGCAGCAACAATACTAGTTTGTTAAGACCATTTGCCTTGCCCGACTCCAGGTGGCTGACCTATGGTTAAAGCAGCAGGCTGTACTAAATAACAAAATGATACTGAAGGACCTCCTTCAGACAAGGGTGGGGGTGGAGAATTGGCTGCCAGATGCTCTACTGTCTAACATTTATTTTACAGAAACATTGTGAATTATAGAAAGCAAAACTGTGCTATTTACATTTTCATACGCCACACTAAATGCACTACAGTGTATCTCGTCCTAAAATTGAAATTGAAAACACGGCAAAGCAAATGAAGTTGGTTTATTTTTGTATGCATTGTGCCCTGTTCTGTAGGACTCACATGTGGCTGACGTACGTGCTGCAAACTCTCATTTTCAGCAGCTGCAGAGGAGTTCTGCAGTTCCCAATTAAACTGGTCATGGAAAGTCATTGATAGTGATCGAAGATTTACACAATCTCCATTAGTGGCTGATGATGTTGACTTGTGTGATATTTTATGAGCAGGACTATGGTAGCAAATGTACAGATCAACTGGGGCTGCAAAGCTAACACATTACAATACTATATATAACCTATAGGAGGATACACTAATGTCACGATAATAAGATAAGCTAACACATACTAGGATACACTATGGCGATATACAGGTTCACGATGTATGTGATGGTCCTGATGGGCTACTTGTATAATGCATAATAAGATTTAATGATCCTTTAATGACTATTTTGTTACAAGACAGAAATGAAATGAGATAGGGAGAGTCTGTATTCATACCAACCATAAAACACTCACCACTTGGTGAACTACAATGAGCTATCTTGTGCATTTGATCTTTTATCCATCTTTCTCTTCTTGGGTGTTTTACACTGCCAGAGATTTCATTACAACGTGAACAAGGATTCACGTGGAACTGGAACTGCCCTCCTCCCTGGAGCAGGCACGTTTTCAATGACCTCTCCGACTGAACTTCCAGCGCGTTTAAATTGAATCCCACATAGTCATGGTCATCACTGAACTCTTCAACAACCCCAGAGGAGTTTCAACAAAGAAATCTGTGAAGCATACTGGAATGCACAAACAAGTTTTCGAAGGCCATTGTCACAGTTTAGTAGAAAGCAGGCTGGTACCTTTTTAATTGAAAAAGTTTTTGAGCAAACTGAATGTTATTCATCAAGTTAATCATTGTGATTTTGTGCACGTGCAGTGCATCAATAGTCCAGTTTAAAAAGAGCAAAATAACTCAGATCTTACAAAAGAGCTGTTTGATATTGAGGTTAACTACCCTATGGTCTCAGCTGCTGTTGGTATCTAGGATACCATGTGTCAGCCCTTTTTGTCCCAAAAGATCTCTCATCCATCTTTTGTTTGGAACCTTCTGACTCTAAACATAGAAAAAGGCAGACCTGAATGGAGTTTAATGAATTTTGGTACCAATATCATAACTTATAAAAAATAAAGAGTTTCAGTAAACTTAATAAACTTTTGTAAACTTTTTTCAGTTAATATTCGAAGGATTCTCAATTCAAAAATGTAAAACTACAAAATACACCAATAGTGCTGAACTTAAAAATACTAAAAGAAACTTAATAAATTCACTGACACACATTTTAACATGAAGTCTTTCTCAATGTGTTCAAATGTTGGAATGGCATTTGTAGTGTATGTTTTGCTATAATTGTAACCATCTATTTTTTAACTGTATTCATATTGTAACATGTTGGAGGTGGGGGCATTCTAAATTGGGGAGAGAATAGGAAAATGTTGCCACTGCTGTCCTAACGCCCTCGTACTATTATAGATGCCATTTCACTTACCACTGCCTCTTACTACGGAGCAGCTCCTTTGCCATGGGATTGCCCTGCAGTGCCATTGAAGATCATTACATCCCTGACTAACACTCCATAGCTAGTCAAATGCTGATAAGCATGCAGGTGCTTCAGTCTCACATTAGCCCGCTCCAAAGAATTTTAATATCCACAAAAGACAGGTAACTCATCTAGGGCACTGGGGCAGGTTGTCTGCTCTTTCTACTGTTTCTGGAGAGTCACACACTCCTGTTAGATTGCATGAAGACCTTTTAGTGCAATTTTCTCACAGATTTGTCAATTCACAATTTGTGCAAAGTAAAGACCCACACAGTATTCCACAGATCATGCGTGCAGTGGAGCAGGGACTGTGCATCGCATCATATCAACTCAAACAGCTGCAGCACCAGAAGGACTTTCTATTGTGGAGGCGCAGTCACTAATTAACAGATAACAGAAGAACGTACTGGAACAAACTGTCCTCACACAGTTACTGTCTTCATATACAGTTGCTTTCCTGATACCTCTTCGATATTGATGTATATGAAAGATGCATGATATTTATCACTGAATATTGAATATTGCTGTTTTGGGGTCAATCCAAAAATGGGGTCCCTTATGTGTTGATCTGTGTCTGTCTCTGTCACAATAACTGCCTTGATTTTGCACCAAACTTTCATCACACACTCTGAGCCTCCTATAAATGTTCCAGATTGCTATAATCGGATAAATTTAATCTTGTACAAATATTTTTAACCTTTCACGTACTGACATGAAATTGATACTCGATGGTCTGTATTCATAAAGGGTGTTTACCAGGGGTCTCACTATAGATATGGCTCAGAGTTACACACATACACATTGGATTTAAGCGGGCTGGCTAACAGGGCTTTCAATGAGACTTCAACCAGTATTCAAAAACCCATTTAAACACCCTTTGAGAGTCTCAATGTGAACAAGGCACTGGCGAGCTCGGTTCATGCAGATACAAGTCGGCTCTGCACAGCCAAGTGCAATCGATTGCAAACACACACCCGTGGATTAACTGAATCTGTACCAGGAGTACATCACACAACACCACGTTTACAGTATGCAAACCAGTATCCGGATATATCTGTGCATCAGACAACACCACGATTACAGTATGCAATCCAGTATCCGGATATATCTGTGCATCACACAACACCACGTTTACAGTATGCTAACCAGTATCCGGATATATCTGTGCATCACACAACACCACGTTTACAGTACACAAACCAGTATCCGGATGTATCTGTGCATCACACAACACCACGTTTACAGTATGCAAACCAATATCCGGATATATCTGCATCACATAACACCACGTTTACAGTATGCAAACCAGTATCCGGATATACAGTACTGTGCAAAAGTTTTAGGCAGGTGTGAAAAATGCTGTAAAGTAAGAATGCTTTCAAAAAAACACATGTTAATAGATTATATTTATCAGTTAACTAAATGCAAAGTGAGTGAACAGAAGAAAAATCTAAATCAAATCCATATTTGGTGTGACCACACTTTTGCCTTCAAAACAGCATCAAGCATCAATTCTTCTAGGTACACTTGCACACAGTTTTTGAAGGAACTCGGCAGGTAGGTTGGCCCAAACATCTTGGAGAACTAACCACAGTTCTTCTGTGGATTTAGGCAGCCTCAGTTTCTTCTCTCTCTTCATGTAATCCCAGACAGACTCGATGATGTTGAGATCAGGGCTATGTGGGGGCCATACCATCACCACTTCTTCTTTACGCTGAAGATAGTTCTTAATGACTTTCGCTGTATGTTTGGGGTCGTTGTCATGCTGCAGAATAAATTTGGGGCCAATCAGATGCCTCCCTGATGGTATTGCATGATGGATAAGTATCTGCCTGTACTTCTCAGCATTGAGGAGACCATTAATTCTGACCAAATCCCCAACTCCATTTGCAGAAATGCAACCCCAAACTTGCAAGGAACCTCCACCATGCTTCACTGTTGCCTGCAGACACACATTAGGTATGCGCTCTCCAGCCCTTCGGCGAACAAACTGCCTTCTGCTACAGCCAAATATTTCAAATTTTGACTCATCAGTCCAGAGCACCTGCTGCCATTTTTCTGCACCCCAGTTCCTGTATTTTCGTGCATAGTTGAGTCGCTTGGCCTTGTTTCCACGTCGGAGGTATGGCTTTTGGCTGCAAGTCTTCCATGAAGGCCACTTCTGACCAGACTTCTCCGGATAGTAGATGGGTGTACCAGGGTCCCACTGTTTTCTGCCAGTTCTGAGCTGATGGCACTGCTGGACATCTTCCAATTGCGAAGGGAAGTAAGCATGATGTGTCTTTCATCTGCTGCAGTAAGTTTCCTTGGCCGACCACTCGTCTACGGTCCTCAACGTTGCCCGTTTCTTTGTGCTTCTTCAAAGAGCTTGGACAGCACATCTGGAAACCCTGTCTGCCTTGAAATTTCTGCCTGGGAGAGACCTTGCTGATGCAGTATAACTACCTTGTGTCTTGTTGCTGTGCCCAGTCTTGCCATGGTGTATGACTTTTGACAGTAAACTGTCTTCAGCAACCTCACCTTGTTAGCTGAGTTTGGCTGTTCCTCACCCAGTTTTATTCCTCCTACACAGCTGTTTCTGTTTCAGTTAATGATTGTGTTTCAGGCTACATATTGAATTGATGATCATTAGCACCTGTTTGGTATAATTGTTTAATCATACACCTGACTATATACCTACAAAATCCCTAACTTTGTGCAAGTGTACCTAGAAGAATTGATGCTGTTTTGAAGGCAAAGGGTGGTCACACCAAATATGGATTTGATTTAGATTTTTCCTCTGTTCACTCACTTTGCATTTAGTTAATTGATAAATATAATCTATTAACATGTCTATTTTTGAAAGCATTCTTACTTTACAGCATTTTTTTCACACCTGCCTAAAACTTTTGCACAGTACTGTATCTGTGCATCAGACAACACCACGTTTACAGTATGCAAACCAGTATCCGGATATATCTGTGCATCACACAACACCACGTTTACAGTATGCAAACCAATATCCGGATATATCTGCATCACACAACACCACGTTTACAGTATGCAAACCAATATCCGGATATATCTGCATCACACAACACCACGTTTACAGTATGCAAACCAGTATCCGGATATATCTGTGCATATATCTAAACTTATAACTAAACTGTACAGAAGATATTTATTTTAAAGAGGTACAAAAACACAAAACATATCCCTCTGCACAGAAATATGGACCAATCTCATTTATACATTGCACTACGATATGTGGCCAATGTTTATTCGCTCTTTATAGGAACCAATGGAGATAGATACAGTCCCATTGTTTTCATACCTGCATTTCTGACAGCATTGAGAATGATATGTCCACAGACTGTGATTCTGTGCTCCTTAAAGCTGTTAAAATACGAATAGTAGTGGTTAGTAGTGGTTAGGGCTCTGGACTCTTGACTGGAGGGTCATGGGTTCAATCCCAGGTGGGGGACACTGCTGCTGTACCCTTGAGCAAGGTACTTTACCTAGATTGCTCAAAACCCAACTGTATAAATGGGTAATTGTGTAAAAAAATAATCTAATTGTATGTAAAAAATAATGTGATATCCTGTACCAGTTGTAAGTTGCTCTGGATAAGGAAGTCTGCTAAGAAATAAATAATAATAATATGTACAGTTCACATTTTACAGTTTGTTCAGGTTATATCTCGAAATATCGTTTGAAGATCCAGCTATTGAACCCACTCATTCCCTCCTCTGAGTCCTTTTTACAAATGAAATTAAAAGCTACTGTGTTATTTTTTCACATAAAATGTAATCCATTGCCACATATTGTTTACCTGTCTGAAAAAGCAACCTTTACAGTTCCAAGTTACTGAAAAATGTAATCAGAGTACAGTAACTCATTACATGTAATGTGTGACTCCCTCACACTGGCAATGGGTGCAATATCAGATTTTAAATAGTTAAAATAAGCAATGGAAAACTACACTTGAATTCCTGACCCCCGATTGCTCCATTTAGCCTGGTCAAGCCCAAAAACTACACTTGAATTTTTCAGACAAATATATTGACCCCTGGTAAATTGTAGAGGGAGCTGAGAGTGTGCTTCTGGAGATTACGCACACACACTCGACATTGTAACCTTTGTAAATGTTAAACCACACTTGCCAAGCTTTGGAATGAGAGACCACCGGAATTAGGAAATCTTTGATCCTGACGCAATGAAAATTCAAAGTGTGTATCCGCTTTCACAATAACAGTGGTGCTGGGGTCAGAAAAGCAGTGTTCTAGTAGCAGCCAGAGTTAAATATAAACAGGCAAGCCACACGCTGCTCTGTCTCATGCGTTCAGGGTGGAAATGAACAGGAAGAGATCATTAGCACAAAATCCAATTGCATTGTGCCAGTGAACTTCTATTAGTATTAGCCATATATAGATGCTGTTGAGAAGTGTGTTATTGTGCATTTTCCTGCTTTTCAAAAGCACAAGCAGGTTTGATGCATTTGAAGAGGCAGACATTTTCTTACTGGTTCATGAAATGCATTCATTATTGTTTTGGATTTGTTAAGGCCTTTTATTTTCTGCTTTTACTAGGGCCCTGTGTTTTTGACGACTTGTTTTTTTAACCTGTAATTTAGTCCTCTAGCCACACAATGTTGATATAGCCTCCACAGTAAACCATGTAATGAGCACTCATTAAACAAGCATCTCATTACATTATTATTATTATTATTATTATTATTATTTGTTTATTTAGCAGACGCCTTTATCCAAGGCGACTTACAGAGACTAGGGTGTGTGAACTATGCATCAGCTGCAGAGTCACTTACAATTACGTCTCACCCGAAAGACGGAGCACAAGGAGGTTAAGTGACTTGCTCAGGGTCACACAATGAGTCAGTGGCTGAGGTGGGATTTGAACCGGGGACCTCCTGGTTACAAGCCCTTTTCTTTAACCACTGGACCACACAGCCTCCTACTTCACCCATTTGAATTGGTCATCCCATTACTACAAAATACATATTAGCAGATTAATAAACAGAATGCTGTAGATGACTACTGACATTTATTTAACCCTTACATCCTAGCAAATAGGGGCGGCACGGTGGTGTAGTGGTTAGCGCTGCTGCCTCACAGTGCCAAGGTCCTGGGTTCGAATCCGGCCTAGGGTACTGTCTGTGTGGAGTTTGCATGTTCTCCCCATGACCAAAGACCAAAGACATGCTGTCCAGGTTGATTGGTCACTCTAAATTGCCCTCTGTGTGTGGTGCCCTGCGATGGACTGGTGTTCTGTCCAGGGTGTAGTCTCGCCTTGCGCCCTGTGTATGCCGGGTTAGGCTCCAGCTCACCGCAACCCTGTAAAGGAGTAAGCGGTTAATGGTAATGGATGGAATCCTAGTGAATACGTATAACAGGTTTTAATTTACCTGTACACTTTTATGCAAATCACTTTGTAAAAAAATGAATTATATTTTCTTGATATATAGATCTCACCAAACACAAATATATATTTTGTTATATATATATATATATATATATATATATATATATATATATTTTTTTTTTACAGATTTCTGTGTTTATTTATTTTTTTCTTTGTTTTGTTCTTTGAATATAATGTACAAAAAAAGGTTGTTCATAATGTAGCAGCTGTCACCTCTAGAAATGCCTAACGTGTATAATCTCAACAACGCCATCCAAAGCTCAAAGAGGAATAGAACCTCTAGATGAATTGAATGAATAAGCCAATAATATCTTCCCCACACAATGCCCCTTTCAAGTAAATGAAAGCAAGGAGAGTGAAAATATGTTTTACGCCCTTCTGAGCAGGATTATTTATTATACACAATGCTTTAAAACATTTAACCAAAAATGATAGCTGCAGTATTTGACACAATAATATGTAAAATATTATTACAAAATAATGTGAAAAAATTATGTATTTGTATGTAAAAATAATGTGCTATCTTGTAACAATTGTAAGTCGCCCTGGACGTCTGCTAAAAAATAAATAATAATAAATAATAATAACAAAGAGAAAACAGATCAAAACACAGCTCCCATTCTATGTTGTTAAAATATAGAAATATGGATTTGAAACAGTAAGGATATTGGTGGATATTATAGAAATGTATTTGAAATGCATACTTGTTCAGCAGCTGAGAAATGTTTACTATCTACTAAAATAGTAAAGCTATCCACACATTAGAAGTACATAGTGTTCTGTCAAGCTTTAATTCATAATGTAATAGCCTGTGGCAGTAAATTGTTGTCGAATCTCAATGAAACGAGCTAGTTATTGAAAGATACACCCGGGAATCAAACATAAAATAACATGACCACATTAAAGCAAATTGAGTTTGTGCAGGGGCCCTTCAGTGCAGCGCTGTCATGTGATTCAATCTGGAGGTTCTTACACGAGGTTAATGAATTGCTCCATTGGGAAGGACATACTGGAATAGGCTCTGGCGTGGCATCAGGGAATAACTCCAGAGTAGACACCACCCAGACAATCAGCTTGAGTGCAGTTCAACTTTGGGTTATCGCTAATATACTACAAGCAGTAAAATATTCATTTAATATTGATTGTTCATACTGGGTTTGCAAACTGATGTGTACCTTTCTGTGTGGACTGTGATCATTAGAGCTTGCAGCGTAATGAAAAAGCAAACACTCCACCATTCTGCATTGCTTATGGAATGTGTGTGTTAGCATTCCGAAAATTCAAGTCAAGACTTCCTAGTGCCTCTGTAGGTTATGAGCAGGGCAGAGCAGGTGGTTCATTGCCTGGCTGTTCTACTTCATTGTGGTGAATGGAAGTGAATAAGAAGGATGGTAAAGATAAGGAGAAAAACCTGAATGTGCTGCCCTAGTCTGCATTTCCACCTGGTTTAAACCCCTTTTAGCACGACCAGGGTGAGTTGTGAGCAGTTTCATTTGAAGGCTGCCTAACTGCATCCCCTGCTACTGGTGATATAGACTTATAAACAAACTGGAATGTCAACAGGGTCAGAGTGCATGGAAGGTCATACATGTGATAAAGTACTGCATTTTGGTTACAGATGAAGCACAGGTATTCAATTTGTTTTATTGTAAACACAAGACTCTTCTGAAACAAAACAATTTACTAAACCATTGCATTGCTAACTTGTAAGGGGCCCATAAGGATAAACTGCAGAGCCATGTGGTAATGGGCCACCATGGACACTGACTTGACGGTGGCTATTCCTCAATATAATGTCTGTCCCTTGAAATCCCTGTGGGAACATCAGTAATTGGTGCTGAATATGGACACAGCTTCTTTCATGCACTCTATTGAAGTAAGTCTTATCTGTTAGGTTGCCATTGTGACAAAACTTTTATATTTTACAAAAAGGCATAATTTTCACCATTACTGTAACTGAAGATGCAGCGCTGATCTGCTGTGTACATCTAGAAACACCACCACCTTCTGCAGCAGCATGAAGGCTGGAACTTTGAGGCTAAAATGTACCAACAGCACCCCCTGCAGACAACAAATGACAGTTTCTCTGGCTGTGATTTTGAGTAATGAAACCAGACGAGCCCCTTTGTGTGCATTCTCCTTCTGGGCGTATCTCCTGATACAGATTGCACTACAAACAGCAGCTCCCTGAGCTTTAGAGAAACTTTAGCAGTATTCAAGACAGGGTGCACCTTTAAGACACAGCAGGTGGAAATGAGGATGCTTCCTTTAATTCAGTAAGGTGGGGATACTTATTTAACTTTGAGTTCAAGTGAATAATAAAAAAACATGACCCTATAGTGAATTCATTTCACAAGCAGTGCTCGTGGCATTCTTTATTGCAATCTATTTACATTGAATTCTGCATTAAATTTGACAATAGATTACACCACCACACACACAAGAACATTCATGAAGTTGCTTTGTGAATTCAGTCTGTGCCATTGTACTTGACATATTCCTAACTGTAAAACCTCTCTGGGAATATTATTATTATTTATTTATTAGCAGACACCCTTATCCAGGGCAACTTACAATTGTTACAAGATATCACATTATTTTTACATACAGTTACCTATTTATACAGTTGGGTTTTTATTGGAGCAATCTAGGTAAAGTACCATGCTCAAGGGGACAGCAGCAGTGTCCCCCACCGGGGATTGAACCCACAACCCTCTGGTCAAGAGTCCAGAGCCCTAACCACTACTCCACACTGCTGCCCCTCATGGACCACAATGTCAGCTAAATGTACATCCCTTCTAAAAGCCACTAAAAGTGCTTTTCAAAATGTGTGTTTCTCCATACCCTAGTCCTCCCATCAGCGTGAAACAGCAGGAACTGGGATTCATCAGACCAGCCAATGTTTTTGCAACCCTCCAGTGTTCAGTGTTTTCGTTCCTTAGCCCACTGCAACCGCAGTTTCTTGTGTTTTGCTGAAAGAAGTGGAACTCTGTTAGGTCGTCGGCTGCCGTACCCCATTCGTGTCAAGGTACGACGAGTTGTGCATTCTTTTATGGGTCTTTCGGCACCAATGTTGTACTAGACTGTCAGTTGACTAACTGTAGCCCGTCTGTTGCTCTGCACAATTTGTGTCAGCCTCCTTTGGCCTTTTTCATCAATGAGCAGTTTTCAACCACTGGCCTGCCGTTGGCTGGATGTCCTTTGGGTGGTGGACCATCCTTGATACACACGGGAAACTGTTGAGCGTGAAAACCCAGCAGCGTTGCAGTTCTTGACACACTCAAACCGGCGCCTGGCACCTACTACCATACCCGTTCAAAGGCACTTAAATCTTTTGTCTTGCCCATTTACCCTCTGAATGGCACACACACACAATCCATGTCTCAATTGTGTCAAGGCTTAAAAATCCTTCTTTAACCTGTCTCCCCTTGATCTACACTGATTGAAGTGGATTTAACAGGTTACATCAATAAAGGATCATAGCTTTCACCTGGATTCACCTCGTCAGTCTATTTCATGGAAAGAGCAGGTGTTCCTAATGTTTTGTACACTCAGTGTATAATATAATCTATTCTGATGAAAATGACAAAAAAAAAGAAAGGAATTGAAAATAAATCCTAAAAAAGAGGATATAAAAACACATTATTGAGAGAGAATTTTAAAAGTTGACAAACTCAATAGAAATGAACTACTTGAGCATAATAAGAGAAAAGGAGGTTGAAAGAGTACCATTCATAATTACATATTCTAAATTATTACCTAACATTTCAAAAAGAGTTTGTTTATATATATATATATATATATATATATATATATATATATATATATATATATATATATATATATTGTGAGGGAGTGTACATTCCGGATCAAACTTGGGCAGCTGTGGGGCCCTGGGTGTAAAGAATGCACACTCCACCTGGGTGAACGATGGGATAATTCTTTGAGAATGTGTTCAAACAAACAAAGATAGTAAACTGTGAAAAGACAACGTTAACCAACTGGAGGGTAAACAAAGGGCCCTAAATATAAATTGGTTGGGTATTGTTTGTGTTGGTGGTGGTTGGCAGGGATGGGGTTAATTCCTCCCCCTGCCAAAAACATGTGAGAATGTGGCTGCTCCCAAACAAGCTAATTGGTGTTAATTGGGAACAGCCACAGACTATAAAAAGAGAGCTTCCAGCTCCATTAGGGTTGGAGAGGACTTACTGAATGCATGAGGTTGTGCTGATTTGAATGAAAGTAAGGAAAAGTAAATAAGTTACGCGGGTGTGTAAAATTGGGGTAAACGGGAATAGCCTGTCCCTGTTTAGAGAGGGACAAGGTAACAGTTTAGTTAGACCCAGAAAAAGGGTTAGGCTTTTCTTTTGTTTTTGTGTGCACCTGCAGTGCATGTTTTTGTTTTGTTTCAAATAAAGCCATGCCTTGGTGCGTTTTCTTCCAAGTTCTGTTTTCTGTGGATTTATTATTGTTTATTACACACTACAAGGACATTGTCCTGAGAGACAGAAGAAAAATTCATTACAATATATTGTTTATTTCTTGTCCATGGGGTCTAATTTTTAAGTTAAGAGTGATGAGAAGTCTTCTGTGCGTAATTGTGTCTCTGATCTTTAAAACACACCCCAACTGACTACACAGTCACCATGTATAGATCCAGCTAATCTCATCAAGTGGACCAAGTTAGACTGATCACGGGAACTAACCCTAAGACTCATATATAGAAAATATAAAGCTGAATTTTAGACTATTTTGAAGAAACATTTTCTATTTTTTAATGCAAATGGAATTAGACCACAATATTTCCCCCCTTCTGTTATATAGATCATTTATATTATCTCATACTTTTTCCCTGTATTCACTTTTAGCATCAACAGGACTTGAACTAATATTATGTGTCAGATAAAAGGTAAGTGGAATCCACCGATCTGTGACAACTGTGTGCTGTGAAACAGTGTGCATTCACTGGGCAATCTGCACACCCCATTGTGCATTCACAGGGCAATCTGCACACCCCATTGGGCATTCACTGGGCAATCTGCACACCCCATTGTGCATTCACTGGGCAATCTGCGCAGCCCATTGTGCATTCACTGGGCAATCTGCGCACCCCATTGTGCATTCACTGGGCAATCTGCGCACCCCATTGTGCATTCACTGGGCAATCTGCGCACCCCATTGTGCATTCACAGGGCAATCTGCGCACCCCATTGTGCATTCACAGGGCAATCTGCGCACCCCATTGTGCATTCACAGGGCAATCTGCGCACCCCATTGGGCATTCACTGGGCATTCACTGGGCAATCTGCGCACCCCATTGGGCATTCACAGGGCAATCTGCGCACCCCATTGGGCATTCACTGGGCAATCTGCGCACCCCATTGGGCATTCACTGGGCAATCTGCGCACCCCATTGGGCATTCACTGGGCAATCTGCGCACCCCATTGTGCATTCACAGGGCAATCTGCGCACCCCATTGTGCATTCACTGGGCAATCTGCGCACCCCATTGTGTATTCACAGGGCAATCTGCGCACCCCATTGTGCATTTTGTGCATTCACAGGGCAATCTGCATAACCCATTATGTATTCACAGGGCAATCTGCACACCCCATTGTGCATTCACTGGGCAATCTGCATAACCCATTATGTATTCACAGGGCAATCTGCACACCCCATTGTGCATTCACTGGGCAATCTGCATACCCCATTGTGCATTCACTGGGCAATCTGCGCACCCCATTGTGTATTCACAGGGCAGTCTGCGCACCCCATTGTGCATTCACAGGGCAGTCTGCGCACCCCATTGTGCATTCACAGGGCAGTCTGTGCACCCCATTGTGCTCTGTGCACATGGAATCATTTATAGCCTCTTGTTAAAGGCTGATTGGTATTTCTACTTTTAATATTTGTAGTATGTTTGTGTGGTATTTTAAAATGCAACAAATCCCATCCAAACAGCAGTTATTAATATGCATAATTTGCATGAAGTATTTCGAGAATAAAAAAATAAAAAAAACAAAGATACATTTTTGTTAAAATTCACCATTTGTTTTGTTCTTAATATCTATAGACTCAACAGGGTCTATTGTTATAGATTAACTGTATTATAAGTCACAAAGCTGAAACAATATTCATGGTCCTTAAAATAAACTCCCCTCACAGTCTACCAAGAGAAACACAAGGATGAAAAAGTTTTTACACAAATAAAATATAACATAGCACACTGTAATGTGTGAAAGCATTGCAAAGCACAATGTACGAGGAGGTATGGTTTGGTAAGCAGATTAAGTAGAACGATAATATTAAACACACTGTAAATGCACAGTAAGATTGTATATGAAGATTAAAATGTGTACGTTTATTAAAAATATACATTATTCCTGGAGGATGTGATACAGACATGAGGAGTGTAAAGAGCCATGTTTTCATGTGTATAACCCATATTAAACAGATCTGCAAGCAAACATTGAGAAAAAGGGGACAAATTAGACAAGCAGACTAGCATAGTCTCTAACTTTACAGGACTAACTTGATCTAGTTTAACTGATGATCCCAATGATCTAATTAACTTTTCTTATGCTGTCATTGGGATTTGCAATTGTACTAATGTTAGTCCAGGCAAGTGGATCAAACTCAGTTAATCCCCCTGTTGGGCGCATCAAGTGGACTTCATTTGGTACGCTACAATTGACCCACTGTGTCCAACTGGGCAAACTCAAAATGATATGATAGTCGGTGTTAGTCGGGCCTGTAATGCAATCCTTTCTCAATGCAATCCTTTCTGCAATGTCTTTTCCACTACAGCAGCACAAAGCAGACAATGGTGTGAATGGGGTTATTCTTTTGTTGCTGCTTAGTTATGGCACCGTCATATCTGAATGAAAACAGCGTTTGCATCTTCTCTCCACACATTGCCCAGGTATGTCAAAACACCATATAAGACATGTCTTTATCTGGGAAATATTTTACTTGACAGCCATTGTTATTCACAAATCATTAACAGCACAGCTTTGCTTGTTTGTCTCTCCAAAACTGCTCTCTCGTCACAATCTAAACTGGGTTCAATGCAATGGGGCATATTCCCAAGTTGCACCATTTGCTATTGTTTTGTTCAGTTATTGCTCATTTTCATAACATTAATGGTTCATAATGTGCTTTGTAGCAAAGCCTTGGGGAGAGGGTGACACCTTGGCATCCTTTATAAAAGCTTACCACTACATTTTCGCATGGTCATTTTGCAGTTTTCACATGGGTGTGAAAAAAAAATTATGGATTTACCATAGCTTAGCATGCTTTACCATACCTATCTGTGCTTTACAATGCTTCCCTAAGCTTTACCATACCTCTCTTTGCTTTACAATGTTTCCCTATGCTTTACCATACCTCTCTGTGCTTTACAAGGCTTCCCTATGCTTTATCATCCCTCTCTGTGCTTTACAATGTTTCCCTATGCTTTACCATACCTCTCTGTGCTTTACAATGCTTCCCTGTGCTTTACCATACCTCTCTGTGTTTTACAATGCTTCCCTATGCTTTACCACACCTCTCTGTGCTTTACAATGCTTCCCTATGCTTTACCATACCTCTCTGTGCTTTACAATGCTTCCTTATGCTTTATAGTGCCTGTCCATGCTTTGCCATACCTCTCTGTGCTTCACAATGCTTCCCTATGCTTTACCATACCTCTCTGTGCTTTACAATGCTTCCCTATGCTTTACCATACCTCTCTGTGCTTTACCATGCTTCCCTATGCTTTACTGTGCATTCACTGTGCTTTCTCACATGTTGCTGTGCTGGCTGCTCATTGTCATGCTTACCTGTGATATCTCGTCTATAAGCAGGTCTGCAGACACCACGGTTTTGTCTCTCGTCAGGATGATTTGTTCCAGAAACTTGCTGCCTAGATGCTTGTCTACCCAGGTGTACTGTGAGAGAGCAAAGTGTTATCATGGGGCACAAAACCAAACCAGGGGTGCAAATTTGGCGCTATGGTGTTAGATTCTAGCCCAAGGGTACCTCATATAGCGCCAGCAACATTAGATGATGATAGATGATGATAGCTTCTCATTGGGTCTGGACTACTCACATGACCCACCCACACTCATCCACATACACAGGAGAGAAGGTTCGTGTTGTGTGGGAAGTTGTGAGGGGAGCTTGATTTGGGCGAGGTTTGATAAATTAACACCAGTAGGCTCTCTGGAGCTAGACTTTCAAAACAGTTTAGCACCAATTTTAAAAACGATTTGCAGCCCTGAAAACAGTGCGATACAAAACAAATAAACAAATCAGCATTGTATGCAAACACACCACTTTCCTTTACTTTTCTAAGCTTTGTCCATTTTTATCATTTTAACAATAAACAAATAACGATAGAAAAGTGACAGCCGGCCTCAGAAACTGGAAATGGACTAACCAAACACATCACGTGATTGTGAAGCATACGGTTTCAGATGGACAGTTGCGCTTACAATCCATTACATAGAAACAACATTTTACAACATTAATAAACAGTGTTGAAAAATTCCAAGCAGCTTTAAAATATTGTGCACAAACAACAATGTAACAACATAGTACGCTCACAAATAGCGCACCACACATTATGAAATAGTTGATGTATTCATATTTTTTAAAGTGTTGACTAGTTGACCTATACAACTATTTTCACCACAACTATGCGACTCAAGTAGTTGTAGACTTTCTACCTCAACTACAGTGTGATCTTTTTATTAAGTCTTGCAGTTAAAAATGTTTCTGAATTATAATTTTTCAAGTACTTGAGCTCCACCTAGTGGCCCTAATCAGTATTTTTATTTTAAAACATGACATCTGGAACTACACTAGGTTAAAGATATCTCTAATTACAAGCCATGCTTTCAGACTATCCTACACATTCAGGGTCACCTGGAGGGTGAAACTGCCTCCTCCCCTTCACTGGCTTATTTTCCCCAATTGAATGACCTGCTTTCTATCTACCAAGCATGGTATGGAAATGGTTAACCATACTGGCAATTGTTGAAAGTTCATGGCTGTACCACAATAAATGCTTTATTTAGTATGTTTTTTTTCAGGAAGTACAGGAACCAAGCATTCACTTCAAAAGGTATTCCTTTGTTTTAGTTTTTAATGCTAATAGTTGTAAAAGTAGATAAATATACATGGTATTTTATTATATATTGGTTGATCCACTGCAACGTACATAACCAGCAGGGTGACGTTTCATTCCATTGCTTTTTAAATAAAAAAATAAAAAAATGAACAAACAAATAAATAAACAAGGTCAAAACCATACAGCTCATTCCTCCCCCAGCAGAGTGACCTGACTCGCCTCCTGTGTGAGACACTTCCACCCCCAGCAGAGTGACCTGACTCTCCTGTGAGAGACACTTCCACCCCCAGTGGAGTGACCTGACTCTCCTGTGTGAGACACTTCCACCCCCAGCGGAGTGGCCTGACTCTCCTCCTGTGTGAGACACTTCCTCCCCCAGTGGAGTGACCTGACACTCCGCCTGTGTGAGACACTTTCTCCCCCAGCGGAGTGACCTGACTCTCCTGTTTGAGACACTTCCACCCCCAGTGGAGTGACCTGACTCTCTTCCTGTGTGAGACACTTCCACCCCCAGCGGGTTGGCCTGACTCTCCTCCTGTGTGAGACACTTCCACCCCCAGTGGAGTGACCTGACACTCCTCCTGGTGAGACACTTTCTCCCCCAGCGGAGTGACCTGACTCTCCTGTGTGAGACACTTCCACCCCCAGTGGAGTGACCTGACACTCCTCCTGTGTGAGACACTTTCTCCCCCAGCGGAGTGACCTGACTCTCCTGTGAGAGACACTTCCACCCCCAGTGGAGTGACCTGACTTTCCTCCTGTGTGAGACACTTCCTCCCCCAGTGGAGTGACCTGACTCTCCTCCTGTGTGAGACACTGTCTCCCCCAGCGGTGACCTGACTCTCCTGTGTGAGACACTTCCTCCCCCAGTGGAGTGACCTGACTCTCCTCCTGTGTGAGACACTTCCACCCCCAGTGGAGTGACCTGACACTCCTGTGTGAGACACTTCCATCCCCTGTGGAGTGACCTGACTCTCCTCCTGTGTGAGCCACTTCCACCCCCAGCGGGGTGGCCTCACTCTCCTCCTGTGTGAGACACTTCCACCCCCAGCAGAGTGACCTGACTCTCCTCCTGTGTGAGACACTTTCTCCCCCAGCGGAGTGACCTGACTCTCCTGTGAGAGACACTTCCACCCCCAGTGGAGTGACCTGACTCTCCTCCTGTGTGAGACACTTCCTCCAGCAGTGGAGTGACCTGACTCTCCTCCTGTGTGAGACACTTCCACCCCCAGTGGAGTGACCTGACACTCCTCCTGTGTGAGACACTTTCTCCCCCAGCGGAGTGACCTGACTCTCCTGTGTGAGACACTTCCACCCCCAGTGGAGTGACCTGACTCTCCTCCTGTCTGAGACACTTCCACCCCCAGTGGAGTGACCTGACTCTCCTGTTTGAGACACTTCCTCCCCCAGTGGAGTGACCTGACTTTCCTCCTGTGTGAGACACTTCCTCCCCCAGTGGAGTGACCTGACTCTACTCCTGTGTGAGACACTTCCACCCCCAGCGGAGTGGCCTGACTCTCCTCCTGTGTGAGACACTTTCTCCCCCAGCGGAGTGGCCTGACTCTCCTCCTGTGTGAGACACTTTCTCCCCCAGCGGTGACCTGACTCTCCTGTGTGAGACACTTCCTCCCCCAGTGGAGTGACCTGACTCTCCTCCTGTGTGAGACACTTCCTCCCCCAGTGGAGTGACCTGACTCTCCTCCTTTGTGAGACACTTCCTTCCCCAGTGGAGTGATCTGACTCCTGTGTGAGACAGCACAGGTCCAGGAGGTTACCAACACACCTGAGAGTGCTCCAGGAGATTACCAGCACCCCTGAGAGTGCTCCAGGAGATTACCAACACCCCTGAGAGCGCTCCAGGAGATTACCAGCACCCCTGAGAGTGCTCCAGGAGATTACCAACACCCCTGAGAGCGCTCCAGGAGGTTACCAACACCCCTGAGAGCGCTCCAGGAGGTTACCAACACCCCTGAGAGTGCTCCAGGAGGTTACCAACACCCCTGAGAGTGCTTCGGGAGGTTACCAACACTCGGAGAGCAGGTTTACAGACATCCTTGAAAGTGAAAACTATGGGCCATTCTGGAAACTTTGCTGCAGATTTCCATTCCCAAGTTCCGATGAAATGAGAGACAGTAATCACTGAGGACTGGTCTTGTAAATCCCACCCCCTAAATGAACTTTGCCCAGAACTGTGTTTGTTACCATCTTTCCATGCTCTCTAGTTATGTTGACCCCCTGCTTTATTGTAAATCATTTCCCAGATACAGCCCTTAGTATTCAGAAATCATTTACACAAATGCTAAAGCTTCCAGATTATTCGTTTAATAAATTCAATGACAAACATTTTAGCTAAAAATTTTGAAACGTTTGTCATTGCATTTATTATTATTATTATTATTATTATTATTATTATTATTATTATTATTATTATTATTATTATTATTGCATTTATATAGCGCTTTTTATATAAAAGTATTGCAAAGCACTGTACAGTACATAGCAGAAAAAAAGAACAAACCACAATACATTTGTATAGCATGTCACACATACAACTGCCACAGTCAGACCATTTAAATAACAGATTTAAATAACAGTATACACATAATACAAAAGCAGCAATTTTAAAGTTACATTAAAACCCACTAAGATAAGAAAGCCATTTTATAAAAGTGTGTTTTTAGTTTTGACTTGAAAACTGTAACGGTCCCAGCTTCCCTGACAAACAAAGGCAGAGCATTCCATAATTTAGGAGCTCTACAAGAAAAAGCCCTACCTCCCGTGTTGCTTTTGTTGACCCTAGGAATAACCAGCAGCCCCGCATCCTGTGATCTCAGAGTGCGGTTTGGAAGATACAGGGTCAGTAACTCCTGCAAATAACTAGGTGCTAATCCATTCAAGTTCTTGTAAGTTAACAGCAAAATCTTAAATTATTGTAATGCACTTTTTTTTCTGTAGCTTGCAGGTTGTTCAGAATACTGTTGCTAGAATTCTGACTAAAACCAGAAAAAGTGAACATATTACCTCTGTTTTGGCCTCTTTACACTAGCTCCCTGTGCAGTATATACTTGATTTTAAGATTTTAACTTACAAGGCTGTGAATGGATTAGCACCTAGTTATTTGCAGGAGTTACTGACCCCGTATCTTCCAAACCGCACTCTGAGATCACAAGATGCAGGGCTGCTGGTTATTCCTAGGGTCAACAAAAGCAACACCGGAGGTAGAGCTTTTTCTTGTAGACCTCTGAAACTATGGAATGCTCTGCCTTCGTTTGTCAGGGAAGCTGGGCCGTTACAGTTTTCAAGTCAAGACTGAACACACTTTTATAAAATGGCTTTCTTATCTTAGTGGGTTTTAATGAAACTTTAAAATTGCTGCTTTTGTATTATGTGTATACTGTTATTTAAATATGTTGGGCACCTTGTTTTTGTCTTTTTGAAATGTGAACAGCTCATTTGAATATAAAAATTGAGGGTGCAAACTTTGCACAGCTATAACCGAACACAAGAAAAACAAATACACACAATATCTGATAAAGATGATTTCATGTTTTTTGGCATTTTAGGCAGTGCTAGAATAATGTTTACAGACCTACAGGTGCTATGCTGTGAAGAAACTATTTATTAAAAACAAAAGTGCAACCGGAAAACCAAGTGTTTTTAAAAGTTTGTAGTGATTTTGGAAATATTAAATTTAGAATTGGGTGTGGTTTTCTATGCATGGGATGACATCTGTACAGAGGATAAGATGTAGTGGAATTTTGGGAAATACTTCACTATAATTGGTTGATTTCTGATATATGATTTATATGTAAAAAAAAATGAATCCTAGGGTTAGTTTCTTATAGTTTTACTTTAGAGCGTATGATACGGTCAGCAGAGTGCCCTGGACTGAATGGCCTGACAATTCATTCCCAGGGTTAGGTGGAAGTCAGCCATCTAGAAAGGGGGCGGAGCTACAGTACACCAAGTCAACGACCCGGAAGGGAAGCGATGTGGCAACCGTGGATTGGTGGAGAAACGGTTGCACTCGCTAACCAAGGGGCGTGATTGACGGTACAAAAGGAGACGTAGCGAGGTGATCTGTTCCTTTGTTATGGTTAAACTGAACCGGAAGGAGTACTGTGGAATTAACGTGAATGTTTAGTTTGTTTGTCATATCTAAAATCTACTTGTTTGTTGTTATAAGACAGCTAACACGATCCAGAGCTGTCGCTACAGCCAGCATTAAACCCGGACTACTGGAGCATGCAGCACCACCACCACTGCCAGCACCACCATCACTACTGGAGCACGCAGCACCACCACCACTGCCATCACCACCATCACTACTGGAGCACGCAGCACCACCACCACTGCCAGCGCCACCATCACTACTGGAGCACGCAGCACCACCACCACTGCCATCACCACCATCACTACTGGAGCACGCAGCACCACCACCACTGCCAGCGCCACCATCACTACTGGAGCACGCAGCACCACCACCACTGCCATCACCACCATCACTACTGGAGCACGCAGCACCACCACCACTGCCAGCGCCACCATCACTACTGGAGCCCGCAGCACCACCACCACTGCCATCACCACCATCACTACTGGAGCACGCAGCACCACCACCACTGCCAGCGCCACCATCACTACTGGAGCACGCAGCACCACCACCACTGCCAGCGCCACCATCACTACTGGAGCACACAGCACCACCACCACTGCCAGCGCCACCATCACTACTGGAGCACGCAGCACCACCACCACTGCCAGCGCCACCATCAGTACTGGAGCACGCAGCACCACCACCACTGCCAGCGCCACCATCACTACTGGAGCATGCAGCGCTACCATCACTACTGGAGCACGCAGCACCACCACCACTGCCATCACCACCATCACTACTGGAGCACGCAGCACCACCACCACTGCCAGCGCCACCATCACTACTGGAGCATGCAGCGCTACCATCACTACTGGAGCACGCAGCACCACCACCACTGGTAGGATTGCCCCGGCTGGAGGAGCCAGCCTATGTGCTGTCAGCATTGCCGCTGACAGAGTGGGCCACCCCAGTGTCACACTTTCTGCTGCCAGCGGTGCCACTGGAGGAGGACCTTGCCTCGCTGTCAGCATTGCCGCTGTCAGCATTTTTGCTGCCAGAATTGCCACTGACAACATGGCTGCCCATGGGCCCATTGTTGCCTCTGCTCCTGGCCCAGGACTATAGGTGAGAATTTGGGGCTTTTAAGGGGGGAGGTGGCCTTTGAGGCCATGTGTGTTGTGTGACAGGGCAACCTCTGCCCCTGGGTGTATTTGGTTTATTTTGTATAGTTTCGGTTATGTAGCACGGGTGAGTTAAAATGTGTATTTGTATGTGGGCACGGATAATGCATAAATAGTTCACATGCAGACTATGCCTGGACTCAGTTGAATGATTGATTAGCAATTGCGTCCCGGCACAGCTGTATATAAAGAGGCATGGATCGCTCACTCGAAGAAATTTAAAATAAAAAACAATTACTACTCGTGCTGGAAGGACCAGCAAGATACTTGTTTTGGCATTTGGTGTTAGTGTTTTGTTTGTCTGTTTATTTTGGCCAACATTCCGTTTCCTTTTGTATAAGTGTTTTGTTTTGTTTAAATATTTACTTTGCAATAAATTTGCGCACCAGCACATTCACTTGCCTGTGTATTTCCTGGTCTGACGTCACCACCAAGCCATCCCTGGTACAGGTAAGCACATTTTTCTTATTCTTACTGTGATTGGCTGCAAAGACAACAAGGCTAGCCAGAGATTGGATGTTTGTTGGGTTGTTTTTTCTTGTGTACAGTTTCCTAGTAACTGAAGACATTGTATTCTGGGAGATGTAGTTGTTAGTGGTAGTTTTAGGGGAGGCGAGAGGGGAGACAGATTGCTAGGCATATTTTTATGCATTAAATTTCAATTTAGTGCGTAATTTATGTTTTAAAATGTGTTGAGCTTAAACTACACACACGGCTGGAATAATATAAAATGTCCGTGAGGAAAGGAGGCAATCAGGTGTTGGTTTTCCTGTTAAATTAGCGGTATGGGGTGCATTTAAATGATATGAAATGGTATGATATGGTATGGAAAATGGCTTGTATAAATGATATAAAATGGGATTGAAAGGGAACACGTTTTGGTGGATAAGAGGTTTTCTAAAAAACAGAACATTTAAGGTTAAAGTACAAAATGCAACTTCTAGACCATTTCCGATGCAGAATGGAACGTTTGAATAAGGTAGTGTAATAAGCCCAGTTTTATTTAATGTAATGATAAATGACGCAGAGGATGAAATAACTGGAAGTGGCAGTAAGATGGGTCTTTTTGATGATGATGAGGTAATATGGGTGAGATGTAAGATAAACTACAGGAGATAAGTTAGAGTTCTGGGCGAAAAAGTGGGGATTTAAAATTCCATTAGCGAAAACTGAAACATGTTTTTTTTCTAAACAAATCAAAGTAAAGAAATTAAATATAACATATGGACAACATATAATTAAAGAAGTGGATGAGGCCAGATATTTGGGGGTTTATTTAGATACAAAAATGATGTGGCATTAACATCACAATTGTAACAGGTAAATCTAAAGGAAGATTACATTTGTTGAGAGCAATAGCAGGTAACAAATGGGGAGGCAGTGAGTAAGAGTCAGTTAAAGAGTTTGGAAGCAATTCAGACACAGACATTAAGAATATGTACAGGAACAATGAGATCATCACCAATTGAGGCTTTGCAAGTAATGATAGGAGAGATGCCTCTAAGATTAAGAAGAACAGTACTGAATATAAGCTATTGGAATCAGATTCAATCCTTTAGTGAAGAACATCCAGTGAGGCGGAGTATTGGGACAAATTGGTATCATGAATATAAAAACGGAAAATGGGGAAAAGCTGGTGGAACATTCGCATTCCATATGACAAATTGGGCAAAAGAGATTAAGACTGAGGAAATAAAAATAATGGAAAATAGAGATAAAATATTGATGCCAAACTGGATGTTTAAGAAATCAAAAAAATGTAAACTGTTAACCACAATATTTAGCAAGAAAGAAAATAAAATGGAAACTAAGACAAAAGGACAGGAATATGTTAAAAATAAGGAAGAGAATTTGCAGATATACACAGATGGATCAAAAGACCTTAAATCTGGGAAAACAGGATATGCTTACTATGTACACACATTTGAAATATGTAAAAGGGGAAGATTATCGAATCATTTATCAGTATTTGCTGCACAGATGATGGCAATACTTATGGCCATAGATAAAACAAAGGAATATAAAGAAGAGGATATTGTGATTTTTACAGAATCTCTAAGCTCGATCCAGGCATTAGAATCAGGAAAAGGGGATAGGATAGATATCATATATGAAATTGCTGTGCTGTGGCTAAAGCAAACATAATGGATGTATGGCAAGAACAATGGGAAAACAGTGGAAAGGGAAGATTTTATTTGAAAAACCACTCAAAAGTAGGGAAATACAAACATATTGAGGAAAGGGAAAAACAGGGAGGAAAAACCAATATTAATAGACTAAGGTTAGGACATTAAATCGTCATTTATACGGGATTGGGAGTCATGAGAATGGGTTATGTAGTAATTATGGGGAACAAGAAACAGTGGAACATACATTCAGGGAATGTTACATATAGTACATACTGTATATTGCTTGTGTATTATGTGTATACTGTTATTTAAATGGTCTGATTGTGACAGTTGTATGTGTGACATGCTATACAAATGTATTGTGGTTTGTTCTTTTGCTATGTACTGTACAGTGCTTTGCGATACTTTTGAATAAAAAGGCGCTCTATAAATGCAATAGATATATATTCAGCAAAGAAACATATTAAATAGAAAATGAAAAGACACAGAAATTGAATTAACAATAGCAAATTATATTTTGAAGGTAGAAGGGAGAGAAAAACAAATGGAGAACGAGAAATGTATAGCCATAATTATAAAATGTATAGAGAAATGGGAGAAAATATACGGAAAGAAATACATGTACAGATATAAAGGTAGAGGGCGCTCGTCATCTCCAGGCGCCAACAACCCCTAAAAAAAGATCTCGCTGAGAAGTCTCACGATAATTCTTCCCCCACAGTGGCGGCTGTGGGCCCTCACTCACTGCGAGCTGTTTGAATGAAAATAAACTGAACATTTACAACCCAAAACATACAAAAGAAGGATGGCTTCCGCCTTGGAGCAGTTTGTGAACAATGTTCGGCAGCTCTCTGCTCAAGGTACGTTTGGCTAACGACGTATTAAAAACTAAAATACATTTCATTTGTTTAAATGAAGCCTGCAATTTTGCTTTATCATGTTAGCATATTTGATGGGTTCATTATTTAAACGTTTTCGTTACGTCGCCATCTCCAGTGTGGCGCCTTGCATGAACACATAAATGTTTAGTTAAATAATAAATATTTAAATTAAAAGCAGTAAAATACGGGTTAGCCTGGGAGTATTTTGTTTTCTTCATGTATGCGGACAGGAAGTTCCACCCTAGTACGTTCTGGATTGGTTTCACTAGATCCAAGGGGGTGTTTGGTTGGCTAGAAAACACGTCAATTTAATTGGGGACAGACGTTCTGGTTTTCAATGTTGTTCTTAGGCCTGATATACTGATACCTCCAGTTGACATGGCAATTGAATTTGGGTTCATTTTCAAGTGGGAGATGGACCAGTATTTTAGCCAGTATCGCAATATGTAGTCATTGTGCATTTTCCTGCTTTGAACCAATCATAGAACCACTGTGGCTTGTCATAAGCAGTTGATTATCATAACATAACAGGAAACTTAGAAATTTCCTTGTTTTCCATGAAAACATACATGAAATGAGTTTGAATAGGAAATATAGCAAAATGAATAGGAAATATTGTCATTGACAAGGTTAGAAATAATGATTTTTAATTGAAATAATAATTGTGTCCTTCAAACTTTGCTTTCGTCAAAGAATCCTCCATTTGCAGCAATTACAGCCTTGCAGACCTTTGGCATTCTAGTTGTCAATTTGTTGAGGTAATCTGAAAAGATTTCACCCCATGCTTCCTGAAGCACCTCCCACAAGTTGGATTGGCTTGATGGGCACTTCTTCACGTACCATACGGTCAAGCTGCTCCCACAACAGCTCAATAGGGTTGAGATCTGGTGACTGTGCTGGCCACTCCATTATAGACAGAATACCAGCTGACTGCTTCTTCCCTAAATAGTTCTTGCATAGTTTGGAGCTGTGCTTTGGGTCATTGTCCTGTTGTAGGAGGAAATTGGCTCCAATCAAGTGCCGTCCACAGGGTATGGCATGGCGTTGCAAAATGGAGTGATAGCCTTCCTTCTTCAAGATCCCTTTTACCCTGTACAAATCTCCCACTTTACCACCACCAAAGCACCCCCAGACCATCACATTGCCTCCACCATGCTTGACAGATGGCGTCAAGCACTCCTCCAGCATCTTTTCATTTGGTCTGCGTCTCACGAATGTTCTTCTTTGTGATCCGAACACCTCCAACTTAGATTCGTCTGTCCATAACACTTTTTTCCAATCTTCCTCTGTCCAGTGTCTGTGTTCTTTTGCCCATCTTAATCTTTTCTTTTTATTGGCCAGTCTGAGATATGGCTTTTTCTTTGCAACTCTGCCTAGAAGGCCAGCATCCCGAGTCGCCTCTTCACTGTTGACGTTGAGACTGGTGTTTTTGGGTACTATTTAATGAAGCTGCCAGTTGAGGACCTGTGAGGTGTCTGTTTCTCAAACTAGATACTCTAATGTATTTGTCCTCTTGCTCAGTTGTGCACCGGGGCCTCCCACTCCTCTTTCTATTCTGGTTAGAGCCACTTTGCGCTGTTCTGTGAAGGGAGTAGTACACAGCGTTGTACGAGATCTTCAGTTTCTTGGCAATTTCTCGCATGGAATAGCCTTCATTTCTCAGAACAAGAATAGACTGACGAGTTTCAGAAGAAAGTTCTTTGTTTCTGGCCATTTTGAGCCTGTAATGGAACGCACAATTGCTGATGCTCCAGATACTCAGCTAGTCTAAATAAGGCCAGTTTTATTGCTTCTTTAATCAGCACAACAGTTTTCAGCTGTGCTAACATAATTGCAAAAGGGTTTTCTAATGATCAATTAGCCTTTTAAAATGATAAACTTGGATTAGCAAACACAATGTGCCATTGGAACACAGGACTGATGGTTGCTGATAATGGGCCTCTGTACGCCTATGTAGATATTCCATTACAAATCAGCCGTTTCCAGCTACAATAGTCATTTACAACATTAACAATGTCTACACTGTATTTCTGATCAATTTGATGTTATTTTAATGGACAAAAAATTTGCTTTTCTTTCGAAAACAAGGAAATTTCTAAGTGACCCCAAACTTTTGAACGGTAGTATGTGTGTGTGTGTATATATATATATATATATATATATATATATATACATACAGTGCCTTGCAAAAGTATTCAGACCCTTGACCAATTCTCTCATATTACTGAATTACAAATGGTACATTGAAATTTCGTTCTGTTTGATATTTTATTTTAAAACACTGAAACTCAAAATCGATTATTGTAAGGTGACATTGGTTTTATGTTGGGAAATATTTTTAAGAGAAATAAAAAACTGAAATATCTTCCTTGCATAAGTATTCAAGCCCTGTGCTGTGGAAGCTCCCAGTTTACACCGATGAAAGAAATTGCCCTAACGAGGACACAATTACCTTACCATTGGCCTCCACCTGTGAACCATTAATGTTGCTGTCACATTTTCTGGATAAAAACCCCACTGTTGAAGGATCATTGGTCAGGCTGTGAATCTGAAGGAAAATGAAGACCAAAGAGCATTCTACAGAAGTTAGAGATAAAGTAATACAAATGCATAGATTAGGGAAAGGGTACAAAATAATATCCAAGTGTTTGGATATCACAGTGAGCACAGTTGAATCAATAATCAGGAAGTGGAAGCTGCATCACACCACCCAGGCACTGCCAAGAAAAGGTTGTCCCTCAAAACTCAGCGCTCAAACAAGAAGGAGACTTGTGAGAGAAGCCACAGAGAGGCCAACAATCACTTTGAAGGAGCTAGAGTTCAGTGGCTGGGAGTGGAGTAATGGTGCACCAGTCAACCATATCAAGAGCTCTGCATAACACTGGCCTGGAGGATGGCAAGAAAGAAGCAGTTACTCAAAAAGTACCAACTGAAAGCACGTCTGGAGTTTGCCAGAAAGCATGAGAGTGACCCAGCTCCGATGTGGGAAAAGGTTTTGTGGTCAGATGAGACCAAGATAGAGCTTTTTGGCCAAAACTCAAAGCGCTACGTGTGGTGCAAACCTAACACTGCCTTGCCTCAAGGCACACCATCCCTACAGTGAAGTATGGTGGTGGCAGCATCATGCTGTGGGGATGCTTCTCATCAGCAGGGACTGGGCATCTTGTTAAAATTGAAGGAAGAATGGATGGAGCAAAATCCAGGGAAATACTGCAAGAGAACCTGCTTCAGTCTGCTAAAAAACTGAAGCTTGGGAGGAAATTCACCTTCAGCAGGACAATGATCCCAAGCACAAGGCCAAAGCAACATTGGAGTGGCTCAAGAACAAAAAGGTGAATGTCCTACAGTGGCCCAGTCAAAGTCCTGATCTCAATCCCATTGAGAATCTGTGGCACTATTTGAAAATTGCGGTCCACAAGCGTCCTCCAACCAACCTGAACAACCTGGAGCAAATCTGCCAAGAAGAATGGGCCAAAATCACTCCGACACTGTGTGCAAAGCTGGTACATACTTACCCCAAAAGACTTAAAGCTGTTATTGGGGTTGAATACTTATCCAAGCAAGATATTTCTGTTTTTTATTTTTCTTAAAACATAAAACCAATGTCACCTTACAATAATTGATTTTGAGTTTCAATGTTTTAAAATATAATATCAAACAGAACGAAATTTCAATGTACCATTTGTAATTCAGTAATATGAGAGAATTGGTCAGGGGTCTAAATACTTTTGCAAGGCACTGTGTGTGTGTGTGTGTATATATATATATATATATATATATATATATATATATATATATATATATAATATATATATATATATATATATATATATATATATATATATATATATATATATATATATATATATATATATATATATATATATATATATATATATATATATATATATATATATATATATATATATATATATATATATATATATATATATATATATATATATATATATATATATATATATATATATATATATATATATATATATATATATATATATATATATATATATATATATATATATATATATATATATATATATATATATTTTTTTCTTGTGAAACATGTATGCTCAATTTTATAATACAATTCATTCATTGCTCTCTGTTTATAACTTCTGCTGTTACTTACAGCAGTGGGAGGTTATACATTTGAGCTTTGTTATTACTCAGGAAGCATTTGGTTAATGGGACTTGAACATTTTACTAATACTGTATGTGGAAATGCGTTCTAACTGTGTGTGTTTGTAATTTAGTCGTTTCTAATATGTCTGACAGTTCACAGTAGAAATGCCTTATACCACTTATTCCTTTCTTTTATATCTTGATTCCCATGCTTTACCACATTTGAATGCATTGCTGCGTTAAAGATACAGTGCCTATAGAAAGTCTACACCCCCTTTCAAAATTTTCAACTTTTGTTGCCTTATAGCCTTGGAATTAAAATAGTGTTTTTTTTCATTTATCTACACATCCTACCCCACAACTTCCAAGTGAAAAACATATTCTAGAAATTTGTAGAAAAGTAATTAAAAATAAAAAACTGAAATAGCTTGGTTGGCTAAGTGTCCACCCCCCTTGTAATAGCAATCCTAAATTAGCTCAGGTGTAACCAATCACCTTCAAAATCACACACCAAGTTAAGTGGCCTCCACCTGTGTTAAATTGTAGTGATTCACATGATTTCAGGATAAATTCAGCAGTTCCTGTAGGTTCCCTTTGCTAGGTAGTGCATTTCAAAGCAAAGACTTAACCATGAGCACCAAGGCGCTTTCAAAAGAACTCCGGGACAAAGTTGTTGAAAGGCACAGATCAGGGGATGGGTATAAAAAAAATATCAAAGGCCTTGAATATCCCTTGGAGCACGGTCAAGACGATTATTAAGAAGTGGAAGGTGTATGGCACCACCAAGACCCTGCCTAGATCAGGCTGTTCCTCCAAACTGGATGACCGAGCAAGAAGGAGACTGATCAGAGAGGCTACTAAGAGGCCAATGGCAACTTTGCAAGAGCTACTGGCTTTTATGGCCAAGACTGGTCAAAGTGTGCATGTGACAACAATATCCCAAGCACTCCACAAATCTGGCCTGTATGGTAGGGTGGCAAGAAGGAAGCCATTACTCAAGAAAGCCCACCTTGAATCCTGTTTCAAGTATGCAAAAAAACACTCAGGAGATTCTGTAGCCATGTGGCAAAAAGTTTTGTGGTCTGACGAAACTAAAATGGAACTTTTTGACCTAAATGCAAAGTGTTATGTTTGACGCAAACCCAACACAGCGCATCACCCAAAGAACACCATCCCTACTGTGAAGCATGGTGGTGGCATCATCATGTTATGGGGGTGTTTCTCATTGGCAGGGACTGGGGCACTTGTCAGGATAGAAGGGAAAATGAATGGAGCAAAGTACAGAGAAGTCCTTGAGGAAAACCTGCTGCCCTCTGCAAGAAAGCTGAAACTGGGACGGAAGTTCACCTTTCAGCATGACAACGACCCAAAGCACACAGCCAAGGCTAAACTGGAGTGGCTAAGGAACAAAAAGGTAAATGTCCTTGAGTGGCCCAGTCAGAGCCCTGACCCAAATCCAATCAAAAATTTGTGGCATGACTTGAAGATTGCTGTCCATCAACGCTACCCAAGGAACTTGACAGAGCTTGAACAGTTTTGTAAAGAAGAATGGTCAAATATTGCCAAATCTTGGTGTGCAAAGTTGGTAAAGACCTATCCCAACAGACTCACAGCTGTAATTGCTGCCAAAGGTGTATTAACTCAGGGGGGTGGAGACTTATCCAATTATGATATTTCAGTTTTGTATTTTTAATATTTAATTTTTTTTCTCAATAAAAACTTTTTCCCCCTTAACAGTGTGGAGTATGGTGTGTAGATAAGTGGAAAAAATCCTCATTTAAATGCATGAAACTGTGAGGCACTGACACAACAAAATGTCAAAAAAGTTCAAGGGGGTGTAGATTTTCTATAGGCACTGTACATGCATTCATCCATAGCTGATTATTGTACTTGATAGACATGGATTTTTATAAGGACACATGTTATGAATAAAAAGCTTGTGATCCAATTCCAAATTTTAAAAGCTGTCATATAAGTTTGGAGGACATTATCGATGACCATAAAAGTAGTTTAATATTTGTGTTTATATGTATTTTATTATTTCTTAGGAGACACCCTTATCCAGGGCGACTTACAATTGTTACAAGATATCACATTATTTTTTACATACAATTACCCATTTATACAGTTGGGTTTTTACTGGAGCAATGTAGGTAAAGTACCTTGCTCATGGGTACAGCAGTAGTGTCCCCCACCTGGGATTGAACCCACGACCCTTGACCCTCCGGTCAAGAGTCCAGAGCCCTAACCACTACTCCACACTGCCCATTTTATACTTAAATGAAGAGATTCCTTGCACTGGGATTGGCTGAGCTAGAGGGATATACTCCCTAGTATATGCCCTTAGAATGTTTGTAACCACTCCACCAGTTTTATTCTTAACAAAATGTCATTTAAAGTAAATTTCAACCTTTTTAATAACATGTGTATTAAAGAATGGCTAAGTCAAAACTTCCCTGCCATTACTGGATCAGACTTGACAAAACTAAAGTCTTCTAATGTTTTAAATATGAATACTCCACAAGCTCTGTAGTTGAAAGTGTGGTTTGACATACAAATACATTTGGATGGAGAAGTAGAGAAGGCTCAGGAGAATTACCTCATAATGTTTTCCTGATGGAAACTGATGAAAAGGGTTTCAAGTTTGCAAGTCTCTGTTTCAATGAAGCTACAAAAAAATCATAACAACCCCACAGACACTTTCAAACTATTGAGGGAGAATGATGGCAAAAATTTGCATTGCTGCAGGATTGAGCTGTCGCTACACTAATCATTCATTTAGGTCCACAACAATCCAGTTATTGTCCAACGCTGGTTTACAAAGCAGGGAAATAATGTCTGTGACTGGTCATCAATGTGAAAATAGCCTTAACAGTTACTGGACTGTCAATGAAGGGTGACGCAAAACCGATGTTTATAATCTGGCCACGCACTTTGTCTGTGTCAACACTGCCAAATGTCCCACTCCTACTTTACCAGAAGCATTTTTATTTACTGCCCAGTATTTGGAAATATGTTAATTAGTTACCAAGGAAAAGACTAATGATACTAATTAACACTTGCACAAATTCCGGTCTTTGTTTATTCAACTAAAAGTAGTTTTAAAAATGCTGTTTTGTGCACTAATTGTATAGAGAAGCTCATAGGCAACGTTGTTGTAATGGAGGACTATATTTTGTAGAATGTTAATTTTATAGTGCTTATGTGGAAGGATACATAAAATAAACGAAAAACTAAATAACTACAGTTAAGTTAAGTTAAGTAAATAAAAATGGTAATTTAATTGTGCTGTAACATTGAGGTATGAAAGCAAGTAGGCATTACAAAACGGTCCACAATGCCAGGTAATGCCCTCAGTGTTCGGGTCTTATGCCTTATATACATATTATTTACTGTGGTTTTTTTGTTTGTTTTTTTTGTTTTAGGTCAGATGACACAACTCTGTGAGCTGATTAACAAAAGTGGGGAGTTGCTGGCAAAGAACCTGTCCCATCTAGACACGGTGCTAGGGGCTTTGGACATACAGGAGCACTCTCTTGGGGTTCTTGCAGTCCTGTAAGTGAATTCTACGTGCTGTATGCCATGCCTGCAAACAAACCTTAATGATGCTTAAAAACCATTCCTTAATACCTTGAAACCAGAGGGAACTTTATTCTGGCAGCTGATTAACAAATTACCATCTGCTTAGCTTTTGTTTTGATTTTGTTGTTTTATCTGTTCACATCAGGAATATTGCAGGATATGTTCCTTACAAAAAAAATCCAGAAAAGGTTTCCTGTTTTATGTTCTTAAGCAAATCAGAATTCACTTCAACTACCAAAGGAAAAAAAGACATTTTTACATGATTCTCTGTCAGATTAAGCAGTGAAATGTCATGCACAAATGAAAACCTTGATGTATGCAACTGTTGTCTTGTCTAGTATACATAGTGTTCTGCATTTCGGTTTTTATCTTTAAAAAAAAAAAAAAAATCCTGGGAATTTATCTTACATATATTAAAATAGGGATACAATCGGTTAAAAAAAAAGTTTTTAATTGAAACATAGGTAAAAATCGTGGAAAAAATCTCAGTATACACACTTTACATGTGTATTGTGATGCGTCACAGTTCTGGTTTCTGATTTAAGTTTAATGTCCCTGGCATGTATGATTAAGTAGAATCAGGTAGTTGGTACTTTGCGAACATTTGGGCAATCGCTGTGCTGACGGAAATAGTATCTGCTGAAGGTATGAATTGGGGGTGGGTTAGAGTACTTAAAATAAATATAATTACTCAAGCACTAATTTATTACTCAAGTACTCGAAAAAATAATAATATCTCTTCATGAATGCAAGTTCAATATATTGTAGTGACCTGGTCAGTTCAGGTTGGCAGACTTTTTTGTTTCATCTGGTCCTGTGCATTCACGTTATCTGTATTGTTCTGAGGTGGGACCATACCACTAGTTTCGGTAGTGTGGGTGTGTATGTGTGTGTCTGAGACGCCCCTTTCTCGCCCCCACCCATGAGAGTAGTGGTCCGCTCTCTTCTCTGTGTGTGAGGGGACTGATAGAGCCGGGGCCTGTGTGTGTGGAATAGAGCGAGCGAGAATGTGAGCGAGTTTTTAGGAGACAGGAGGAAGGATTTATTGTTTTTGTCATGTGGTCCTGACCCTAACAAGGACCCTATTTAATTAATAAAGTAGTTTTGTTAGCGCCTGAATCCCGTCTCTGTCTCCTGCTTTGAGCCTCAAGACCAGGGGTTGTTACAACATTTTATTCACGTATACCACTAGCCACTGAAGTCAGTTATTACTCTGCGTGTCTGAAAGTTATGTGGTTGTCCGTTTATGACTTTTCCCAAATAAATACCCTGACGGCGTTTGAAAAGCAGGATAATGAAAATAAGGAAGTTAAAAGCTTGCCCACCTAGCAACAAGCCGTAATTTTGACTGACTTTAATACAGTTTTTATTTTGAATATAACCTACAATATTCTTTATATACACACACAATCAATCCTGTTATCGTACTGGACCAGGCAGCCATCAATTCCTTTGTTTTGAACAAGGAATGCACCAGGGAAAATATCAGGAGGAGAGGTTCATCTTGAAGCTAGCCACAGTGCTTCAGCAGAAACATTTCGATCAGAAAACTGCCAAGCTGCAGGCTGCAGCAGCTCAGCCTGGATTCTGTGCTGCACCGAATGACACACGCAAGAGCGAACACTTTATTTTCTTTTTATATTAAACATTACTTTCGTTTTTACAGTTTTGTATGTACACATACCTGTTTACACACTAGTTTCATTTAAAATGTTTATTTTATTATATTTTTTTCATTTTTGTTAGAAAATAAACCCTTTTATGTTTAATTGTTCATTTAAATAGTGTTTCGGCTGTGCAGGTGTTTGATATGATGTGCTTGAATAAAATTGAGTTGTATCGATAGTTGTATTTCATTTTAATATTGAGGTTGTTTAAAATGTACCGCCATAATGACTGCCGGTGGCGGTTTGGGGTATGAGTATAACCACGGCTGTTCTAGTGTTAACGTGGTCATTTTTGTGGCGCATATGTAGAATAATATTGTCTGGCATTCGGTTCGAGTACTCAAGATTTTTAATGCTTGAGTACTCAAGCACTAAATTACTTGAATTTACTTTTATTGTCAGTGCGAACATGTCCCTCAGTGCAGCAGTATTTGCAACGCTATGCATCCGCTGCCTCATCTGTCCCACTTCTGCTATTTTTGCTTTTTGTAAACTTCGAAACATTAGTTTTCTTTTGTATATTCAGACTGATTTACGTTTTCTCTCCATTCCTCATCCACTAAAAATATATTTTTGTGAAAGTATTTCAATTTAGTTTTTGATCAAGCTAGTAGTTACCACTCCCAGCATTTGCCACAATAATTAGACTTTGATTGGACAACATAATCAAGTGATGATTTGTTTGTGAACAGAGGACCAAGTTTGATAGTTATTTGATCGTCTGATGTCTAAATGTATCTGCTGTATCCTAGGATACAGTGTAGGGCTTCTTATTACAATGTAGGAGTCAAAATAAAACAGCATTTTAATCAAAATATTTTGTATTTCCTAGAAAATAGTACAGTGAAAATATTGAATAGACAAAAAACAGGTATAAATCAGTAAAAACCGATGTTCAGTTAAAAAAAAAATAAATAAATAAATATTTCGGTAAAATTCAGAATAAACCGGAGCTTGGAACATACAGTACCAGATCTAGCTATAATTAATGATACGCTAATGAAAAGGGGGGTTACAGTATAAAGATGTGGCAGTGATGATAGCTTACTACAGTTTCATTTATGTAACTGCCTAGAAGAAAGATGATTGCAACCCTTGATCAAGTGATGAAGAGTGTTTTATATTGGTGTACATTAATGTGAAATGTAGTGGGCAATGTGTGATTCCTGATCTTTCTGTGGCGGTTTCTTAGACTAAGTATGTGAAAATATTAATTACAGGTTTGTAAATGTCTGTCTTACTCCTTGCAGGTTTGTAAAGTTTTCCATGCCAAACATCCCCGACTTTGAAACATTATTCTCACAGGTTCAGCTCTTCATAAGCACTTGTAATGGAGAACACGTCAGATATGCAACAGACACGTGTAAGTCTTCTACTCTGCACAATATCAAATTCAGTAAAAATGTGGTCAGTTTAAAAAAAAATATGCTATTTGAAGTGATGTTGCTGATGCAGGTTTTCCTTTTTTTTTTTTTGTAGTTGCTGGCCTTTGCCATCAGTTGACAAATTCTCTTGTAGAACGGAAACAGGTAAAATAGGCTTATTTGTTCTTCTGTACCCATTTAGGTGTTAATGGTTAAAATCTAGTACGACTTCCAGTATTGCAGTGAGTTAGTCCACTGCGTTTCAGGATGCAATCATTCAAACTTGCAGAATATGTATATTCTTGTAACCTCAATGTTAATTGGCCTTATCAGGAGCAGGTTTAAATAATGAATATGATGGTTTAAGATGATGCAGATATTTAAGTCATGAGTTCAGCTGTTCAAAAGTATTAAATCTTACCTAATTACAGAAAGATGAATTGCTGTAACCTTGTCATTTTATGTATTTATATGATGAACATGTCCTGCCAGTATCATTTAAGGACATGGCAAACATTACAGCTATGTAACTTAATACTGTTTTATAACAGTTATTTATTTTTCTGCATGTCTTTGAACAGCCACTAAGGGGTGTCGGCATTCTGCAGCAAGCCATTGATAAAATGCAGATGAATACAAACCAGCTTACCTCAATTCATGCAGACCTCTGTCAAGTGAGTAAATTATTTTGTGTGTTGTCAGTTGGATAGCATTTTATACAAAATAATTATCTGAATACATTTGCCTGTAAAACGCTTTTGTATTATCACTCTGTTCACAACACATTTGTTTTTTATTGAAAGGAATGAACAATCCTTCTCAAACATTTTGTTCTTGAGCTCTTGTTCTGACTGTATAAAAGCTATGGGTGTAACGGTATGCTGCTATCACTACATTATGTATACGTATGCCGATATGCAGGTTGTAGGGATGCAACGGTTAGGATTTTCCACAAACCGAAACTGCAATTTGCATAAAATTCCAAACCGAACAATACCGACAAGAGAAAAAACCGGACCGAAACCGGACCGCAATGAAAACGCGTTGGCATTTCTGGGAGCTCATCACATGCATGCAGATTGTTCATATTAACATACCTTAATCATTTTAATATGGTAAGATAAATCAAAAGTTACAAGGCTTACCTTATTGTCATCATTAAGGATAATTGGGGCTTCACACTTAGTCTGGGTTTTCACACGTCTGGGCCTGTTTTCGTTTTAGGGTTGTTGATGAAAGGTGCTGGTGCTAGTACTAGCAGACATGCACCAACACAGCCGGTATACCCTGAACTAAACCGTTTGTTTAAAAAATGAATCCTAACAAGTGTAAAGCTGAAGCTGCAAGTTTGAGTTAAAAAAAAAAAAAAAAAAAAAAAAAAGCAGGTCTAAGCCGTAAACTAAGTGAAGCTGCAAAACAAGCAAAAGGGATACTACAGACCAATCTGAAAGCTGCTGTAAATTAGTCATGTATTGTAGTAACAAGCTATAATAAACCAGCATACTAAACGGGGTTGGCAGCCTGCCTGAGTTGCAACTTTAGTTTTTTGATGCCATAAATGTAGGTGCTATTTTAAATTAGCAGTGTTTCCTCATCGGAAATTATTTTCAAATGCTGCCAAACACCTTAATTTGCCAATTACAACCGACCGCTTCGACAATGGGGGCTCCTGGAAAATATTAAATAGTCTTTTATTCTTTCTACATTGTCTGATTGTATAATACATGTGTATGAGTGATGCAATAACACTGTATTAAGCTTATCTATTAGTAAAAAAATTAATTTAAAAAACATGTGCAGTAAGTACCTGTTCTATTGGCTGCCAAATGCAGTTTGGTTTTAAAGTTGATAAAAACCGAAACCTTTTTCATCCCTAGAATGTTACGATACAAAATGTTTCACGATACATGTGAAAGTCCTCATGGGATACTTGTATGATGCATAATAAGATAAAATGGTAATTTTAATGATGGATCATTTTGTTAAAGGACAACAATTAAATGCTAGGAAGAGGTATGTATGTATTCATATCAACTATAGAACATGCTTATTCTTTATTCGAAAACCACTTGATGAACTACAGTGTTCTTCAGGTGATTTTGGTCTTGTATCATGATTAATACATATTAAACAAGATCATGCATATAAATAACATAGAGTTCATATAAGATGTTTGATCTTGTTTATTAAATTGATGCGCTTTTTTTTTTTTTATCCACAGTTGTGCTTGTTAGCAAAGTGCTTCAAACCTGTCCTTCAATACCTTGAGCTGGATATGATGGATATTTGTAAAGAAAATGGCGCGTTCGATGCAAAGCACTTTTTATGTTACTACTATTATGGTGGCATGATCTACACAGGACTAAAAAACTTTGAAAGGGCACTCTATTTCTATGAACAGGTAATTTTAGATTTAAAAAATCATTATCTGAAAAAATGTAACTGTTAATGTCTTTAAAGGTATGTAGTTCATGACCCCTCCCCGCCCCCACCTCCCCCCTCCCCCACCTCTAGATGACCAAGCAAGAGCAACGCTAATGAAGCATGGCTGCAAACATTTTTATTGTAAACAAATGTAATACCATATATCATGTTTCAACATAAAATACAAGTTTACTGTAACATGTGTTTCTTTGAAAAGTGGCCAGTTGAGACGTATGTATTTTGTTATATACAGTCAGTTCAAGAACATTTTTTTTTTTTGTGTGTGTGTATATATATTCAGGCTATAACCACTCCAGCTATGGCTGTCAGTCACATTATGTTGGAGGCGTATAAAAAGTATATTTTGGTCTCCCTGATTCTCCATGGCAAAGTTCAGCAGCTTCCCAAGTACACATCACAGATAGTGGGAAGGTTCATTAAGGTAAGGCAGCATTTTATGTTTAGCTAAATATACCATGCTGACAAAAAATAAATAAATGGGAGAGAATGGGCTTAACATTCTCACTACTGGTAAATGAAATATAGTACTTCAATTCCGAAAGTGGAAATAATTCAAAATATAATTTTTAGGTAACAGTACAGTGACCATGTTCTCTCAGTACAGTAATGTGACATATCCGACTGCGGTGAGATCAGTGTAAGGGCAGATATGATAAATGAATCCTTTTTTAAATACCATTATATACTGCTGTAACAATTACTATATTACACAGTTGTTTTAAGATCCAGCTTTTATTAGGGAGCTCCCCTAAATCCCTTGTTTAGAAAGATTCAGGGTATTAATGCTTCTGACAGGGTAATAAAGGTGAATAAATTGAACATTTTTAATCTGACGCCCCGCTGGAACACACCTACCTGGTGATTTTTAGATTTCACACCTGGTAATCGCAGACAGCAGGCAGGCTGTCCCAGGAGCATTAGTTCTTCATTAATTAATTACAATACATACACACTATTTGCAATATTCATTTACACAAAAAACCTTCTTCGTGTGCAGGGCACCTGCCCTGCCACAGTGCTGTATACACTTCCATTAGTGTCTGGTAATTTACACAGTGGCAAAATCCATAGGTTTACGGAAAAAAAAAAAAAACAATTGTAATCACAACTCGCTTTCGCTTACTTGTTGATCACTCGAGATAAACGGTTAGGGTTGATACACAACGGATTACTGGAGTTTATTTGTGTTAATAGTTCTGACTTTTGTCACTGTTAGGGTTGATACACAACGGATTACTGGAGTTTATTTGTGTTAATAGTTCTGACTTTTGTCACTAGTGCCAAGCTGACTTGGCACTAGTGACAAAAGAGGTGTGCTATATTTTTGTTGCATAATCTTTGCCCTGTATTTAAAAAGTGCTTGCATAGCTGCCTATAGTCTACTGTGTATTACACTATGCCTTCTGATTTTTAAATGTACATTACAGTTGTAATTTACTCCTGTCCTGCAGCCTCTTAGCATTGCCTACCATGAACTTGCACAAGTGTATTCAACAAATAACCCAGCAGAGCTTCGAAACCTGGTAAATAAACACAATGAAACATTTACGAGAGATAACAACATGGGACTCGTCAAACAGTGCTTGTCATCTCTCTACAAAAAGAACATTCAGAGGCTAACGAAGGTAAGAGAAAGTCTTGCTGCATTAAGCATTCCTGTTGCTTGTTTTCAGTTGTACTGGATGTAAACTAGTGTACAATTTATAGATATTCCCTTTTCAACAAGTAAAGACTCATATTAGTGACTGGATCTTTGAAAACCTTTCTCCTAGAGGATATATATTTGACTCCATATACGGTACCATAAGTCCCAGAGAGGCTGCAAGAGGAACATAAGGCTCCGACGTAGCAAGAAATATAATCTTCACCCAGTCATGTTTAAATATGGACAAATGTCTTGAAACGTGTGATGTAGTTTAAATGCCAGTATTGATTATATATTGCATCGTAAAGTATGAATCATTTGTACTGGGATAGCATTGTACATGGTATTTCACCAAAAGATTGTGTGTTTTTATAATTGGAAAGAATACATACCCCCCAATCTGTATTTGTCATTTTAACAAAATAGTCCACCATTAAATCATTTGATCTTATTATGCATCATACAGGTATCCCATCACATGTATTCCTGCATACTACAGCAGTTCTTGTGAGAAGTGTACTGTTCCACTCGCTAATATGAATGTGTAATTACAGATTCTTACTTTTTGTAGCCTTTTTATTCTTAGTAGTTAGTCTTTGGTATTAACCATAGAACACATACATTTAACTACTGCTGCAAAAAACTTGATTAGTACCTTTTTTCCTTCTTGCAGACCTTTTTGACATTGTCCTTACAAGACATGGCCAGTAGAGTTCAGTTATCTGGGTCCCAGGAGGCTGAGAAGTACGTGCTTCACATGGTAAGAATGCATATGGAATGAAATATGAAATGGTTCCTTAAATTTGAGGTGTGTAAGTGTATTAGTATTCTGTCCTGCTACAGTATAGCTTTATTATCATCAATGCATTTATAAAATGTTTGAGATCTGGTTTGTCTTAATGGGGGATATCTGTGCTGCCTTTGAATCGTAATAGGGTGCACATTCAGTAGGGGTAAGAAAGAACTTAAGAATTTACAAAGGAGAGTAGGAGTGTGCAGATTCTTTGATTTGCATGGAGAACCGGGATTGATACAGTGACCCCTGTATAGGTACGCTGCCATTTATTACTTTATAAATGTGAGACTGCGTGTAAAAAAATAAAATAAATAAAAATAATAATTTACAGTGCTGTTCATGCATAGATTGCGTTTTAGTGGCTATATTGAAGATTTGAGAATGACATTTATTAGTAAGTACTCTATCACCCTCGCCCCATCTTTCCAATCCCTGTGTGTAAAGTATGTTTTTGTCAAGCTCGACGGAAGCAACCCAGCGAGCTAAGCAGAGTCGGGTTATTGTTGATCATCGCAGTTCATTTAATGATGGAAGGTAACAAGGCAAAATTCAACCTGTGTGCCAGCATGTTTAAAATCATCAGTGTGCAGTGTGGCCTTCAATGGATTGTTTTTGCATCAAGGACTTACCCCAGGTTCTTGCTAAGAGTGTAAACTATGAGCCACTATAAGTACTGGTACTCAGGTAATACAACAAATGTCATTTTAATTGACATCGACGGACTGACAGTACATTAGTTTAGGATCATCTTCATCATCATATAGTCATCAAAGTTGAAGAGGGCAAAGTCAGACCTGAGCCAATACAGGTCTGATAACGTATACTACTCAGCATGTGTAACACTGGAAACATGAAAGCATTCAAAACTATCTTAAGCATCTGCCAGTGCTATAAACATTCAGTCCCTGCAGTATTGTGGGAAACTCGTTTATACATACTATATATGTAGGGCTTCTGATTTTCGGTTTTAACCGATAAAACACCCCGATATAAAATAATAAAATTGCTGTATATCCAATAAACACTGGAAAAACATTGGAAATGGTTACTCAGTTTGACTTTAGCCCTTTCCCCGCAAAAAAATAAATACTGTAACCGACCAAAATAAACCTTTTGTCCCTCCTTCCTGACTTGTGTCGCGCATTGATTCGTTCTGAATACTTTAAAACCACCCCAACTACTGAGTGGCAGCACATTCATAAATTTCTATTTGAAGATTGTAACAGAATAGGGCTGTGACCATAAGGATTTCGTTGTGGAAGACAGCAAAGGAAAGAAGGTAGAATTGAAGTGTGCAAGTACTGTCGAGTTCATACATATTGTGACAGAAAAAAACGCCCAAGAATTTTGGAAAGTAACCAAAAACAATAATTTCATGCAGTACATAAAAAGTGAAAGCCCAGGAAAAAAAAAAGATTTACATTAAACTTGAAAATAGCTATAAAAAAAAAAGCACCGAAAAATGAAATTAATAAAAAACGAAAAATGGAAGCCCTATATATACCAGTCCTTGTATTACTGAATCTACCTGAATTATACCAGCTTGCAAGAGGTCATGCAGAGGGCAGCATTCTTGCCCTATCAAATGGAACAATAATTGTGGAATTGTTATGTTTCCCACTAAATGTACTGTGCCGTGATACGTCTCGTATCGTGAAGACACTACCGATGCACAGTCCATTAATTTTTTTATTATTATTTATTTCTTAGCAGACGCCCTTATCCAGGGCGACTTACAATTGTTACAAGATATCACATTATTTTTACATACAATTACATTATTTTTATATACAATTACCCATTTATACAGTTGGGTTTTTACTGGAGCAATCTAGGTAAAGTACCTTGCTCAAGGGTACAGCAGCAGTGTCCCCACCTGGGATTGAACCCACGACCCTCCGGTCAGGAGTCCAGAGCCCTAACCACTACTCCACACTGCTGCCCTGTGCTCGTCCGGTTACTAGTAGTGGATTGATCGCCAAACTTTGTCAAGGCGGTTTTTAAAGGATCCATTCTGTTTTGAAGAAGTGTTTCCTTCACTCTGTCCTGTCTCCACTTGATTTCCAGCTGTGTCCTCTGGTCCTGGTTTCTATACTGTGCTTAAAGTATTGGTTAGGGCTAACTATTTCAACTCATTTTAGTATTTTAAAGACTTTAAAGACTTCAAAGGCCACTCGGGTTTCCAGACATTTGGACCATTTTTTGTGTTGGATATTCATGGATGTGGAAAATGCCCCAAACTTTTTTTTGCCAAGCTAAGTGTTGGTAATAAAAAGCCAATGTCACATAAATGATCAGTTTAGCGACAGAATTTTTATTGACAGGGATGCACTGCAGTGGAATTTCACTTGTCAGTGAAGCTTGGTAAATGAAAGTGTCTCTTCTTTGGCGAAAATCAAGATTAACAAGTAATATAATAATATATATATATACTGTTATTTGTGCACAATAAACAGTATAGCGGACTGAAAAATAAGCACATAAAAATTACTATTACTATCATACTAAGAATAACTGTAAACGTACCTTTTATTTATTTTAATGAGATGAGTATGCCTGTTTTAATGAACGGTTCTAGTTTACTTTTCATTAACACAAATTTACAGAGATGGGAAAAAATGAATTGTTTTATTTTTAAGTTGATAATTACAGCAGAAATGGATTTGTGTGAATTCATAATCTGTGAAGTTACAATACACCCATGAGTTACCCGCACAGTCGGAGCTACAACGAATTTCCAGCTGTAATCTTTATTTATGAAATCAGAATGTTTGGTTGCTGCACGCTGATTGGCTGTTGAGGATTTGTTTACCGTGCAGTTATATAGTACTGTACAATGCATGCCGGAACTTATTTTTGCCAAAGCACAGTTCAATTAATAAATGATCAGTACACAGCTGCAGCATATTAAACTCGTAATATTCCATTTGTCACATTTTATCTTTTCGGAGGCATGACAGTGGACAAGTGGCTAGAATTACAAGAAAAAATAAGAAGCAAGAGACTAGATTTAACAAGTCAACAACTTAATGAAATCGAAGAAAACAAAAATGCTTGGGCAGCTGGTGTTTTTATTGATTTGATGAAACATAAAGAAAAAATGGTAATCGACTTAAAAACAGTTTTGTCTTAAGTCTAACAGTCTGTTACGATTATTTATGCTTCAGTGCGTAATTCGGCTGCTCAAGAGTACTCAATTGTGTTATTGTTCGCCTCCATGCTGGTCTCAATCGCTCTGTAAAACAGTGCTGACATAAACCGCAATGATAGCCTGTTAGTGACCAAGCTAATAATGCCAATAATGTATTTGTGTATTAGCTTCTCCAGGTCAGTGGTAGTAATGTGTGGATAGTGAACTTTGTCTTTGCCTCTTTTACATTTATGTCCTTTATTATTTTCTAAGAGTACTTGCGTTATACTACCCTTCCACAAGTTTCTCCCTGCCTTATTTATTATTATATTAGAACAATATAATAATTGGACGATAATAATATATTATAATAGTTGATTATATTTTTTCAGATTGAAGATGGTGAGATTTATGCTAGTATTAACCAGAAAGATGGGATGGTCAGTTTTCATGATAACCCCGAGAAATACAATAATCCTGCCATGCTCCACAACACTGATCAAGAGGTAAGTAATGCAGCAACAGTTTCACAGCCTGTAACTCCTGATTCACAAAACTTTAACTAGCCAGTTAAAGAATTAATTGTGATCGTTTAGATCTTAACACAAATTTGCAGTGTCATATTTTGATTAAATTCTTCTTGTAATATAGTTCTACAAATATCATTATGTTTTCTTTCATTTGTTTCCTGTTAAGTGATGTAATCTTCAATATGTTTCTTTGTCAGCTGTTAGCTGTTGTAAATTCTGAATTCTACTGTTGCTTGTTTCAGATGCTGAAGTGTATAGAATTGGATGAGAAACTAAAATCCATGGATCAGGAGATCACAGTAAACCCACAGTTTGTACAGAAAGTAAGATTATACTTGTTGGCTTGTTATAAACTGCAAAACAGGTACCACCAGTGTTTTAAAGTGGTTTGGAAAAGGTGCCGGTATGCACAAAAAGACATCCCAGGTGGCCAGAGCTGCTGATTTAAATACCACATACAATGTGTTATTATTAAACTTGTTGATGTTGTACTGTTATACAATGAAAACCATTAAATTGTTTTACTTTCTCTTTATTCCAGATAGTGTTGTTTACTCCAACAATCAGATAGTGAAGATCCTATCTCAGATTGCTCAGACTCTTAGATTGTTCTTATTGCACAAAAATAAAACAGATGAAATTGAACACGAAATGTATTAGTAGGATTTGACTGGTACGATTTCCAACACACATAAGTAATGCATAAAATTTGCAGGTACAGTGACGTATAGGGGAAGTGCTTCCGGAGAATAAGGGTATGTGAAACATACTCGCACTATGTAAAGACACTAAAGTCACTTTTTTTTTTTTTGTTCGCAACTAAAGGTCAAGGTAGGGTGCTTTGCAGCAATATAACATTTATATCATTTTTTTCCTCCTAGTTTTTTTTTTTTTTTCCTTATATGCATACCGGCGTATACCGCCCCCTTTAACCACTGGGTACAATCAGCTTTATTTGTAAGGAAACTGAAGCCATTGTATCAATCTCTACAAGAACAGAACAGATAAACTACCAGTAATGGAAGTCTTATCTAAATTTCAAAAAACAGAATGTAAGGCGTCAGCAATTTTAGTTGAAAATGCTACAGAACCCCCTGCAGTGTTTAACATTACGTTTGCTGTATCCCGTGTGGTCTGTATCTCAATAAAATCCATATTATTTTGGTATTTTTATTTACACATTAAGGCAGAGCAACTAGGTATAGGTAATCAAAATCAATTATTTGGGTTTCCAGTGTATCCAGTTCATGCTCCCTCCTGCAGCAATGCTGGTGCTCTGATTGAAATGAGTGGCGTCGTGTGGGAACAGAAAAGCAGCGTTGTTGCAGGAGGATCATGATCTGTATAGAATGTATTTCTCCTGGTGAACACTCCTTAGTAAATGTTGAGAAATGTATTGTCTAGATTTAAGACCCATCATGTGTGATTTTAAAAATTTCAAAAGAATTGGCAATATACAGACAACATAAGACACAGCAAAGGTAACTAACGTAATGTGATTCTGTAACATTTTGATTTCCACACACACGAGGAAAGCTTGCTAAACTTATCCCCTGCACACCTAGGAACTTTTTAGCAACAACACAAGGGCGAAACCATTTTAATGATATAAAGCTTACAAGAAATGTCTTTGTTGCAACTAATTGCTGGTTTGAAAAGTTCCTTGCTAGACTTTTTGTAATTGTTCTATTGCTTTCCTTACTGATCTTCATGATATTTAAGTTGGAATTGGCTGCATGCTTTTTTCAATAAAAAGAAAATTATTTCTGTTTGATTTGTAGAGTATGGGATCCCAGGATGACGATGTAGGAAGCAAGACATCAAGTTATTCATGAAGCCCTCTGCAATACGCAGCACTGGGAATGACCACAAAGCAGTTCCCTTGAGAGTACTGCTGACAAGGGTGGAAACAGTGTGCTTGGACATAGAAATCAGAAACATTTTCAAGAAGTAATTTATGCGCTCTAACACAAAACAAACACACAAAAAAATCTTGTATGGAAAAATTTGTCAATGTTTTATTTATCATTCAGATGCAAGCATGAGTTGCTGCATTAACAAAAAAAGTTAAATTAAATAAAAACTGTTTTTTTTGTTCAATAAAGCTGTCCTTATTTTAAACTTGAGTAATATTGATACTTCTTTGCACTTGATATTCTTATTATGTATGATCCGGCTAACATGATCTAATTGAACTGTATTTTGATGAAAGAGAAATCCAAAATGTGTTTATCCATAGCCAAATACACAAATCCTTTGCTAGTTTCTGGAAGGACACTATGCTGCACCTGTTCCTCAGGCCTATAGGAACCCATGTTTAGCTCTTGTAGATACTGAAAAGGTAGCGTACCTTGGGGTGAATCATCTTGGTCTATTTACTGTACGTGATTTTGTTTTCCATCTGACAAAAGGCAAAAACGAATTGATTGATTTTACTACTTTTTTTTTTTTTTTTATCTGGATACTCCGCTAATTGTATCTAAAGTTTAACACGTCAACATCATACATATTTTGTTGGGAACAACCAATAGAGATGAAAAATCTCAGCTGATTCGCAGTTTTTACTGCTTTTACTCAGTCCCCCGGTGCTATTGATGTGATCAGTGCAGATCTGGGGGGAAAAAATGTTGCTTTTAATTATTTCTTTTTTTATCTTTTCATTTTTATTTAAGCTATTAAACGCATTTGTGACGGTGAGGTTTGTATTTTATTTATTTATTTTTACATAAAACAAAAACTGAAAAAGTAAGGTACAGGCTTGCAGATGGTTGTCTTGGCAAGTTGCTATTTCATTGGTCCACAAACAAGTACAGTACTGTGAATTAGACAATAACGGTGCAGTGCTACAGTCACATTGCAGAAAATGGTGAAAATAATGGAACAGAAGGAAGGTGCTGACAAAAAATTAAGGTACATATGTATGTCTTTTCTGTTTCATAGCCGGGGGTGGGTTGGGGTTGGTTGATCTGACATTGTTGACAAAGCTTGTAGACACCCACTCTCCTGGAAAAATCCATAAATTAGGCATGTATAGCTCATCTTCAAGTCGCAAACACCGTTTCTGCCTATTATAAATGCCTTCCTGTTAAAAAATATACTGACGGTACGCTTGCATCTCATACAACAGCAACTAAGTCTGCATTTTTTTATTGGTCTACATGAGTGGTACAAGGCGTTGGAAAGCCATATTCTCTGCAGAAAACATGTAGACATAATACATACTCGTCGCAGTAACTACAGCCTGACTTCTGCATTTTCTTTGTGACCTGTTATTGATGGAGACAAACATGGTGATCAAGTGAATTATAAACTACACCCCATGTGTATACAAGCATTTTTTGAAAAACAAGAAGTTGCCGGACATTTGATTCCCATAGAAGATAAGTGAAGAATCAAGAGGTCATTTTAAACTTTTTATTAACAGAATGTTAACATTATTTTTAAGTTGTACACGGACTCTTTAAGTTTGAGCATTTTTTTTTAATTAAACTTACATGACATAAGCAATTCGCGTTTGTTTTTATCAAAACTATATTTCCTTACATTTTTTTTCCACGGTAACATAAAATGAAGCAGAAAATATCAACTTTGTGCTTAAAATAAACATTTACAATATTAAATGCTTCGTATTGGAAATAAGCCAAACTAGTGGATGATTATTAGCAAGAGCTCTTGTCTTGTGTGCCTGCACGGAGAGTATTTTGTGTGGCTTCTTTTGTAAGTTCAATTATTATTATTATTATTATTATTATTATTATAGCTCAGAAAACGGGACACACAAATAGAAATGAACAAGAACAATTGAACGTGTACATAGTTCTTTTTTGACCTTTAACAATTAAAAGGGAGTGACTTTCTGATCTAAACAAGTTGCAAAGGAACAAGAACATTAAAAGAAAAGACATGCTGTACAACATTTATTTCAACCCTTGTGCACAGGTAAGAACAACTAGATTTCACTTGAAACTAAATATGTATTTTACCTCAACTCTATTTGACTAGATACTTGCATCGAGTTTCACAGACCCTATTTTACCGTCCTGAAAACATTCACCTCATTTTTCTTTGCAGGTGCTGTTTTGTTCACTCTCAAGTGTTGGTATCTCTGGGTTTGTGAAACCAAGCTCACTTATTTGGTATACATTCTAATTTCAGGTGTAATCTGTATCTTAACTTCATTCAATTTGTGTTCCTGTGCAAAAAAATCCAACACAGTTGTGGATCCCAGATTCCTGCCACTTTTCAGCTTTTTTTTACTTCTCACTTTCATCTCTGAACCAAAGAGATTTGTAAATTCCACAAACAATAGGTTTTAGTCGTTTAACAGTGAACTGTCTTTGAGCAACGATGTTAAGTATTCCTGTATTCATCATTTACAGCAATGCTATACCTTTGTTCTATCTAGAACATGCCCACTACCATTGTTACAACTCATTAGCCTCAAAATATCAAAATATACTAATAATTGGCTTTGCTAAAGATTTCTCCTGGAACAGTAACATTTCTAAAAGTCCTTACTAGGTATGGGCTTTTCTGTATATTTTAATAATCAAATACACATAATTTACTAAACAATTACAATATCCTACTTTACAGCAATGTGCCACTGGCTAAAAATAATGCCAACAAGCAAACAGTTCATTGTACTGGTGAAACAATCAAATCTAGGGCTTCTAGATTCACACAACAGATATCACTGACTCCAGAGCTACTCCTGCCTTGCTATACTTTCAAGTCAAGACTGAAAATGCACTGTTATAAAATGGCTTTCTTATCTTAGTGGATTTTAATGTAACTTTAAAATTGCTGCTTTTGTATTATGTGTATACTGTTATTTAAATGGTCTGACTGTGGCAGTTGTATGTGTGACATGCTATACAAATGTATTGTGGTTTGTATATGCAATAAATAAATAAACTCTAATTAAAATAAAAACAATTAAAACAAACACTGCAAGAGGTGAAGAAAGAACATGCCATAGCTCAATAACTAAAGGATACACCATGAATGTTCTTAGTTACTCCATGAGTGAGGATTGCTGAATAGCCACCTAACCCCTGAGGGGTTGAGTGTGCTGTTTACAGCTGTCCTCATGAGTGAAATAACCACAGCACTCTGTGAACGCTCAGGGAGGATTCTGTTTATAAAAAAAGTATGTTGAAACCTCTACAGTCGATATCGGAGGATTGGTTCATTCTTGGCTGGGATAATTAACACACACACACACACACACTCCCCTTTAAGGACCGTGTAAACACAATCATACTGAAGTGTCATTCTGGGCCCATGATGGGGTAAACATGATAAAAAAACACACTATTTCTTTGACTTGGCCACCGTACTTTGCAGTACAGCTTGTTTACTCATATCATTGGATACGGTATTGAATTTCACTGCCTGCTTGTTTTTTGTTTCGTGTGACGTCACTGAGACGGGCATTTTATTTTTAAGGTCAGAGACAGTTTACACCAGCAGAAACAAAACACGACAGGAATTTGTGAAAAAAAAAACCGGGACCACTGTAAATCCGATGTATTTGACATAATTATATTAGAACACATATTCTGTCCAATGTTTTATTATATATGCTTTTAAAATATTTATACATATCAAGAAATGAGTGGATATAAGCAGATAATGTTTCAAGAACTAAATTGATCATGTATGTTTTTTTTCTTTCTATTATTGCTTATAAAGACCCTGAGAATAAACGTTTATTATAGCATTGCAATCACTCAGGTGAAACAATGTCTTGTAATTTGCCCAAACATCTAAAATTTCGATGAAATCCAAGATTGAATCCTATATTTATTTCTGTTGTGCGTATCAAGATTGGAGCTCGGATTCTCCTGTTAATCCAGGATTGATTCACTACTACTAGAGTTTATGAATTAGCCCTGATAGAGTAACAGATATAGGATGGATGGATCCTGCCGATGCACCACACTTGGCCATAGGCAGAGCGATAGCGTGAGTCTGAGGCAGACTATAATCCCATGCTTCCTCTGCAAGCACTGTTTGGTGTGTGTGCAGCTCCGCTGATTTTGCCTTGCTCTTAATGGCTCCCTGTGCATCATTCAGTTGATCTTTCAATTAATTTTCTTTTCTAAAATGTAACGATGTCAGCATCAGAGGTTTTTTTTTTGTTGGTCTTGTAAGATTTTTAACATCTTCTTGTAACCAGTTATTTTGTTGTTTAATTTTGCATGCATTCTCCTGACATGAATTAACTTTTTTTTTTTAAATCTGCACTTTGTGTCTTGTCTGCAAGCCCAGGAGTGCGGTAGCTACTTTTCTTTTTTTCTCAAATTGGAGCCGAACCCAATCGCTCAGATTGTTTTAATGCTCCACGGCCAAACGAACGTCTTCTTTTTCCCCCCATGTTTCTCAATATACTTTTCTATAATTTCTTCTAATTTCCTTAATGGCTAAGATCAGCTACAGTAAATATATTTGCTCCTATTCTACTAGTTTTGAGACTCTGCTATCGAGCCCCTGCACTTTGCAGCAAAACAACTCCCAACGTTTCTACTCATATTGTAGTGTACTCTGGCAAAACTGTGGCAATTATACCCCCTCACAGCTCTCTTCAGCCACTCTTTACACTACCTGTTTGTTCTCCCGCTACACGCTTTAAATCAAGGGTTGGTAAAACCAACACTATTTCCCTACCTATAGTAATTAGGTTATAATCCTTACTTACCAATAGGTTGTCTATGTGCAAATCACTGCTAGTCAATTCTAAAAACCTGTTTCCTGTTCACTCCCTGCACTGGGAGTGAAAAATGACTGGGTAGTCCTGACTTGTTGAAATTGAATAGCCGTTATTCTAGATTCTTTTTACATCTCAGGTCCCTTCGTGGCTGCCAATTTGTAAGAAAACAAGGCCAAATATTTTCTTAATATCTACTGAGACCTGAGAGTAAAAATGACCACACACTACAAACAATTTCAAACCAGTCATCAGGGTTTATTATTAACATACAGGCAAATTTATACAGAGAAATTCACTACTACTAGAGTTTATCAATTAGCCCTGATACAGTGTTACAGATAAGGTAACATACTTAGATACATATTAGCTCTGGATAATAACCTTCAAAAAGAAAACGCCAGCTATATGGACTAGTCAAACCAGAGTGACAGTCTACCTCAAACTGGAGTTCCAATGAATGCATGACACATGACATCATCAATGTCATTCATTTCAAAACAGCAGCAGAACTACAAACTTTGCAAAAATAGTTGTATGTTTTTATGTTTTAAAGTATATACTTGTAGCCAAGTCAATATTTGTTCTTAATTGCATTCCTGAAGCATGCAGTTGCAGATGGACAGAAGTGTGGTTGCAGTTGCAATCCATTAACATTTAAATGACATTCTAGAACATTAAATAGTTTTTTAAAAATCCTAAATCGACTATTTTTACCTTGACTTTTCAACTCTGTCAAATTAGTAATCGTTCTACCTCCAAGGTAATATAATTTGCAATTCCGAATTCTCAGAATATCACTAGCACTGGTTAAGGTATTAACTTTCATTGCTATGGTGCTCTCAAAACTACTGTAGTGAAACATCTATGATAGATCTAATGTGAGCCTTTGATAAATATGGGTGTGGAATAACTAACAAACAATACAGGTGGTGCAAAAATATTTTATTACTGTTATAGATTATATAAAGTAGGGTTTTCATATTTACAAAATAAAAACGACAACTAAAACCACAATCTAATAAAAAGCCATACAGTCCAGTAATAAATATTGTGACGGGTGATGTTTCCAGTTACAGTTAACAGTTAATTGCCATCAGATAGCGTAGGAACAAAGATATTTCATAGCTGTTTTTATACACAGAATGACATCATCTTACCAAACACTGGCCCTTTTCTGAAATTCAAATCTAGAAACCAGCCTTAAAACAACATTTTGTACAGATATTGTGCTGTGATTCCAAAGACCATACTAACCGCAATATAGCAATGCCCGGTTCAACCTTACTGGTAGTTTGAGCCTCTTTAGTCTAGAGCACTATCAGCTGGTTTCACAGACCTTGATTATCAGTGATCTTGCACTACCCTTTTTAAAGCAACATGCGGTGGTCCAAGATTGGTAAGTCTGTGAAACCAGCCATGTAAGATTAAGACTAAGAGTAAAAGTAAATTCCTGCATTACACTAGCATGCCAAAGCCATCAAGAACAGTGTGTCATTTACTAACACTGATCTTTTAGCTTCACATGTGAGCCAAAATAAAAATAGTGCAGCATCAGGACACATTTTTAAATAGTGTAACATTAGCAGGCAAGGCCAGTCGTTAAATCCAAGTCCAAGTATTTCTAGACTCGTGTCTAGTTTGGTTTTTAAATTCAACTTTTGGGGGAGAAGGATTCAAATGTTTCAAAATGTAATTTGGGGGGGGGGTGTGAAGATGATCTAGCCTCCCATATCTGTTTTGAATTTCAGAAAATACTGCATTTATTCAAACACAACTCTGTTAACACTCTAAATTAAAATATGTATAGCTATTAGCAAGATATAGATTTAAAACAGAAAAACTAAATTCTGTGTAACAAATATTTACAAAGCGTGCTTTGAATACTATACAGGTTTTAAATTATAAAGTAACACTAAACAACAATGTATCAAGAGGTGAAAGAGAGTGAGTGTGGGTCAATAAAACTTTAAAAGCCGAGTTTAAAATGAACCCATTTGCATTGTCCACTTTGTTTAGTTTACTCAAGACACTGCATGAAGTAAGTTTCACCAACATCTGTGACTAAATTGTCCCCATCGAAATAGAATTAGCCAAGTCATCATTTTAAAAAAATGAGTTGCACAAATTATAATATATAAATGAAATGCACAATGTTGGTACTTTCATTAAATGAAATCATGCATGTTTTTGATAGTGCTTTTTTTGAAGGTACATGCTTGTATTGTACTGTTGGCAGTCTTTTACAGTAACTCGTCATAGAAAACTTATGAGAAAATAAGCGTTGTCAATTTTCTGCCTTCATTTATTTTCTCGTATTACTTGTGTAAGATGAGTTTAGGGTTACATGTATTAATACTTTGTCTTTCAGCTCCAGCAATGTTGATAAGCTATTTCCTGCAACATCTTTTTAAAAGAAATGTTAGAATGGCATGTTTCAAAAGGCTTTAACCATTCGAGTAGCAACATGTTTGCTTCATATAGTAGAATGCGGAATATACAATACAGTTCTTGTCTATAGCAATTTACCACCTGGCTTAATACTTTTTAAATAGCTGTACATTTCATTCAGACAGCAAGGACACCCAGACAGTACATTTAGAAACCCTCTTACATACAGAATGTTGTGTTACACAGTTAGCCCGTTTCTTTCTTGTACAGTATATTGAACTTTTTGTAAAGTAAAACTGCATTCGGTGAATATTTCTATGTTGTGGTTCTGCTTCAATAGCCAACACATTTGCTAATTTTGCAGGCAGCTGGGAGACATCTCAGAGCACAAACTCTGAGCTTTGCGCAACCCATCTTTTCTGTTGTAAAATTGCCTTCAGCTTGGTTCTTGTCCTTGGTTTCACACACATCCAACACTCTTGAAATATAAAACAGACAAGACTGCACAAGGAAGGAACAGGACAGCTTTGTATCTTATTTTCTAGAATCTCTTAATTTAGCCATGGTATTTTATTAATACAGCATTTAGTGGGATCTGCATTTACAAAAAACACTAGAGACCAGACTGAGCAAATGGGATGCAGCAGGCTGTGCTGTGTTGGTTGCTTTTTAAAATCAGCATACATAACATCAGGCTGGAATCAGAAGCAGTGGCTTAAACACAGCTCCACCAATGGCAATAGGAATAACACTGTGTTCAGATATATCTTTCCATACTGGTGTGGTATACAAAATGCTTTGTTTTTTTTTTTAAAAAAGAAGTAATGTGTATTTGTATTTGAACTACACATATGCACGTTGGCTGAAGATTCCTTAGCATCTAGGTTTAGCAACAAAAGCAGCCACAGAAAGTAAGCAGTCACATCTAGACACAAGCATGGGAACCAAACTTCAAACAAAAAGGAGGATTAATATATAGAGTACTGTTTCCAGTCCAGAAACACCAGGGACATTTATTACTACACAGAAAGGTATTTCATTGTCTTTATAATGTCTGTTCTCAGGATTTAGGAATTTGTCACTATTCAGTAATCGTACAGGCACACTGAAAAGAACAGGTAGTGTGCAGCTATAAATGTCTTCCGTGTTGCTATAGTAATCTGCACTTTGTGGTTCTGTTTGTTCCAGCGCCAGTATCCAGTACGGTTGTTTGAAGCAGAATCTTCCAAATTGGCATTTAAGTCCAAGGACAAGATATACTAAAGATTTCAACACAGCACACTGAAAAGCAAGTAGACATCTGAGGAGTGACTATACTGCATGGGATAACTGGGACTTTACATACAAAATATGAATCTGAAAATAGTTAGTTACTTTCAAGCATCAATGTTTATAGTTTCTCGTCAAGGCCAGAAAAAATGTTTTATCATCTAACCTGGCGCCCACCTGCTGCCCAACTTGAACAAACTGTAGGATCAAATATTTTTGTGCACTTCCAAATAATGGCTTCTGCAGGTTAAGCTATCTTGTGTGAAATGAATCAAATTTAAAAAGAAAACCATTCCAATGATATTTCTGTTTTTTTTATTTTACTTTGGGAACGCATGAAATAAAATGTAGCTGCATGTCTGGCCTAGGAGGGGTAACTGCAGTATAGAGAGAACAAAAGCTAAACCACAATGAGTTCACACACACGCAGACACGCACGCACACACACACACGCAGACACGCACGCACGCACGCACACACACACACACACACACACACACACACACACGCAGACACACTCGCAGACACGCACACACACACACACAGGCTGCCTGCAGAAAAGGAGTCACTTTGTTGAACTGGTGCAGAAAGTGTAACAGCAGAAGTAGCGCGACAGAGAACATGAACACCAAGGAGCTGACTGGAGCAGGGGTCAGGACACCAAGGAGCTGGGGCTGCGTGGAGCAGACAGGACACCAAGGAGCTGGGGCTGCGTGGAGCAGACAGGACACCAAGGAGCTGGGGCTGACTGGAGCAGGGGACAGGAGACCAAGGAGCTGGGGCTGCGTGGAGCAGGGGACAGGACACCAAGGAGCTGGGGCTGCGTGGAGCAGGGGACAGGACACCAAGGAGCTGGGGCTGCATGGAGCAGACAGGACACCAAGGAGCTGGGGCTGACTGGAGCAGGGGACAGGAGACCAAGGGGCTGGGGCTGACTGGAGCAGACAGGACACCAAGGAGCTGGAGCTGACTGGAGCAGGCAGGACACCAAGGAGCTGGGGCTGCGTGGAGCAGACAGGACACCAAGGAGCTGGGGCTGCGTGGAGCAGACAGGACATCAAGGAGCTGGGACTGCGTAGAGCAGGGGACAGGACAGCAAGGAGCTGGGACTGACTGGAGCAGGGGACAGGAGTGTGTCCGTATGGCACCCATGCAGGCTCTTCAGATCTTCTTGGAGTCTCTTGCTTCAAACAGCTTCAGTCGCTCTTGCACGCTCAATCCCTCTTTCAGGCTCTATGGAGAGAAACATAAGGGATAGTGAGAGAATATTAAAAATGATGGCATGGAAGTCTGTACAAAAGAGCCCCTCTGAGTGGAGAGTTGTACAGTACAGCACAGCACGTGCCACAGTGTTAGTTGTACATGCTGCAGGGAATGACAGATGATCTGGTTGAGAAGAGCCACACACCCCTTCCACTTGAGATGGAATGAGCCATGTGAAACTTCAACCCTCGACAGTAATACATGCCTTTGTTGAACCTTTCTCGTTTTGTATGCAGGTAAAGTGTTACAGAAGTCCCTGTAGTGTTTATACAAAACAAACTAGGCTTTTCTACACATAAAACACCCATCTTGTGTATTTGCTTCTGCTTAAAATAATGTTGTCCCACAGACTCCCAGCCAACATGATGCTCAGGCTGGTGAGTGCATCAGACCCTCCAAACACCCAGGCAAAGATGAGCTTGAGAAGCAAACCCAACTGGCACGGCTGATGGCTTCAAAAACCTCATTCTCTAGGGCTTGGCAATGATTCTCAACAGTACTGAGGTGAGCTAAGTCATTCACTTTCTAAAGCTTACAATGGCTTTATTCCCTGCAAAGTTGTATGTACGGATGTCAAACTTGGTATTCACATTATTTAGCATAAGTTACTGAATATCAGATTTTGGTGTCTGTCCATACATTCATCCTGCTGTACGTTTACATGGTCCATATATCTAGAAAACCGCTTATCCAATTGTTATGAAACTGGTATTAACATTATTTATAAGTTATTGAGAGTTATCTGGGAATGTATGAGAGTATCTGGGTGTCTGTTCATCCATGAGTCAGTCTGCCAATTGTCATGAAACTTGGCAGTAACATTTCTAGCTTAATGTGTTATAACAAACTCCTGTGTTAAACATATTGCTGAAATATCTTTTCCAACATATCGATTGTTTTGATATTTTTATACACACATCTTGGTCATAAATCAACTGAGGAATGACGGCAAAAAAATTCCGAAAACTTCTTTGGAGTGACTCGGCAGATGGTGTAATACAGCGTGAGGATTACTTCATCCTTCTGGCTGTGTATCTGCCTGACTCTCCCCACATCATAATACAGCATGAGGATTACTTCATCCTTCTGGCTGTGTATCTGCCTGACTCTCCCCACATCATAATACAGCATGAGGATTACTTCATCCTTCTGGCTGTGTATCTGCCTGGCTCTCCCCACATCACAATTAATTGTGTGTTTCCATTATTTTATGTGTGCTGTTGCAAACTTGAATGTTTTTACAGACTCAAAATTTAAATATTGGTATATTTTGCAAAACATATCCCGGTTTTGAAGCAGTGTCTAAATCATTGGGTCCTGGAAATGCTGTGGCAGAACTCTATGCAGGTTCCTCTGCAGTATGGGATAAAAACAAAAAGCTGGACAGTCATATTCCCGTCTTTCTGTATGGGTATTACGAAACAATACAAACCCATCTCACTTTTTGTATGGGTATTATGAAACAATAAAAACTCACTGGGAGTCAGAAATGCTTATTTTGCCAGGGTCTTAGTGAACTCCTGATAAAGTCAGAAATGCTTATTCTGCCAGGGTCTTAGTGAACTCCTGATAAAGTCAGAAATGCTATCTCTGCCAGGGTCTTAGTGAACTCCTGATAAAGTCAGAAATGCTTATTTTGCCAGGGTCTTAGTGAACTCCTGATAAAGTCAGAAATGCTTATTCTGCCAGGGTCTTAGTGAACTCCTGATAAAGTCAGAAATGCTTATTCTGCCAGGGTCTTAGTGAACTCCTGATAAAGTCAGAAATGCTTATTTTGCCAGGGTCTTAGTGAACTCCTGATAAAGTCAGAAATGCTTATTCTGCCAGGGTCTTAGTGAACTCCTGATAAAGTCAGAAATGCTTATTTTGCCAGGGTCTTAGTGAACTCCTGATAAAGTCAGAAATGCTTATTTTGCCAGGGTCTTAGTGAACTCCTGATAAAGTCAGAAATGCTTATTTTGCCAGGGTCTTAGTGAACTCCTGATAAAGTCAACCCTGCTCATTGTCACTATTTTCACCAGTCTCTTGGAAGTGATAATAAGCGGGTTGACTGTATATCGAACATTCTCTATGTAGCCTCATCTATGTGATCATGAAATGGGCTGAATGGAATTGTGTATTCATTTACTGCAGTAACAATATTATGTATTAATAAAGGATTAAAAAAATAATGATAACATTTTCCAACAAAACTATGCCTTCCAACTTGCACAAACTGACACCATTGTAAACGCATTTCTTCACATTTAGGGAGCTGTATAGAGATACATCACAGTTTTTCTTTTTTTACTACAGCCCTCGACACAGTTGCAGTGTACAATCTTTCTTAAAACAGTGTCAAATTAGTACCAGCAAAATCGGCAAATGCGCAGATCTATCTAATGTATTGAGACATATTCTACGCGGATATTTATTCTGCACACACCGTCTTCACATGCCAGATATCGTGCAGGAACACAAAACATGCGACAGAGATGTAGTAAGTTAATTTGGAAACACTTTAAAATAAGTGTCTGTTCATGATTATTTCATGTGTATTAAGGGAAATGTTATGAAGTCATGAAAAGTATGTCATTAACTCATGCTTGTGACTTTTGAATTCAATAGGAATTTTACTTGAAATCAGTTGGAAAGCATGTGTTAGTTACATTGGAATTACAGACACTTATTTTAAAGTGTTACTGTGCATTTTATTTGGAAACAAATGCCCAAAGTTTTCACAATGTAAGTTTGCCTTCTATAGATTCACATCGAAGATTTGATAAATAATTTGTTCGGTTTCATTCTTCAGTAGATTTATGATTAGTATATAAATAAAAAAATCAAAACAATCATTATTGAAAAATATATTTCAGTAATACATACAGCACAGTCTGGAGCAGTACTTATCCAATTGTGATTTAAAAAATATTGTTCTTTACTATATTCTTGTTCTAGACTATATTCTTGTTCTAGACTATATTGTAATACTGTCATTGTCATCATACTGATAGCTCTGATTTTAAATGTAGTGCCGTGGTGGTATGTATGTTACTGACTTTTTTACTATTTTAATTGAAATGAAAAGGTATAGCCCTTTCTAACTCTTTCAAATGCAAACAGGATCTTTTATTAGCATCACTGTCCCTGTTCCACCCCTGCACTGTAGCACCACATGAATACAATCTGCAGGAACCACAATGCAATGAAGAGTATGTGTTGGTGTGGCACACAGGAGTGAAGGGTTTGCATGCAGAGTGTGACATGCTTGGCTGGGATACCTACGTCACTGGGAAACTGTCAGGTGTACATCAGCTGTCCCATGAGACCTGTTCAATTACAGACTGCCAGGGCAAAAAACCAAGGACATAAAGAAAGACGGTCAACCACTGGTACTTATGAGCACGTCTAATGGTGCATCAATACCTCAAGTACGCAACAAACAAAATGTCAATTTTTGGCATCATATATTTATTTTGTTTGTTTTTACCAACTCCAGAATATTTTACCTCCCTTCCCTGTGGGAGAACTTGGCGCAACTGGGATTCAACCCAGCGAGCTCCCGACTGCATGGCTACAGCAGGGTAGTGCCTTTCCAAGGTACGTGAACCACCAGTTGATAGGATGCACGTTTTAGTTTTATTGCTTAATAAATTTAAAAAATAACGTGTTTTTCAATGTCTTCAATGCTTTACATGCTGAAATATCAAATAGTAAAACCAGTATCTGTCTGTATAGCTTCCTTTACACACAGAACGTCACTTCTGGAGGTTTCATTGTGCCAGGTGTAACTACAGACAGTGACTTCATCTGTACTTTGTCTGCTGTATGAAGATCTAATGCACCCTTACCAGACAAATGCTCACTGCCTACCTCTAATCAGGTGAAGTGGTCCCTTTCAACTCACACTATGAATCCAACCACTCAGCGTGATTAGGGATTAGAGCAGGGGTCTTCATCCCCTGGTCCTGGAGGGCCCCTATCCAGCAGGTTTTCTAGGTGTCTTTACATCATCAGTGGCTAAAGATCTGAAGCACCTAATTAAGCCACTAATTAAGTAACTGAGAGCTTGGTTGAAATGACAACCAAAAGACCCTGTAGCTCTCCAGGACCAGGGTTGGAGACCCCTTGTGTTTGAACTGGAAGACAACGTTAATTATTGAACCTGTTGAAAGAATGTTCAGGGACATTGGAAGTTATGTGTGTAGCATTTCGAGTATAAGATGTGTCTAATATCCTTCTGCGACACCCAACACTATAATACACTGAACACAATCAGCACTTATATTCATTCATACAGTAAATTGCAAATTCCATCTCAGATGTGTATATACAAGACTTTCTTTCATGTTATGTATTTATTTTTTCAACATGTTGTTTGTAATGGTTTGATTACTAACTTCGCTAGACTCCCTTAGCTCAGAGAGGTAGAAATATACAATCTGGATCAGGAGGAGGCCATTCCAAGTGTAATCCCTGCAGGATTTACTTAGTTATTCATTGATAAGAGTTTATATCAGATGAAAACATAAAACAATGCTTTGGAGTAAAACAGACGCTTCTGCATAGCCACATCTCTATCATTTATTCTAAGGTAAACCTCACTAAATCACTGAATGTTCCAGTTAAAACGTGTTGTCTACTTGGGTCAAGTTTCTTAGCAATACATTAAAATGTGACAACTTACCTTTGACCTCATGCTTCGGATCTGCCGGCTAATGCTTGACCTTTCCTTTTTAAGAAAATCTGGGTTACTTTTAGATTTCATGATATCTGTGGAGAGCAAACATAACAGAAATGGTTGTTAGAGAAACACACTTCCTATCACACTGTAGTTATTTTAACACAACTTTCTCTATTGAAGTAGTACATAAACAGGGGATACATCATGGAAAAACATGACACAGTATCTATGATACGCCGATGACAAACAAGCCAGTGGGTGAGTTTATCCTTCTGGAACACACGGCCGATGACACGAATGCCACATGTCACTATTCTTCTGCACAGCTGAAACACTGTATTTAAATGAACAATTAAACACAAAAGGGTTTATTTTCTAACTTACCACATATACTACTTCAAAAAATGAAAAATTATAATAAACATTTCAAAAGAAACTAGTGTGTAAACAGGTATGTAACATGTAACGTGAATGCGCTTTCACGGAAACGGAATTCAAAGTAGCACCTAAGTAGCACAATCCACACAGAGGTAACGCTTCTCAACTTTCCCTGTGCATTTTATTTGGAAACAAATGCCCAAAGTTTTCACAATGTAATTTAGCTACCTGGCATTGTTTTCTCTTGCGTGTGTCACTGGGTGCAGCACTGAATCCAGGGTGAGCTGCTGCAGCCTGCTGCTTTGCAGTATTCTGATCGAAATGTTTCTGCCAAAGCGCTGTGGCTAGCTTCAAGATGAAATCTCTCTTACTGATATTTTCCCCAGTGCATTCCTTGTACAAAACGAAGGAATTGATGGCTGCCATGTCCAGTACATTGTAAAATACAGGAAAATTGTACAAAATTGTACTGGAGCACAGCTGTAGTTGCAAGTTTTGCGCAGATGGTGGAAACTCTTTTCTTGCTTGGTTCACTGTTATTATTATTATTATTATTATTTATTTCTTAGCAGACGCCCTTATCCAGGGCGACTTACAATTGTAAGCAAATACATTTCAAGTGTTACAGTACAGGTAATACAATAAGAGCAAGATAACAGCCTGTTCCAACCAGGCTGTATATTTTTTTTCTTCAACTCTTTTGACAATCATCATTTTGTATCCTATGTGCCTCTGCTACAGTACAGCGTTGAATGTGGTTTAGCATTCACATATCGATCAATAAATGAAAAGCACTGAGATATCGATGTTGCTTTCTGCGTACAGCTTGGGACCTGCCGTTTCAGTCAAAACATTGTGTGCAGCCCGTCTTCCCACAGCGTCATTTATAATTTCCCAAATAGTGCCATCCTTCAGTTTCCTGAATGCCTGTTTGTGCTGGCGATGCAGCTGGAGTCGCTGTCCTTGGTACTGTTGTGGGTGAAGCGGTTGGCATGGCTGGCACACCTGCAGCTACTGCAGGAGACGATACAGGCAAAGAGGCTGGCACTGCAGAGATAAGCTCAGGGGGTGCAGAGATAACAACGGGTTGCACAATAAATAGAATATTGTAGGTTATATTCAAAATAAAAAACATGTATTGTAAAAGGCAGTCAAAATGACTGCTTTGGCGGTTCTAGGTGATTATTATTTTCATGATCCTGCCTTTCAAATGCTGTTAAATGTATTTAGGAAACGGACAACCGCATAACTTTCAGACACACAAAGTAATTTAAATTTGAAAACCTCAAAGCGTCAAAATGACTGCCGTGGCGGTTCTAGTGTTAAAATGTCTGAAATAATTTCAGATGTCTATTGTTGTTTTGATTTGCAACCCGATTTCCTTGAGAAAGAAATGCCAGTTACCAATCTGTCTGGGTCAGACTCATCCAAACAGCCTGTAGCCTCTTCATTAACAGCAATGGTAGGAAACAACAGAGAGGCTGCAAAGTCTGGGCTGGGCTCAATGGTCTATCTAAAAAGATGGTTGTGAACAGGGTTTGAAATGAATATGCATTGAAGCATAGTCTGTTAACAAGGTAAAATAATCCATGAATTAACTGATTATATATAGAAAATGTTCACATTGTATTGCTATTTATTTTAAATATATACTGGTATACACAGAATAGTGAATGATCGCTCACGGTGTGTGGTTATTATTCCCTTTAGGAGGATGTCCTTACAGAAACCACTCGTGACTTACTGGGAATAAAAACCGTACACCACGAACGATCATTCAGTATCCTCTATGTATACATTCCTTTGTTTTTATACATTTTCTGTTCTAAGATTTCCTTAAACGACTGTGCTGACAGAGGTTTGTAATGTAATCATGTGAACAATATAGCTCCTTGTACTTTTTTATGGAATGATGAATAAATATTTAATTAGTTGACATGAATACTTCCTTCTATCATAAAATGTTTGCCTTTTTCACTTCACAACAATAGGAAACCGACTTATGTGACGGTAAGTATACAACATGTTTTACTTGAACTGTTTCCTGTATTTCTCCAAACTCATTGTTTATTTCATCAAACGTATGGCCTTTTATGTGCATGGAAGAATAACTGAACTGTTGTGTTTTCAAATGTGCATCAAGAGTGCAACGGGGCCAACATCAAGGTGAAAAATCAGTACACAATGAAAACAATTCTGAAAAACTCGCTGGGCCGTTCTGACAGTGACCCACATAGGGTTACACAAGTGGTGGCGTGTTGTGAATACACTATCATTTATTACATTTTTTGGTGATCAGTGGTTTAAGAGCTCATTTCACAATGAACTTGTGAACTGTTTACTGTGTGCCTGTGCTCTTACCATAGCCAGAAACAGTGCTGTTTTCAGCAGACCTTTCCCCCAGAGCCTCTGTAGCAGCAATCAGCTGGTCTCTCAGTTTGGTAATGTCACACTCTGCTTTTGCTTTCACTATACTCAGCTCGGTGTAGATATCCTTGTATTTATCTGTGGTGTATTTCTTATCCTTAAAAAGACAAAAAAAAAAAATCACAACAGGGTCTGCACTCCGAGAATCGAGAGGACCTTCTAATAATGATGCAGACTTGTGAACAAAAACTGCCATTTTAAAACCTAGCTTATAATAACTACAAGTAAATGGAACTTCATATAGTAGAGTGAGATCAAGGGCCAATCGGAGATAGGCGGTCATATTTAAGCACCAATAAGAGAGGCTTCACCCCATAATCGTCTCTCTGTGAGGATGCATTCACATGACGGTGCACTGTGCTCTATGTAAACTGCACCTGCTCCTTGATATGACTGGCATAACAAGTTAATGTTGAGGTGTATTAGCATCTGGGGTTTCTTTTATTTCTTTTATTATTTTTTTAATACAAAAAAGGCCTTTCATTTTCTGGAAGGTCCAGTAGGTCGGCAGCAATACCAAGATATAGCTACAACTGACAGTGTATATCTAGAGATACATGTTACATACCCTCAGTGCAGTCTGTAGTTCATCTTTAAGAGAATGTATTTCCTGTTTGAGGTACTGAATTTCCGATTCCTTGACCCGCAATAAAACCTGAAACCAAACAATGCAAAAGTTTACCAAGACTGACGGACAAAAACACAAGCACTGCAAATATGAATACACTTTAAACATTTTTAAATTGTCCAGTCACATTATAGGAACACCCCACCTCCATTAACATTCTGTTACTATCGCTCACATTTACCAATCATAAAACTGATTTCTGTATTTCACATGAGCACTGCAATGAATAATAAACTCCTGTCCTGAAACACTCCTCTGTAGGATGCCCCTGCTCCACTAGGAGTAGTGCACAGGAGCGCGGAGTAAAGTAGAGTTACCTCTAGTTCATAGACATCCTTGCCCTGTGTGAGAGGAGGAGAGCCGGCTCCATCCCCTGAGTGGCAGGACCACAATCGGGTGATCTCCGCTGCCAGGCGGTTGTTCAGCTCCTAAAAAAAAAAATAATAATAATAAATATATCAGGGTTTCTTAATCTTGACCATTTCATATAATCATGTGAATGATCAATTAGATAATTAGATATACAGCTCATGCTGGTCTCTGGAGGAGCTCTGCAGGGGCCAATCTGAGCTCACCGGCCACCTGGCCAGGTAAGCAACTCAAAGAACACTACCATAAACTCATAGCAGCAAGCTACTCTTACCTTTACCAGGTAAGCAACTCGGAGAACACTACCTTACAAATTCATAGCAGCAAGCTACTCTCACCTTTACCAGGTAAGCAACTCAGAGAACACTACCATAAACTCATAGCAACAAGCTACTCTCACCTTTACCAGGCAAGCAACTCAGAGAACACTACCATAAACTCATAGCAGCAAGCTACTCTCCCTTAGCATCACCTGAATTGGCTTCTTTATCAAAACAGTTATGTGTTAACCGACATGTGACAAGTGAACATACTCTGAGATACTCAGTTTCTTTATTTTAATTGAATTGTATTTGAATGAATAGTAACAGGTGACTGCAACCCTTACTATACCAAATGAGCACCTCAATGTTGCTTGTCCTATTGACTGAAATATTTCAATAGACTAACTGTATACACTAAAATAAATCAGTAACAATATCAAAACTAATACCTAAAAACATGGCTGGTCTCACTACTAAGGCTACATAGACTTCAATTTAAACTCCCTATGTGGTTCTTTTTCTAATTGGGACCCCCTTTAAAGACACATGTCTGGTCAGCCCTCATCATTGCAGTATATTTCTTATAAATGACTCTAACTTCAGAATAATCAGGAATAATCAGTGTTTAAATGCAATGTCTACTTTCAATAATAATAATAATAATAATAATAATAATAATAATAATAATAATAATAATAATTATAACTGCTTGCGACCCCTCTTTGAAACCATGGTGCGACCCTCCCACTGCCACCCAACCCATTTAACAGAACTTTGATGGGCTTGGGACTGTAAATGGTGCCCTTAATATTCAAAATGACCTTGAAAAGGAGAACATTGAGACTGTAATGGTTTTAGTGTTTGTTCCCAGTGCCCCTCTTGTATGTGTGTGTTGTTGTGTTAGTTTGTGTTGTTGCCAGTGCCCCTCTCACCTGATTGTGTGCGTTGAGATCCTGATTCTCACGCTGGCACTGTCGGAGGGCCTGCCTCTCTGCCTCCAGGGCCTGTGCCAGGTGTGCGTTCTCCAGACACTTCTGGGAATACTGCTCCGACAGGACCTCCAGCTCCCGCTGGATAGACTGCAGCTCCTCCCTGACAGGAGAAATCCAGGATCATGTTCAATAGTGCAATGATAGACACTGGAGGGTAGCTTTTGTGTGTTAAAGAAACCCCTGCAGTGTTTACAAGAAATGCATTCTGTTACCTTTGAGTCTCATGTTGTCTGTATCATTACCTTTAGGTCTCATGCTGTCTGTATCGTTACCTTTGAGTCTCATGTTGTCTGTATCGTTATTTGTTTTGAAGTTTGGAAGCAGCTTCCCCACAATGTATCAGGGAACACATTTCTCAACTTTTACCCATTTTCTCAGCTTGCCAGAAGAAAAACAAAAAAGTCTAAGGAATGCTGTGTATCCTGATCACGCTCCCTCCTTTCTGTTCCCACGATATGCAACTCATTTCAATCACCAGCATTGTTGCAGGAGGGAGCATGAATTGGATACACTGCAATGTTTAGAAAAAATAAAAATTCTCCTGGCGAACGTTCCTGAGTAAAAGAAACATTAGCATTGCCCCATTTTTCTCCCCACTCATTGGCATATGCCCCCTGGTCCCCTTATTCTCCCCACTCATTGGCATATGCCCCCTGGTCCCCTTATTCTCCCCACTCATTGGCATTTGCCCCCTGGTCCCCTTGTTCTCTTCGCTCACTGGGATTTTCCTCCTGCTCCCTTGTTGTCCCCACTCACTGGTATTGTCTCCGGAGCTCCTCGATGTCCGAGCTCATCCCACTGATCTGAGCACGCTGTGTCCTCTCCAGCTCCTCCCTGTGTGCGTTCTTCATGGCTTCAATAGCTGCAACAGAAGCACAACACTGTTTAAGTCTCTCCATTCTGTCTGCATTGGCTCCTCCTGTATCAGTATGACAGGTTTACTAACATTTTGCACAAGACTTACACTTTTTCTCAACACTCTTGAATTCTAAACTGTTTCAAACAATATGGTTTGTGTTTTCCTGCCCCTGTGGCTGGAGACGTGAAAACGTTGATGTAAATCTGTAAGGCGAATTGAGACCAGGTTTCCAGCCTTCATGTCACTTGGCATTGCAGGGTTAAACAATAGGCATTGCAGTAGAACACACTGCACAGAGGAGACTCCTACTTTTTAGCATGACTCATTTTGCCTTATGGAAGGTAGTGCAAGTTCTAATCAATGACTGGTTTCTCATTTTGCCTTAGGCAGGGTAGTCCAAGTGCTAATCGGAGTGCAAACCAGCTGTCAGTGTCCCCTTGGCATGCAAATTGTGCAAGTATGAAAAATGCACACATTGTGATTAATTAACAATCTGCTATATGAAAAACATTACCGAATTGTGCTTCGCGCTGGTAATTCTTTGATTCTAGTAAGCTGGGAAATTGTCCAGAATTTCCCATATAATTATTATTATTTCTTTTAACATTGCATCCTGTAATTGGCACAAGTGAAACTTTAAAAACTCAAACAGGCAAAGAGTACACATCGATAGTTCTAGTTTAACCTTCGAATTCTGAATGCGTGTTTAAGTGTTTCTGTAGCACCCTGTAAGTCTTTCTGTATAGGTTTGACTGGTCTGTCCCTGGCTGGAATCGGAGGTTTACCAGCTATAGTGGCGGCTGTCTCCTCTGCCAGCAGGCGCTCCTTCTCCTCCTGCAGCTTGCCCACCTCCCTCTGGTGCTGCCTCTGGATGTCCTCCAGCACCTTCTGATGCGTCTCCTCCATGGCAGCGAACCCACGCTCACACGTGGCCTGGGAAACGGGAAGGACATGGCCAACTCGTTTTTTAAGCAATTCTCAATTAAAAAGTCCTGAAGTTGTAAGTTAGTTCTTAAAGGTTTTGAAATCCATTTTACCACTCCTGAAGCTAATCAAGATGGGGAATGGATTTTAACGCCTTACTACTTAATCTAAGGCATTACATGGTGTTTTTTTTATTTTATTTTTTTACTTATTTACTGTTAGTCCTATTGTGAAAATAAAAATACTAGAAGAAATAATAGAAGACTTCTTGTCAAAACATTTGCCATTGAATTTATTAGCATCTTTTAGAATTTCCAAATTCAGCTCTATTGAGTGTTTAATAGTTATGGATGTTGTGAAACTTAATTTTAAAAAAAAACAAAAAAAAAACAAAAAAAAACATATGTAATGCTTTGCCTGGCCGAGCTAGTTGCTAGTGTTAGTGAATATTAATCATCTACTGATAACTTAATAAGAAGAAACAGATTATGTTCTCTTGAGAGGAAAAATGCACACGTGATGTTTGTTTGGAATCCATGTGCAACTGATATGGGCAGATTTTTTAATTCAAAGATTCTCAGATCTTAACTTAAAGAAACATGCTTAAGATGTGTCAGCAATCTCTCTTTCTGTCGGTAACATTATACATTTATATTTTATACTTTGCTTTTATTGGTAAGCAAACTTGAATATTAAACATGACATCTGAAATAAAAAAATTGCATCCTGAGAAATGTAAATGTTCAAGCATTATGCAGAGGTTAGTATTCATAAGCTACTTTTAGTTTTGAAATGAGATGCAACATACTGAAAGTCTCATGGAAAATCCCATTCAGAAAATGACAGAAACATGCATATGATAAGTGAAAAGGCTTAAAGGTTTGAAAAGATGAATAGGTCAATACATTTTAATGGGCTTCTTTTTTTGGCACAATTATGAAATCATTTTGGCAGATGAGAGTATTCCAACAACAAACATCATTCACCAATGGCAGTCATTGGTTATTTTCATTTGAGCATCTTGAACATAAAACAATTGCTGTGAAAATTAAATATTATGATAACTAATGTTAACTAATGATTTTATTGGTACATTAAAATGGATTTAAAAGTTGCAATGACTATAATATGTATTGTAAGTCATTTTGTAAAAAAAAGCGAAATGTTTGCTAATTAAATCAAACCCCCCCTTGAAATCAGAGTTTAAACTTTTAACTGGAAAATGGTTTTAGACATTTTTATATTGAATTTTAACTGACAAACATTCCAACAAGAGTCTCTTTCAATGTCATCAAAAAGACACTTTGGACTTTGTTTAGACTGAGTTATGTATTTAGGACTAAAACCGTTGCTTAAGTGTTTGAACCAATGCAATACAAATCAATAGTCATTGCAGTAGATGGGGTCTGAAATCTAGAACTAAAAATATAAAAAAAACCTTGAAGTTCTCAAAGTCTTTCTGGTATTTCTCCTTTAGGCTGGACACGTCTCCTTCCAGGTGTTTGTGCTCCAGCTCATCTCTCATGACATTCATCTGGGCTTCCAGTTCCTGAATCCGTTCCCTCAGCACAGTCATAGAGTCCAGCTCTGTCTTCTCTCCCTGCTTCTGTGTCCTGGCAGTGCTGTCATCTGGCCTGGGCTCTTCATGATGCTTGCAAGACTCTGAGGGGGAGGACTCCGGGTGCTCAGACTTGTATTTGTCCAGGGTTAGCTGCAAAGCCTTAATCGTCTGAGTGTAGTGTCCGTGCAGAAGTAGCATCTCTTTCTCGTGTATTCTTTGCAGCTCCTGTATTTTACCGTGAAACCTGTCTTCCAGCTTTTGGACCTGATCTTCATGCCGTTCTTCCATGCTTTCAATATCTAGAACAAGTGTACCTAGTTTGCGTTGGCTTTCTGCCTTTTTCTCCCTAAGAGCCCCCTCTGCTTCAGTGAGTTTATGCTGCGCTTGATGAAGCTCAAGCTCGTATTTGTTTTTCAGCTCCTCCATTTCGTACTGGAATCTCTCATCCATCTGCAGAATCCTGCTCTGCTGGAGGGAGAGCTCCGACAGGTGATGGGCAGCCTCAGCTTTCAGGGCTTGGTTTTCGTCTTTAAGAATCGCAGCGGCTTGTGCAAAAGTGTGGCGCTCCTCCTGCAGGGCTTTTTCATACCGCTCCCGGATGGAATTGACATTCTTTGCGTGCTCTTGACACAGAGTGTCCATATTGCGGTAGGCATCCTTGCACTGCTTTAAGTCTTTCTCGTGATCTGCTTTAATCCTGCAAGCTACATAGGCAATCTGTGCCTGAATTAGTGCATCCCTCATTAACAGTGAAGGACTGGTGTTGATTTCATTGGTGTACATGTAGCAAGGAAGCATGTGAGAAACTTTATGCAATCTGTGGTGGATTTCGACTGTTTGCGAATGACATGTTGACTCCATGTCTTGGGACAAACGCTGCAGGACCCCAGCTTGCTGTTTGAGTTCATCTGCAAGTTTGTCTCGGCCCCGGCTGGAGGGTTCTACAGCTGCTAATCTACAGAGAGGCGTTTCACATTGAAGATGCTGATCTACCATCAGTACTGCTAAATTATGGGCTTCTTCCATCTCTATTTGTTCTACATATGAAGCAAGCTCAGGCGGGCTAATATCTGCTAACTTTCTGCTCCTTTCTTTCTTAAATTCATCACCAACCTCAAGAATAACCCTGTCCAACTCTGGTGTCTTGTAAGCTTTTACAATTTCTTTCAAAGTGAACTCCCTTTGCTGCAGGTCCCTGCGAGCTTTGAGAAGATCTCCCTCGACTTTCTGGATTTTCTGCTCATAAAACTCTTTCAAATTCTGCACTGCGAATGTCAGCTCGGCTTTAATACAGGCGTTGGTAACGACAGTCTTACCAGCTTGCTCAAGCAGGCCGGGCCCCCCTGGTTTGCTTTCTTGACCACTGTTGTCAGCTTCTTTGAATTGGGTTTGGAGCTTTTCCACCTCTGACCAAAACTCACTTTCTAACATCAGCTTTTGTGTTAAGATGTCTGTGTATGCAATAGCCACGTATGACTCATCACTGCTTTTCAGTTTCTCTGCTTCCTTGTGTACTTCACTGAGACTCTGCAATAGATCTAAATTCGGGTTTTGTATTGAGTTAGCCATTTTATTTAATACCAAAGCCTCAAAGGCTAACGCTTTGGCAAATAGTTTGATCTTCTCTTCATCAGATAACTCATTCTCCCTGCTCTCTTTTGGAGCTTCTTGGCACTTTTGCGCCTGTTCCTCTAACGTGTTCCGTCCCTGCCCTATGTGAATCGCAGCATTAACTAACTCAACCTCTATTTCTGACAATGTATGAAGATGCTGATCTGTGCTATTCTTTTCATGACATGCAAGGATGGACTGGACTTTCTCCCTGCCTGATTCCAAGCAAACTATGGCCTTCTCACATGTAACACGGACAGCTCTGATATGGCAAATGCTTTCCTGTGCAAATGCACGCCTCTTGTCCCTTTCCAACTGTAGCTGTGCTGTTAATGTGTCTACTTTGGAAAGGCTTTCACCGAGTTGCTCCCTTAGCTCCATTTCGGTTTTGGCCCATTTGCTGTGATGTTCCATCATTACCTCCAGCTGTCGGCTTTGCTGTTCTTCCAGCTTTAAAGTAACATCTTTAAGCTTCTCTTCTGTGATGTACAGTTTGGTTTCAAGCGAATGGATGATTGAAATAAATCTTTCTGGGTTGGTGTTGGCAGGAGGAAGATAATGATGAGGTGGATCTGAAGACCCACTCTCTTCAGATAGGGACCTGTCCTGACTGGTAACTGAGGATGTACTACTCGCCCACAATTTCTCTGTATCATCTTGGCCACACTTTTGGCAATGAATGCTTGAGAACCGTATCCTCTGCCTTTTAGACAGTACTGCCCCAGTATCAGTTGTAATTCTCACTTTTGGTCTAACGTTGGTGGTTTGTGGCTGATCTAAAGCTGTTGATGACTCCTGTTTTCTGATGTTTTCATGGTCGTCACAGTCTTCTTGAAGTTTACTTTTTTCCAGCTGGAGCTCGCTGTAACCCAACTGCAGGTCATCGAGAAGCTGCTGAAGCTCAGTGATGCGAACCTCTGCAGCTTCTAGCTTATACTGCAACCCTTCTTTCTGCACTGCGCTACCTGCCTCTGAACCACTGTGACCTATCTTACTGATCAGCTCCTCCTTTAATTGCAACTTGCACTCTGTTTCCTCCAAGCTACTTCCAAGAGCCGCCATTTTAATTAGGGCCTCGTTGAGGTCACGGTCTTTCTTCTCCATCAGTCTCTCGTACACCTCCTTGGCTTGCTTGATTTCCTCATCCTTTTCACTGATCACTTTATGTATCTTCTGTAACTCCTCTGAAACCTTCTCGTAAGAGTGTTCCAGGTTGTAATAATCTGTCTCCTCTGTTTTTAGCCGGGACTGCAGCTTGGCCACTTCGTTGTCTGCCTCTGTGATCTGACTGATTAACTCCTGGCACCGGCATGTAAGCTGATCCTTTTCCTCCTCCAGATCCCGGATGTTTTCGGTGAGCTTCTGGATGGTTACGTTCTTGATGACCAGCTCCTCCTCAAGATGGTGGACTACTTCACTGCTCTCCAGAGTGGTGGTTCGATTTTCCTTCTGCAGATTGTCAACCTGCTGTTCAGCTTCTTGCAGCCTGTCCTCAAACTCTCTGACCTTCCTCTCAGCTTCAACTAGACTCAGAGCCAATGATTCCTTCTCTTTCTCATGGTTTTCGCGCAGCATCTCGTAGTTCTTCTGTACCCTTTCCTCCTTTAAACCCTGAGCCTGCTCTGTGGTGACAAGTTGGCTGGTGACTTCAGTAAGTCTGTCTTGAAGTTTCTGGACCTCCTTCTGGTAGTCTCTCTGCAAGGCATGCTGTCTTTCCAGGTCCCTCAAAGCCTGGCTCTTCTCTAGCAGTAGGGCCTCCACGTCCTTCAGCCTGTCCTCGCTGTCTCTCAACTGAGAGCACAAGGTCTGCTCATTGTGTTCCCAGCCCTCCAAACCGTCCCTGAACTTCTCCTGCTCCATTTTCAGATCACTTCTTATTTTCGCTATGGCTTGCTCGCTAATTTGAATTCCGGCCATGCCGTTGTTAAGCTTGGTCTGCAGGTTCTGGATTTCCACCTCGTGGTTCCTGATCACGTCCTTGGCCTCCCCATAGTTTCGTTTTAAAGCCTGCACCTGCTGGTTAGTCAGGTCCTGGCGCTGACGCTGGGATTCGATTTCGGTTTGAAGGTCTTGGTTAAGTTTATGGAGCCTTTGCCAAGAACCCATAGGCGAGGCAGCAGTGTCAGTCTTTAAAAGATTGATTAGACATTAGATTAGTAACACTCCTTGCTCCCAACACTGAGTGACACACCTGTGGGCTGGCTGGTAGAATATATTTAAAGAAAGAGCATTCTTTGATGCTGCAAATATTTCACAACTTTCCGCTGTGCTTTTTCCAGCTGATTTTAATGGTAACAATTTGATAAAAATTACAGTATAAATACAAAATACTATGGCATATCCTTGGACTAAAGCATGCATTACCTATGTCAGGTCTGAAGTAACTTATATCAGATATTAATCTATCACAAAGTAGTAGTTTCTTTGGTTTTAAAATGCCTTTTAACTTCAGTGTATTTTCACTGCCCTTTATTGTGCAGTAAATTGCATTACTGAAACATTTTGTTCACTTTGAAAAGTCTCTGAGGGTACAACACTGTAGTCTCCACAATGGAGTCACCAGAGCTCCATTCGCTGGACTAAGACCTTATCCAGTTTGAACTCAAACACATGCCATACCCCTCTTTACTGAAACTGAGGATAAGCAAATGGCTGAGTTCAGTGCCACTTTATCATTGGACCTGGAGTTCCTTGCTATTACTTGTTTATCAAGCACTGTTCAGGGGTAGAACTACTACTAACAGTTAAATAGTCACCACTTAAATATATTCATAAACACCATATTTGATAATGGCTGCTTCACAGTTACTTAGGGTTTCAATTAAAAAAGCTGAATACAATTAAAATACTGACACAGCACTTTCAACACAAAAACATGACCTTATTTGTTAAGTTTGTAGATTTGATGGTGGTAAAATTCTGTTGCTACTTTTAAACTGAAGGGTACGATTAGTCGACTACAGTCTCTAAGGTCGACTGTCTCTCTTCTATTCGACTATTCGGTTCTACCTCTGCTATAGTGAATGGGTTATTTGGCTCAATTGTATAATTAAGGACAATGGTTTAGAAGTGCTGTCATAGCCGCCTTCTGCTCTAGTGCTCTGCTGACCAACATAAAGAAAAGGGGTGCTGTACATTCAGAGGGGTTTCAAATTAAAAGCTGCATGGAAATGGCAAACGGACTAGTGAAAGCCAGTGTGATTTGGTTTAAAACCTTTGTTACTACACCTTTTAAGTTGGCCAATAAAACTTGCTTTCGCTATGTATACTTCTGTCAATATGCTAAACCAAGGTTGGGTAAATGAAGCATACAAAATGGTAGTCCCATGTACTACTGTTTATTGGGAAAGAAAAAAAGAGGTACCCAAAACAAGTTGAAATGTGAATTTAAAAAAATGCAACATGCAAGTCAGTATGTGTATATATAAATACAGATATCAAGAGAAGAGAAAGCACAGCCCAAAGTTTTTGTATTTGTTTTGCCCTTCGCTTTAGAGTACATGCACCAAAGCTATTCCAAAGATGTGACACTCAGTTAAAGTTAGTCATGCATGCAAATCAGTCCTTCCATTAACCCCCCCCATTCTCGTTAGTGAATATTATACTTTCACATAGCCTGCAAAATTCCTGTCTCCCAATGTATAGAACATCCATCACACAATGGAAGCACTTTTAAAAGGCAAGGTTCTTAAACATTAACACAATGGGTCTGTTTTGGGCTATTAGTCTATTGAGCTTGGAAATCATGTAGACTAACTCATAATCTATTCAAGCTAATGCTGGTGTGAATGTTACCTTGTGATGGAGTTGCTTGCCTGTAGTACATAGTTCTCTCATGCACTGTGCTCTGGGGTTACCTGCAGTACGTAGTTCTCTCGTGCACTCTGCTGTGGGGTTACCTGCAGTACGTAGTCCTCTCGTGCATTGTGCTCTGCGGTTGCTTACCTGCAGTATGTAGTTCTCTCGTGCACTGAGCTCTGGGGTTGCTTACCTGCAGTACGTAGTTCTCTCGTGCACTGTGCTCTGGGGTTACCTACAGTACGTAGTTCTCTTGTGCACTTTGTGCTCTGGGGTTACCTGCAGTACGTAGTTCTCTTGTGCACTGTGCTCTGGGTTTGCTTACCTGCAGTACGTAGTTCTCTCGTGAACTGTGCTCTGGGGTTACCTGCAGTACGTAGTTCTCTCGTGCACTGTGCTCTGGGTTTGCTTACCTGCAGTACGTAGTTCTCTCGTGCACTGAGCTCTGGGGTTGCTTACCTGCAGTACGTAGTTCTCTCGTGCACTGTGCTCTGGGGTTACCTGCAGTACGTAGTTCTCTTGTGCACTTTGTGCACTGGGGTTACCTGCAGTACGTAGTTCTCTTGTGCACTGTGCTCTGGGTTTGCTTACCTGCAGTACGTAGTTCTCTCGTGAACTGTGCTCTGGGGTTACCTGCAGTACGTAGTTCTCTCGTGCACTGTGCTCTGGGTTTGCTTACCTGCAGTACATAGTTCTCTCGTGAACTGTGCTCTGGGGTTACCTGCAGTACGTAGTGCTCTCGTGCACTGTGCTCTGGGGTTACCTGCAGTACGTAGTTCTCTCGTGCACTGTGCTCTGGGGATACATGCAGTACGTAGTTCTCTCGTGCACTGTGCTCTGGGGTTACGTGCAGTACCTAGTTCTCTCGTGAACTGTGCTCTGGGGTTACCTGTAGTACGTAGTTCTCTCGTGCACTGTGCTCTGGGGTTACGTGCAGTACGTAGTTCTCTCGTGCACTGTGCTCTGGGGTTACCTGCAGTACATAGTTCTCTCTTGCACTGTGCTCTGGGGTTACCTGCAGTACGTAGTTCTCCCCTGCACTGTGCTCTGGGGTTACCTGCAGTACGTAGTTCTCTTGGGCACTGTGCTCTGGGGTTGCTTACCTGCAGTACGTAGCCCTCTCGGGCACTGTGCTCCCGGCCACGGGCCCCCTCCAGCTGCTCTTGCAGGAGGTGATTCTCTTGCTTCAGTCTGCTCAGCTCTCTCTGAGTCTGCCCCAGCTGGCAAGGGAAAAAACAAAGGAGCTTCAGACTCTGCTCCATTGATTTGTATCCTACAGAACTATGTAATGCTTCTCAAACACCCTCCTGGTTCTCCATGTGAATAGCTGCTGTGCTTCTAGTTTTCACGGGTCAGTTCACAGGTGTCTCTATTATATTCCTACAGGTATAGTACGAACAAGTGATCAACTTTCTATGGGAATGTTTTAAACAGGCTTGTGCCAATAACAGGTAAAGATGTTGAGGAATTGTCATGTTTAATGTTGAAGCATAATTGTGCTTATTATACTGTGTATGTAAATTAATAGTTGTTTTTTATACTGTGTATGTAAATTAATAGTTGTTTTTTATACATTCATATTGTCATTTTACCTTTTTTTAGGTACAGTATTCAATTTTTTTTACAGTAACTCTGTAATCCAGCACAATCCAGTATAATCCTGCGCAATTTTCCAGAACCAAGTGACGCCAGATTGAACAGATTTTACTGTATGATTAAACACAATGCATTCTTCCACCGAGTCAGGAGCACTCCTAGGTTTTATTCGTACACACCTCTTTGTCGAGCAAGGCTGCTAGTTCTTGTGGTGGCAGTGGCTCCGCGACGGGCACAGTGGAGTGCAGCGTGGTGATGGGGATCTGCTTCTCCTCACGCAGCGGCATGGTCTCCACCTTGTGCCAGCGCTGCTCGATCTCCACCTGCACGGGCTTGGTCTCAGGCGAGGCTGGGGCCCGGTCCACTTCCATGCGGGTCGTCTCTTCTGCAGCGGTGACACTCTCGAACCTCTTCCTGCGCTCCTCTCTGCGCTGGGCTCGCTCCCTCTCCAGGTCAGTCATATTGCCGGGGTCCTGGCTGGCTGCTTTGCTGATCTGAGCCGAGTCTGAGGTGGAGGGAGACGAGGCCTTCTGCGCCACGGCCTGCTGCATGGGGCGGAACTCAGCCCAGTCGAAGGTTTTGGAGCGCCCTCTGCGCCTGCGCTCGTGCCCGGCTCCTGCGCTGCTCAGTGCTGCCCCCATCCACCTCGCTCTCCTGGATCTCCCTGGATGCAGAGGTGCTCTCGTAGGCAGAGTGCACCTTGGCCTCCTCTGGCAATGAACTGAAGAACACAAGGAAAAGTGGAGTGGAATAAGTGCAAATTCATGTTTTACCTGTAACTATTAAACACAGAATAGTGCTACATTTGGAAATACTAAAAGAAAAGTAATAATTAAATGACAAACATTTCGACTCATTGAGAAATTCTTCTAGTCAAAATGTTTATCATTGAATTTATAAAGTTTCTTTCATACTATCCAAATTATTATTATTTTTTTTACTTTCTTTTATTTAAAACAATTCCCAAGCACCTCCTTCAGGGTTTATTTATTAAATTATAAAAATGAAATGCAATAAGAAAGACTGCAGTTCTCTGTGCCTTTATGATGGTAAACAAATATTGTGCATAGCATGCTATTAATATTAACCATCTAGGAAGGGCCCCTGCTATGTTCTATTTTGATCGCTCCTCTGGGCAGAGACAGAGTGAGGAGGTGGTCTGAGATCCAGCCCTTAGCCTGTCTGGGACACACCAAAACGGATTCTAAAGAGACAGATTTCAATCTGCAGTGGCTGTCACATTGTCAGACTCAGCTGGTTTCCAGCCTCAGAACTGGGCTGTAACTGCAGTGCAGGTTCTGTGACTGCACTGTGGAATTACAGGATGCTATTCAAATACTGGCGCAGGTCTTCCCAGGAAAGGTAAAACTCAGCGGGTAGTGCCCCTTACGTTATTATTTTTTTACATTTCAGATAGGCCAGTTGTGTACGCGTTTCAATTGGTAAAAGTTATTGGAATAGCTAGAAAAAATCATGCGGGACATTTCTTTTACAATGGTGCCTTCCTGTGTAGATTTGCAGAGGAATTCACAGAGAGAGGAAGCTCTTAGGAAATTAAAAACCAAACAAGGTACAGGTATGGTGTCTTATGAAGCAAGAAGTCACCAAGTAAACTAGTATACAATTGAATGTATGTCATTATTGTAAAAGTTTTGTTTATCATTTCAATAGGGAATAGGCATTTCAAATGCTACCTTTGAGGGGGAGGCTGGTAAAGATTTGTACAACTCTACAGACATTAAACACAAGACAAAGCAAGCATTCCAACCTGGGCTGCAGAACTGATAGTTTCAAGGAGAAGTTTTTCCTGGGATAGCATGGAAATCAAAAGAAATAGCAAGAAGAAGGGTTCAGCTGAGAACATTAACAGCACACAAAACCAACACCAAGCAGTGGAAGAAGGAGCTGCCACAGGTTATACAGGAAAGAGATTTGGGCCACAATAAACAGAATGCATTACACTGGACTTAGTTACACTAGTACCCCTTCTCCACTGGCACATCCTACCCATGAGGGCTCAGTACGGTACGGGTACGGGTGGTTCTCCACTGCCTATTTGTTGAGCCGAGCAAGAACCAAACCGTGAAACTCTGCCTCACACTATGGTACACTTAACTAACACACTAAAAAACTCAACATTCTAACTAATTTCTCATCCTTGACCTTTCTTATATTAATATAAAAAAAGCGAAAATAAAAACAAATTCAAAACTTATTTACAAAAATAGTCAAACAAAATACTGTACAGCTGTGCCACACTTACAACTACGGCTCTCGTTCCGCTGGTCTATTCATTTTTGAATACCATTTGTTTGCACATCTTTTCGTAAACTGAGTTAATTAATAACAATAATAAATAACAACTGTCTGTCTGTATGTATGTTTAGTTGCATGTGACGTCAGTAGCACGGCTCGGCTCTGCAGTGGAAAAACAACCCAGGCTCCCCTTAACCGCACCGCGAGGGCGGTACGGCCCTGGCGTTGTTGTACAGTGGAAAAGAGGCAAGAGAGAGACAAGCAGAAAGTATTACACTGCACTTAGTTACACACAGAGACACACAGAAAGTATTACACTGCACTTAGTTACACACAGAGACACACAGAAAGTATTACACTGCACTTAGTTACACACAGAGACACACAGAAAGTATTACACTGCACTTAGTTACACACAGAGACACACAGAAAGTATTACACTGCACTTAGTTACACAGAGAGGGCATACAAACATCTCAGAGCTACCAGCTCTGGAAATGCAACCGCTCAGGTTACTGCAAACCTGCCTTACCCACATGTAAAAATAGGGACAGTGTTTCAATTCAAACTATCGCGGCATACTTCTTCACTTTCCCCTGGGGTGGTTGCCAGTTATTTACCCAACCGAGAACATACTCATTTTAAATCGTACCGTTTTTTGTCAGCACCTTAATCGTTCTTGTATAGCACACAGTTTTGTGATGCCATGAAAAGCACGCTAGACATTTAATTAAGTGCAAGATGCACTTTTTTTTATTTATATTGAACGGATTACAAGAATATCACAGTTCACGTAGTGTGTGTGATTGTGTATTTGACTCCCTGAATCCCACTTCTCGTAGGGTGTGTGATTGTGTAATTGACTCCCTGAATCCCACTTCTCGTAGTGTGTGTGATTGTGTATTTGACTCCCTGAATCCCACTTCTCGTAGGGTGTGTGATTGTGTAATTGACTCCCTGAATCCCACTTCTCGTAGGGTGTGTGATTGTGTAATTGACTCCCTGAATCCCACTTCTCGTAGGGTGTGCGATTGTGTAATTGACTCCCTGAATCCCACTTCTCGTAGGGTGTGTGATTGTCGTTGTCATTCTGTGAGATCTACACTCTCAGTGACATTATAAGTGTAGCTGCTGCTAACAGGTTCCAATGGGGGAAGTGATATATGGTGTGTGTACCTCCCCAGTACCCTACCTAGTAACATCAGGAGCAGTCGCGGGCCGGGCATTCTTCATGATCGCCTGGATCCAGTTGCGCCGGATCCCTGATGTCATTGCAGAGAGGGTGAAAGCTCCTTCTTTCGTCTAGACGGGAGAAGGGGGTGGGGGGGTGATTACAAGATTTGATGAAGCCATAACAAGAGCTGGTGTGCTTGACAACTTTACCCATAGCAACACTGCTGTCAGAATTCCATGCCTCGTGCTCAGTACAGCAGATGTTTTCTTGTGACCAAGCTTCAGGTTATCTTTAGTTACCCCTACAGCTTTTGAGTAAACAAGTTTTATTTTCACTGTAAATGAAGTCCTCGGGGGAGTCCCAAGTGGACAGTGAGCTGCCAGTAGACCAATACTGAGAGAAAATACACACTGTCTTTGATTAGCTTTGATTAAACTGAATCTGAAGACACACAGATATACAGTACCCAATCAGACATGTTTTAGCAGCAGCTCTCTAAAAGTCCATGTCACTTACATGTATTTGAAACCCATAGTTTCTCTGTACAGGAAACTCTGTGACATCATGACAGGTGGAGAGGTCAATTTCACCGTCCAAATCAGCAGCCTGGATTCAGGAGAGACCAAGGTGTGTTAATGTTATCTTCCATATACCTTCCTTACAGGGGTGTAACAACACATTAATGTCATGATTTGATCTTGACATGCAGGTCCACATGCGATGTGTATCGCGATACAGTACATGGGGTGGTCCTGATGGGCTACATGTACGATGCATAGTAAGCTCAACTTAGGTTTTAATGACAGACTACTTTGTTAGTTCCTCATTGAGCAAATCAAAGTGACTTCCAAAAATATGAAAGTTTTACATTGTAATCACAGCAATCTAATTAACTATCCAGGAATTTCAAATGAAACATACAGGGGTTTCACACAGGGGGTATATACACATACAGTTGCTTAACTAGCCACATAGTGAGGAAGGGACAAAAAAAAAAGCCCTTGAACATAAGAACATTTATGAATGGGAGGCCATTTGGCCCATATAAGCTTTTCCGGTTCCTAGTAAACCTAGTAAAGTTGGGACTAAAGGATCCAGTGATTCAGCATCAACAACAAGACTAGGTAACCCATTCCATCCCCTCACCACTCTCTGTGTGAAAAGGAGTCTCCTTTAGCAACATGACAAGTTAACCCAATGCATACCCTCACCACTCTGTGTGAAGAAGTGTCTCCTTCAACAACATGACTAGGTAACCCATTCCATCCCCTCACCACTCTATTGAAGTGTCTCCTCCCCTCGGTCTATCTCCACTTAACTTCCAGCTGTGTCCGCTGAACTTGGTTTCTGTGCTGTGCTTTTAAGATTTTGTTCTAAATCGATTCAGTTCTTTCAACCTATCTTCACAGCTCATTCCTTTAAGCCCTGGGATTAGTCTGGTTGCTCTAGGTTGGACTCTTTCCAGCGCCACAATGTCCTTTCGGTACTGCGGTGACCAGAAATGAACCCAGTACCCCACAGTGTATTGCACAACCTCATAACCTCCTTGGATTTGTACTCTACACTTTGGGCTATATACCCAAGCATTGTGTTTGGCACCTACCTCTTCAGCAATGGAGTCTCTGTAATACCTCAGGCTCTGATCAGTCAGGACAAACCAATGCTTTTTCCACTAGACAAATGAAAACAAACAAACAGTAATTCATTTAATAACAATTTTAGCAGCTTGAGAGAGAAAACACAAGTAGCTGACTTAAGGTTGTTCGATCCTGGGGAAGGGGCGATGGAGCAGCCGGCTTCACGCGGGGCACAAGGCCGCTGCGGGACCAACTAAAACCACGGCTGAGGGCACAATATGTGTAAGTAGCAATTACTATAAGAACGTAACAATAATCACATTAACAGTGTGTGATAGAGAGAGAAAGGATCAATGTTGTAAATCTCCCTCCAATCGGAAAGGACGCTGTGTAAGGGGGGGTGGTATGCTGCCTCCAAGATGGACCGCCTTGATGGTAGGTGGAAACCGGAAGGTGACCATATTAGGGGGAGCGCGTAGTTGCAAGTGCTCAGAACGACTCCATTGCGATCAGCTGCGGGGCGGCCCTCTATTGGAGAAACCATGGCGACGGGTTGATTGCAGGGAGGAGTTTTGTGAGTACAAAGGGGAAGCAGCTACGTCAGTAACTTGCCTTGCGCTGAGAAACTGAGCGACCAGTCGGAGCTCTTTGTTGTTTTGTATTACGTGCTGTTTTGTTGTGTGTTTACAGAGGAGGAGTAGGAGCGAGTGGCTGCAGCCACGGAGCCAGCCTGGAACACCGGAGCACTACCTTCACTTCACAAACACCAGGATTGTTTTGGTTTCTTTTGTTAGTTTTTGTTTGGCCTGTACGCCAGCCGTGTTCCCCCCCCCAATACCATAGTTGGTAGAGGGGTGGCTTCTGTTGCTTTTAAATAAATAAAGCACAGACATTATTGGGAAGCACTGTTTCAGGACTGTTTATTTATTTATTACACCACTTGCACTTATCACACAGTGTAATTACACAAGCGAATAAGCAGATATAAGTAATGACACTTATCTGTTCATAGAGCTCTCCCTTTCAGGTCGGATGAAAAGAAAAATGATGACTATGTTTGTGTCAGCAGTCCTTTTATGCCCTTGGGGGCGGGCATGACTGCGTCACAGCGACTACATGCAGCTTTGATATATCTTATTCAGGTTTCAGGGTCTTTAGGTTAAATACCCATTAGGTATTAGGTAATGGTTATATTTCATACTTGATAGGGAACTATGTGAGCCATTCCCTCCTAAATGACCCAACTTTGTTGTCTGATGTCTTGTGCTTTGGGAATTCATATTTCTCATGCCATGGCTGCACGAAAACCTCATAGCGCTTTGCATATGACAGTTTGATTTAATTTATTTTATTGTACAAAATTGTACAGCTATTTTTCCTCCTGTAACCTGAAGCTGTGCTGCTGTCCCCCCGATGGCTAGCTGGAACACTGTCACAGCAGGGGGGTCCTTACTTCATACCGTAAGGGCGAAGGATGGAGGGGGCAACATTCTTCCGCTACACTACTCACATTGAAAAATGCATAAATATATACATAAACACAATGCTGTGAGATTTACAGGCTGTACTTTATCAGATAATCTCATATATAAGTATTTTATTTCTATTTATAAACATATATTTGTCAATCTTCATGTTTTAGAAGTTTTACAATCAATGTATTGTACATGTCCAATAAATAAGTAATATTGTTTCTGTCCAAATCTAGTAAAAAAGCTATTTTTTTAATATATACAAAAGTAGTGTTCAAATTTTAAAAAAAATGTAAATATGGTAAATGGGAAACTAGGTTAGCAACACTAAATTGAAAGAAAAAATATAATTTTAAACAAACATTTTAGCCACGGAACATTTGTAAACTTTAATTATTTTTTTTTTAAACATCCCAACAAGTATATACGCTTGACCACAGTAGACACAGCAGTCATTTTATAAATTACACAACACGATTTTCATGCTCATGCAGACGCGTTGCGGCCACTGGCCTTCATCAAACATTTAAAAAAACACACACCCTGGACAGATATTTAAGTGCCTTAGACACTAATTATCCAATTAACTTTCAATTATACAATAACATCCATCAATTAATTACAACAAGCAATTTCAGTATCTTAAGATGTTACAAAATTACAAAAACGTTGTGAACAACAGTTCCTCATTCATACCACCAGGTGATTCTGTTTGTAAAGTATGTGTCCAAGAGGCTTCCCTTTGCAGTAAAAGTTTATTACAATCTCCACCCCGACGTGGGGTATTAAATAATTCAATCCCCATAAATCTGAGAGTGCAAACACTTTGTTGTTGTTCATTGAAATGTCTAGCTACAGGTGACCGTATGTCCTTATTTCTAATAGCGCTTTTGTGTTCACTTATAAGTGTTTTCAATTCCCTAATGGTCTTGCCCACATAGCAAAGACCACAAGTGCATTTCAACAAATAGACTACAAACTTAGACACAAGTGATCCTACCTCTTACTTTAAATTGCTTATTAGTTTTAGGCTGAGTAATTGTATCACTTTTATCATTGCAACACGCGCAACTGTAACAAGGAAAGTTACCTTGCGGTATCGTTGTTAAAAAAGGTGGAACAAAAAGTGTCTGCTTTAACAAATACATTTTCCAACTTTTTTTGTCGTTTAAACGTGAAGCGTGGAGGATTCTGCAAACAGATCTTAATTTGGGATCAGTTGACAAATTGTGCCAATGAGTACGTATTATGTTTTTTATCATATTTGAAATTATTATTATTTGTTTATTTAGCAGACGCCTTTATCCAAGGCGACTTACAGAGACTAGGGTGTGTGAACTATGCATCAGCTGCAGAGTCACTTACAACTACGTCTCACCCGAAAGACGGAGCACAAGGAGGTTAAGTGACTTGCTCAAGGTCACACAATGAGTCAGTGGCTGAGGTGGGATTTGATCCGGGGACCTCCTGGTTACAAGCCCCTTTCTGGACCACACAGCCTCCTTTAGGTGAATAAGTAGAAACCCTCTACTTATGTTTACCGGAAGGATGCTTATTAGGAGTGATGTATAAAATACTGATCTGCCTGTCCAATTGTTGGTCCTATGACTTGCCAGATGTTTGTCTTCATCTCAGCTTCCGTGTATGAAACATGGGAGGGATCAAACACTTCAGGGTGCTTGGACACCTCCGTAGACAACAGTTTCATTCATGATTTTTCACGTGTTGTCACCACTTGGCTGTGATTGGTTCATTCACAGCCGGTACAGCATTTGGAAAACATTGCTCTGGATTTGATTTGAGCGGCACTGCTCAGCGACACTATATCGCTCTGGTCTGTGCAGCCCCATTGTGTCACATTGTCAGCGATAGTGGTGCTGCGTGTGCATGTCATGCCTTCAAGGATCGCAGTGTATCGAGATCATGCGCCCTCCTGCTGGTTCCCACAATATGCCATTCATTTCAATCGCCAGAATTGTTGCAGGAGGGAGCATGAACTGGATACACTGCAGTAATTATCTTGTGGCTTTACCTATGATGTGTGAATATAAATGTATTGCAGCAAAGGTAACGTACAAAGGTAACGCAATGTGTTTCTAGTAAACACTGCACTGTATACAACTTGGTATTTGCATATCCCAAATGAAGCTGAACAAATGATTATCTGCACAATAAAAGTGGACCGGTAATAATAATAAGAAAGCAAATTCATGTGATTAATATCTAATTCTTATCACACTGAACCAGTAAAACATGCACGTAAGCCGACTGACCTGGTTGTCTTCATACAGTTTGGTCATCCATCCTTTCTTGAAATTCAACAAGTCAGGCTGAAAAACAATAAGAAACAAGCAATGCTGCTGAGCAGTGTAGTAACACAGTCCATAAGAAACAAGCAATGCTGCTGAGCAGTGTAGTAACACAGTCCATAAGAAACAAGCAATGCTGCTGAGCAGTGTAGCAACACAGTCCATCCTTTGACCAACTGTGTTGGAGGCTGGAGTATTTTTGGGGGGGAAATTAATAATTCAATACCGGACACAATTTAAAGTGTGACACAGGCAGATGGAAATAGTAACGCCTCTATACATCTCCTGATTCAGATTACGTTTTAACAATAGTTATATTACAATTGGATACATGTATACTGGACACTATGCAGCACAGAGGGGGGCTCAGATACCTTTTAGACATCCTTTACTAAACTAGACAAAAAAATCTAGCGATTACAATCTTGTACGTGAAAGTAAAGGCAGACTAACAGGCACATCTTTATATTCCCTGATTCTTATACCATCAGTAATCTGTTATTAAGAATCAACACGTTTTATCATGATTCAGACAAGCTGTTCTGTAGATTTAAAACCACTATTCAGTGTTACATACATGAAATTACATGAAAGGATTGGATATTGGGCGTAACATTCTAGGTTAACAGTATAAAACGAATGGTATGGAAATAGGGAACAAAGACTTTGAATAGGATCTGGGGGTTTGAGTGGGCTCATCACTTGAGAAGGTAAAGAGAAGTGAAACTAGGCTGATTCCAGGACTTAAATGACATGAGCTGTAGGGACAGGTTCAAATCATTAAATCTCTTCAGCCTAGAAAAAAGGAAGGGAAAGAGGGGACTTGATTGAAGTCTATAAACTCATAGATGGTACAGATAAAGTTAACCCAAGCCACTACTTCACCTTTAGTACAGCGAGAAGAATAAGAGGGCATAGATGTACACTGAGTAAAAGTTTAAAACAGATGTTAGGAAGCACTATTTTATACACAGTTGTACACCCATGGAATAGCCTGCCAGGTGATGTAGTAAAATCTAAAACACTGAGGACATTTTAAAAACATCTAGATTCTGTCCAATTACATTATATCTCCCCAGTAGGTGAGAATGGTGTGCTAACAGGAGATGAGCCTTCATGGGCCGAACAGACTCTTCTCATTCCCATACTTTCCCATACAGGCACCTCCTCTTTACACCCAGCAGCAGGAGTAGGAGTGTAAGGCGCACTGTATTACTCTATTGCATACTGGCACATACAGTACAAGACACTTGAGCACATTCGGAATGATTAAAGAATTCACATAGCGAACACTGAGCTGATTCACAGTACACAGACACGAAGTAGTAACAGTAATGGTAAGATTAACAAGCATGACAATTTAATAAGGGATTATCCAGATACACCCACCCCTCGTTATATCGGCCTTCGCTATACTGCGGATTCGGATATATCGCAGCCCTGGAGTTGGCTCCCCATTTTTACAGTCTAAGTGCGCATGCCTTAGCTGCACTATACATTGACAATTTCACTTAGAATTACTGTTTGTTTTATTTTGTACTGCACATCACAAACTAAAATATACAGAACAATTAAAAACAAAGCATTAATATCCTACTGTTATCATATACACACGCATTGCACAATAACACAAAGCAAATGAAATATCTACTTGCTGAAGCGTTTTTTTTAAGCAATGCACTAGCAAAAGTCACAGGGCAGTGACGTCAGCTCCCTAGCAACAAGCCTCCTATGTTGTGAATAGATTCTTTCAACGCAGCCAGCAGTTTGGGCATTTGAGAAAGGAGAGGAAGATTCATGAAATTAATTGGAGACTTAAGTTGATGAGAAGCAGTTACACTGAATTATGCATTAAAACGGGGTGATGCTTTTTATACGAAAAATGAGAAAAAGTGTGTTGCGTAGAGGATTTATACTGGACCCTGATGCCCACGATAAAAAGAGGGAGTAGTTGTACAGTATTTGTTATTAGCTTATTTGTTTTTCTATGGGTCTCTCGCTATGTCGCGACCCTCGATATATAGCGGATTTGTATTGGACCCCGACACCTGTGATATATCGAGTGGGTGGTGTATATGCAAACATGTAAGCGTGACATACAGACGGCTGGATGAACGGACAGACAGACACCGCCCTATATCCCCAGAATCTGATATTCTCTGCAATTTCTGCTAAATAATGTTAATACCAAGTTTCATGAAAATTAAATACGTGGTTTTCCAGATATATGGTAAAAATATGAAAGGTTATTTTTTCAGACAAATACACCACAAGGAAGACATAGAAAAGCTGTTAAATGTTAGATTTCAAACACTTCAATCTGCTCTAGTAGTACAGGAAAGGTGAAGCCACTCACAACAGCACTAAACCAATGTGTTTATCTATGCCCGTTTTTAAATGTTATTTTTGAGTTGAGGACACAGAAACTACTGAATTAGTCAGGAAGGTCTTTCTGTGAAATCTTGCTAACAGAGTTCGACACAGCCCCTTAACTGGAAGGGTTTACAGTTTCACAACTCAGTTTGCATTCTCTCATTTCAACCCAGCAACTGCAGCTTATACCAATATATTTACATCCTTAATTTACATGCTGCTCAACCAACAGCAGCTTCAGTGAAAGAGGTCTCAAGTTGCTATGGTTTGCATGTTTATGCAATAGACTAGAACTCCCTGAATCAAGCCTATTGTACCGTGAGTGAGCATGCAGGAGCCAGCGCCTACCTTGTTTTTGTGCAGCTTCATTGGGCACTAGGAGTAGAAAGACACCCTCGTTCCCCCTCACACCCCTGAGCTCCAGTGTCACCTATCAGTCTATTTATAACTCGCTGAATCTTGGCAGCTGCAGCCTGCGTGGTACCAGGGATCTCTTTAAACTGTATGAACACCCAGGGGTATAGCGTTGTGTCAGAGCACTTGTCCCGCGGGATTCCCTTCATTCATGTGTTATGTATTCTGATTATATATATATATTGTAAAAGCGATTATACACACACAGGTTCGTGCCCCTTTAAAATTACGACCCACAACAACTGAAATGGAGTTTCAAGCGCGGTTGCGCTATTTTTAATAAACAAAATAAACACAAACACAAAACAAAACCTAACTCCGTTTTGGAGTACTTACTACACAGGTTATTCCCTGACTAACTTGCAGGACGGCTAAGCCGTTTACCTGACACCACGGAACACAAACCAAAACCACACCGGCTAACACAGCACTTACTTCTTTTATGACTGCTCGGAAGCAGAGCACCTCTCTTCTGCTCCCTTCTACTCAGCAGCCTAGAGCAAACTGACTGTTCCTCTTAAATACCCTGCACCTGGTCCCAATTCTAAATTACTGCCCAGGTGCAGGGAATAATTAAATAATAAAACAGTTAAACTAAACAATAAAACAATTAACAAAAACTAATTAACTAAAAAGCAAAACAATTAAATACAAAAAGGTGCCATTTTTTTCTTCAGGGAGGTTTTAACCCCCTCCCTGCTGTCTCACACAACCCGCTGCCTTACAATATATATATATAATCAGGATACATATATATATATATATATATCCCTACTCCGGCAGCCGAACCTGGGGCGAGCCCATTCCTTCTTCCTATCGCCCGACCCGCTTTCCTTCTCGAACTTGGTTTGCTGCCTGACACTTCGAACTGATCTCCCAACCACCGTTTAGCCAGGCTATTTACATACCGAGCACCAAAAGAAACTTATCACTATTATAACACATTTATTTTCGAAAAAAATAAGGTATATAAATGATGGACATTGACAAAATGTTTTTGGTTTTTTTTTTAATCACTCATTCATCCTTGACCATGACACATTTGAGTGACTATGTCTGAAGCATATGCACTTAATCACCTAATTAGTGAGACAGTTGATTTGATACTGGATATGGAGTGATTTCAGCTGTTGAATTGCAAGCTTGAATAAAAGCAATAAAGAAAATCAAAGAAAAAACAATATGCCACGTCTGTCAAAAGAGCAGCGGCTTTGTGCAATCGGCATGTTGGAGGCTGGACTAGGGCAGCGTACTGTGGCTCGCCGTCTTGGGTGCTCACAGCCAGCAATTTCAAACCTGGTGAGACGGTATAACCAGACAAACTTTGTCAATGACAGGCCACGAACTGGGAGACCAAGAGTCACAACACCTGCCCAAGATCGACAGATCATTTTGCAGCACCTTTGTGATGTCAGTTGTTAATCATCACAATAAAAAGTCACAGCACCTGCTCTAAAACAGAGTTTGTCATTTTTCGATCACATCTAGTGAATTTTATCCAAATATAAGTTTCTTTTGATGCTCAAATATAAATGATACATTTCTTTTGATGCTCAGTATAGTTTAAAAACTGCTAATTAAAATGATCCACGAATGGGAATGTTACCTTTTTCTTTTTTTTTTTTTTTGTAAAAAATATAGCATTGATTACATGGTGCTTTATGCGTGGTTAATTCACCGAAAGTTACATTTTTGCTTCAATATATGTGCATTATAGAGAAGGAGTTATTTTATTTTGTATTTTAGTCAGATGTGTGTTGCTATGTGTCCCGCATTACAGCGAGGGAGCACTGTATTTCAATAACCACATTTAATTTTAAAACAATATTATTTACAATTATGGAGGATATAACCATTACTCAGTGAATGTTTTATTTTATTTTGGTATTTCAAGTTATTAATAAAAGATCATTTAAAATGATTATTATAATTATTATTATTATTTAAACGGCAATGAAAAACCTCAGTTTATGAGTAAAGAAAACTGTAAAGGAAACTGATCATTTTAAATGTAGTAAGGTGAGTAATAAACTGACTCCAGTGTGATTTAGCAGTTGGTTCAAACAATTTAACAAAACTGCTGATTGTACTTACCCGTCAATGTTACAATTTACTTGTTTAACCGTCACAGCCAACATTTTTTATTTTTTTATTTCTGGCATGGCAAATCAGTCCGTCTTGATTGTGCACTGCAGTTACACAGTGCTACCACCAAAAACAGTCTTGTGATCTTTAGTTCCTTTTGTGCATTTTCATTTGCAAGTGAACTGTGACATTAGGGCCTTATCAAGCACTATATTCTGCAATTTTGAAGACTGACTTTGGATACTGTTTTAATTCTAGAAACGTGTTATTTTTAAATCTTTTGCAGAATTACACTGCCTTTTACGTTTGCTGTTGGGTTGTTAATGGGGAATTTTACATACTGCTACAATATGTACCGGATTTAAAAGTATGTACTGTATTACAGTCCACATGTCCACTTGTCTCTTTTGGCAAGTGATATTTTCAGAATCGTATCGTTCTATATTAAAATACTACTTCTGTTGAAAATATAGTACTGTACCAACAAAACCAACTACAGTTCATCTAAATGGAAGCCTACTTATTTTAAAACCTAGCCTTTTCAGCTATGTATTTTTGACATTGTATCTTTTTTGTGTTCCCTGAAAAAATTGACACATTTTTGTCTTTTACTGCTGTGTTATTCTCCCAACTCGTGCGCTAACAAATTTCAATGAAAGAATCCCTGTACAGTTCCTCAAACCCAAGTCATATTTTTTTTTTTCCATATGAAATGTGTGTGTGATGACTTTGATTTTAACTTTATTAATGCGCCTGCTCCATGTGACTTTTCAGTGCCACAGCATGAAAGTGGAACTGTATGTTTAGAGGGACCTGAGTAGGTACATATGGATGAAAGGCAGGAAGTGAGTGAGGACTGGATAACTGTTAGAAAAAGTACAAAGAGGAGGATGACACCCATAAGTCAACATAGAGAGGATTTTGATCTAGCTAATAGATTTCAAGCACTGAGCAATGGTGACCTAGTGCAGGATGAACACAGGGGTGAGGTGTTGTTAGTAGTGATTCAATTCTACGCTATGATGAGCTAGTGCTGGATGAACACAGGGGTGAGGTGTTGTTAGTAGTGATTCAATTCTACGCTATGATGAGCTAGTGCTGGATGAACACAGGGGTGAGGTGTTGTTAGTAGGTGATTCAATTCTACACTATGTCGACAGTGATTTTAGCCGTAAACATCCCGTAAATAGGGTTGTTATCTGCTTCCTGGAGCAAAAGCAAAGGATATTGAATCAAGAGTACACAGATTATTAAACATGCTGGTACAAATCACATGAGGAACAGAAAATTTGAGATTCTGAAGGAGGATTTTAAATCCGTAACAAGACAGCTGAAAAAGTTAGGATGCAAAATTATGCAGAAGAAGGGCTGGCATTTATAAACAACTGGGATTGCTTTTAAAAAAGAAATAGATATTATAGGAAAGATAGACTGCATCTAAATAGGCCACGGGCAAGCAGGCTAGCTAATAACATAAAACACCACTTAGCAAGGTTTTTAAACTAGAAACTGGGGAGGGGAGGGAACCTAAAGAGGCATGTACAATTCATTTTAAAGTATCCTGCCATTCCCGCTACCCGCTGAGTAAACACAGAAGTGTGTGCTATAGTAACCTTCGTCAAATTCCTATTACCACAGCTCAAACACATGCTCTTCATTGTACCAATTTACGCCTAGGTTTATTTAATATCAGGACTAATAAGGCTCTGTTAATTAGTGATTTTATTCACGATTACAACATTGATATTCTCTCTTTAACTGAAACTTGCCTTGGACCGAATGCCAATGTTTCCCTGATTGAGGCTTCTCCACCTAACTATTCTTTTTTCCAGAAAGCTCGCTCTGCTGGGCGGGGAGGTGGACTTGCTACTGTTTTCCATAGTGAACTTAGAATCAAACAGGAAATTGTTGAAGGTTATTCATCGTCATTTACCTGTTCATATTGTAATTATTTATTAACCACCTAAGTCAAACCCGCTATTTCTGACTGAATTTGGGGATCTGTTATCTATACGGACAGTCAAATATGATAGGATTCTTTTATTGGGTGATTTTAACCTTTCATGTTGACATTGATTCTGATTCTAACTCCTTGGAATTTTTGAGGCTACTGGATTTCTTAGATTATATCCTGCATGTCAAAGGTCCTACGCAGATGGCAGGAATCTAAACTGCACTTTCATTAAATCGCATGGAAGGGCCACCTGGTTAAAAATAGGAAGGCTCTGGCGTTGGTTAGATCATATTATTCTAATTTAATTGAAACACATAAAAATAATCCTAGATTTCTTTTTGCTACCCTAGACAAATTAATTTATCCTTCCCCTAATAGTCCTACATTGGCTCCTCTCACAGCTGCAATGACTTAATTTCTTTAAAAATAAAATACTAGACATCAGAAATGAGATAAGGAGGACTCCAGTACAATTTCACCAACTAGACCTATTAAGGCTACTATGGGGGCTTTTTTCTTTGATTACCTTACAGGAACTGACAAAGCTAGTTCAACATATGAGAGCTACTACAAGCTCTCTTGATCCTATTCCTACAAAACTATTAAAATATGTTCTTGATGTTTATTAATACCCACATTTTAAAAATTATAAATGGTTCACGTTCCTCCAGTATAGTTCCATGGCATTTAAGGTAGCCGTGGCAAAGCCTATGCTTTTGGACCCTAAAGTCCTCAATAACTAAAGGCCAACCTCCAAACTATCATTCTTAGACAGAGTTGTTGCAATTCAATTACAAAAATGACTAACTCTTAATGGTATATTGGAGAAGTTTCAGTCTGTTTTTTGTGCTGCACATAGCACCAAGACGACCCTTGTTAGAGTTGTGAATGATCTGCCGATAAGCTCTGACTCGGGCTTTCCATCAGTGTTAATTCTTCTTGATCTAAGTGCTGCCTTTGATACTGTAGACCATACCATCCTACTGAATCGTCTTGAAAGCACAGTAGTACTGTATGGCCTTGTCCTATCCTGGTTCAAATCTTATCTTTCTGATAGGTTTCAGTTTGTCTCTATTGGGGAGGCAAAATCGGCATTATTGGAAGTCATCTGTGGTGTTCCACAGGGCTCCATTCTAGGTCCCTTGTTGTTTTCATTACATATGCTACCATTGCTATGTTGATGATACCCAGCTATATTTGTCCCTAAAGCCAGGAATTTCTTCTGCCTGGGTGTTACCAGCTACTTGCCTTACAGACATCAAGCATTGGATGTCACAGAATTTTCTAATGTTGAATTCTGATAAAACAGATGTTATGCTAGTGGGCTCACAGAACCAACTAAAAGGAAATGTGGGACTAAATGAGCTTGACCCTTGCAGTCTCTCATCAAAACTTAAACTAGAAATGAAGAGTTTGGGGGTCATCACTTATCCTGATCTATCATTTGAGACTCATATTAGATCTATATTTTTAATTATTTCCGTATCTGATGCCGAGAGACTAATGCATGCCTTTGTTTTATCTAGAATTGATTATTGTAATACACTTTTTTTCTGGTGTCCGAAAACGTGTGGTATCCCGCTTGCAGTTTGTTTAGAATACCGCCGCTAGAATTCTGACTAAAACCAGGAAACGTGAACATATTACCCCTGTTTTGACCTCTTTACACTGGCTCCCTTTGCAGTATAGAATTGATTTTAAGATTTTGCTGTTAACTTACAAGGCCCTGAATGGATTAGCACCTAGTTATTTGTAGGAGTTACTGACCCTGTATCTTCCAAACCGCACTTTGAGATCACAGGATGATTATGGGCATTAGTTGATTAAATCGGTAGATTAATCCATGCACATTTTTAACAAAGATAATGATATTATAGCAGCTGTCCTGCATAGTAATACTAAAAAATCAATAGAATCTAAAAACATAAATAAAAATAAACCCAATGGGAATTTGTTCTTTTTAAAAGCATGTATTTTTTTATTTTAGTAAATTTAACACATTTTCACAGAACAACCGTTCTTTTGGGACACTGTCAGTCACATACCTGAAAACACAAGACAGCTGAGCTGCGTTGCCAACATCGGTTGTTTAATCTATTATTATAGCTACGTACCTGGCTTCCTGTACTTCTGCATCTAGCAGAACCTGAGGCACCGAAGAGATTAAGCCGTTCAGAATCTTGTTACAGGTACCCGAGAACACTGTGGCTATTGACAAGTGATTGCTTAACATGCTGTCGTAGTCAGAAATCAGAGAAAGTGGAGACCACTAGGGGGCCTAATATGGAGTAGAGGTGTAAAGCAGGAGTTCCTGAATCTTTTAAAATAATCTTTAGCAATCATTTAAAATCATTCCTTTAAAACGTCGCTTTTTGTTTGTTTTAATAAGTTTAACGTTACATCTGCTATTTTATTTGATATATCCGTTGCTGTCAGTCACACTTACTTTGTAATGCCACCAAAGCCGTCAAGCAAAAAATCGATGGCTGCTGATCCAGGTGCACCTGCTCCTGGGCCGAGCGCTGTTGCAGGAGAAAGCGGAGGGGGGCCCGGCTACAGCGCCACCATGCTTGACGATTTCCGTAGGGATCGTCAGGGAAGTTATCCGAGATGAGATTGCTATGCTTCGATCCGAAATTCAATTGGCAATTGCTCCCATTAAAGCCGCGTTGTCTGAGTGCTCTGAAAAAGTTAGAGAGGTGGAGGGCTCCATGAATGTGTTTGACGCCCGCCTTGCTGGGGTTGAATCAGCCTGCAGCTTGCTTGCTTCTGAAAATAACAAGCTCCTTGCTAAAATTGACGACCTGGAAAACCGAAGTAGGAGAAATAATCTGCGCGTCGTCGGAATTCCGGAGGGGATGGAGGAAGGCAGACCAACGGAGTTTATGTCGAGCTTCTTTCAAGAAGTGTTTGGGCAGGAGTGCCTGGACTCCCCCCAGTTCTGGATAGGGCGCATCGCTCCTCGGCTGCGAGATCACGAGAGGGAGAGCGCCCAAGGCCTTTCATTTTGAGAGTTCACCATTTTCAGGTTAAAGAGCGGCTTCTGCGCTTGTCAAGGAAGAAGGGGCAGCTCATCTTCTGCGGGAAAAGAGTCTTCATTTTCCCCGATTTTAGTGCTGATTTGGTAAAGCGCAGAGCTGCTTATAATGAAGTGAAGGCGCTTCTCCGTGGTGCGAAGGTGAGATATTGCCTATTACATCCAGCACGTCTCCGCGTTTCATTCAATGGAACTGATAAAATCTTCGATACTCCAGAAGCAGCAAGGGACTTTTATTCAAGAGAGATCCTCCCTAAGCTAAAATGCACAGAGTAAATACAGTACGGTAATTGCAGACTTAATATCATTTAAATATACCGGCGTTATACAGAAGTATAAATGTCTTTTTTGTTTATTTATTTATTATCATTATTTTTTGTGCATGGATAGATGGGGGTTGTATTTTTGTGTGTGTGTGTGTATATTCCTTCAGTAAAATGAATGTTCTCCTAAATTGAAAGCATTACTGTTATGGTTGAAATGTGCGCATCAGACTGACTTGCAAACGGCGCGTCACTGGTTACGTCAATGCAATGTATCCCGGGGAATTTAGTTTTGGTGCCACGGAGAACAGGGGTTCTGCTAGTCTGGGTGGGCATGTTTTGCAGCTATCGCTCCAGTGGTGTTATTGGGTTGCTGGTTAAGTTTGCTACTCTCAACTGTCTGTAATGGATTTTCCAGTAGTTTGTATGGATATGTATGTGTATGTGTATATATATATGTGCATGTATGTGTGTATGTATGTGTATATATATATATATATATATATATATATATATATATATATATATATATATGTATGTATATGTATATATATATATATATATATATATATATATATATATATATATATATATATATATACAGCTCTGGAAAAATTAAGAGACCACTGCAAAATTATCAGTTTCTCTGGTTTTACTATTTATAGGTATCTGTTTGGGTAAAATGAACATTTTTGTTTTATTCTATAAACTACTGACAACATTTCTCCCAAATTCCAAATAAAAATATTGTCATTTAGAGCATTTATTTGCAGAAAATGACAACTGGTCAAAATAACAAAAAGATGCAGTGTTGTCAGACCTCGAATAATGCAAAGAAAATAAGTTCATATTCATTTTTAAACAACACAATACTAATGTTTTAACTTAGGAAGAGTTCAGAAATCAATATTTGGTGGAATAACCCTGATTTTCAAGCACAGCTTTCATGCGTCTTGGCATGCTCTCCACCAGTCTTTCACATTGATGTTGGGTGACTTTATGCCACTCCTGCCGCAAAAATTCAAGCAGCTCAGCTTTGTTTGATGGCTTGTGACCATCCATCTTCCTCTTGATCACATTCCAGAGGTTTTCAATGGGGTTCAGGTCTGGAGATTGGGCTGGCCATGACAGGGTCTTGATCTGGTGGTCCTCCATCCACACCTTGATTGACCTGGCTGTGTGGCATGAAGCATTGTCCTGCTGGAAAAACCAATCCTCAGAGTTGGGGAACATTGTCAGAGCAGAAGGAAGCAAGTTTTCTTCCAGGACAACCTTGTACTTGGCTTGATTCATGCCAAAGCTGCCGGATTCCAGCCTTGCTGAAGCACCCCCAGATCATCACCGATCCTCCACCACATTTCACAGTGGGTGCGAGACACCGTGGCTTGTAGGCCTCTCCAGGTCTCTGTCTAACCATTAGACGACCAGGTGTTGGGCAAAGCTGAAAATTGGACTCATCTGGGGGTGCAGCACGGCTGGAATCGGGCAGATTTGTCTTTGTGAAGGACGCATTGCTTTTCACAGGCAGGTGGCATCACGTCACCCTTGGAGGCTCAACCCCCTATTATTATCTGATCAAGACTTTGTCCAGTTTATTTCTTCCCAGATAGACTTCTTTCTGGATACCAACTCAACACCTGGGATGTCCTCCATCACTTTATGGGAAACCGTAAAGGCTTATTTACGAGGCCAAGTAATCTCTTACAGTGCTCGACTCAACAGGCTTCGAACAGGGCGGCTCTCAGAACTAACTGACCTTATTTTGCAGTTAGATCAGCAACATGCTCTCTCTCCCACTCCAGAACTCTATAAACAACGATTGTCCCTACAAACTGAATTCAACCTTCTCTCCACTAAACAGGCAGAGCAATTAATGATTAGATCACGGCATGCACTATATGAACATGGTGACGAGGCTAGCAAAATTTTAGCACATCATCTGCGTCAATCTGCTGCTTCACATTTGATCCCGCAAATTTTCAATCAGGTCTGCCAACAACTGACCAGCAGGAGATTAATGATCGATTTAAAACATTTTATTTTTCTCTTTACAAATCGGAATCACCTGCCGATCCCGCATTAACCGATTCTTTTTTTGAGAGCCTTCCTGTTCCAGTTTTGGATCCTGACTCAAAAGCCCACCTGGGGGAGCCCTTTGCCCCAGATGAAATAACTCAAGCTATTAGGTCAATGCAGAGTGGTAAATCTCCTGGCCCAGATGGGTTTCCCATAGAATTTTATAAGAAATTTAGCTGTAGCTTGTCTCCCCTACTGAGAAACATGTTTGCTGAATCTTTTACATCTATGTCCCTACCGCCTACGCTGTGCCAAGCCTCTATCTCTGTACTGCTTAAACAGAATAAGAATCCTCTTGATTGTGGATCCTACCGCCCCATTTCGCTGCTTAATGCAGACTTTAAAATTCTTGCAAAGACCCTCGCACACCGTCTGGAGTCGGTTCTCCCCTCTATTGTCTCCTCTGACCAGACAGGATTTGTGCAGGGCAGACACTCTTATTTTAACCTTCGCCGCCTGTTCAATATTATATATACTCCCTCTTCTCCCCTGCCTGAGGTTATTCTTTCATTAGATGCTGAGAAAGCTTTTGATCGTGTTGAATGGGACTACTTGTTTGCTGCTCTACATAGGTTTGGCTTTGGTCACAATTTTATTTCATGGATCAAGCTGTTATATTCCTCTCCTACAGCTTCTGTTCGCACAAATGATGTGCAATCCAAATACTTCCCTCTCCACCGAGGTACAAGACAAGGTTGTCCTCTCTCTCCCCTTCTTTTTGCAATTGCCATTGAACCTCTTGCAATATCCCTGCGTGTAAGTCAGGATGTAAAAGGAGTAATTCGGGGGGGGTGCGAGCAGAAGGTGTCACTTTATGCTGATGACCTTCTTTTATATATTTCTGACACTATCTCTTCCCTCCCCCATGCCTTAGTCATACTGGAGCAGTTTAGCAGGTTCTCTGGATATAAACTTAACCTACACAAGAGTGAATTGTTCCCTATCAACTTGGCGGCTCGTCGCTGTCCCCTTGAGAATCTCCCTTTCAAAATTGCATCCGAAAGCTTTACTTACTTGGGGGTCACAGTCACTCGCTCATACAACAAACTCTTTAAATTTAACTTTACTCCCCTACTAGAGCGTATTAAACAAGACTTTCTTCATTGGTCCACTCTACCACTTTCTCTGGCAGGTCGCATCAACTCGGTCAAGATGAACACACTCCCTAAGTTACTCTACCTGTTTCAATGTATCCCTGTTTTTATTACTAGTTTTTTCAATACACTTGATCGGGTGGTTTCTTTGTTTATCTGGAATAAGAAGCCTCCCAGAATTCGGAAAGATTTCCTACAAAGAATGAAACCAAGGGGGGGTATGGCTCTACCTAACTTTCAATTTTATTATTGGTCGGCTAATATCCGAAATCTATTACATTGGTCACATTTTCACCCCTGGCTGGACGGCCCTGCGTGACTGGTCATGGAGTCAGCCTCCTGTCGCTTTACCTCCCTGCCTGCCCTACTGTGCTCTTCTCTTCCCCTCTCGACTTCTCAGTTTAGTGTTAACCCATTGGTGTGTCACTCCCTCCGGATCTGGTCCCAGTTTAGGAGGCGGTTTGGCCTACAGTCCATGTCCATATCTGCCCCTGTTGATGTAAACCATCTATTCCCACCCTCAGTGAAAGACTCTGCTTTTAGTCTATGGTATAGAAGTGGTATTAAGTCTCTTAAAGATTTATACATTGACAATAATTTTGCATCGTTTGGCCAGCTTGTCCAAAAATTTAACCTACCTCAAACACACTTTTTTCGCTACTTGCAAATTCGAAACTTTGTTCATAATAGAGTGGTTCAATTTCCTCTACTGCCTCCCAAATCAGTCACTGATTTGATTCTAGAATTCAACCCTGACAGTAGGGGTGTAATATCTAAAATTTATAACATTATATTGTCTCTGTATTGCCCTTCATTGTCCACTTTGAAAACCCTGTGGGAACATGATCTAGGACTCCAGCTAACTGATGGCATTTGGGAATCCATCCTTGCTCGTGTGCATTCCTCTTCAGTTTGTGCTCGGCATGGACTTATTCAATTCAAGATCTTACACCGTCTTCATTTATCAAAGGTCAAATTGTCCAGAATATACCCTGAACTGGATCCAGCCTGTGACAGATGCAAACTAGCACCAGCTTCTCTCATTCATATGTTCTGGTCCTGTCCCAGGCTGGCTCCATTTTGGACCTCTGTCTTTGAGACTCTCTCAGTTCTTACAAGTGCCTATTGACCCCACTCCACTCATTGCGATTTTCGGTGTGATTCCCGACAATGTTCCATTAACAGGGCTGCAGTCGGACACTGTGGCCTTTGCAACTCTGCTGGCTAGACGCCTCATCTTGTTTGGTTGGAAACAGGCTGCCCCACCCTCACATGTTCACTGGATTAGGGATCTCATGTACTCCCTTAAATTGGAAAAAATAAAGTTTACATTAAGGGGATCCACTGTAAAATTTTATAAAGCATGGCAACCCTTTCTATCCTATGTTGACAACCTTAGATTGCCCTCCCCTCCATAATCTTCCTTTATAAAATTAATAATAATGAAAAAGCAAGCACGGCACTTCCTCTGTCTCTCTCTCTGGCTCCTTCTTTTCTTTCTCTTCTGTCTGTCTCCTCTTTCTCTTCTCTTTTATAACAATTATAATTATCATTAATATGATTTCCACTTAAATCTCTGTTAAATTGTGTTTATGTTTCATCCGGTTTAATTTGTGAAATCCAATAAAAAAAGTTAAAAAAAAAAAAAAGAAATCAGAGAAAGTAATTCCACATAATTACCTCTATTTGAGGAAATGGTGCCTTCATCGTGCCATCTGAATGCCAGTTCTTGCTTGCCAAGGTAAACAACAGAATCAATCAAACGTTTAAGAACCTCACAGGTTTTTCTTACTTGCTCATTGTGATGTATTGTATCCCTACTCTTCTGCTCATCCAGTTGAACATCAATCTGGGTTTGTCCAAAAGTTTTGAGTATTACAGTGGCTAGCAAGTGACTCTGGGAAAACTCATGTTTTTGTGCTGACTTGAATAGACATCCTAGATTGCTGTAGCAATAGACATCCTAGATTGCTGTTCCATATCACCTTTTCTGTACTCAACAAAATACAGTACCAGCAGTATACTTTTTTTTTAATTGACAGCTACCGGTAAGCCACAGATACCTTTCATAATTTCAATTTTGGAAGTGGTGTGCACATCCTTTCCCTTCCTGTGTCAGTTCAGGTATTTGTGGCGTATACCTCCATTTTTTTCTGTGAAAGTTCTTCTTGAAAATTGATTCATAACCAAATTGACTACAGTGTCTCTGTTGTCTTATGACATTTATTTTTTATTTTTGTAAAAAGCAATTCGAAATATTACTTCGAAGTTCTCAATAATAGTCTCTATAATAAGCAACATCACATGAAATTCAACTGTTCTTACACCCTTATCCTAGCATTATTATGTCCCGCCTCTGCTCACCCATGATTGGACACCTGTATAACAAGGGACAGAGCTTTGACTCATTGGTTAAACCTACTAAAAGACCTTCAACTGTTTATGTCCCGCCTCCGCTCACTTATGATTGGATTGCAGCAGAGAAAATGCAGGATCTTCTATTGGTTATATACAAAAATAAAATTCTGCATGATTAAATTGTAAAACAAATTTATCTGCGATCGACTCTTTAGTTGATTAAATCGGAGCAGCCCTAGTATAAGGTTATTGAAATCTGTTATTTTTCTGCTATGTACTGTACAGTGCTTTGAGATACTTTTATATAAAAAGCGCTATATAAATGCAATATATAAATAAAATAAATAAAAATACAACTCTGCAGATAACACAAGAGACATCCATCATCGTCTACTGCCATTCCAGTGTGCTGGGGGTTGTGTATATCTGGGCACTGCTTATGCAGGTCAAGTAGGAGACAGATACATAATAGCGGCATCAACATCACACCGTCCCTCTATGAATTCCACTGCCATGACCACTGTCTAGTGTGGTATCCACATGTTTGATGTGTGTTAGTTTGTTGGGTGGGGCGTGGTCAACTGCATCAGGGTAAAATGAGAGGAAGTGTATATGTATGGTAAATCATAAGACACGGGTGCATGAGAGACGGACTACCAATAGTGCTGTAATATGAATCTGTCCTAACTTTCTGTTGTATGGAATTGCAGATGTTCAATGGCATAAGCAGTCTTTTGCAAGGGAGGAAGGGGTGATGGGCTGCCGTTACCATTCATAGTAACACGGATAGGGGAAATGGGAGCACTTTAAGAACAAGACACCCATGCGACAGACGTATGACACAATGATATTGTCATCTGCCAAAATGGAAGTGTATGAGGTACACTGTTATGAAACTGTGTTTACATGGGCGAGTGGAACGTGCTGTGTCATGTCAGTTTGAGATGGTAGCACCAACAACATGGATCAACCAAGAGTTTTTCAGTCATACTGCATGAGCAACAGAATACAGTTTAATGGGAGCGATGGCCTGTATATATTGTGCTGTAATACCAGTATATTCTGTATTCTCCAGTGCTTTAGGACTATGTTGGCAGATAACACACATGTGTTCTGTAAATATCCATCCTTATGCAGTGCGCCTTCCCCGACAACCTCGGCAGCCTCCCAGTAAGTCTCTAAGGAGCATTTAGAGGTCATACACCTTTTGGACCATGATGATGGATGTCTCTTGTGTTATCTCCAGTTCTGTGTTGTTTGTCTTAAATGATGATGGCTGTCTGTGGTTGCTTGTGTTGCCTTGCCCCTTGCACTGCTTGTAAGGGGGTGGGAGCGAATGCAGAGTTAGGGTTAAAAACCTTAACATTGCATTTCTCTACTTTTGTCGTTTTAATATTAACTCTAACTGATGCATTAACAAAGTTTTTTGCAAAGAATATATATTATTTTGCAGAAATAGGTACAGAAGTTGTGCAGACAAATGTACACGGTACAAATGTAGATGTATCTATAACAACCTGGTTTCTGGTTTCTAATCATGTTGGATCTCGGCTAATCAAACTTCTACCCTGTCAGTAATTCTCAGTAACCCAATGAGTAATGGGTGGTTCAGGTGGTGGCATTGGTGGGGTGGGGGGGTAAAGACTAATTAAAGTACTGTGTGGACATTTAGAAATCCTCTTGCACGCTTCAGAAAAAGAGCAAACAAGCCACACACACCAAGGTAAACCAGTCCAGTCCAGGGAGATCCTTCCAGTCCTGTGCACTTACTTGGGGTTCGGGAGTGATCTGACTGCCTTACCGTCATGGATGACTCAGTAGCTCTCCTGTCCAGTGACCTGGCCCGGCGATATGGGGAGATGGGCGGGGCAGACACGTCAGGAACGGACCCTTCCTTTGACGCCTCCAGTGTGAACTCCTGAAATGGTAACGCACAGCATGGCTCAGTCTGGACACCAGTGCACATTAATACCACGTAATCCGTCTGTCCAAATCACCTAACAATAACAACATTAAGGGCCTGTCCAAAATTACCATCAAATACAGCAAGCGCTGATATCAGTACAGGGTTCATGTGCATTCAGGTAACACTGATATCAGTACAGGGTTCATGTGCATTCACTGATATCAGTACAGGGTTCATGTGCATTCACTGATATCAGTACAGGGTTCATGTGCATTCAGGTAACACTGATATCAGTACAGGGTTCATGTGCATTTAGATAACACTGATATCAGTACAGGGTTCATGTGCATTCACTGATATCAGTACAGGGTTCATGTGCATTCACTGATATCAGTACAGGGTTCATGTGCATTCAGGTAACACTGATATCAGTACAGGGTTCATATGCATTCACTGATATCAGTACAGGGTTCATGTGCATTCACTGATATCAGTACAGGGTTCATGTGCATTCACTGATATCAGTATAGGGTTCATGTGCATTCAGGTAACACTGATATCAGTACAGGGTTCATGTGCATTTAGATAACACTGATATCAGTACAGGGTTCATGTGCATTCAGGTAACACTGATAGAAAATGTTGATCATTGTGCACAGCCCATAATGGTTTGCATCCTTTACAGTTTTAACAGAACCAGTGCTGCACAGTACACGCAGGTCTTTCTTCGGTAGGAGTTTGTTTATTGTGAGTTTACTGTATGCACACTGTCTTTGTTTTCTGTTCAGATGTGCTCTTCTGATTTAACCAATAAACATTAAAGGCCTTATTTTGAATCCACGGAAAAGGAAAATTTTGTCTGAGGTGAAAAACTACCAAGAAACAAGGTCCAGGAAAGCACTTAAACTGGGGTCCTGGGCAGATTCTTCTGGGTTTTATGCCACTGAAGAGAATTAATAAGTGGCCAAGTAACCAAAACTACACAAGTGGGCCCACGTAGCATTCGATACACATGGGAAAAAACTATGTACATTTCTACAAGTATAAAGGTCTCCTTCCCTCTGCCGCAAGTCTATCTCCACTTAATTTGATCTGTGTTCTCTGGTCCAGGTTTCTGTGCTGCACTAATCGGTCAGGGTTACCTTTGTCAGCTCCTTTTCAGATTTTAAAGACTTCAGTCAAGTTTCTCATTTTGGACACAGCACTCTAGAGTGAAGGGACACAGTACGCTAAGGGCAACAAATTCCACAGTAAATATTCCCATTTTACAGACCCTTGTCCTTTTCTGCCTCATAAGAATTGTCCCCAGGTGATGGATGTATTGGAGAGGTCGTACTGAGGAAGGTACCTGTTTCTTGGGGTAGCTGCGTCTCTCGCTGCGGCCCTGCCGACAGGTGCTGGATGAGGAGGAGCAGGGCTCTGAGGAGGAGCTGGTCTCCATGCGCTCAGCATGCTCACTGTCCAGGGTCTCAAACTGGTCAATCACCTGTGATCTCCTGCAGGGGAACAAGTGGTCTGCTTTGAGAAACTCTCCCAATCACCACACAAAAAACAGGAGAACAAGCTGAGCCCCTGTCGAGGTTCACACCATCTATTTCTATTACTAACAATGCTAAAAATAAAATCATGTTTTGACAACCAAGGCTTTAAGATACATTGCTCACCTCCTACTAGTAATACATTGCTAAATTGTGACCTTAGAGTTTTATCACTTCCTGTGCTATGTGTCAGATGATGAATGAGGTTGACCTGCAGGACAGAAAGCAGTAAGGTTCCAGAAAACAGCAGTTTTAACTATTAGTGTGGGTGATGGAAAAAAGGTGCAAACTGAATAAAATGGGCTGGTACATTTCTTACTGGCACTGCGATGTTTTTATTGAAAACGTATGTGCTTAAAGAACCAGCAATGTGGATTTCTGGATCTAAATATTCTACATATTTGGGAACCAAAACAAAGAGTTTTAAAACTTTCAAAGGTCCTGTCTATTTGTAAATATCCACACAGGACTTCACACAGCCAGTACTCAACCCTGCACTCCCGACTGTATGGCTGTCCCTATACTCCAGGATTCGACCCTACACTCCCCTGACTGTATGGCTCCCCCTGTACTCCAGAACTCGACCCTGCACTCCCCTAACTGTGTGGCACAATATAAAGTTTTCAGAAATAATAATTTTATTTTAGGTTTTTCAGGTAAATATCGTAGGTTAAGCTGGCGAAGTTAACCTGTATCCGTGCTTCAGTGTGTTAAACAGACGTATTAATAATGTGTAAATCACGATGTTCACATTCACATTCACCTGGATTTAGGTTTCTAAATGTGATGCTTGCTACCAGTGAACCTTGAAAATGGCTGTATGGGGAAATTGAAATATATAGTTCTGGCCAAAAGTTTTGCATCACCCTATAGAATTAACTAAGTTTGCTTCATAAAGTTGAATGAAACCTGCTGAATGACGCTTTGTTAGCATATTGAATTAGATACAGCTTTGCAGTTTTCCATATACTTAATGAAAAACTGACACAAATAGAGAAATGTGACATTTTGAAATCTAACATAAAATACTGTACTACTACTGTGGCTTCCTGTAGACTTTTTCGATATCATGTTGTAGTGTCTTTGATTACATGATGTTCATATAGGTTTTAAAAAGTATGTGTCAATCCTAAAATTCTAGGTGATGCAAAACTTCTGGCCACAGCTGTATACAACAAACTAGAAGTTGAGATTTGAAGGAGGGAAGGGTCAGGACCTGCAGGAACCTGCATGTATACATAGTTCTATAACCCAACCTGACAGAATCTTGAAGATTACATTTTCATAACGAAGTGAAATGCACATGAATTGAAAATGAAACAGGAAAGAGCACAAAAAGCACAATGTACATTATCAACAGGGCCATGGGAAGAGGGACTCCAATTTAACACCGTGGACAGGAGAGAGATTTGATTCGACATTTTTTAGGTTTAAGTTTGATTCTCAATGAGAAGGAATGCGTTGCCAGCCCGGCACGGGCACAGACTGGAGATGAAATGGAAGCAAGCGGGCGGGCAGGCGGGCAGGCAGGCAGACGGGCAGGCGAGTCAATGCAGAGCATCCTGGAAAAACAAAAACAACAGAGAGAGGAGGCTAGAGAGTCGAGAGGGTGAGCGACAGAGACACACAACATTGCAAATCACAGGAAATCACCATGGAAGGGTTGGGGGGGATAATGACAGTGTGTGAGCCTGGTCTGTCTGAATGCTTCAATATCCCCTTCAGTCATTCTTATCATGCATGTATTATAAAATTTGGACTAGAAGTCTTCAAGTGAATACTGTGACAGGATAGCCAAGTGTCTAAGGTGGTCAGGAGGTAGGTTTTTATTTTACAAATACACATGTCAAACAAAAACAGCTCACAGAGTCAAAATAAAAAGGGTAAAGAAAAAAGGTCTTGCATTATCGAGGAGAATTAACCCTATCCCTCCCAACCACCACCACAAACACAACACTTACTTACAAGCAGGGCTCTGCCCTGCTACAAATCTACTACAACAGGGGTCTCCAACTCTGGTCCTGGAGAGCTACAGGGTCTTCTGGTTTTAGTTTCAACCGAGCTCTCAGTTACTTAATTTCACCAATTATTGGCTTAATTAGTTCAGATGTGCTCCAGATCTTTAACCATTGATGACATAGACACCAGGACCAGGGTGGGAGACCCTGCACTACACAGTACTCTCTGAAGACAAGGTCAGCAGCCCATATGTAGTTTAATTCTGTCAAATGGTTAATAAAGTACTATTGGTGTGGATAGGGCTCAGATCCACTTATACTCAATGTGACTCAATGTTATTCCTCACCCTGCTTTCTCCATTCCAACAAGATCCATTGGGACTCGCTGCCTCTGTTGGCATCTTTGTTTCTTTATATTGAAGGTTCTGGGAGTTTCCATGTGGAGTGAGCGATTGTATCTGTGCACAACACATGCACTCACAGCCATTGAATACGCGGAACCCTGTCAGTCACATCTAGAACTGTAAAATCGGCTGAGATCACATAAGGGGGTAGATGTAAGGATACGCGCCAAGTGATTTGTGGGTGTAAATCCCCCAGAATACTGCCGTAAATCGTATGTAATTGTTCACTTGGCGTTCTGCACCTGTTATCAAATTTGCACTTTGCCATCATTAATCCATTAAAATGATGCATTGAAATGCATTCAAAAGAGCATGGAATTGGGCAGGATCTGGATACTAAGTGGGCACAAACATTATAATGTGATGTAAGGATTTTGCCTTGCACTTAGGCAATTGCTGACCCTCCAAAAATTTTACACCTCTTCTTACAAGGTGCAAACCATTGTAGAAGCGAATAATTAAGAGCTGTATAAAAGCACACACCTGCAGAGACCTGGCATTGGCTTCAGGATGGCTGCTATGGTACACTTCCTGATGCGATGACACTTAGCTCTAGTTGAGGAGAGGCAGGAACACGCTCGGAGGAAAAGGGCAAGATGAAGAAGACCCTGCATATTCATTCCCAGGGTCACTTTGTTTGGGAGGCCGGAGGATGCGGTGCTAAACCGTTATCGTCTCACTCCGCAGGTCAACCTAGACCTAATAGCTGAACTGACGGATGAGCTAGACCCCAGCGTCCACCAAGGGGCTGCTATACCTGCACATGTGAAAGTGCTGAGTTCTTTGCACTACTTAGCCTCTGGATGTCATGCTAAAAAGAGCAGGCCAATACATATCATTTCCTAAGGATACAAGCATAACAGGTTGACTGAGGCTCAGTTTCAGCCGTAAGGACTCTCAGCTCCTTCTCAGAAAACGTTTCATTTCTTTTCTGTGCACCAAGAGGACTTTGCTGCCCTTCCTCTGACATTTGTTTTAGTTTGTATTTTCGTGCTCCACAAATGTCATACAGCGACCACTGCCCTCTGTACTCCTAACTCTGCAAGTGCGGCTCATTGAGACCCTCATTATCGTGATTGCTGATCATTATTTTTGCGTGTTGAGTAATTTGCATTTGCATCTGCAATTATTTGCACTGCGCCTATACTTACATCTACTCCAAGGTGTTCTAATAAACTTTGATGCTCCCAGGATTACTACAGATCTTGTTTTTGGTGATGCCTTTTGACAGGATCAGCTGAATATGCCTAGTGTTCTTCTTCTCTACATGGACCAGCACGGCTTATTAGAATGTGCTGAAACAGTACACGCACACGCACACGCACACACGCCAGTGCAGTAAATACAGAATTAGAGCCCTGATTATTAGAAAATAGTAGATCACCATGTTCTACATCAATGCTCAGATGTGTATTCTCTCATACCTTGTGCTACAGAAAGTCCTAACCAAGTTTAAGCACAATTATTATTATTATTATTATTATTATTATTATTATTATTATTATTATTATTATTATTATTATTAGATTAAAAGTGTGACATATGTTCAGGCAACCCCACATATACATTACCAGTGGGGGATTATGATGAACACAATGCATGTAAACTCCCATACACAGAGACTTGGAATGAAATAGCATGCACAACCTATCAGCTGTAAATCTTCAGTTTATTAAGTGTGTATCCGGTTCATGACTTTATTTGTCAGTTTGACTCACTGAACCCTCAGCTACTTGTCTCCCAATGGAGACACATTTTGGCATGCCTTATAGATACTCTAGCCAATGGATTTGACAGACCTGCACTACACTCCCTGTGCTCAGAAACAAGGGACAATGCTGGCCACTAGATGGAGCTGCAGGACTGCCTGCACTCTCCATGCTGGCTGCAGAGAAACTGCAATGCTGCAGCTGTGACAGGCCCTCCTATCATTGGGGGACACCTGTGCTGTTAGCAACGCTGATATATCTATCAAGGCACAGGCGAGGAATGCTCCTCATTGAGGATACATTTCCACATGAAACATGTGCAGGTTTAGAGACACATCAAGGTGTTTAATGCTCAAAATCCCTAGCCATGCAAAGTGAGTCACAGGGAAGTTAGGGTATGATATCCAGCTGGAAAGACTGCAGAGTCCCCCATTTTCTACATTCAAACTTGACTGTATCACAAAGCAGATTGATATGCTGCTGTTACTGGATGTTACAACCTATTCAAGCTGTTATGTCACTCAGGAAGCTAAATTATTTTAAAAAGGGCAATATTTTACAGGTATCATACTGTATGGAGCTGAGATTTTAGTACATTTGTAATGTGTGAAGAGGCGAATGTATTTTATACCACTCACATTTATACATTTTCGTGCCTTATTTTTATTTTGTCATGAAAGGTTAGTGACTGGATCTTTTTATTGTGAAATACTGCAACACAAACACATTCTATAGCGAAGCAAATTGCGTGTCAGGTAGAAAAAAAACTTTACAAAACGTTGATCTCACAAAAAAAATTAGGAAGTAAGATGGAAGTAAACTTTGATCTAAATTTTTGCTTAGATGAGCATATTTTAATCGAGGAATTTCAAAAAGACTCAAAACCCAGATTGTGAAGAATGCACATCTCTACTTCCAGCTCAGCTTATGTAGGGAGGAGCTCCACACTGCCTTGGAAAGATTACTGTACTGGACCTTCTGGTATCTTATTTATGGAAGGCTTGACACCCATGGACATCCATGCTATATTTGTCAAAGAGGATAGTAGTCTCACAAACCTGACAAAAACATTCCTCCTAAATGTGAGGTTACTTGTAAACAATACAGTAAAACATGGGCTTGGGAGACCACAGTGGCTAATGCCATAGTAAACTGGATTAAACTAGAATTTTAAAGGTGTATTACACTAATTTCATGATAAATAGGTATTTTTATTTGTATTAAGGTTTCAACAGTTTACTTGACTCTTTTAAACTATGTTACTTTATAATCCCATTTTCATGACACGAGGGCTCACTGCTAGTGCTATACTGGGACATTATCAGTGGTGTCACCATACACTAATGTCACGGTGTGATATGATTTGTATCATGATGCATTGTGATGGGCCTAATGGGAAACTGGTATGCTGTATAATAAGATCAAATTATCATTCAATGATGGACTACTTTGTTAAAAAAACAACAATGTAATGTGTTAGGGAGAGCGTGTATGCAAACTAACCAAAACACATTCATTCTTCACGCAAGAACTACTTGGTGAACTATGGAGTAGGGCCACGGAAAATTCACGATTTCATGGAAATCGTGTATTCGACTGCCTACTGTGAAAAACGCATTTTTTTTTTTTTTTACATTACTCTTCACCAGCGTTTATCATGTAGAAACCATAGACAACTACATAGAAATGTCTGCAACAATAACAAAACTATGACTAACAATAGATCTTATATTTATCATGGTGTCAGTCTTGGATGTCACATCTTTGCCACTAGATGCAATCCCTGATTTCACAAGCTGTAGAGATGAAATTGAATCTTACAAGCACCATGCCGCTGAAAGTGACAAAAATGTTAATATTGTTGATTTCTGGGTGAGGTCCGAAATCAGATTCCCAAACATGGCAAAAATTGCACGCTGCTTTTTGTCAATTCCACCAAACTCCGTGGATGCAGAACGAGCAGTTTCTGGATATGGACAGGTTTTTACACCACAAAGACAAACCATGAGTGTTGAAACTGCAACAAGATGCACGATGCTGGCCTTCAACAAATAACTAGTTTTCTGCTCACAGGCCAGATAATTATTGTGCGTCCTTGCGTGCGTGCGTGCGTGCGTGCGTGCGTGCACAAAACACTAGATGGACAAAAAGTCGCATACGATGATTTCTTCTTGTTTTTCCTGTTCTTGTTCTTCAGATTATTTTGAATAGGTTGATTCGCTCAAGTAGCACGATGTTATGTGGTTTAAAACATCATATATAAATTTAGTGTGTGTAAAGAAAAACAAAGTTTTGGTTTTGTCACTTGCACTTAACCCTGTTTTTAACATTTTGTTTTTCAAAGTCAGCATAACGCTATACAACACAGTCCATTTAATTACTGTATGAACATAGCCTTTAGTTTTAAACATTTACAAAACTGTTCTATAACATTTACAAAAATGTTGCCGAATTTGTCATTCAAACTTGTTTTGTTTTAAACAGTTTTGTCTGCTTGTTACTTTTTTTAAGCCAACACATTTAAATGACCCTTGTGTGTTACATTTTAAAAGATTGTTGTAAATGTTGACTCAGTAGCTACCATTAAATGTTAAAATGTTTCAACCTCGGTGATTTTCTTTGATGCGCTATTAATTTTAGGCAACTTACAATAGAAACTTTTTTTTTTTTTTTTTTAAATAAAATGACACTTCCGTGACAATCCGTGAAATGTATTGTTTTTTTTTATTGTCATTCATGAATTTCTTGAAAAAGTACCGTGAATTTTCCATGGCCCTAACTATGAGATATGTTGTGTTTGTGGTCTTGTGTCAAGACACAAATGATACACAACTCTTATAACGGTACGATATATCATGTAAAGAAAGCATCGCGATTGATCAATACACAATGAATCGCTATGCCAGATGAGAGATACGTTTTATTTAATAAAGAAACAACATTTAAAAATCGCCAAGGAGAGTTAGCCCCACAGGTCTTGCTGGAGAGGAGAGTGAAAGAATGAAAGAAACACACACTACTGTCACACTCATGAAAGAAAACACACACTACACTATACTGTCAGACTGTTGCCAAAGGGACAGACACACAGTATATTGTCAGAATTGCCAATGGGACAGGCACACACAGATTCCCAACCCCCCCCCAATGCTCACAATTAGCCCTGATAAAAGAGGCACAACTAAAATACATAGACACTGAACGCATGCTTGCAATCCACCCTTCAACCCCCACAAATTGAGGAATAAGAAAAATGCTGCTCTGCTCTGTAGTATATTCGGTCCTCTTTAGAGAAATGTGGTCGGTAACCAGGCATATTCAGTGGACAAGCACTTGAATAAGCAACTCTGACTATACACGAGCAGGACAATACAATAAGAGCAAGAGTCCTTGTACAAAATTATTAATGATTCGACCCCTCAAAGCTATTTTTCACTACAAAAACACCCATCACCATGAATGAGGATGTATTCATCTGATAAACTAACAAACCCAACCGTATTTTAAACCCCTAAAGAGGGGCTTTTTAAATTACAGAACCACTAGCGTTTAGATAATAAAAAGAGAGCCCTCATATATATCAACAGAATTGCATATGTGATGCATTTTCATTGTGCCTCTTTCTTCAGGGTGAAATTCAAAGTCAAGTTGACAAGCATTCAGTTGAAACGCTGCTGTATTTCTTATAGTTTTTGAACAGCAGGACACACGGTTCTTACCTCCTCTCTGTCCCAAAGATCCGCGCCACCTCCTCTCTCCCGGGGCTGCGTGCGCGGGTCCTCTGCTCCAGCCTCTTCTTCTCCACCTGGAAGGCGTCCCGGTTGCTGATCCTCTTTGCCTTGGGGATGTCGGCGAGGCTGGCGTACTCCCGCATGTTGCGGGCAGGGTGAGAGCGCGCCTCCCAGCTCGCCCCGCTGGTCTGGGTGCTGCTGCTGGCCTCCGAGTCCAGCGAGCTCTGGGAGGAGCTGAAGGGAGAGGGACTGTGGGAGGAGAGGAAGGGGTCGCAGTACTCTGGAGAGCGACAGGGGGTCAGGGCGTCCACGTCGGGGTAACTGTACCTGGTGGGGGAGGTGATCTGGAGCTGCTGCGGGGGGGATGGTCTGGACTCGGGCTTGATCTTCTCCAGGGAGAAGTATCCACTTTCCACACGAGCCTTCCGCCCTCCGCCCGCATGATCGCCGCTCACTCTTCTGAGATCTGAGAGAGAGAGAGACGGTGGAGCTGAGGAGGCAGGTGAGGTGACTGTCAAATATGATTCAGCGTTTAGATTGTATTTATTATAGTCCCATAACTCCAGCATTATAGGTATTATTGCTAATATTAGTCGTCTCTCTAGTTCTTTCAGGTGTAACATTTTTTTCAGCAACAAGGACACATTCAGCTCATTCTGATGTGTGATGCAATTCTGCTCTTCTGTGACTGGCATGTAAACACTTCACATTGGCTGGTATCCATTTCTCTTTTGCCATGTTTCTGCTCAAAACAACATGTATTTCCTGATGTATGACTGCATCATACAGCACATTGTTTAACAGGAGAATTCAATTCAACACATTTCATACCTGATTTTACTATGGTGATATGACTCAGTTTGTCTGACTAACTACACAGGGAAAAGCATCCACTATCCATTTCTACTCATGCTCTCCAGTTACTGATCCTGAGACCTCTTGAGACTTGCTGGAATAACTACAAATGAAGGTACAGTGCTGTACAAAGTATAAGATACAGTGGCCTATCCCAGTACCACCACCTTCCAACTCGCTGTAATAATGTTCCGGTTCCCTGAAAGAGAAGATGACCAACAACAATACTTTTGGGACATGCCTGCCACAGGTCAGGTATTTACTAAGCATTGTATGTCAGAGCTGCTGATAGGCCCCTCCGGGGAGTGACGTCCTTGGTCCTGCCTACCAAGGGATTAGTAGTCACTCTGCAGAAATCACGTTCTCTTTTGCATCGAACCGACGAATACGAGTGATGAGACCTCACAAGGTTTCTCTTTCAATTCAAAGACGACCAACAACAATACTTTTGGGAAAGTATATCAGAGCGTGAGCGGAGACAGCAGACGAGGGACGTCTCGCTACCGCCAAACTAATGTTTGTGGTGCAAGTGCGCAACCTCAAGGACCCTTGTGCCTAATGAAGGCATAAAAGGATCTACCACATTAAGCCAGTAGAACCTGCTGAATGTATGCAGAGTAGCCCAGCTAACCGCAGTACAAATATCAGTCAATGAAGCTCTTCTAAAGAGGGCCCATGACGTAGCCACTCCCAGGTGGAGGTAGACCGCCATTGGTATATACAGTCAAGACTGTGTCCACAATCCAGTGGGACAGTCGCTGCTTCGAGAGGGCTTGACCCAGGGTCGTTTCATCATGACAGACGAAGAGCTGGTCAGACTGACGCAACGCTCTCGTCCTATCCACATAACCTCTCAATGCCCGAACCGGGCAGAGGGAATTCAATCTCTTATCCTCCTCCGAAGAAAAAAGAGGGGGATGGAAAGCCTCCGATTGGTTTAAGTGGAAAGCCGTAACCACCTTAGGGAGGAAAGTGGGGTTTGTGCGTAACAATACCCTGTTTCCATCATCCCAAATACACATACAGGCACTGTGCACTGACAGAGCCTGTAGCTCACTAACCCGTTTAGCGGAGGTGATAGCTAGCAAAATGGCTGTCATCATAGAGAGAAATTTCAACTCTATGGAATGTATAGGCTCAAACGGGGCCTTAGTGAGAGCCTCCAATACCACGTCTAGACTCCACTTAGGGAGGACGTCCTTTCTAGGAGGACGTAACCTCCGAGCGCCCTTCAAAAAACGTGTTGCCAGGAAATGAGCGCCTGGGGACTCCGAATCAATGGGGACATGGCATGCAGATATGGCTGCTAGGTACACTTTCAGAATAGAGGGGGATCTACCCTCCTCTAGCAGGTCTTGCAAAAACTGTAAAATGATTGGTATAGGGCATTAGATGGGGTCATGACCTCTGGCCATAAACCAATTTTGAAAATACCTCCACTTATAGGCGTACAACGACCTTGTGGAGGAGGCCCTATGCGTTCTGCAGTGTACTGATCACTGTGTCTGAGAGCCCGAAGGCAGACAGACGTTCCCTTTCAGGGGCCAGACCCACAGTTGAAGTCTGCCCGGTTCTGGATGCCAGAGAGTGCCTCTCGCCTGACTGAGGAGATCCAAGCGTAGCAGGATCTCCCAGGGCTGGCCTTGCAGCAGCTGACAAAGGTTTTAAAAACAGATTCTCCTGGGCCATCTGGGGGCCACAAGGAGAACTGCTGCCTTCTATCTCCAGGAAGGCCGGGAACAACGGTATTGGCGGGAATGCGTACAAGAGCATCCTGGGCCACCGGTGGGCTACGGCGTAAACGCTTAGTGGAGGGAGAACCATAGTGGGCCTTCCCGAAACGTTGCCAAATGTGCTTTACCACCTGAGGGTGGAGTCGCCATTCTGACGAGTGAGGACCCTCCCTCAAGAGGAGGTCTGCTGCCCAAATCACCACTCCAGGGAGTTAAACAGGCCGGAGGGATGACAGGTTCTTTTTTTGCCCAGATCAGTAGCCGAAAGGCTATGCGGTGTAACCCTGGGGACCAAAGCCCTCCCTGGCGATTTTCATGCGCTACTGCCAACATGTTGTCCGTGCTGACAAGGACATGTCTCCTCTGGAGCACTGGAAGGAAATGCTGGAGAGTGAGGTGAACGAGGGTACCGATGCGGGGAGAGCCTAAGCACCGAGGGAGCCAAAGCACCGAGCCACCGAGGCTCTGGAGCACCAAGGGCGCTGAGCCACCAAGGCTCTAACTTTCTTTAAGACCCAACACACTGAGGTGGGTGGGTCAATGTATACGTGGAATTTATTCGACAGTGAGGCTGGAATCAGGCCCAGTGGAGGAAGCACACACTGTTGTTGTTTTTGTTTTGTTTTGTTTTGAACTGCAAAGCAGTAAAAGACAAACACACACTCACACACAGCAGAAGCTGAAGGACAGGTTGTTTTTTTTTGGCTGCGGACAACAAGTGGGAGGGCCAAGTCAGCCCAGCGGCGTCACCGGGTCCCGGTGGTGGAATACGTGTCTCTCTATTCTCCCTTTATTTATTTATTTATTTATTGAGCTGCAAAAAAGCAGAGGAAAAATACACGCAACACAGCAGAGCTGTAGGGTTAAGTAAAGCAGACTACAGTCGCCAGGCGACATAGGCTGTTGAAAACAGAAAAATTAAAACGGCACGCAGTTGCCTGTTTTGTCTTGCACTTCGAATTAATGCACAGATATCACGATCCTGGAGTATGCGCTTCCGCCCACTGTTGCCCTTTGCTGATGATGTCTTTCCCTCAGAGTTCCATGCCGACATCACCTTAGACACCGTTGCTCATGAAAGATCAGCAAGTTGAGCTGTCTTGGTCACTGAAGCTCCTGCCAAACACGCCCCCAACAATCACCCCTCTTTCAAAGTCACTGAGGTCTCCTCTTGCAGCCATGCTAGCCATAATTACAGGCAACCAGGCCTGTCCAGCATTTTTCTTCATGACCCTAAGCTGGGATGTTATTTGCTTAATTAACGCATGAGCCAAACCTGTGTGGAAGCCCTTGCTTTCAATATACTTGGTGCCCCTCATTTACCCAGGTGTTTCCATTTTTCTGTCCACTACCTGTATATCCACAGTATGTACAGGGTAGTCTAGAATAAGTGATGGCAAATGTTTTGATAAGTGTGTCACATACTGTACAGACAGACTCTTTCATATAGCCCCAGAATCTGACACTCTCAAAAACTTAAATAATTACTAGAGATATGAAAGAATGTAGGCTTGACATGCTGTAAGGATGCAAGGACAGAGAGACACCTCTTTATACCCCCAGAATCCGATACTCTCAAGAACATATGCTGAACAATGTTAATGCCAAGTTCGCTCACAATCAGAAAACTGTTATTCAATATACATGGAAAAATGTAAAGTGTGATACATATGCTCGTAAGCCCCCATCAGTACCTGGCAAACATTTTTACACATACAATGTGCCTTCACTCCACCTCAGTGGGGATTCTCATATTATTGGGGCAGGTATACACATATTAGCAGCTTTCTTTACACTCGCTTTTAAATTAAACCTCTTGGGTGGTTTAAAAGTAATTGTCAAGTATGTGAGTGACATACATCCCACACCACAGCTTGAAATACAAAATCAAGGCTATCAGTATCACCACCTCCATCTGTCTCTGCATGTAAAAATGTGTGACACTGATGGTCAAGTTCCATATTCTAATAATCTCAACAACAAAAAAAACACACACATAACCAAATTTGAAACAAAATGTATCTCTAGAGACAAACATGTCTGTGTGACACACGTATGATATAGAAACAGACAGACATCTCCTTACATTCCCAGATACTCTCAATAAGCTACAGAATGTCCCAACCAGGTTTAATCACAGCTGCATCTTCACAAATGCACCCATGACTATTAAACACTCAATAGGGCTGTTTAGAAATACCAACAGAAACTTCAATTATTCTAGAGGTCTTCATTATCATTGAAATTGAAGTTTTTTGTATCAGTTCTATCTTCTCAAATGTACTTGTACCTGCTAACAAGGGATCTACAGTGGGTGATCTTCAAAGTTCATTTTCAATCTCTATGTTGGGCCAATAAAAATCATCAACATGCTTTGTACTATTTCAAGATATTTCTCTACTGTTCAACATCTGCACAATTCAGAATTTATTGGTATGCACGACTATGAAGAGATATGTGAAAAATACAGCGAACAAGGGGTGGGGCGGGGCTGGAGATGCAGTACTGAGTGTCCTGTTGATATGCAGTGCCTTTTAAACCTGTTTTACTGTGGGAAAAAAATACTTTTAAACAGCGAGTCTAAAATAAACTGTGCGTGTGAAAATAAATTGGACCTGACGCGCCTGAGACGAGCTGAATAAATGGACCGCAAACGGTTAAAAATCATTCCAGATTTCAGAATAGCTAGGTTCCAGATTGTAGAGGGGATCACACCATTCATTTCAGTAGGGATTTGGTCAGGACCCACAAATAATGCCGAATTATACAGAATGCAGGTATATAGAGGGACTGGATTAGACAGGTTTTCCTGTACATGTCAATGGGAGAGAATATGAATCCCCAGCTGGGGATAGCTCAATGTCAGGGAGGGAGGTCCCCGCTGTGCTTACCTTCTTTGGGGGTTCCAGTGGGGGCTCCCTGAGGGCCGCTGGGCTGGCTCAGCTGATACAGGCAGGATGCACTGCGGCTGCAGGGGATGGTGCTTCTTCCCCTCAGCTCCTCCTGCCACAGCGTGGACTTGCTGGTCGGAACCTGGTCCACTTCGTGGATGTCGGGGACACTGCTACTGCTGGTCACTGCCACCTTTGCAGGGCCTGGCTCCTGGGAGCAAAGAGAAGTGATCAGTGCCTGGCTCAGGCTGAAGGAGAGCGACTGAGCACCCCTCCACTGCAGTGTGCAACACACACACACAAACAAGAAGCTTGTATTGCCAACAGATCCGCTGCATCCCAGGAATCAGTGTGTGAGTGTGTGCACGCGAGTGTGTGTATGTGTGTGGTGCAGTCCTTATCAGATCACTGCAGTAATTCCATACATCTACCAGCTGACACAAGACTCTTAAATCACCAAGCTCTTAGGCCCATTTATCTTGGATTTGCCCATTATAGGAAAGCAGAGAAAGTCATAATCTGGGCTTTGAATGAAACTAAAGAAACAGTCCTGCCTGGATATGGGTATTTATCTGTGTTGCTTGATAACTTATCAGCTAAAAATCATATTTAATAAATGAGAGCGAGAACCCAGTCACTGACCAACTCATCAATTAATTTACATATAGAAAATACACATGGTATATATAGGAAACCAATTCCAGGGTATTAGGCATGATATGTAACACCCAGGAAGTGTGGTAACTACCCCACACCCTCGAGTGTGCTATTGCACTTATAACTACCCCACACCCTGGAGTGTGCTATTGCACTTATAACTACCCCACACCCTCGAGTGTGCTATTGCACTTATAACTACCCCACACCCTGGAGTGTGCTATTGCACTTATAACTACCCCACACCCTCGAGTGTGCTATTGCACTTATAACTACCTGTGGCAATGTGGCCATGCCCTTGTGCGTAGTTTATGTGTATATGTTACGTGTTGTGTGTAAATGTTGGTGTATAGGCATTGGTACAAGGGATATAAGCGGGTCTGTGTTTCACGTGTGTTTAAAAATGATGGCACATCACTTCACGTGCATTTAAAGTATGTAATATGTGAGCACGAGGTTGCACGTGAATTAATTAAGTGCAACCTCGTGCTCACATATTACATACTTTAAATGCACGTGAAGTGATGTGCCATCATTTTTAAACACACGTGAAACACAGACCCGCTTATATCCCGTGTACCAATGCCTATACACCAACATTTACACACAACACGTAACATATACACATAAACTACGCACAAGGGCGTGGCCACATTGCCACACTACCCCACACCCTCGAGTGTGCTATTGCACTTATAAAAATGACTGTTAATTTTCTAAAAAGAAAAGCAAAAACACTAGATTTTCAACTTTTAACAATTCATTTTTCTTGAATGTATCCTTCAACATGTGAAAAATAGTCCCTATACTTATATTACTGATTGTGGTATAGCCCTCGGTCAAGGCTGGTCTGCATCCTTGCAATATTAGACCCAGACAGGCTGGTCTGCACCCTTTCAATATTAGACCCAGACAGGCTGGTCTGCACCCTTGCAATATTAGACCCAGACAGACTGGTCTGCACCCTTGCAATATTAGACCCAGACAGGCTGGTCTGCACCCTTGCAATATTAGACCCAGACAGGCTGGTCTGCACCCTTGCAATATTAGACCCAGACAGACTGGTCTGCACCCTTGCAATATTAGACCCAGACAGGCTGGTCTGCACCCTTGCAATATTAGACCCAGACAGGCTGGTCTGTACCCTTGCAATATTAGACCCAGACAGGCTGGTCTGCACCCTTGCAATATTAGACCCAGACAGACTGGTCTGTATCCTTGCAATATTAGACCCAGACACAGAAACTGCAGTTCAGAGCTCTTCACACACTTATTTCTCAACAAACAAAACTCTTCAAAATAAACAGCACCCCAGCTTAGGCTATCCTGGCACTGGCATGCCCTCTCTTTCCTTCTCTCTCTCTCTCTCTCTCTCTCTCTCTCTCTCTCTCTCTCTCTCTCTCTCTCTCTCTCTCTCTCTCTCTCTCTCTCTCTCTCTCTCTCTCTCTCTCTCTCTCTCTCTCTCTCTCTCTCTCTCTCTCTCTCTCTCTCTCTGTCGCCAGGGGCTGTTTGCCAATAAATCAATCATCACCTGGCCACATTCCACACTTCTCCAATCACACAATTCAAACAATGAAACAATCATAACCATGTGGCAGTGCAAACGTTCCTTGGTGTTCCTTCACCAAGATGGCCACCAGCCATGCACCTCGCACACACCCACACCCATGTGCAGAGACTCTGCTCTGCCACACTGCTTAATCTTTTTTTTTTATAGATTCAATACATTGTTTTTTTTTCTGTGAAGTAAAACAAAAAAAATATAAGAATAAAGTTTTCTACACATTGGCTTGTAAATTTGGAGTTTGCAATGACTGTTTCCCTACAAGAACGCCGCTCTGCACCTTTACATTGTAAACACCAAGCCTTCGTTTATTCTCACCACCAGTGCTCCAGACTCTCAGGCTCAGCTCATCAGTTGAGAGGAGCAGGCAGGCTTGCTTGCTGGTTGTCACTCACAGTCAACACAAACACAAGATGTGCTTTGATCTTTATGACCCAGCTGCGCATTGATCTTTATGTAGTTCATTTAGTTTTAAGAATGTGCTGAGGCATATGAGAGTGCTTATTTTGCCTTTGACATTTTATGAATATGGATAAAATGTAGAGTGGATAAAATCTGAAATAAAATCCAGTTTTTTATAAGAGATGTCTCAGAGTCAATGGGACACTCTGTGCTGTTTGTTTATCCAGTACTGTACTGTTATCTCAGACGAACAGCTTTCACACTCTCCCAATGAAAGTGATGATATTGCACTTCATCTACAGTATGGAATTGTAGGGTTTACAGATGGATACGTTTACACCACATTGTGTGATACAGCTGCTATCACACTCCTATATGCCCTTGCAGTTCAATATCAGTTTTCTTTTGTATAGTATTACAGCTACTGCCAAAAGTTTTGCATCACCTAAGATTTCAGGATTGAGAAATAAAAAAAATAAAAACTATATGGACATCATTTAGATCTTTTAATCAAAAGAAACTACAAAATTATACCACAAAAGTCCATTGGAAGCCGTAATAGTAGTACAGTATTTCATGTTAGATTTCAAAATTTTTCTTTTTTTTCAGGTTTTTTTTTTTTTTTTTTTTTTTAAGTACAGTAGTCTCCAGCTAAGAGAACACCCCTCAGGAAGCAATTGAAATGTTCTTATAGCCAAAGTGTTCTCCAAGATGGAGTTAGCCACCAGTAAATAAATAAATATGTATTATGGGTGCATCAACATATGGAATGAACTGAACGAGTAAAAGAAAAGCAATAGGCAAGTGTATGATAATAAACTACAATAATAAAGTAACAGACAAAGTAACGTTAATAAACTGTCAAACTAAATTAACACAGCACCCCTACACACATTAAAAAATACAGCAGTAATAAACAAGACGTGCACATTATTTAACAGAATGGTGAAACACCAAATTGCTCGGCAACTTGTGTCTGATTCAGGTTTTTTTCAAGAGCTCGAACAATTTCCAACTTTTTGTAGCAAGAGAAACAGCGGCGTGTTTCGCCGTTTGTTTCATGCCATTTTGTTGCGATGAGGTGCACTCGTAGAAATCAGAATACAAAACAAGGATTTAATAAACCATAAACCAATAAATCAAATCAGTCTGCCTTAAGACACTCTCGCGATGACAAGTCACTTTTGAAAAGACTGAATAAGCCATTTTAATTTAAGTTTGATGATGAGGACCTATCAGGTTACAAAACAGCACTGTATCTATAGTGAACAAATCACTCGTGGTGCCAAGGTGGTGTTCTTTTAAGCGAAGTTCCGCTCTTTTAGTCGAAGCATTTACAATGGGAAAAATTAGTTTCACTACAAGGGTGTTCCCTGACGCAAAGTGTTCTCTTAGGAGGTGTTCCTATACGCGGAGACTACTCTATATGGAAAACTACAAAGCGGTATGAAATTCAATATGTTAACGTAACATTATTCAGCAGGTTTCATTCAACTTTATGAAGCAAAATGAGCTAATGCTACAGGGTGTACATTTTGGCCATAGCTGTAGAAGCCCTGTGGCTGCAGTCCAGATGCACAAGTCCTGGGGCATCAGGTGATAGAAATGCAAGAGCTCAAAAGTGTGAAACACGAAACTGAATCAAAAAGAAAAAGAGTGAATCGCAAAAGGACGTGCATGATTCTCAGTTCAGCAAAATATCAAAATCGATGAAGTAAGAAAATGAAGACGAGGGGAAATATTTCCAGTGTGTAAATCCAAGAAAGAAGCCAGCAGGTTTGCATTTTAAACTGCCCTGAGCTAGGGCCAACTCTTCAGTTGAGTTTCTCAGCACGCAAAGGAAAGCCATATCTTTGGACGACAAACATGATGATTTAAGGCTTCTTTAAGCCAATTAGGCTACATTCAGCAGGGTTTCCATGGTGATCAATGTGTTTGTTGCTGCAGCTGACAGACAAAGAGTGATTAACCAATGGCGTAACTGCTGAAGAAAGTTCTAGAACACAGACAGCAAGAGACTAATTGGAAGGAGTTCTCAGAATCTGATATACATTATTGGTGTGTATGAGCTTTTGGTATTGTCTCCAATACCCACCAGAAACCTTGAGGGATTCGTAGTTTTAGCCTGATAACAATGATGCCTTTAACCAATAGTCATTTTGTTTATTAATAGAAGTGTAATAATATTTTATTTTTTCAAGAAAATTATCAAATTGAAACTGACTTAACTCAATGTCTATGTGCAGAAGTAAGGCTATTGTTTCAAAGTCAAAATTGTACCTGTTTTAGTCAACCTGTAACAAATAAAACCAGAACATTTATATCACTTCTGCACTGCCTCTTTCAAAACCACAATCTAATAATACCTCAAAGCACAACAAGATATCCTAAGGAGTCTTTATGGGGCCTTTCAGAACAACAGTGTCCTGTGAGTTCCCCCTACCCCTGTGAGCCCTGTTATACATAAAAGAGCAAGGTGTGTTGTACATGAAATAGTTGATACAGACCAAGGTGTGTTATATATCCATCCATCCATCCATTATCTGTAACCGCTTAATCCTATAGAGGGTTGCGGTGAGCCGGAGCCTAACCCGGCATACACAGGGCGCAAGGCGGGATACACCCTGGACGGGACGCCAGTCGATCGCAGGGCAACTAGGGCACCATTTTGAGAGGCCAATCCACCTAGCCAGCATGTATTTGGACTGTGGGAGGAAACCGGAGTACCTGGAGAAATCCCACGCGAACACGGGGAGAACAAACTCCACACAGACCCGACCCCTGAGGCCGGAATCAAACCCAAGAAACTGGAGCTGTGAGACAGCAGCGCTAACCACCATGCCACCGTGCCGCCCCCTGTGTTATACATGAAAGAGTTAATACAGAGCAAGGTGTGTTATACATGAAAGAGTTAATACAGAGCAAGGTGTGTTATACATGAAAGAGTTAATACAGAGCAAGGTGTGTTATACATGAAAGAGTTAATACAGAGCAAGGTGTGTTATACATGAAAGAGTTCATATGAAGCAAGGTGTGTGTGGCGGGGTGCCCGTCCCTGTGTGTATTTTGTGTTTTATGTTGTATGGGGGATGTTTATATGTCTGTGTGTATTGGTGCACGGAGTGTGGGTTATGTAGCACAGGTGATTTAAAATGTATATTTTTATTTAGGCACAGGCTTGCACAATCACTTCACATGCAGACTGTGCCGAGATTCAATTGAATGATTGATTAGCAATCGAGTCTTGGCACAGCTGCATAAAAGAGTGAGTGTTTCACGCACACAGGGTTGGTGTGTTCAAGGAGAAAGAACGTTAAAGAGAAATTGAAACAAAAATAACAATTGTTACTCGTGCTGGTTTGACTCCAGCACGATACTTGTTTTATTTGGGGTTTGGTCAGTGTTTGTTTAGTGTCTGTTTGTTTTGGCCATCGTGCCTTTTTGTTTCTGTGAAGTGTTTTGTTCAACCTGTTTATTTATTAATAAAACGCGCAAGTAGCGCTTTCATAACCTGCAGTACTGGCTATGTGTGCTACTCCTTCCTGGCCTGACGTCACCACACAAGCCAGTCTGTTCACAGTGTTATTCATGAAAGAGTTGGTCACGTGATCTACACCCACAGAATGTAGAATATCATCTAATACCAGAACACTAGCTTAGTTTCACCAAAATCAGAAACACAGCTCTCGAGATATAGCTTACAAATGCAGACTTAGAGCTTTCAGTACAATGATGTTGATGAGCGTTATGCATATAAACAGTCAGTGCTGCCCACAAGGGGATTCCATGGGGCCCGGACTGGCTGATTTTTTTTTTTTACAGCTGAAAGGAAAAATGAATACTATGTATTCCATAGAATCATGCATCCCTGTTCTCACACGCAAAACTATTGCAGTTAATTACCCCTCGCATTCCAAGTGTGTGTGTGAGCATTTATTGAAAAGGAATGACATTAAAATAATGTGGTCTGGGGTGGAGCCCTGACTTAAAAACTTGTCCCAGGCCCAAAAATGTCTGTGGGCGGCACTGTACATAGTATTAAGGAATAGTATAGCATAAGAATTAGAAATGAAATGTTTAAATGCTAAATAGTTGCTTCTCAACCAGCGTATATTGTTCTAGTTAAAGCATTCCTTAGCATATGTATCCAATATGTTTAATACAGAGCCAACAGCTACTGTAGCAATACAGTCCAATTAACTCCCAGTTACAATGAGACAATGCATGCTCTTAATTAAATATCAATCTGAACTCATTAATAGTGTCTAATTACTGAGAAATGAAGAATTACCTTTAACATACTATTAACACTCTAATTAATAACTGCAGTATTTAATAAAAACATTTGGTAAATGATTAATCACTGTGCTTAATCAGAACTGGAAGGCACGGTGTACACAGGAGGATTATAACTCGTAAAACTAATCTTATTATGCAAAATACGGTTTATTTTACTACCAGATTAGGTTTTTAGTGGGATTTTAAATCATTTGATTGGCGCAGACTCTGCAATGCCGTATCACAAAATATATAAAACACAACTTATAAGACACGTACAAACCAAATCATTTGAAAAACTTGTTACAAATGAGATTCGGCCCATCTATTCTCATCCGGTTCCTAGTAGATGAGTTGGGTCTTAAAGGATCCCAGTGATTCAGCAGCAACAACATTAGTCATTAGTCAGAGGCGAGGGTATGGAATGGGTAACCCACTCCACTCTCTTACCATTCTCTGTGTAAGAAGTGTCTCCTTCCCTCTTCCCTGTGTATCTCCACTTCCAGCTGTGTCCTGGTTTCTGTGCTGTGCTAAATGTACTGGTTTGGATTAACCTTGTCAACTCCTTTTAAGAATTTTAAAGACTTCAATCAAGTGCCCCCCAACTACCCCCAACTCTTCTTTGTTCTAAATAGATTCAGTGCTTTAAGCCTATCCTCACAGCTCGTTGCTTTAAGCCCTGTGATTAGTCTGGTTGCTCTTCATTGGACTCTCTCCAGCTGACTCAGATCGCAGTCTTGACACAACATGGCAAAGATTCCACCAGTCATTAATATTTCACGCAATCAGTGCAAGGAGGCAGGCTGAGGATTGTGATGGCGATCGTTCAAATTCATCTCAAAATAATGTAGCTACTTTCCATTACATTTTAAACAAGTACAACAGCTAATGATATGATAATCAGAAAGACTATACATAATGTGACAGAACAAAACCCCTACAAATTTAATTAAGTAACCAAAAACAATAATTTCATACAGTTTATAAAAGGCGAAAGCCCCGAAAAAAAAAAAAATTTACTCAAACTCAAAAATAGATAAAAATAAACCCAGAAAATTAAATTAATAAAAACAGAAGCCTTAAGCATAATCAATTTCTGTAACACAGCAAAAATGCATTCAGATTTAGCTGAGGATTTCTCATGTTAATGTTTAAAAAAAGCAACTGGTCGTCCTCAGCAAAACCAGTCCTGAACTATCTACCAAACATTACTGAACAACAATCCTGAACTACCAAGCAAACATTACTGAACAACGATCCTGAACTATCTACCAAACATTACTGAACAATGATCCTGAAATACCAAGCACACATAAGTGAACAACGATCCTGAACTACCAAGCAAGCATTACTGAACAACGATCCTGAACTACCAAGCAAACATAAGTGAACAACGATCCTGAACTACCAAGCAAACATTACTGAACAACGATCCTGAACTACCAAGCAAGCATTACTGAACAACGATCCTGAAGTACCAAGCAAGCATTACTGAACAACGATCCTGAAGTACCAAGCAAGCATTACTGAACAACGATCCTGAAGTACCAAGCAAGCATTACTGAACAACGATCCTGAAGTACCAAGCAAGCATTACTGAACAACGATCCTGAACTACCAAGCAAACATTACTGAACAACGATCCTGAACTACCAAGCAAACATTACTGAACAACGATCCTGAACTACCAAGCAAACATTACTGAACAACGATCCTGAACTACCAAGCAAACATTACTGAACAACGATAACATGAGGCTGTGTGGTCCAGTGGTTAAAGAAAAGGCCTTGTAACCAGGAGGTCCCCGGTTCAAATCCCACCTCAGCCACTGACTCATTGTGTGACCCTGAGCAAGTCACTTGACCTCCTTGTGCTCCGTCTTTCGGGTGAGACGTAATTGTAAGTGACTCTGCAGCTGATGCATAGTTCACACACCCTAGTCTCTGTAAGTTGCCTTGGATAAAGGCGTCTGCTAAATAAACAAATAATAATGTGTGCACAAGGAACAGCAAGTAACAAGTTAATTTTTAAAAAGAAGACAATAAACCTACAGAGGCCCAGTGCCCCTCCCCTACCTCTTATTCTAGAGTTCGAATAGCTCTCTGTGAAGGAAGAACACACCTGTTCTTTTTTTACTGTACATCAGCAGTTAGAAACGACCTCCCAGGAGTGAAATTCTGTCACACTTTACAATGGTGGAAAATAAGTTAAATGCTTTTCACTCTCAAAGGATATTTTAGGGTTTTCTTTTTCCCCAGAGAATTGTTCATGTTTCTCAACTTCCAATAAATCATGTTATCTTTCAAAGATTGTAACAAGAAAACCATCCAAAGTGTTTGTTTACTTGAGCTTTTCTCTGTAATATTTGAATGGAATCTTTCTGAAATCATCATTTTTAAAATCCCTTAAGTTCACTTACAGGTAATCTCTTTGTTTTTTAGTGGTACAGACAGACACATACTGTCAGTATATCAAACATTAGTGAAATGTGAGGACATTGTGATTACCCAAGGCACTGACGTTCCCTTTATACAGAAAGAAATACATTTATTTAATTAAAAAGTTGTGTGCAAATATTAAGAAAATAAAGCTTCAAATAATATATTGAGACGTTAATTAAACATCTTAAATAAAAAATAAAAAAAACTTTCAACGTTGTAGTAAATACTGATGATTACCATCAAACACACCAAAGCCTTAAATAAATAACCTTACACTGCAAATGACCAATAGAGAGAACGTGTGAACCTTTAAACATTAAACCTTTAGACGATGTCTCTTTACCGATAAAGAAACACAGTGATACCGCATCTTTCTGCATTTACCCCCAAACCCAGCTGAAAGCATAAAAAAAGGCTTTTATTTATTTCCAACTTACAATATGTCCATTCATGTCCTCAGAAGACAGTCGAGCAGAGGTGTGTGAGCCCACCTGCCAATATAAATTATGATGAGCAGGCTACTAAAATAATGACTCAGGCAGAGCCCACATCTCCACCCTGGTTTACAAACAGGTTAGGGAAGACTTTCCAGGGCGTCACTGCCACAGGGCCTGCAATCCCTTTATTATATCAGTGACAAGGTAGGGTTATCTTTACAATAGCTTTGCTGTAGAAGAAAGGTGGTACACAGAACAAAATACTGGTACACTCCCTTCTAAAAGTAAAAGCAGGTGAAATATCCTCAGTATAAGTAACTGGTAAAGTCAAGTGGAAAAAACGTTAAAACCTTTATCAGTGAAATTAAAAGCATGAGTTGATTTTTTTTTCTGTTAGAAAACATCTGTTTTAACCCCAGGTGGCCATGATTCTAATTGGTTTCTGTAATATCATTCTAAAATTCTACAGACTTAACATTTTACAACTATAGTTTTTTATATATTATTGTAGTATACAAGAAATGCATGAAATCAGAAATATTAGTATAGTAACATGAAATTCTTTAGAAAATCAACAGGAAATCATGTAGGCTAAGCATGGAAAAGCTGACAGTTGTTCCTCAAATGAAGCTGTAATGTTAACGTTCAGTCCTCTAACCTTTTAATGACATTTGCAATCATTCTCTGTGATTTTTATTCTCATATTTAAGTCTGAGCTGTTCTTCAGTTCTAGTTGCTTGCCATATATATTTACGATACTTTTCGATATTAATCGTCGAATTCTCAAAAAATATTCTGACTGAAATAAATTTATATATGATAAATGTCGGTAAAACCACTCACTATTTATTATTTTCTTACCAAAAATAATCATTTAGAAATCCTCTCTAGTTTGTGTAGTTTTTATACTTGCTGTCTGTCCTATCTCCGTTCCGCTCTGAATGCCTGGGGGCGCTGTCAGTCATCTCAGTGGTCCGTTACGTTAGTACTGTAGTTTTACTCTGTTCTGACAGACCTCGTTGACTGAAGCAGTTCTACAATGCTCTCATTTATTTAAATGACTGTCAATCACCAAGACCTGCACTGACTGTGTACTTTTATTTGTCAGCAACAGCGCCTGTCATTCAAAGCGCCTACTTTTAAATTAGCGGGTTAAGGTGTACTAGTTTGATTTGAAAATGGGGCACAAGAGAAAAACACTTAAGAATATTGTGCACAATGCCCTGGCCGACGGCTGAAGTCTCCGTGGCAGGACGAAGCGGGCCCGTCTGCCTTGCCTTCCACTGAGTCCAGCTGTGCTGAAGCAGGAGAGGGGGAGCTCAGACACTAAATATTTAGTGCAAGTTAGTTCTGTTAAACTATCTAATGTTTTGTTCTGTGCATATTATTTTTACTCGTACATTTATGATATATAAGTCTGTGTAATACACTTTTATATGCTGCATTTCCTACGGTTTATTTGAGACAATTTTTAAATTTGTGTAGGATCTTTATCTTTAAGGTATAGCTCCGCTGTGACCAAACGTTATTTCAATTAATGTTGGTAACCATGGTTTTGTTGCATATTGAATATGATAAAGGGGTTTCACTAAATGAGATGTTTTTCAATAGCATAAAAAGTCTGTTTTTTAAAAGCATAAATGTCGATTTCACCCATTCTCTGCTTGAATTGAAAAATAAAGATAAACGGTAAATTCTTTCTAAAATAAACGTCAACATTAATCGTCGATTTGGCAAAAAAAAAATTAAAATTGAATAGCAGCAAGCCTATATATAATGGTACTGCATGTATATTATACAAAGAAAATTAGTGAAAATGATTGCAAAACAAAGCACTGTATTACAGACATTTACAAAACAGCATTCCAAAACCAGTTGTTACCGTGCTTTCTCAGTCCCTGAGAAACAGAAATAACGTTTAAATACAACAACAACACAAAATTAAGCACACAAAGACACACTGGCTTTGGAGGTAATCTAAACAAATCTTGTTTTATCTTTAACTGTACAGTAATTATTTTACTGTAAAAAAAAGTTTTATAGGTCTCACTGGTGTAAAAGTCGCTCCCCCCTTTTTGAGACTTCAATTTTAGGAAAAGCGGCTTTTTGTGTTTAAAATACTTTTTTTACAATTGATTTTTTCCTACATGCTCTACACTGATAAAGAAAGAAAGATACACAGGTTTAGTTTTGAAACAACCCTTGTTTGCAACCGTTTATTCCATCAATAATTTTACAGTGTTGTTTTTCATTTTTAATTAAACTGCTAGAAACTATTCCATTTTTCAAAATTTCTAAAATTTAAAAAAAGTAATAATTAACAGAGCATAAAATCAAGTTATACATCCCACATGACATCTGTATTAGCCTACTGGTATTTTATTTTAGTTTATCAATACCCAAACAAGTTCAAGAACATATCTTCTTTGCTTTACTGAACATTTCTTTCCAAAACCATACTTAGACAATAGTTCCAGCTGGATTGGCTTTTACAAATTTGTTGTATTAATTCAAATTTAAAAGAAAAGTATTAAAACAGTGCTGCTTGCATCAATTAAAAAGCAAAAAAAAAAAAAAACAACCAAAAAAACAATAAACTAAACAGTGCCTCATCTAATAACCACTAAACAAAACATTTTCATGTTTCATACGGTGAAGTACAATTGCATTACATTTCCAGCTGTACAAATACATTTTATGTTGTTAATCAGAACCATAACTACAGTACACACATACAAGTGCTCCTCTACGTTGCACTGACATGGAGAACAAGTTACAGTATGTATCAGTCATTCAAAGTACTGTACTCCATTTGTGGCAGATAATTTTAATTTATTGTTTTTTTTGTTATGTACAGTGCTTTGTGATACTTCGGTATGAAAAGCGCTATATAAATGTAATAAATAATTAAATAAATAAATATATACGGTACACCCTCGCTATAACACCCTTCATTATAACGAACCTGGCCCCTGGATCCCAAATAAAAAAAAAACAAAAAAAAGATAATATAAACACACACTGTCAACATCCCGGTCTGTACGCAAGGGATGCCACCTCCGTAGTGAAGTCAACAAACCATTTTATGGTGCAACAAAGCTGGAAACTATATTGATCATTTGAAAAAAAAGTTATAACGTAGGTATAGCTCGGTCATGAATATAGGTTGTCACAAAGCACTTTTTTGGCTTGTTCAGCAACCATGCGACAAAGCAAAAAAACAACAAAATAAAACTTGAGGATCTGATGAACTTTTCACGTCACACTTTTCATGTAGGGTTGATTTGGAATAAAAGTTCAGCTTTTTGGCATTTTGTACTGCGTTTTAATTTTTTAACAAACAGGGTAACACAAAGGCAGAATACTGCATACATGAGATGAACAGGTACATGCAGTTCTACTTGTATTCACAAACTCATCTCATTAACTTACTCCAACAGTTTACCATTCATTTTGATTGTCCTTTCACTATAACAAACCTCTCGATATAACGAACACAAGGCTTGGACCCCAACAGGTTCGTTATAGCGAGGGTGTAATGTGTGTATGTGTGTGTGTTGTGTGTGTGTGTATAGATATATACAGTACCAGTCAAAAGTTTGAGTACACTTGCTGGAAACTAGGTGTTTTTTCATAATTGACAATGTTTTACGTCGTATACGTTTCTGTAAATACTTGAAAATGAAAACACATGTTACAATATGCAAAACAAAACATAAGGAGTATCAAAGCAATGTTCAAGAAAATTGAAAATTGTCTCTAAATCTTGGATTCCTCAAAATAGCCACCCTTTGCCTTAAAAACAGTCTCACAAACACGAGGCATTTGGTTAACAAGTTTCAGCAGGAAATCAACCGACATGTCTTCCCAGCTCTTTTGCAGCAATTCCCAGAGATGTAGGGCACTTGTGGGTAGCTTTGCTTTGACTCTTCTGTCCAGTTCGTCCCATACAAGTTCTACGGGATTGAGGTCTGAAGACTGGGCAGGCCAGGTCATTAGATTGAGTTGTCCTTCACTTTCCTTCTTCGCCAGATAGTTCTTGCACAACTTTGAGGTGTGTTTCGGGTCATTGTCTTGCTGAAGAATGAAGGACTGCCCAACTAGCCACAATCTTAATGGAATGGCATGCCTCTGAAGTATGCTGTGATAGCCATGCTGGTTGAGCTTGCCATGGACTTGGTAAAGATCACCAACTCTGTCACCAGCAAAGCAACCTCAGACCACGACACTGCCTCCTCCATGCTTGACAGTGGGAACCACACATGCAGAACTCATGCGCTCACCCTCTCTCCGTCTTACAAATACTCGGTGGTTGGACCCAAATATTTCAAATTTTGACTCATCGGTCCATAAGACCGACTTCCACTCCTCAAACGTCCAGTTTCTGTGTTTTTTGGCCCAGGCAAGTCTCTTCCTCTTATTCTGCACTCTTAACAATGGTTTCTTTGAAGCAATTCTTCCAGTTAGGTCAGCTTCACGCAATCTCTGAACAGTTGATGTTGAAACATCTGTACTTCTAGTAGCATTTAGCTGAGCTTGTATTTCAGGGGCAGTTAAATCGCCAGTTTCGCAGACTTGTGACTCGAATGAACTTGTTCTCTGATTCTGAGGTCACCTTTGGCCTGCCTGATCTTGTTCGGTCCTCATGAGTGCGAGTTTCCTCAAATCGTTTGATGGTCTTGGCCACAGCAGTTACAGACACTTGCAAAGTTCTTGCGATTTGTCTTAAAGATTGACCTTCATTTCTTAAAGTAATTAGACTTTTTTCTTTGCTTAACTGAGCGTTTTGTGCCATTTTCTGCTCCCTTACATTCAGGAATGACAAACTTGTGCCTATGCTACCTATATTTATAGTAATCATGGACCCTCACCTGTTAACAATAATTGGTGACAAAAGGTTAATTAGGTAATATGCTAGTTAACTCAAGAGAACATCTAACAAAGACACTTTTATACTTAGGCCAGTGTTCTAACACCATGTTATACACATTTCAGACTTTTAACTGACTTGGGCTTCAGACTAAAATCCCCTTGCTTTGGGTGACCATTTCATTGAAATTGACAAGATTTACATTTTCATTTAAAAATAAAATTTTTGAATGCAATTCACTTATGATTATCAGCTTATATAAGTACACGTATCATATAATGAAATATTAAGTGTTTATAGACAAGTTTATACAGTTAAAAGCATAATCATGAAAAACCTGGTTTCAAGCAGGTGTACTCAAACTTTTGACTGGTACTGTATATATATATATATATATATATATATATATATATATATATATATATATATATATATATATATATATATATATATATATAGCTCTGGAAAAAATTAAGAGACCACTGCAAAATTATCAGTTTCTCTGGTTTTACTATTTATAGGTATGTGTTTGGGTAAAATGGACATTTTTGTTTTATTCTATAAACTACTGACAACATTTCTCCCAAATTCCAAATAAAAATATTGTCATTTAGAGCATTTATTTGCAGAAAATGACAACTGGTCAAAATAACAAAAAGATGCAGTGTTGTCAGACCTCGAATAATGCAAAGAAAATAAGTTCATATTCATTTTAAACAACACAATACTAATGTTTTAACTTAGGAAGAGTTCAGAAATCAATATTTGGTGGAATAACCCTGATTTTCAAGCACAGCTTTCATGCGTCTTGGCATGCTCTCCACCAGTCTTTCACATTGATGTTGGGTGACTTTATGCCACTCCTGGCGCAAAAATTCAAGCAGCTTCGGCTTTGTTTGATGGCTTGTGACCATCCATCTTCCTCTTGATCACATTCCAGAGGTTTTCAATGGGGTTCAGGTCTGGAGATTGGGCTGGCCATGACAGGGTCTTGATCTGGTGGTCCTCCATCCACACCTTGATTGACCTGGCTGTGTGGCATGGAGCATTGTCCTGCTGGAAAAACCAATCCTCAGAGTTGGGGAACATTGTCAGAGCAGAAGGAAGCAAGTTTTCTTCCAGGACAACCTTGTACTTGGCTTGATTCATCGTCCTTCACAAAGACAAATCTGCCCGATTCCAGCCTTGCTGAAGCACCCCCAGATGAGTCCAATTTTCAGCTTTGCCCAACACCTGGTCGTCTAATGGTTAGGCGGAGACCTGGAGAGGCCTACAAGCCACAGTGTCTCGCACCCATTGTGAAATGTGGTGGAAGATGGGTGATGATCTGGGGTGCTTCAGCAAGGCTGGAATCGGGCAGATTTGTCTTTGTGAAGGGCATGAATCAAGCCAAGTACAAGGTTGTCCTGGAAGAAAACTTGCTTCCTTCTGCTCTGACAATGTTCCCCAACTCTGAGGACTGGTTTTCCAGCAGGACAATGCTCCATGCCACACAGCCAGGTAAATCAAGGTGTGGATGGAGGACCACCAGATCAAGACCCTGTCATGGCCAGCCCAATCTCCAGACCTGAACCCCATTGAAAACCTCTGGAATGTGATCAAGAGGAAGATGGATGGTCACAAGCCATTAAACAAAGCCGAGCTGCTTGAATTTTTGCCAGGAGTGGCATAAAGTCACCCAACATCAATGTGAAAGACTGGTGGAGAGCATGCCAAGGCATGAAAGCTGTGCTTGAAAATCAGGGTTATTCCACCAAATATTGATTTCTGAACTCTTCTAAGTTAAAACATTAGTATTGTGTTGTTTAAAAATGAATATGAACTTATTTTCTTTGCATTATTCGAGGTCTGACAACACTGCATCTTTTTGTTATTTTGACCAGTTGTCATTTTCTGCAAATAAATGCTCTAAATGACAATATTTTTATTTGGAATTTGGGAGAAATGTTGTCAGTAGTTTATAGAATAAAACAAAATGTCCATTTTACCCAAACACATACCTATAAATAGTAAAACCAGAGAAACTGATAATTTTGCAGTGGTCTCTTAATTTTTTCCAGAGCTATATATATATATATATATATATATATATATATATATATATATATATATATATATATATATAAATTAAATCAAAGAAACTACAAAATGATATCGCAGAAGTCAACTGGAAGTTATACGTAGTACAGTATTTCATGTTAGATTTGAAAATGTCACATTTTTAAATTCTTGTCAGTTTTTCATTAAGTATATGGAAAAATACAAAGCGGTATGTAATTCAATATGTTAATGTAACATTATTCAGCAGGTTTCATTCAACGCTGTGAAGCAGAATGAGTAATTCAATAGGGTGATGAAAACTTTGTTACCCGTTGTTAATGTAATATTTCAGCGACTGTCGACAGATTAGAAGTGACAGAACAAGAAAAAAACTCTCTGAAATGCTGGTCAGGCTTTTTTAAGTGTTTTCCTCCCCATGTTAGAATGTCTAATTGTGTTCCTTCCCATCAGAAATTCTCCACAATAGCTCAGGAGAACAGTGGGCATCCTCTGATACCATGACCACTACCGGCGCTGGAAGACAAAGGCCAGCCCTGCAGGGGTCTGCTTGAGCTCACAGGGCCCCTGGCCAGTAGGGTTCACTGTATCACTCATTTTGTACACAAGATAGTGGTGCCTTCACCAGGCGAGCCACTCTGGAGTCCAAGCACACTCCTAGATAGGAGACTGTATAAGAAGGCGTGAACTGGCTCTTCGCATGATTCACCATAAGACCCAACCGTTGAAGGTGGCCGGTGACAAGTTCCATGTGGGCCTCTGCCTGTGCTGGAGCCTGCGCACAAATGAGCTAGTCGTCCAGATGATTGAGCACTCTGATGCTTTTGAGTCTCAATGGAGCCAGGATAGCTTCCATCCACTTTGAGAAGGCAAGGGGAGCTAGAGAGAGGCCAAACGGCAAGACCCGGAACTCGTACGCTATTCCCTGAGAGGCGAATCGCAGGTACTTCCTGTGCGCTGGTTTTATGGGGATGTGGAAATAGGTGTCTTTGAGGCCCACTGTAGTGAACCAGTCACCTGGCCTGATTGACGCAACAGCTGTTGCATCATCAACATTTTGAACCTCCTTTGACAGGATGACCTGATGAGGTCAAGGATCAGTCTGAGGCCACCATCCCGCTTGGGCACAGTTCTACTCCAAGTACCTGGAGCAGAACTGTGACAAACCTGGGGTGAGCTTGCCACATGCAGGCCCGTCTTCACTTGTCTTTTGTGTAAAAAGGAACAGGTAGGTTTTAAACAGGGCAGGCCTGTATGTTTATTTTAAACTTCAAAAACAAAAATAAAGAAAACCAAAAACCTAACTCCTTCCAGGAGTGCTAACTAAATAAAATCAGTTAGCCCTTTGTTTTGTTTTCTGCAGAGGAGGAAGCTGCCACATAAAAATATTTGTTACCATACATGTTATAATGTATACAGTCCATTCCCTTTTGGTGGGGGCAGGTACCAAACTGCCACTATCGGGAGGGTGGCAGTATAACAAAGGCCATTACAAACTAATAAAATTCAAAAACTGCACACAAAAACTTTTATTATAATAAGTAATAAGCATAATAAATAAGGACCAGGACCGGAGACACAATTGGAAACTAAATGGACATAGATTTAGGACAGAGAGTGGAGGGGTATGGAATGGGTTACCTAGTCCTGTTGTTCATGCTGAAATCACTGGGGTCCTTTAAGTTTTTCTTCCAGTCAGCTACTAGAAACAGGACGAGCACAGCTGGGCCAAATGCCCTCCACTCATTTGTAAATGTCTTATTTCGCACTGTAACAATGCCACTACTGTGCTCTGTACAGCATGCCACACAGATTTCAAGGGCTATGCAGGTATTTTCTGAATTGTAATTGATTATGAGCATCTCACTAGTGGTAATGTGAGAAAGACTGCCATGCATTGATATTTGCTCAGCTAAGTGCGATCAGCAAGGGTTACGGTACAACAGGGGAAGAATGCATTGGTTATACAGTATCTGACAGAATGTGAGGGTTACAGCTATGCTCTACTTGGTATTTCAGGCAGTTCTCTCGAGGAGCCCCTGAGCAGTGCTTACCTGAGGTGTGGGCGGCTCCACTTTGCGTTTCTTCTTCTGGCTCTGTTTGTTACTCCGCGGGTAAACGATCAGGGTCTCTCTCCACCTGCCACACAAAGAGTGGAGAATTCAGGAGCTCGCATCTGAACAGACTTCAACGCAAAACTATTGTCAAAGCTTTTTCTGCACCAAAAATTGCACCATATTTTGTAATAATAGAACAAGCAAAAAAGAAAGAATGTAGGACACTGGTACTCAGGATCACGTAAATGAATTCTTAATCGCCTGAAGTTGTTTTTCTGGTAAACACTACAGGGGCTGAACCCTTTACAATGATGTAACAAGTTTATTTTTCTTTTAGAAAAAAAAATAGCCCTATTTGCAAATCTTTACCTGTTATTGTTTTAAAAAAATATTTTGAATAATGAATTCCTCTGCAGTCTACAACAGTATACTTATGTCCAGGAACACAGACTTTAATTAAACCACTGTGAGAATGGAGTCCAAGCTGAACTTTCTGTTCAGAACTGTTCTAGGTCACCCATGAAATCTTCAGTACACACTTCTGTGGAACAAGACTGTTATTTCACTAAGCTGTACTAAGTGGTCACAATAGAAGATAGAAGTGATGCATTCATTATATGTAAAAGGTAAACTAAATACCAGATACTCGGGTTCCAACTTTCAGAACTTGAGAACAGTCATATAATTTTGTCATTACTCAACAGCTATAGCAAAAAATATCTAAGGCCTTAAACAACCCTGTTAAAAACGTCCAAACATAAGGGCACACACGCAACTGTCTGCTGTCTAATGAAATCTTAAACATGGTCAGATCTCACCTAAATCAACGTCTGCCAGAAATGAATCCTGCCTCGGCCACTGCTGTCTCTGATGGGAGCCCTTGTCCTGGACTGTGCTGGGATCCCATACGGCACTATAACATTTTCTAACTAATGATATTAGATAAACTGCATCACCAGTGACAGCAATCCCTATTATAGAGTGTCCACACAGCCGGTGGGAAAGGTCGTTTGCATTACAGTGTTACTGGATTAGCAAAAGGAATGCTGCAGCTTACAGGATTAAAACACATTGAGGTGGGTCTGTAGAGGAATTATGTTTGGACCTTATTTAAACTGGTCCAGAAGTAAGATCTGATAGTGAAATGGTGTTCTAATCTCTCAGGTGTTAGCACACAGGAGGGAGACACTGCATCCGTTTTGCTCAGGCTGTTTTCACCGGTTTTCTGGTGGGTTTGTTTCTCTGAAAGCAAGCAAGGCTATGAGGCTCTGCATGCCTTGATGGATCTGAACATTTGTAAAAGGCTTCAAAATGGGGGAATGAAGCACAGCTACAGATTTTATACCCCGCAACCACATTACTAAATAGATCATTTTTATACCACACATGGAACTACATTTCCAGGAGTTATTTCCATGTTATGTCATTGAACGTTAGTGACCAGAACTTTTTATTTTGTATTTTGACAAACTGCAAAGTAAATACCACTTGTTAAGCATACAAAATATTTTAAGATGGAAGTAAACTTTGATCTAAATTTTTACTAAGATGAGGGTATTTTAATAGAGGATTTTCAAAAAGACTTTACAAAACTCCAGGTGCGAAGAATGCACTTGTCTTCACCCAGCTCATCTGTATGAAGCGACGAGCTCTGCACTTAACCCCAAACCATGCCAACATTTAGATGACTAGTCTAAACGTTTGTGTGAATTTAACTTAAGTTTTTTAGTATTTCTAAATGATGCCAAATTCAATCCAGACAGGTCCTTGTGAAACGGATTTCAGAATCGTGCAGACTGTAACATGAAGAAATGATATGCATGAGAAATCTGAGGACTCTTGACATGACTGACACCAACTGTTTTGGCTACGCAGTGGGCCTGGAAGTAACCACAAAGCCGCACTGCGTAGTACTCTGTGTGAGGGTTCGCCAAGTTATTTTCTGCCAGAACTTCCAGTCCTCGATTCAAACAATAACCAGCTGGAATAAAATAAATAAATAAATAAATAAAACTTATTTCCAAGGGAAAAAGTAGACTTCATTTGGAATTCATCTGGGACAAATTAGGAAGCTGTCTCCAGGACACAGAGAAGCACAATAAACAAGCCTGTTAAAAATAAACAGCTTGTATTCATTGTAATTATTGCAGCCTCTTCAGAGCCTTGGTCTTGTCTTTCAGACAAGCATCATTCTACTCTCAGATAACACTTTGCATCACAATAATATAGTTTGCCTCTGGGCACTACTCAAGGCAATGCCTGGTACATTTGGAAGCAGATGTGAGATAATGTATTCTCATATCTACAGCAAGCAAATTATACTTGAGAGTAATTTTACTGCACACCTGAGTTTCCCTGGATTTTTTCCACAGACTAATTGACACAGGTAATAGGTTTCAGAAAATATATAAAAGAAGCAGGAGGTTTACATTAGGTGTTTAACACACAAAAGGGCTTGCGATTAAAATGGTTTGCTGGGTTTGGCATTAGAAAAGCTGGCATCAGGACTATGAAAACCACCACCAGTTAACACCTTCCTTGCTTTGCCAGGTATGAGACAACTTATTTTAAATATCAGTTCAACAATGGTAACTGATGCAGCCTTATTAGTGATGACTGCTGGTACACTGACAGGGTTGACAGCAAGGCCTGCCCCTGAATATCTAATGAAAGACCAAGTCTCAACATTCCCATGAACTATAAAGCAAGTGTCTGAGGACTGCCACTGTATTTCATCCTGTGTAACCATATGACTGTGGTCTTTTTTAATGAACCTATCATCTTAATAAAGCACAAGAGGGTATGTGTTATCGTGGATATTGTCAGAGTGACAATATCCACGATAACTCTCTCTAGTCTACTATTGCTTTTATAAAATGGATTTACCAACTTTTTATAAACACAGAAAAGAGAAATCGATACTAAAGTATATTGTTTTGTTTAAACTGTGTATTTTGGCCCTTGTGTCCATTTTGTTTGTTCCTGTTTTTGTTGTGACTTAAATGTGTGCAACAGCGCTTCACTGCAGCTTCTGTCTCTGAGTCTCTATACAGAGCTTCACTGCAGCTTCTGTCTCTGAGTCTCTATACAGCGCTTCACTGCAGCGTCTGTCTCTGAGTCTCTATACAGTGCTTCACTGCAGCTTCTGTCTGAGTCTCTATAAAGAACGTCCTGCTCCAGGAACCTACTAATCTATGCAAACCCTCTTGACACTGTTTCGGATCAACATCCCCTAAACTAACATACTTCTGGGCTCCCGGAATCCCGGCCTCCTCACGGCGACTCCTGCCTCTTTAAATGGCCTCTGCTGGGCAATGCCTTTGTGAGCACCGTCTTGCAGTGAAAGGGTTTTGTGTAGCTAATCCTATGGAACGGACGCTCACCTCCTTGATGTCAACAAAGCGCCCCTCTGTGTAGCATTGCGGCGCAGTCACCTCGAGCTGCACACACGCCCGCCAGCCAATCAGGCCTCCCGATCAACTCAGCACCGGGCGAGCCTACCTGCTCAATTACTTCCTGTTGCGTGTCCCAGCTGCTTCCATAAAGGCACACATGCACTCAAGAACCAGCTACAGGGTCTCCCTGTCACACTGCCGATAACATCTTCGGCCGTGACGCTATCCTGTCACACAGTGGCAGTATCTTTAAAAAAGCATCCTATATGTAAGGGCAAATGTTTTGTAAAAAAAGTCATCTGAGGTAGAATTGTAATGCTTGATACAATATTTCATTAAGGCTCCGGAGTGGCTCCAGAGCTGATGGAGACCCCCTGCTCCAGAGCTGATGGAGACCCCCAGCTCCAGCTCCGGAGCTGATGGAGACCCCCAGCTCCAGCTCCAGAGCTGATGGAGACCCCCAGCTCCAGCTCCAGAGCTGATGGAGACCCCCTGCTCCAGAGCTGATGGAGACCCCAGCTCCAGCTCGGAGCTGATGGAGACCCCAGCTCCAGCTCCAGAGCTGATGGAGACCCCCAGCTCCAGCTCCAGAGCTGATGGAGACCCCCAGCTCCAGCTCCAGAGCTGATGGAGACCCCCAGCTCCAGCTCCAGAGCTGATGGAGACCCCCAGCTCCAGCTCCAGAGCTGATGGAGACCCCCAGCTCCAGCTCCAGAGCTGATGGAGACCCCCAGCTCCAGCTCCAGAGCTGATGGAGACCCCCAGCTCCAGCTCCAGAGCTGATGGAGACCCCCAGCTCCAGCTCCAGAGCTGATGGAGACTCCCTGCTCCAGCTCCAGAGCTGATGGAGACCCCCAGCTCCAGCTCCAGAGCTGATGGAGACCCCCAGCTCCAGCTCCAGAGCTGATGGAGACCCCCAGCTCCAGCTCCAGAGCTGATGGAGACCCCCAGCTCCAGCTCCAGAGCTGATGGAGACCCCCCAGCTCCAGCTCCAGAGCTGATGGAGACCCCCAGCTCCAGCTCCAGAGCTGATGGAGACCCCCAGCTCCAGCTCCAGAGCTGATGGAGACCCCCAGCTCCAGCTCCAGAGCTGATGGAGACCCCCAGCTCCAGGTCCGGAGCTGGTGGAGACCCCCAGCTCCAGCTCCAGAGCTGATGGAGACTCCCTGCTCCAGCTCCAGAGCTGATGGAGACCCCCAGCTCCAGCTCCTGAGCTGATGGAGACCCCCTGCTCCAGCTCCGGAGTGGCTCCAGAGCTGATGGAGACCCCCAACTCCACCTCCAGGCTACGGGTTACGAGAGCAGTGCACACTTTTTGATCAAACAAAATATTACATTTTTATATACTGTAGCTTGAAGTATTCCCATGTTTTCCAGTAAAAGTACTATAGCCACAAGAGATGTCATTTTTTGTCACAGTTTGTTTCCTGCAGAAGAAGGCAACAGAGCTTCAGCAAGTGTGAATACTTAAAACTTTTCCAGTTATTTTTCTAAGTGTGAATATTTAAAACTTTTCTTGGGCCTATCAAATTATTTTCTGATTCAGTACACCCTATATACAAAAAGCTTCTTTAAACAAAAACACAAAAAAACAACAAAAAAAAGCATGATCGGAAGATCCTACCTGTCATGCTTTTATTATCCTAGGCTCCTATCTATGTTTCACTGCATTTGACAATAATCGTTCACTCCCTGTCCTCTTACTACGCATTTCTACGCAATTATGAGGACCCTCTCTATATGTCTGCACTGGGTGTCATAAAAGGTAATGGTGGCAGAAACGGAATACATGATTTGAGTTGATAATTTTGGACGACTCCTTATATCAACAGAAATATGATGTACAGAAGAACATAAGAAAGTTTACAAACGAGAGGAGGCCATTCAGCCCATCTTGCTCATTTGGTTGTTAGTAGCTTATTGATCCCAGAATCTCATCAAGCAGTTTCTTGAAGGATCCCAGGGTGTCAGCTTCAACAACATTACTGGGGAGTTCCAGACCCTCACAATTCTCTGTGTAAAAAAGTGCCTCCTATTTTCTGTTCTGAATGCCCCTTTATTTAATCTTCATTTGTGACCCCAACCCTACTGCGGAGAAAATACACCTTCTGAACAGTATAGCACATGACATTTACTGACCGGATAATTCTGGTCATTTACAAATACTTCTAACACCCAATGGAAGGATTAAAAAAATCACTTAAAAATGACAACCACTGCCATTTAATTTTATTTTACAAAGCTAAAGAAAGCGAGGGTTCCCTAAACCAACAAACCAGCTCGTTAGTTCATCAGTTCATAGAGGTACAGAGATAGCATACAAGGGTCCCTAAACCAGCTCATTAGTGTAGGTCTTTCATAACTCATAGAGGTACAGAGATAGCATACAAGGGCCCCTAAACCAGCTCATTAGTGTAGGTCTTTCATAACTCAGAGGTAACAGTGACAGCACACAAGGGCCCCTAAACCAGCTCATTAGTGTAGGTCTTTCATAACTCACAGAGGTAACAGTGACAGCACACAAGGGCCCCTAAACCAGCTCATTAGTGTAGGTCTTTCATAACTCACAGAGGTAACAGTGACAGCACACAAGGGCCCCTAAACCAGCTCATTAGTGTAGGTCTTTCATACCTCATAGAGGTACAGAGATAGCACATGAGGGCCCCTAAACCAGCTCATTAGTGTAGGCCTTTCATACCTCATACAGGTACAGAGATAGCACACAAGGGCCCCTAAACCAGCTCATTTGTGTAGGTCTTTCATACCTCATAGAGGAAACGGTGACACCACACGAGGGCCCCTGAACCAGCTCATTAGTGTAGGTCTTTCAATATATCCTTCACCACGTTTCAATAGGTAAATGGATTAAAGCCAAATAAAAGTATCCTGTAACAGACTGGTGTTATTGCAAGCTTCATTCGGCATACACTGTAGTTTTATGTACAGGTCCATGACACATACAATCCTAGTAGGGGCTGAAAGAATCTGATTCGTCAGCCTGTAATGTGGAGGCTGGGCTTCCATTCAAAAGGGAAAAGATAACTGGACAGCTTGGCTTTCCAATGGCAGTACAAAGAGATATCTTGGAGTAGTCTGAAATATTAATATTATGTATTTAAATGTTAAGGATTTTAATTTAATATGGAAAACATATCTTTGCCATTCTCATTCAGTTGAAATTTTTAATGATCTGTATATATTATTTATTATTATTATTTATTTCTTAGCAGACGCCCTTATCCAGGGCAACTTACAATTGTTACAAGACATCACATTGTTTTTACATACAATTACCCATTTATACAGTTGGGTTTTTATTAGAGCAATCTAGGTAAAGTACCTTGCTCATGGGTACAGCAGCAGTGTCCCCCACCTGGGATTGAACCCACGACCCTCCGGTCAAGAGTCCAGAACCCTAACCACTACCCCACACTGCTGCCCCATATAAAACTTGAATTCATAATGGAAATTACATGAGTTTGAAGCATATTCTGTTGAATACATTGAATGAAAAGGATACTTTGTCAAACAGTATGTCTAAATTCAATGAGAAACAATCATTTTTTTCAATGATGAGAACAGCAAAAATTAAAAACCACCGAAGAAAACAGATTTCAAGGAACTGGCCACTACCAGAAAACGCAAGAATCGTCAAACAGCACCATGCAGCTGCTGGTTAAAAGTGCGAAACAAAGCGAGGGAACGTTATTATCATAACCCTGGTTCCCTGAAACAGAAATGTAAGAGGAGAGCCTGAGTTGTTTTTCCACTGCAGAACCGAGCCTTGCTACTGATGTCACATGCAAAAACAGTTGTTATTAATTATTGTTATTAATTAACTCAGTTTGTCAAAAAATGCACAAACAAAAGGTGTTCAAAAATTAATAGACCAAATATATTTAGGAATGTCTTTATAATCCACACACTTTATTGATTATATCGACTTAGTAAAGTTCAATTAATTCTGTTGAAGGGGAAAAAAGAAGGTTTTAAAAATATGATTTGCCAAAGATATCCCGTTTAAGGATATTTGTTATTCTTTTTAGTTTAGGTTCTTAAAAAAAAAAAAAAAAAGCAGCAGCTGAGCAGCGAGAGCCGCAGTTGTATGCATGGCGCCGAGGGTTCTGAGCATCCACTTATTTTTCCCCATGCAGTGCATAGGCTGCAGTATAGTACTCCTGTCTTTACTGTAGTTTAAAATAAAGAAGCAACACGTTGTTTAGACTATATTACACATTTGCCATATGGCTGTATTTTTTTTTGTTTGTTTTCTTTTTGCAATTACATTCAATTTACATTAAAAAAAAATAAATCATGTGCCAAATTGTCAAAAGTTCTACTTTTCTACAGTCATTTTACAGTGAGCTAGAATTTTTTATTTTTTATTTTACAAACAACATTTGTGCTTTTTTGTTAGAAAACCAGTCATGCTTTGCCAGTGTAGAACTTATCAAAATGAAACCATGACGTAAAGTTAAAAGCCTAAGTATATTGTTTAAAATCAATACTTAACTTCCCAATGTACGCAGTGCTCACACAGATCATGTTTTACGCCTCAAGCCTGGGACACACATGGGCAGCCTGGCATCCCTAGCGGGGAGTGGTGAGGGGTGATGCCGCAAAATTGGTGGACACACAATAGCGTATGAGGTGGCGGTTTCCACAGTAAACCATGTCCCTACCAATACATCCAAACTGGCCACAAATTATGGACTGGACTTCCAGTGATGATGAGACAGAAGAGGAATAATTTCAAACTAAATTATATGCTGTTTATCAGTATAAGTCCAGTATATTTTATTAAAGAAAATATTGTTATTTACGGACCAGGAAAGAAACTGGAGGAATTGTACTGTGCAACAGTGTGTTTCCCATCATCTCAACGCTATCTTGTCATTCATGAATAGTGAGCTGATTTAAACGTTACAAAATTGAAATGTACATGTATTGCTTCACTCTGTGTTTGAGATTTCTTAGTTATATTTTAAATAAATGGCAATTTAGTGTTAATTTAGTAGGGCAACTCTTCATTATGCTTTTAAAAGAAATTGCCTTATGATTCTGAAAGCTTCATTTTCCCCCTTAACTTTCTGTTCTTAAAGAATTAAATATCAAGAACTGTATTACCCCTAACAGGCACCAAATAAAACCAGCCCAAAATGTTTTGAATGTAATTTGGGATGAACATGTCATCTTGTTACTTGTGTTTGTGATGACGTATTATAAGATATTAATCACACAAATCATGTTGATGGATATTCTGAAGTTTTCATCCAGATATGACGTATCATGCAATCCCAAACCACCCATCTGATTGGTTAGAGCTAGAGTTGCCATTGTAGGAAAATGTCTTGGCTGCAAAATATTGCTTGCCTAGCAATATTTTGCCATTCTAAAATTCTGCCGCTGCGTTACTTTTCCACTACGGTAATCTTTCTTCAATGTGAGTTCAGTCTCACAGAAATTAATGGTGCTTTTTCCGCGCCGCTCATGTGTGTCCCAGGCGCCACGAAGACAGTTCAGTGCCGCTTCCTGCTTCATTTGGTCACCGACGATAATAATGATTATCAACGTGATAAAATTATCATTGCAAAAAAAATGATCGTGCTTATCGATATTATTGATTATATTTCCAACCCTACGTGATATTGTGTTTGCAAGAGATGGATGCAAGCCCTTAACAGGATTTTTCCAATCTCGCACTAGCAGTGAATTCCTGGACAGGAAAAACAGATGAGAGCATCTGATAGTGTGGATATAGCGATCGGATCAGATAATCTGAGAGCTAGCAACAGCACCAGACCACGACTGTAACGGACAATGAAGTCATCTACTTTAGCTTAAATACACATTTCTTGTTACTAAAGGTATTACCTTGGATAGAAAGATGGCCTGAACTGCTTGTCATTTATGTAAGTCATTATCTATTAGCCTGCTAGCAAACTGTTTCCTGGGTTACTGGGAAATATGGCAGCTGGTAAACCCTATATATAAACTGGGAAACTCCTGCCAGTACGTGACTTGGATAGCTGGTAAACCCCTTATATAAACTGGGACATTCCTGCCAGTACGTGACTTGGATAGCTGGTAAACCCTATATATAAACTGGGAAACTCCTGCCAGTGTGTGACTTGGATGACTTGGACTCCGATCTCTGCTCCAGAGCCATAAACCCACAATGTGTGCTCTGGACCCCCTCCCCATTCACCTCTTCCAGGCTGCTGCCCCTGCTCTACTCCTTTTAACTTCCTCTCTAGGGTGTGTGAACTATGCATCAGCTGCAGAGTCACTTACAATTACGTCTCACCCAAAAGACGGAGCACAAGGAGGTTAAGTGACTTGCTCAGGGTCACACAATGAGTCATTGGCTGAGGTGGGATTTGAACTGGGGACCTCCTGGTTACAAGTCCTTTTCTTTAACCACTGGACCACACAGCCTCCTCCCTTTTATTGTAATACTGCTTTGGGTATTGCGGGACGGTATACCTTTTAATAACCTGTCAGCCTCAATGACACCCCTCTGTACAGACCACAGGGACCATTTTCATCAAAGTACTCACTCACTGACCTCTAGGTGGCAGACTTGTACAGACTGCAATGTTTACTGTCTCAATGTCTGAGTCTTATCACAGCTAGGAGGATTGATTTTATAAACAATCAGCTTAACTACATTCTTGTTTCAGTAGGTACAACCTATTCTTAAATAAAAACTTAAATGTATAATAGTATGATTGAGGTAGACATGTTTCACCTGAAGTGTTTAATATTACATCTTGAAGACTTCAGCAAAATTAAAACCAGACAATAAATACCTTGCCTCTACGGTGTTAAAACCCCTTTGCTTATTGGCAATGCCTTTACATAAAAACATGAACAAAAATCTACGAACAAGGGTTCCTAGTAGCTGATTGATCTTAAAACTTCCAGTGATTCCACATCAATCACATGACTAGGTAGCCCATTCCATACCCTCACCCCTCTCCATGTGAAGAAATGTCTCCTTCTCTGTGCCTCAAGTCAATCTCCAATTAATTTGCAATTGTTCCTGGTTTCTGTGCTGCAAGTATTGGTTATTTGTCAACTCAATGAAGCCCCCTCCCCCCCCCACATACCAATGCCACACTCCCACTTTTACTGCTGTCTTGAGACTCCCAAATTCTTGTGCTGAGACCTGGTTTACTAGCGCACCCATTTCTGAGACCTGGTTTACTGGAGCACACGTTTCTGAGAAAATACCAAAAAAATTAAAAATAAAATTGCTGTCTTTATACTATTGTCTTTATACTAATGTATTTTTTTTGCGGTTTGTAAACACTACAGAAAAATACAAAAAGACACTTCTGCACATTATCCACACCTCTCCAACACACCTTGAAAAATTACTGAAATCCGAGATGTCATTGAATTTATTTTTATTCATTCTGCCTGTTCTGCTCAAACTGTCTGCACTGAGAGGAAAAAAATAAATTAAAAAAAAAAAATCACTCAGTGCCGTATCAACTCCACCCCCTGGTGTATCTTTTCAATGGTAATGTACACAATATCAAAAATACAGATGTACTTTCTTTTGCATGTTTCAATTAAATTAATTTACTCAGCTTAACTTAGTGTGTAGTTCAAAGTTATATATGGGACTACTTTATTGGCGTAAGGATATTTAATTAAAAAATGTATGCTTTTTTTTTTCTTAAAATCCACTGTTTGACCTGGATTATAAATTCAATAAGGCCCTTCAGGGTGTCTTTGTCTCGTGTATAGGGGTGTGCCGATTCATCAATTCATGCAGTGAACCGTGATATGTTTCTTGATGATACGATTATCGATACAGTGACCCCTGTATAGATACAGTCTTTATTTTTTTTTATAAGGTAATTTTGTCTGCTAACATAAACATGAGCATGCACTAATTTGTATCTACACTGATAATTGGATTATAGTATTTATTAGCATGCACTCTAGCAGCCTCGCCTACCAATCGCTGTGTTCTGGGTGTTTCTGTCAAGTCCGCTGGCAGCGGGGCTCCCGAGTGGCGCATCCAGTAAAGGTGCTCCGCGTGGAGTGCAGGATGTGCCATATAGCCTGGAGATCACGAGTTTGAATCCAGGCTATGTCACAGCCGACTGTGACCGGGAGCTATTAGGAGGCAGCGCACAACTGGCTGAGCGCTGCCCAGGTAGGGAGGGCTTAGGTCGGCAGGGGAATCCACGGCTCACCGCGCATCAGCGACCCCTGTGGCCGATAGGGCGCCTGTGGTTCTGCAGTGGAGTTGTCCGCCGGCATTATAGGTCTGGTGGCATTGCTGTGGATCTGCAGTGCAAAAAATGACGGCTTGGCAGGAGCACGTTTCTGAGGAGCGTGTTCCAGCCGCCGTTCCAGTCGGCCGGGGGTTGCAAGCGGTAAGCCGAGGATACAGATAATAATAATTGGGCATACTAAATTAGGGAGAAAACCGGCGACAACTAAATTTTTATTAAAAATAAATAAATAAATAAATAAAAAGTCCGCTGGCAGCTGAGTGAACCAGAATCTGAGCGGAGGTGGGTTAATAATGTTGATAATCTCATCAGGGTGACGGTGAAATTCAACCTGCTCTGCTGGTTTAAAATCCAGCGTGGACTCGCCTCATGTTCTTGATAAGAGTTACGCAGTGCGTAAAATGTGTAAGGCTCAAATTTGCAGGGCTACAGACTGGGACTAAAATAGTTGCAAATGCACCTGTAACACAAAAATGCTGCCTTTCCCTTTAAAAGCATGTGTCAATATTTATGAATGTGCTATGACGTCGGTCTGTAAGGGGGGAAAAACCACATAGCACATGTTTTAATAAACTGGAGTGTGAGAAGGGCGGTAACAAATACATAATACTAATAATAACAATTTAATCGAATACAAGTGCTTGTGAGCGCAGATAGGTGATGTATTAATACCAGCAGAATACCGTAACCCCAGTTTCATGCAACAGTTGTGACAGTGTGTGAGTGTTGTGTAAACATTTAGTATTTAATATCGTAAATAGCAGAACCAATTTAAACTGGTTTTTACTGAAAAATAAACTAACATGCAATCATAAGTAGCATGTCTGTTACATGCTGTCAGATCAGGACTACACTGACACTGAGCATGGGAGCTGCAGCATGCTATTTCCTATGTTACACTGCTCACAATTAGAGGTGTCGTCACCAATTCCAGACCCAATGCATTCATCAGCTGCATAGATTAACCACTCAGCAGAATGCGGCAACAAACTAGTGAATACAGGCATGTTTTACTATCACTTTAGTGTCTTAACAAGTTGTTGTATTTTAAGCAGCTGAATATGGTAGCAACTAACTTGCTCCTGAAGTGGCACCCAGCAATTGAATTTGGCGACTAATTTTTTTTGGCCTGGAGCCATTGGCTCCGAACACAAAAACTGTGTCTGGAGCCCTGATTTGTAATTTTGTCTTAAATAAATTACTTTAAAAAAATAAACAGGAAACAAAAGCAAAACAGGCCGTGAAGCTTATTTGACCAAAAGTACTTTACCAGTGTTATTGCAAACACTTGCACAAGCAAATGAGACAATTGTGTGATTTTTATGTTTCATGCTTCATTTACTGTATCATGATACATATCGTATTGTGACCCTCGTATTGGGATACGTATCGTATTGTGAAGACACTGCTGATACCCAGCTCTGCTCATGTTGCACAACACCCCGAGGCATCTGTATATTCGACGCATACAGATAACCTGATGGGCCTTATTGAACATCTGGCTAGGAATACCTCAAGACATTTGACCACATCTCAAAAAACTGCTGCTGAATAACAGCCACGATTAAGACAAAAATAATCATTGTGGACCACCATCACAAAGCGCTTTACAGTGGTAGGCTGTGAACTGTGCATTATATGCAGAGTCACTTACAATTGGACATTGATTTAACATCTCCGCAGGATGGAGCACAAGGAGGATAAGTGGCTTGCTCAGGGTCACACATAGCGAGTCAGTCAGTGGCAGAGGTAAGATTTGAACCAGTGACCTTTTGGTTACAAGCCCTGGACTTTAACCACTGGACCACACTGCCTCCTGTTAAGACAATAACAGCCACAATTAAGACAAACTGACAAGTTCAAGTTTGGCATAATCATTGTCAGGGTAATCTCAGTTCCATAAGCATCAGTTTAGGAGTGAGAGGAAGTTGAAACTGTCTGGACTTTTCACAGTAATAACTTTCATTATTTATAGCAAAAAGGGAAAGGCAGTGAGGATGGGGTTTTACTTTGTGGGTGCTTTAGAATCTGTGTTTCTTTATGTGCATCATATAATTGAGATAGACTTAGACAACCAATACAAAGCAGGCCAAACGAGGAAAGTATTAACCAGCAGTGTCAACAAGCACCGTGCATACAGTAGGGGTGTAACGATTCATCGAATAGCGATGCATCGTGATCTTTTATAAAACGATCCGATACACGATCCATGGCTTATGTATCGCGATACAGCAATAAAACATTCCAAATTAGGTTTTCATTTGTAATGTATCAGCAAATAAAAAGAAAAGGATCAGTTCCATTATTCAATGGTTGTACGTAAATTGTAAGTGGGTGTGTCCCATTATGCAATGTGTAACAGAGCGGCTTCCAGAGTTTGAGAGCAATGGCGAGGAGCGACTCAGAGCTTGTGAAAGTGAAACTCAGGAGCCTAGAATTAACATTATAGATCACCAGTGTGGACATAGTACGCGTTTCCTATCACTAAAGAAAACAACTTGAAGAAACTTGACAAACAAAATACTGTGTGCAAGCTATGAAAACAAACATAAAATACACTGGAAATACAATGAACATGTCAAATACTGAAATATGCCAAATGTTGGAGTGTGCAGCCAGCGGCTGCTGTTGATTTGCAGGGAAGCACACAGATCACAGAGAAGTTTGGTGCAAAACCAATTATTTTTATATAAAACAATAATAAACAAAAAGCTAAATGAACATATCAAACAATTTGAAGAAAGAAAAAGTGAAAACCGAAAATAACTATTTATAGTCACCTAATCACAGGTACTGACTCCAATAACTGAGTCCAACCACAGAGCTGCAAAACTGCCCTCTAATCTACACAAAAGGAAGATCCTGACTGAACCAACTAACAGCCTTTATACCCTTCCAGGCCTACACACCCCCAGTATAAACCATTATGCAGGTGGTTATATAGAAACAAACCAGCAAACAGTTATTAATAATAGATATCAAAGTATTCAAAAAGAAACATAAATCAATAAATATACACTGAGTGAACAAAACATTAGGAACACCTGCTCTTTCCATGAATTAGACTGACGAGGTGAATCCAGGTGAAAGCTATGATCCCTTATTGATGTAACCTGTTAAATCCACTTCAATCAGAGTAGATGAAGGGGAGACAGGTTAAAGAAGGATTTTTAAGCCTTGACACAATTGAGACATGGATTTTGTATGTGTGCCATTCAGAGGGTAAATGGGCAAGACAAAAGATTTAAGTGTCTTTGAATAGGGTATGGTAGTAGGTGCCAGGCGAGCCGGTTTGAGTGTGTCAAGAACTGCAACGCTGCTGGGTTTTTCACGCTCAACAGTTTCCCGTGTGTATCAAGGATGGTCCACCACCCAAAGGACATCCAGCCAACGGCAGGCCAGTGGTTGAAAACGGCTCATTGATGAAAGAGGCCAAAGGAGGCTGACACGAATTGTGCAGAGCTACAGACGGGCTACAGTTAGTCAACTGACAGTCCAGTACAACATTGGTGCCGAAAGACCCATAAAAGAATGCACAACTCGTCGTACCTTGACACGAATGGGGTACGGCAGCCGACGATCTAACAGAGTTCCACTTCTTTCAGCAAAACACAAGAAACTACAGTTGCAGTGGGCTAAGGAACGAAAACACTGGACACTGGAGGATTGGAAAAAACAATTCCTGGTCTGATGAATCCCGGTTCCTGCTGTTTCACGCTGATGGGAGGACTAGGGTATGGAGAAAACCACATGAGTACATGCATCCATCATGCCGCGTCATTGCAGGCTGGTGGTGGTGGTGTGATGGTGTGGGGTGTGTTTTCATGGCACACATTGGGCCCCTTGATAAAAGTGGAGCATCGTTTGAATGCCACAGGATATCTGAACATCATTGCCAATCAGGTGCATCCCTTCATGGCAGCAGTGTATCCATCTGTTAATGGATTTTTTCAGCAGGATAATGCCCCACGCCACAAGGCTAGGATTGTCCAGGAATGGTTTCACGAGCATGACAGTGAATTCAGCTTACTGCAGTGGCCTGCCCAGTCACCAGATCTCAATCCAATTGAGCATCTGTGGGATGAGATGGAACAAGCTATTCGGAGTAGAGATCCACTACCAGCCAACTTGACACAACTGTGGGAAGCATTGGAGTTAACATGGGCTAGCATCCCTGTGGAATGCTTTCGACACCTTGTAGAGTCCATGCCCCGACGAATTGAGGCTGTTCTGAGGGTAAAAAAGGGTGCAACTCAATATTAGGAAGGTGTTCCTAATGTTTTGTACACTCAGTGTATATACGACTGCATCATATTACACAGTCAAGTGCAACAAACCTGCACCTTCCAGGAATCAAAGATCATTTTTTTAAGTAAAATAAGAATAGTAAAGTTAAGAGGGGAAAGGAGGGTGGGATATAGGTGTGTGGTGTTCATCATCCTACGAAGAAACCATATCATAGGTAATCTTCATCTTCTTACCTCGTCTGATGAACTCCACACATTGGAACCTATATCAAAGCATATTAGCAAGAGGGTGGCTACAGCGTTGGAGAACAATGCAGCTCTGGGCAGTTTACAGGCAAGCCCGCAGTCGCCCGGCCAGACTACAGGGGTCGCTGGTGCGCGGTGAGCCGAGGACACCCTGGCCGACCTAACCCTCCCACCCCCCGGACGACGCTCGGCCAATTGAGTGCCGCCCCCTGGGAGCTCCCGACCACGGTCGGCTGTGGAATAGCCTGGACTCGAACCGGCGACGTCCAGGCTATAGCGCGAGTGCTTTTACTGGATGCGCCACTCGGGAGCCCTCTACCTATCCCTTTGGTCTGGATGGATACTGAAACTGGTTTTCTTCCAAGGCTGCAACAGAACTTGATGCAGGATGAGATGCAGATTCAATGTGCCTGTTTGGAGACAGATGTGCCCTGGTTTTGTGATCCTTCTACTGAGATCACAGTCACTAGAAAAACAGTGAAATGCTTCTTTCCTGTGCCAGGGTCTGAACTGTGGTAAACTAAATAGTTAAATGCCGGCTCAGGCTCCCCTGAGGCACGATGTATTTCTTTGGGGTCTTAGGTGGTAGCCCCACCAATCACTCTAGCCACCCTAGGGTGGAACCTACAGAGCATTGCCAGCTATTCAGCATGTTGGAGACAGAAATGTGAACATTGATGGAGGGTAGGTAGAACCCCTGTGAAGCAAGTAGCTGAAGCATGATAATAAATGTGGATAGATTTTGGATCACACCCAAGGATGACTTCTGTATTCATCTGTATGATCTGAAACCTGAAAGTTTCCGCTCTTTAATTTAAAATTCAGTCTTCCGGCAGCTATCATCAACCACAAAGTACTGTGGAAACGTTGTCCTGTTGTTCTAGACAGCAGATCGCTGCTCCACTGTAGGTGCAGAGCACCGCTTCCACAATTTCCAGGATCTCAGAAATCCTAAACCTCGATATTGTTGGCTATTTATCTTGTGGGACAGAGGTACGAATATCAGGAAGTAAAGTCATCTATTGTGTTATTATGGCCATAGAAAGATCCACCTCCCTGGCCCCGCTGGAACTGGCTTCCCCTTCCATAGGGAAGTAGAGTCGCTAGTGCCTAAAAGGCAATTGCTTGTTAAGGATCCCGCACTGGGGAAAGCACCTCTCACAGCTGCAGAGCAGTATAGATCGGCTGTCTCACCACCCTCCTATGGAACAGGATCCTTCTTACTAGTGCTGAGAGGGATCCACCTGAGAGGGGCAAATTACAGCAGTTTGATTTGTGCGTCTGTTGTGTTCATCTGATAACACCTCCTAATGTCAGCAGCCGTGACATTAGTTCCAGATGTATATCATGTAAGAACATAATAACATAAGAAAGTTTACAAACGAGAGGAGGCCATTCAGCCCATCTTGCTCGTTTGGTTGTTAGTAGCTTATTGATCCCAGAATCTCATCAAGCAGCTTCTTGAAGGATCCCAGGGTGTCAGCTTCAACAACATTACAGGGGAGTTGGTTCCAGACCCTCACAATTCTCTGTGTAAAAAAGTGCCTCCTATTTTCTGTTCTGACACCCTGTTCTATTTTCGGTTCTGACACCCTCCATTTGTGACCCCTGGTCCTTGTTTCTTTTTTCAGGTCAAAAAAGTCCCCTGGGTCGACATTGTCTATACCTTTTAGGATTTTGAATGTTTGAATCAGATCGCCGCGTAATCTTCTTTGTTCAAGACTGAATAGATTCAGTTCTTTTAGCCTGTCTGCATACGACATGCCTTTTAAACCCAGGATAATTCTGGTTGCTCTTCTTTGCACTCTTTCTAGAGCAGCAATATCCTTTTTGTAACGAGGTGACCTGAACTGAACACAATATTCTAGGTGAGGTCTTACTAATGCATTGTAAAGTTTTAACATTACTTCCCTTGATTTAAATTCAACAATCCTCACAATATAGCCGAGCATCTTGTTGGCCTTTTTTATAGCTTCCCCACATTGTCTAGATGAAGACATTTCTGAGGCAACATAAACTCCTAGGTCGTTTTCATAGATTTCTTCGTCAATTTCAGTATCTCCCATATGATATTTATAATGCACATTTTTATTGCCTGCATGCAATACTTTACACTTTTCTCTATTAAATTTCATTTGCCATGTGTCTGCCCAGTTCTGAATGCTGTCTAGATCATTTTGAATGACCTTTGCTGCTGCAACAGTGTTTGCCACTCCTCCTATTTTTGTGTCGTCTGCAAATTTAACAAGTTTGCTTACTATACCAGAATCTAAATCATTAATGTAGATTAGGAATAGCAGAGGACCTAATACTGATCCCTGTGGTACACCACTGGTTACCTCGCTCCATTTTGAGGTTTCTCCTCTAATCAGTACTTTCTGTTTTCTACATGTTAACCACTCCCTACTCCATGTGCATGCATTTCCTTGAATCCCTACTGCGTTTAGTTTGAGAATTAATCTTTTATGCAGGACTTTGTCAAAAGCTTTCTGGAAATCTAAATAAACCATGTCGTATGCTTTGCAATTATCCATTTTCAATGTTGCATCCTCAAAAAAGTCAAGTAGGTTAGTTAGACACAATCTCCCTTTCCTAAAACCATGCTGACTGTCTCCCAGGATATTGTTACCATATAGGTAATTTTCCATTTTAGATCTTATTATAGTTTCCATAAGTCCATATAATAGAAGTCAGGCTTATTGGTCTGTAGTTACCTGGTTCGGTTTTGTCTCCCTTTTTGTGGATAGGTATTACCTTTGCTATTTTCCAGTCTGTCGGTACAACCCCTGTGTCAAGAGACTGTTGCATGATCTTGGTTAGCGGTTTGTAAATAAGTTCTTTCATTTCTTTAAGTACTATTGGGAGGATCTCATCCGGCCCAGGGATGAACCACTCCCACAGGGAAAGGTGGCGGCACCCTTGTCCGCGCATTGAAAAACTTTTTGCCATCTAGTGTTGCAGTTCTGATCTTGTGTTTAAAGAGGATGACTGTCCTTGTGTGTCATGCTGGAACCCTGGAGCTCTTCTCTTCTGTGTCGGCGATCTAGAAACTTTATTTATTGATTTGTATAAGTTGGGTCAAATAAGCCAAAGACATCTGGTGACAAACTGAGTAATTGTATTTACTTAAGCAAATTAACATTTGTTAATAGTTTTTTTTTGTTTTTTTAACTGCTTTAAACTCAAGCAAGTGGCATAGTCTTGATTGGTAAATAAATGTGCTTTTGTTGAAATGGCTCTATGTCTCTTGATTAAAAAAAAATGACAAGTCATTTAAACAGATGTGTGTATGTGTTTACATGTATTGTGATACGTATCGTATCGTGAGCTTAGTGTATCGTCTCACCCCTAGCAGATGGTCAGCCTACTTTACACTTTATATTTACCATGTGTGGAATAAGACATTCAGAGAATGTGGCTATGTGTCTCAAATGGTTCCTGTGTTGTTTTACTAAACATATGTGCTCAACTGCCCCTCACTGTCATTTGTGAGTTTGAATAGACACAATGAGCTGCTTGTTTTGTCAGTCTATATCCAATTTTTCAAAAGTATGTTATTAATATTTCAACAAAAGAAAAGTGCAGAAACTCTGTGGCATATGACACACAGAAAAGCTGTGCTTACGAGATAATCAACAGAAACACTGCACTGAGCCTGGGTTCCTATGACAACAGCAAAAGGCAAGTGTATTATCGACAACAACCGGCTTCTAGGTTTTTAAATTATCTTTACTCTTGTAGTTACAAAAAAGCTTCCGTCTGCAAAAGACCTAAGAATGGGATGGAGATTCACCTTTCAGCAGGACAATGACCCCAAGTACACAGCCAAAGCGACACTGGAGTGGCTTAAAAGCAAGAAAGTGAATGTCCTAGAGTGGCCCAGTCAAAGCCCGGACTTCAATCCGATTGAGAATCTGTGGCAAGACTTGAAGATTGCTGTCCACCAACGATCCCCATCCATCTTGACAAAGCTTGAACAATTTTGCCAAGAAGAATGGGCAAATATTGCACGATCCAGATGTGCAAACCTGGTAGAGACTTACCCCAAAAGACTCAGAGCTGTAATTGCTGCCAAAGTTGGTTCTACCAAGTATTGACTCAGGGGGGTGAATACTTATCTAACCAAGACATTTAAGTTTTTTTATTTTTCATTAACTGTTGTTTCACCATAAAAATTCTCTTGCCTCTTCAAAGTGTTGAGAGTAGGTTGTGTAAATCAAAGGAAAAAAAATCCCATTTAAATGCATCAAGATTTCAGAACAAACTGTGAAAACATCTAAGGGGGTGAATACTTACTATAGGCACTGTATATATATATTAGAGGTCGGCACGGGTAGCCGAAAACCCGGTACCGTTGGGTTTTAATTACCAGACGCTACCGGGTCTCTTTTACTACCCGGTATCGATATATTAATTTGAGAATTTAAAAAAAATGTAGAAAATATGACAATACAGTTGTGTTTAGGGTCTCTGGCCGGGGTAATAAAGACAACGTTAAAACAATCTTTTGCATGAAGCCTTTTCTTAACTGACAGGATATCAATGTTTTACAGAAAACAATAACACAGCGAGCGGCAAGTACACCTCAATAGTAATAACTGCAGCGACTATTCTTCTCAGGAACTAAATCAGAAACAAAACAACATAACATACTGTTGGTTTATGTCAGTGATAACTCTGTGATCCATTTATAATAACCGCGTGGCTTCCAATATGGAATGCTTTATCTACAGTCATTATGCAGATATAGTTTCTAATCAAAAAAATCAAATTAAGTAGCCTTTATTTAAAAATAAATAAACTAAAAATAAAATAATTTTGAATTAAATATTTTGAATTAAATATTTCCTTGGCAGAGTTTGCAAATTTCCCATTTCTCCTGCTTGGTAAAGAAATTCCTCCCAATGCTTTGCTTGGATGCCATTGTTATGTATTCACAAGCAGTGGCGTGCCGTGACAAAATGGACTGGGGTAGCAGAGTCGTTGCAACCCCCCCAGAATTTTAATTCTGAGAGTGCCAAGTATATCCTTCCCTTCCCGTGTCAGCTCAGGGATCTGTGGTGTACATCTCCCTTTTTTAACAATCTCCAATTTTTCAGAGAAAGTTCTCCTCGACTATGATGCCTTCGTTTTCTCACATTTTCTTTTATTTTAGTATAAAATAAAATTCGAAATAATTAGATGTTGTAAAGGTATTTGTATTTATGAATGTATATTTATAAGCAATATCATGCAAATCCAGCTATCCTCCTAACTGCAGTGCTAACCAAGGAATATTCATGTTTTGGGGTTGCTCACTAATGATTGGTCAGCTATCAGAGCTTTGACTTTCCCATTGGTTGCTGAAGCAGGCCCTTCAAGCGAGGCAGTGAATACCCTGGGACATTTATGGCCCACCTCTGCTCACTCCTGATTGGTTGCCTGTCTAAAAAAAAAAAAAAAAAAGGACATTCTTCGACTCGCCTATTGGTTAAACTCACTCAAGACCTTCAACTGAAATGGAGAATATCCTCAACTGTTTTTTTTCTAGCGTCTGGTTGTTGTTTTAGACTTATGCGGGGGAAATGCAGATCTCTTACTGGCTGATCACATCCCCTTCAGGAAACCCCTACTCTTAAAAAACCTTTAGTAAACCCTGTAAGTCATCTTGGATAAAGGCATCAGACAAATGAATAAATAATAATTAGAGTAGTATGTTTCATAGTATAAGCAAGCACACTATATGTAAGTGAGTGAGGCAACGTAATGTCATTTGACTGACGGTTTTCTTGGCACTGTCTGGTCAGCAGAGAATACCTTGAAGGTCCCGACGGCACGCCACTGTTCACAGGACAGAATTTAGTGATCAGGAACGGCACTTTATTGTTACAACCAAACAGATGCTCATGTCCCACTAACTCTTTTACAACTGCCGTCAAAACCCAGCTGTCTCAATGAACTGTAGCTATTGTGACAGTCCATAACGTAATAGCGTTGCTGTACTACTGCATTTGTTTAAAACTAAACAGAACAGCCATGTTAACAACAACAACAACAACAACAGCCTCAATTTACGGTAGCTATTGCAACAGTCCATAACCTAATAGCGGTGCTGTACTATTGCAAAACTAAACATAACAGCCATGTTAACAACAACAACAACAACAACAACAACAACAACAACAACAACAACAACAGACTATGGTCAATAGGTGTATATTATTATTATTATTATTATTATTAACCTGTTCAAATACACCTGCTGTGATCCTGCATATTCATTTTACACCATGAGACAGTGCAAAAGGTCCTGAAAAGTGACAAACACACTTCAAAAGAGTGCTGATTTGTCTATATATATAGTGCCTTGCATGGTTTGTCACTATATATACAGTGCTTTGCATAAGTATTCACCCCCCTTGGACTTTTCCACATTTTGTAGTGTTACAACCTGGAATTAAAATGGATTTAAATTAGGATTTTTTCTCACTGATCTACACAAAATAGTCCATAATGTCAAAGTGGGGAAAAAAATCTACATATTTTTCAAAATTATTTACAAATAAAAAACTGAAAAGTCTTGATTGCATAAGTATTCACCCCCTTTGCTGTGACACCCCTAAATAAGCTCTGGTGCAACCAATTGCCTTCAGAAGTCACATAATTAGTTGAATGGAGTCTACCTGTGTGCAATTAAAGTGTCACATAATCTCAGATTAAATACACCTGTTTCTGGAAGGCCCCAGAGTTTGTTAGAGAGCATATCTAAACAAACAGCATCATGAAGACCAAAGATCTATCAAAACAAGTCCGGGATAAAGTTTTGTAGAAGCACCAATCAGGGTTGGGTTATAAAAAAATATCCCAAACCTGAACATCCCCCGGAGCACCGTTAAATCCATTATTAAAAAATGGAAAGAATATGGCACAACCGCAACTCTGCCTAGACAAGGACGTCCACCAAAACTCAGTGACCAGGTAAGGAGGGCATTAGTCAGAGAAGCAACCAAGAGGCCAATGGTAACTCTGAAGGAGCTGGAGAGATCCACAGCTGAGATGGGAGAAACCGTCCATGGGACAACTATAACCCGGACGCTCCACAAAGCTGGGCTTTATGGAAGAGTGGCGAGAAGAAAGCCATTGCTGAAAAAAACCCATATCAAATCCCGTTTGGATTTTGCCAAAAGGCATGTGGGAGACACAGCAAACATGTGGAAAAAGGTTCTCTAGTCTGATGAGACCAAAATAGAACTTTTTGGCCTTAGCACAAAACGCTATGTGTGGCACTGCTCATCACCCTGAGAACACCATCCCCACGGTGAAGCATGGTGGTGGCAGCATCATGTTATGGGGATGTTTTTCATCGGCAGGGACTGGGAAACTGGTCAGGATTGAGGGCAAGATGGATGGAGCCAAATACAGGGAAATTCTAGAGGAAAACCTGTTTCAGTCTGCAAGAGACCTGAGACTGGGGCAGAGGTTCACCTTCCAGCAGAACAATGACCCTAAACACACAGCCAAAGCTACACTGGAGTGGTTTAAAAACAAGAACCTGAATGTCTTAGAATGGCACAGTTAAAGCCCAGACCTCAATCTGATTGAGAATCTGTGGCAAGACTTGAAAATTGCTGTTCACCAATGGTCCCCATCCAACTTGACAGAGCTTCAGCAATTGTGCCAAGAAGAATGGGCAAAAATTGCAGGATCCAGATGTGCAAAGCTGGTAGAGACTTACCCAAAAAGACTCACACCTGTAATTGCCAAAGGTGCTTCTACCAAGTATTGACTCAGGAGGGTGAATACTTATGCAACCAACAAATGTCTTTTTTTTTGTTTAATTAACTTTTGTGTCACAATAAAAAATATTTTGCACCTTCAAAGTGTTAAGTATGTTGTGTAAATCAAATGGTAAAAATCCCAATTAAATCCATTTTAATTCCAGGTTGTAACACAAAATGTGGAAAAGTCCAAGGGGGGTGAATACTTATGCAAGGCACTGTATATATATATATATATATATATATATATATATATATATAATATATATTTTATATATATATATATATATATATATATATATATATATATATATATATATATATATATATACACACACACACACACACTACCGTTCAAAAGTTTGGAGTCACTTAGAAATTTCCTTGTTTTCCATGAAAACATACATAAAATGAGTTTGAATAGGAAATATAGCAAAATGAATAGGAAATATAGTCATTGACAAGGTTAGTAATAATGATTTTTAATTGAAATAATAATTGTGTCCTTCAAACTTTGCTTTCGTCAAAGAATCCTCCATTTGCAGCAATTACAGCCTTGCAGACCTTTGGCATTCTAGTTGTCAATTTGTTGAGGTAATCTGAAAAGATTACACCCCATGCTTCCTGAAGCACCTCCCACAAGTTGGATTGGCTTGATGGGCACTTCTTACGTACCATACGGTCAAGCTGCTCCCACAACAGCTCAATAGGGTTGAGATCCGGTGACTGTGCTGGCCACTCCATTATAGACAGAATACCAGCTGACTGCTTCTTCCCTAAATAGTTCTTGCATAGTTTGGAGCTGTGCTTTGGGTCATTGTCCTGTTGTAGGAGGCTCCAATCAAGCGCCGTCCACAGGGTATGGCATGGGGTTGCAAAATGGAGTGATAGCCTTCCTTCTTCAAGATCCCTTTTACCCTGTACAAATCTCCCACTTTACCACCACCAAAGCACCCCCAGACCATCACATTGCCTCCACCATGCTTGACAGATACTATTTAATGAAGCTGCCAGTTAAGGACCTGTGAGGCGTCTGTTTCTCAAACTAGACACTCTAATGTATTTGTCCTCTTGCTCAGTTGTGCACCGGGGCCTCCCACTCCTCTTTCTATTCTGGTTAGAGCCAGTTTGCGCTGTTCTGTGAAGGGAGTAGTACACAGCGTTGTACGAGATCTTCAGTTTCTTGGCAATTTCTCGCATGGAATAGCCTTCATTTCTCAGAACAAGAATAGACTGACGAAGTTTCAGAAGAAAGTTCTTTGTTTCTGGCCATTTTGAGCCTGTAATCGAACCCACAATTGCTGATGCTCCAGATACTCAACTAGTCTAAAGAAGGCCAGTTTTATTGCTTCTTTAATCAGCACAACAGTTTTCAGCTGTGCTAACATAATTGCAAAAGGGTTTTCTAATGATCAATTAGCCTTTTAAAATGATAAACTTGGATTAGCAAACACAACGTGCCATTGGAACGCAGGACTGATGGTTGCTGATAATGGGCCTCTGTACGCCTATGTAGATATTCCATTACAAATCAGCCGTTTCCAGCTACAATAGTCATTTACAACATTAACAATGCCTACACTGTATTTCTGATCAATTTGATGTTATTTTAATGGACAAAAAATTTGCTTTTCTTTCGAAAACAAGGAAATTTCTAAGTGACCCCAAACTTTTGAACGGTAGTGTGTATATATATATATATATATATATATATATATATATATATATATATATATATATATATATATATATATATATATATATATATAATAACATACAATACATAGAAACTGTATAAAACTTTATTATTGTCAACAAAGACTATTAAAATGTTATTTTTCATCTAGTTATTCCTATAACTAATTGATAGCACATTGTGTGGCTATCCTTCATGGTTAGGTAAGCTCTACTATACAGCGTGTCACTGTGAAGCCAAGCAGCAACCTCATTAATACATTCCAATCTGTAGTGCTTACTGAAAGAGCCAACCTCTAAGTAAATAGTGTTATTTATAACTAATACAATCCTTGGTCATTCCACTCCTGCAGTGTTCTTCTGGGCCATGTTACTGACTGAATGAAAGCATATCAGTCAGCAGGAGAAGCAGCTGATTGGTTATTGACAAGAAAGAAGCCAGTGAAGGCGTGGGGACAATGTCACCCTTCAGGTGACCCAGAAAGTGCAAGACAGTTTGAAAGCAAGGCTTGTAAACAGAGATCTATTAACCTAGTGCAGTACTGGAAACCATATTTTAAAATGTAAATTCGTTTCCTAAAACATGTGTTTCTTTTACACATTTGAGACCGATATAATGAATGGATGTGCATGGTGGAGAAAATGCATGAAACTTTGACAGCTACAATTACAGTAGAGTCAAATTATCCGATCTTTGATCAACTATACTGTCTAATCAACCGAACGCATCTGTAATCACATGTTGATTTTTCTTCTATTTTGTCAGTAAGAGCTGGAGATCCTGTCTGTGTTATTGAGTAGCTACGAACTTTTATTTTAATTTCAATTGCACGTTATTACAATGCCTTAACAGCAAATATAAAAGTATAGAAACATTTTACTGAAGTTTTATGATTCCTAAAGTTCTATAATGTGTGCTGAATTGTATTCTTTGATGATTTTCAAAGTTTGGTATATGGTATGTTTAATTACCGTTGCCTTAACTGTAGGTGTTAAAGTTTTACTGAATTGCATTAATTTAATGATTTGTAAAGCGTTGTAATTTTGTATGCTTAATGTGATAGAATAGGTTACTAGCTATTTAGCATCAGTAGGTACTTGTGTACTAAGTACTTGGTATGCAAACTAGTATCGCTCCCAATTAGTTTGGATAATTGACTCTGTACTGTACTTTAAATCCTTCAACGAGGTAGCAATCCACCCAAGTAAAAAGGGAAGGAGAGAGGATAAACTAGAAACAGGGATCAAAGTGAAAAAGCAAAAAAGAACAGGGAAAGTGAATGCACGGAATAAATGTGCACACACTTAACCAACGTATTTCCCTTCTGCTCTTGGAAAGGCGAGTGTTGAGAGAGCTGTGTTTCCTTTGAGGGCAGGCTGCAGTGTATCATTAGCCTGTCACCTCTTACCCGTTGATGATCTCCTTGTTTTCAGCCCGGATGAAGTACTCCTTGTCAGGCACCAGGATGCACAGGGAGCTCCTCTGCCCGGTCCTGCTCTCCCCGTCGATCACGTCAGAGCACTGGTTCATGTTGATGGTGCCCTGCGGGAGGGTGCTGGGCTGTAGGAGGAGAGCACAGCAGTGTGAATACAAGGGTCAGTACATGGAGATGCACAGGGGCACATATCCAAACCTCACAAAACTAGAACAAAGACTATCCCCTCACCCCTGGTCTAGGCTCAAGAAGTGCGCTGACAAGCAAGTTGGTCTCAGTCTAGCAGCCCAGGTCTGATTGGATGTGCTGGCTGATCAGTAACACTTTAAGCTGCATTTAAGGGAAAGTGCATACAGAAGACACCCCCAGAACTACAAAAAAGAAATCTCTAAATTATTCTTTCAGTGCTGCAGTGCCATAATGGGGTTCACCTTTAAATTCCTTGGAATCTGTTTACGATTTTTGTGCACAATTTAGCCTTATATTTGATTGGATTGCAGACATTACCAATGCAGTCAGCACTCGCATATCCAACCCTATAAAATGTTGACTTCAGTGACGGTTAAACGAGTGTGGCGCATATCTGATTATTTCATTTTGGCCCGTTGTCCATTTTTTCAGGGAACACAAAAAAGATACAATGTCAAAAATACTTAGCTGAAAGGACTGTGTTTTAAAATAAGCAGGCTTCCATTTAGATGAACTCTAGTTGGTTTTGTTGGTACAGTGCTATATTTTCAACAGAAGTCTTTTAATTCAGAACAATATGATTCTGAAAATATCACTTGCCAAAAGAGACGATAGGTGGACTGTAATACAGTACATCCAGTACGTATTGTAGCAGTATGTAAAATTCCCCAGTAACAACCCAACAGCAAAATGAAGTCAAAAATGTTACCCATGCACAGAACTGTGTAAACTGTAAAAGGTAATGCAATTTAGCAAAAGATTAAAAAAACACCTCCAGTTTCCAGAATTAACAGTATCCAAAGTCAGTCTTCAAAATTGCAGAATATAGTACTCGATAAGACCATAACATCACAGTTCACTGCAAATGAAAATGCACAAAAGCAACTAAAGATCACAGATTTAAAAAAAAATGCATCACAGTATCTACAACTGTTTAATGATTAACTGTTACATTACCCTAGCTTGTCTTGTTCCCTTTGTTTTGGCTGCATTTTCGTCAGGTGAAACTGGAATAAGCGCTGTGTAACTGCACAATAAAAACAGACTGATTTGGCATGCAGAGAGGAAAATGTGAGCTGTGACGGATATTCAGATAAACTGTAACATTGAAGAGATGGGCTTTGTACAGAAAACTGGTGTTGGAGTCGGAAATCACATGTGGACGGGTAAGTGCGTTAATTTGGTGCATATATATATATATATATATATATATATATATATATATATATATATATATATATATATACACACACACACACACACTGAGTGTACAAAACATTAGGAACACCTGCTCTTTCCATGAAATAGACTGACGAGGTGAATCCAGGTGAAAGCTATGATCCCTTATTGATGTAACCTGTTAAATCCACTTCAATCAGAGTAGATGAAGGGGAGACAGGTTAAAGAAGGATTTTTAAGCCTTGACACAATTGAGACATGGATTGTGTACTGTATGTGTGCCATTCAGAGGGTAAATGGGCAAGACAAAAGATTTAAGTGCCTTTGAACGGGGTATGGTAGTAGGTGCCAGGCGCGCCGGTTTGAGTGTGTCAAGAACTGCAACGCTGCTGGGTTTTTCACGCTCAACAGTTTCCCGTGTGTATCAAGGATGGTCCACCACCCAAAGGACATCCAGCCAAATGCAGGCCAGTGGTCGAAAATGGCTCATTGATGAAAGAGGCCAAAGGAGGCTGACACGAATTGTGCAGAGCTACAGACAGGCTACAGTTAGTCAACTGACAGTCCAGTACAACATTGGTGCCGAAAGACCCATAAAAGAATGCACAACTCGTCGTACCTTGACACGAATGGGGTACGGCAGCCGACGATCTAACAGAGTTCCACTTCTTTCAGCAAAACACAAGAAACTGCGGTTGCAGTGGGCTAAGGAATGAAAACACTGGACACTGGAGGATTGGAAAAACAATTCCTGGTCTGATGAATCCCGGTTCCTGCTGTTTCATGCTGATGGGAGGACTAGGATATGGAGAAAACCACATGAGAACATGCATCCATCATGTCGCGTGTCACCATTGCAGGCAGGTGGTGGTGGTGTGATGGTGTGGGGTGTGTTTTCATGGCACACATTGGGCCCCTTGATAAAAGTGGAGCGATGTTTGAATGCCACAGGATATCTGAACATCATTGCCAATCAGGTGCATCCCTTCATGGCAGCAGTGTATCCATCTGCTAATGGATTTTTTCAGCAGGATAATGCCTCATGCCACAAGGCTACGACTGTCCAGGAATGGTTCCACAAATATGACAGTGAATTCAGCTTACTGCAGTGGCCTGCCCAGTCACCAGATCTCAATCCAATTGACCATCTGTGGGATGAGATGGAACGAGCTATTCGGAGTAGAGCTCCACTACCAGCCAACTTGACACAACTGTGGGAAGCATTGGAGTTAACATGGGACAGCATCCCTGTGGAACGCTTTCGACACCTTGTAGAGTCCATGCACCGACGAATTGAGGCTGTTCTGAGGGCAAAAGGGGGTGCAACTCAATATTAGGAAGGTGTTCCTAATGTTTTGTACACAGTGTGTATATATATACAGTACTGTGCAAAAGTTTTAGGCAGGTGTGAAAAAATGCTGTAAAGTAAGAATGCTTTCAAAAATAGACATGTTAATAGATTATATTTATCAATTAACTAAATGCAAAGTGAGTGAACAGAAGAAAAATCTAAATCAAATCCATATTTGGTGTGACAACCCTTTGCCTTCAAAACATCATCAATTCTTCTAGGTACACTTGCACAAAGTCAGGGATTTTGTAGGCATATAGTCAGGTGTATGATTAAACAATTATACCAAACAGGTGCTAATGATCATCAATTCAATATGTAGGTTGAAACACAATCATTAATTGAAACAGAAACAGCTGTGTAGGAGGAATAAAACTGGGTGAGGAACAGCCAAACTCAGCTAACAAGGTGAGGTTGCTGAAGACAGTTTACTGTCAAAAGTCATACACCATGGCAAGACTGAGCACAGCAACAAGACACAAGGTACTTATACTGCATCAGCAAGGTCTCTCCCAGGCAGAAATTTCAAGGCAGACAGGGTTTCCAGATGTGCTGTCCAAGCTCTTTTGAAGAAGTACAAAGAAACAGGCAACGTTGAGGACCGTGAGACGAGTGGTTGGCCAAGGAAACTTACTGCAGCAGATGAAAGGCACATCATGCTTACTTCCCTTCGCAATCGGAAGATGTCCAGCAGTGCCATCAGCTCAGAACTGGCAGAAAACAGTGGGACCCTGGTACACCCATCTACTGTCCGGAGAAGTCTGGTCAGAAGTGGCCTTCATGGAAGACTTGCGCCAAAAAGCCATACCTCCGACGTGGAAACAAGGCCAGCGACTCAACTATGCACGAAAACACAGGAACTGGGGTGCAGAAAAATGGCAGCAGGTGCTCTGGACTGATGAGTCAAAATTTGAAATATTTGGTTGTAGCAGAAGGCAGTTTGTTCGCCGAAGGGCTGGAGAGCGTACACGAATGAGTGTCTGCAGGCAACAGTGAAGCATGGTGGAGGTTACTTGCAAGTTTGGGGCTGCATTTCTGCAAATGGAGTTGGGGATTTGGTCAGAATTAATGGTCTCCTCAATGCTAAGAAGTACAGGCAGATACTTATCCATCATGCAATACCATCAGGGAGGCATCTGATTGGCCCCAAATTTATTCTGCAGCATGACAACGACCCCAAACATACAGCGAAAGTCATTAAGAACTATCTTCAGCGTAAAGAAGAACAAGGAGTCCTGGAAGTGATGGTATGGCCCCCACAGAGCCCTGATCACAACATCATCGAGTCTGTCTGGGATTACATGAAGAGAGAGAAGCAACTGAGGCTGCTTAAATCCACAGAAGAACTGTGGTTAGGTCTCCAAGATGTTTGGGCCAACCTACCTGCCGAGTTCCTTCAAAAACTGTGTGCAAGTGTACCTAGAAGAATTGATGCTTGATGCTGTTTTGAAGGCAAAGGGTGGTCACACCAAATATGGATTTGATTTAGATTTTTCTTCTGTTCACTCACTTTGCATTTAGTTAATTGATAAATATAATCTATTAACATGTCTATTTTTGAAAGCATTCTTACTTTATAGCATTTTTTCACACCGGCCTAAAACTTTTGCACAGTACTGTATATATATATATATATAGGGGATTCATTTTATTCTTAATGCAAGGGCGGTAGAGCACGACTGACATGTATCTGGGTAATAGATATCTGAGTGCTGACTGTAGTCCAGTTTGTTTACATTTTACAACTTTGCAGTTATATCTGTAGGCCGATAGCCTACATGTCTAATGTTACCACAGAGCCATGGGTTTATAACAGTCAAAAAAAATATATAAATAAATAAAAAATGAAGAAAAATGATACTGCTAGATTAGGACTTTACTAAACTTTGAAGAACCGCTGGCCCCTATTGCTGAACATTTCTTGTGTTTTTTGCGCACAGTATTTTAACATTCAGTCTGGCTTGCCCATTTGAACAACAAAAACTTTGAACTTTTCACAGGAGCCCATTGTGTGCGTGTGTGTGCGTGTGTGTATATGTGTGGGAGTGTGTCTGTGTCTCAGTGTGTGTGTGTGTGTGTGTGTGTGTGTGCGTGCGTGCGTGCGTGCGTGCGTGTTTGTGCCACAACACAGTAACATGAATTTTCTAATCTACAAATAAACATTGCATTGTTTGTTTATATTGTTTCACTTAGCAAGGTCATTTTGATTAACATCACAGAAAGCACAATAGAAATGTTGATGCATGCCTTACAGATAAAGGGCACACAATAATTCAAGTGTGACATGTATCTGACAGATGGGTGGAGCACATAGGAGCCTCCAAAAGGACTAACGAGTCCACTCTACAAAACAAATGCACCTGGTATCTTTAAGCTGCTTTTGAAAGTCTTTCTTAGTCTTTGCCCTGTGAATGGAAGCAGACTGGCCTACTGGTTGGAGAAGAGGACTGGGGAGTAGTAAATCCTGGCTTAAATGTTAGGACCCACTGAAGTACAGAACCCAGTAAATGTAGCGTTATTTCTTTATGCACAAGACACAACACACTGTAGCATTCTTTAAAAAGGAGGCTGTGTGGTCCAGTGGTTAAAGAAAAGGGCTTGTAACCAGAAGGTCCCCGGTTCAAATCCCACCTCAGCCACTGACTCATTGTGTGACCCGGAGCAAGTCACTTAACCTCCTTGTGCTCCGTCTTTCAGGTGAGATGTAATTGTAAGTGACTCTGCAGCTGATGCATACTTCACACACTCTAGTCTCTGTAAGTCGCCTTGGATAAAGGCGTCTGCTAAATAAACAAATAATAAAAAAAATAATAAAAAATAAAATACTAGACATCAGAAATTAGATTCCACAGATACCTTCTATTAAGAAGGACTCCTGCACAATTTTACCAACTAGACCTATTAAGGCTACTATGGGGGCTTTTTATTTGATTACCTTACCTACATGCTCTCTTGATCCTATTCCTACAAAACTATTAAAATATGTTCTTGGTGTTATTAATACTCGCATTTTCTAAATTATAAATGGTTCACTTTCCTCCAGTATAGTTCCCTCAGCACTTAAGGTAGTTGTGGTAAAGCCTATGCTAAAGAAACACAATTTGGACCCTAAAGTCCTCAATAACTATAGGCCAATCTCCAACCTACCATTCTTACATAAGGTTCTAGAGAGAGTTGTTGCAATTCAATTACAAATATGTCTAATTCTTAATGGTATATACGAGAAGTTTCAGTCTGGTTTTCGTGCTGCACATAGCACGAGACGGCCCTTGTCAGAGTTGTGAATGATCTGCTGATAAGCTCTGACTCAGGCTTTCCATCAGTATTAATTCTTCTTGATCTAAGTGCTGCCTTTGATATTGTAGACCATTCCATCCTACTGAATCGTCTTGAAAGCACTGTGGGACTGTCTGGCCTTGTCCTGTCCTGGTTTCAGTTTGACTCTATCCAGGAGGTAAAATCGGCATTATCGGAAGCTGTCTGTTGTGTTCCACAGGGCTCCATTCTAGGTCCCTTGTTGTTTTCATTATATATGCTACCATTAGGTGACACTATCTGTAGACTTGGAGTGAACTTCCATTGCTATGCTGATGATACCCAGCTATATTTGTCCCTAAAGCCAGGAATTTCTTCTGCCTGGGTATAATTAGCTACTTGCCTTACAGACCTCAAGCATTGGATGTCACAGAATTTTCTAATGTTGAATTCAGATAAAACAGATGTTATGCTAGTGGCTCACAGAACCAACTAAAAGGAAATTTGGGATTACATGAGCTCAACCCTTGCAGTCTCTCATCAAAACTTAAAATAGAAATTAAGAGTTTGGGGGTCATCTTTGATCCTGATCTATCATTTGAGACTCATATTATGGAATTGCTAAAGTATCTTTTTACTATTTGAGAAATATAGCCAAACTTAGACCAATTATTTCCATATCTGATGCCGAGAGACTAATGCATGCCTTTGTTTCATCTAGAATTGATTATTGTAATCCCCTTTTTTCTGGTGTCCCAAAACGTGTGGTATCCTGCTTGCAGCTGGTTCAGAAAACTGCCGCTAGAATTCTGACTAAAACCAGGAAAAGTGAACATATTACCCCTGTTTTGGCCTCTCTACACTGGCTCCCTGTGCAGTATATAATTGATTTTAAGATTTTGCTGTTAACTTACAAGGCCCTGAATGGATTAGCACCTAGTTATTTGCAGGAGTTACTGATCCTGTACCTTCCAAACCGCACTCTGAGATCACAGGATGCGGGGCTGCTGGTTATGCCTAGGGTCAACAAAAGCAACACAGGAGGTAGGGCTTTTTCTTGTAGAGCTCCTAAATTATGGAATGCTCTGCCTTCGTTTGTCAGGGAAGCTGGGACCGTTACAGTTTTCAAGTCAAGACTAAAAACACACTTTTATAAAATGGCTTTCTTTTCTTATTGGGTTTTAATGTAACTTTAAAATTGCTGCTTTTGTATTATGTGTATACTGTTATTTAAATGGTCTGACTGTGGCAGTTGTATGTGTTACATGTTATACAAATGTACTGTGGTTTGACTTTATTCTGCTATGTACTGTACAGTGCTTTGCAGTACTAAAAAGCGCTATATAAATGGAATAAATAATAATAATAATAATAATAATAATAATAATAATAATAATAATAAAAAATATTGAGGCATTTCTTGATTGCACCATACTGTTGAAATGAACCTGTTCCTCTCACTCTGTGTTAATGATGAATAAACACAGTGGTTTTAAAAGGGTCAGTGTAGTTCAGTTTATAGGAAGCAGACTATGGCTAGAAGTCGTCAAGTTTAATGTTGGTTAGGTTTAGTTTCACTCCCTTCATGTGAGATAATTGCTTGTAAGCTTTTTAGGAATTTCTTGTATAACAAACAATGCGCTTTTTTCTAAGTTTTCCTGACAGAAAGATTTGTCTTTCTGAAGCAATTCCAGGAATATTCAGAGTGCTGATAGATTTGTGTTCAGGGATTCCCCAGGTTAACTAAATCATTTCCTTACACCGTGTTCCAATTTTTTATTTGAAAGTTGATGTTCCTATGTATGCATTGTTATGTATTATTAATCATTAAAATGCCTGCCAAACTTTTTTTGGAGCAACTTCCTGAACTAAATATACACCAAGTGGAAATTGGGTGTTTTTATCTTGATGCTTTCACTTTAGCAGCCTGTTAGGATTAAAGAAGTCAGTTTCTTGAAAAGCTGCTTTTTTTTTGTTAAAACTCAATGGTGTACAGGTTACAGACTTTGCACCTGTCAGCCCCAGGGTCCTGTCATTAAGATATTTATAGAGCAGCAACACAAATATGTTCTTCCAGAGCCAGGCAGACAGACACCTCTTGCCTGCCTGCTCTTGTTTCCTGCGTGTAAAGTCACTACTGAATTGCAGGATTTTAGCCCCTCAATATATAAGAACATAAGAAAGTTTACAAACGAGAGGAGGCCATTCAGCCCATCTTGCTTGTTTGGTTGTTAGTAGCTTATTGATCCCAGAATCTCATCAAGCAGCTTCTTGAAGGATCCCAGGGTGTCAGCTTCAACAACATTACTGGGGAGTTGGTTCCATACCCTCACAATTCTCTGTGTAAAAAAGTGCCTCCTATTTTCTGTTCTGAATGCCCCTTTGTCTAATCTCCATTTGTGACCCCTGGTCCTTGTTTCTTTTTTCAGGTCAAAAAAGTCCCCTGGGTCGACATTGTCTATACTTTTTAGGATTTTGAATGTTTGAATCAGATCACCGCGTAGTCTTCTTTGTTCAAGACTGAATAGATTCAATTCTTTTAGCCTGTCTGCATATGACATGCCTTTTAAACCCGGGATAATTCTGGTTGCTCTTCTTTGCACTCTTTCTAGAGCAGCAATATCCTTTTTGTAACGAGGTGACCAGAACTGAACACAATATTCTAGGTGAGGTTTTACTAATGCATTGTAAAGTTTTAACATCACTTCCCTTGATTTAAATTCAACACTCCTCACAATATATCCGAGCATCTTGTTGGCCATTTTGAGGTTTCTCCTCTAAATCAGTACTTTCTGTTTCTGGTATCTGGTATCTGGTATCTGGTTTACCAGAATGTTATTGCCTGTTCCCTTCACTCCAGCAGTGCTCTTTCCACTGTGGAGAATATTCTTGGGAAGTAGATTTGTCTAACAAGGTGACAGTCGGGGAAAGTCTTCTCAACAGCTACACTGCTTTCACTGGAAATCTGAAAGAGCATGCTTGTAAATGTCATGGTATTTAATACTATGAAACACAATCCTTGTGCAAAATGCAGTCTTCCCACAAACACCTTTCGAGCATGTAATGTATTTTTAGTGCTAAGATTTGTATTGTTAATGTTGTTATTTCCAGTGCTAAGGAAGTGGTTTGTGTGGAGTTACTGCTCTGAAGGCAGTGCTCACACCACACTGCTCACCTAGCTGTCAGCTGTGTGAGATCCTGGAATCAGGTTTAGTGCTGCGGTGCTTCATGTGCTGCATTTCATCTATTCATGCATTTTTAAGCAGTTGGCAACCACCCATAAAACAAAAACAAAAATGCTTTATTTTGTTCCGAAATATTACTTCAACGTAATGAAAAGTCCCCCGTTCTCACCACAGGTTTCCCTGTACTCAATCTTAATGCGTTTCAAATCCGGATTAAATCATGGATTTCTAAAGGACTGTTCCACACACTGGAGGCAGGTCAGCCCTGGATTTACTGTCACTGTGCGGCAGGTGAATAATAATAATAATAATAATAATAATAATAATAATAATAATAATAATAATAATAATAATAATAATAATATCACTTTGGATTTTGCCAGCAGGGCTGGACGAACCCAACTGCCCTGTTTAAACTGCGTCCATTAGTTTTAGTTCTAAATTACATGGAGGCCAGCAATCTTGGAAATAAAGCTAAATCCACAACCTTGTTCTCATTCTGGGGGTCTGATATCCACATCACTCAGTACGCTTAATGCACGACAACGAAAACAGTTTACCTTTATTAACAGGTTTACTGTAAGACATTCTAGTCAAAGACTTCTAGTCATAACGTCATTGAATTTATCAAGTTTCTTTTAGAACTTCTAAATGTATTGTGTTTTATAGTGTTGGATGTGATTTACAGTACCGTACAGTAGCCTAGTTACTCAGATTGCTGCACCTGATCAATTTAGTAACAAAACCGGTTTTATGAAAATAAGTTTACCAATAGCAATGTTTTAGACGTTAACACTATACAGATTTTGGAAAGTTTCAAAGTATTCCAGAACGCCCTGCAGTGTTTACAAGAAGTGCATTATGTTCCCTTCGCTGCGTTCCATGTTGTCTGTATTGCAGCGTTATATTTTTAAACATATTGCCGAACATTTCTCAACATTTACTTGGGAGCGTTTGCCAGGAGAAACAGTATTTCTCTTAAGGATCGCAGTGTATCCAGATTATGCTCCCTCCTGCAACAATGCTGGTTTTCTGTTCCCATGATACACCACTCATTTTAATCACCAGCATTGCTGCAGGAAGGAGCATGGTCTATATTGTGATGTTTAAAAGAAAAACTCTTTCTTCTTGCAAACTTTCCTGAATAAAAGTGGGAACAAAAGTATTTACCTAGTTAATTTACCTATGATGCGTAAATAAAACAATCAAAACAATCAGGATTATACTGAAAATGTTGTTGAAGCTGACACCCTGGGATCCTTCAAGAAGCTGCTTGATGAAATTCTGGGATCAATAAGCTACTAACAACCAAACAAGCAAGATGGGCTGAATAGCCTCCTATCGTTTGTAAACGTTCTTATGTTCTTATGAAAAATGTATTGCTGTGATATTGACAGCACGCGATACAGCAAAAGGAATGTGTTTCCTGTAAACACTGCAGAGGGTTCAGGGACACTAGCAACCTCCCTTTATGTTATTCAGCTTGCAAAGCCAGTTTTAGGCAACCCTACAGTTTTGATTTTGTGTCACATCCATAGGTGACTCGCTCACACAGGCACTGACAAACAACTAGCATTAAAGCTGATGAAGCAGGCTTCCACAATGTTTAACAGCAATTCAAGTTTATTAGTGTCCCGATACTTGTTGGTGGGAGAGCTTACGTGTTTACAAATACCACACTACTTCAGGAGTGTACGCAGCCTGGTTGGCCTATTTTCTAGATAACTGACCCTGAAAATAACACATAGGTACTGCAAGACAATAACTATAAAACACTAAATGGTAGAATGAGTAAAATAAAATAAAAATGTTTGACATCTCTCCTAATTTTGTGTGATTTAAAGATACAACTATTCCCCTTTTTAAAGCACATTATTCTAACAAAATCATTTCAGTATATCTTACCTAATATATATTGCCATCATTTCGTGGGTATTTGATTTTCCTAGTGAAAAACACATTATGGTAAAGGTGAATTTGATTTTTTTATGGTGATTTATTTGAAGCCGTTACAGAAGAATACTTATCGAACGCTCCTTGCAGATACTTCAATGTTGTACTTCCGGGTAAATTCAAAAGGTCACATGAAGGAATTAAGTCAACATTGAAAACACGTCAGTCACAGGGAAAGAATGGCTGGTACTCAAATGCGGGCCAGTGAGTCTTGCTTTCTAAATGCGCAAAGGAAGAGTCTAAAAAATAAAACAAAAAAGAGTTTTTTCCAGCAAGCAACCCACATGTGTTGGATGTGTTCTATCAACAGGAAGTACAGCATGGAAAAGAGTGGAAGAAATGTACACCAGGTTTATTTTATTAATTCTATGAAAAAAAAATACCACTAAAACTCAAATCCACATTTAACATGATGTGTGCCTCTAGGAAAATGTGAGCTCCACAAAGTGATGGTAATATATATAGATAAAATTAACTGGAATGATTGTGTTAGCCCTGTGGACTTTAAGCCTGCATTACCAGAATGAAATCCTTAAGTTAAATATACATATTTTATTAGGCCCAGGTTGGTGTGGTTAACTGACAATCTGATTAACAGAATAACTGGCACTTCTCTGCACTGTACTTTGAAACGTGGACACAGGAAGCTGGAAGCTAAAACTGTAGCGTTTACACCCAAGATACTTATAAATGTAACAGGGAATGAAACCCTGAAGCAAACATTCAGACACTGTGTGATTGACCCCTTTTGGTGAGAAGTATGTAAAGTACCGCAACCAAGCAAATGAAAAACAGAGTGGATGGGGCTGATATGCGAGTTGAACTGATGCTTGTACTGTACACGTTTAAACTTGACAACCCCAGAGGGTAGTGTATATATCCTGAAGATTTAGTAAAACATGACACTGTTTTTGACAATTTGTTATGGTCTAATGATGCCAAATGGTGGAAGCATACTTTGTCTGGTGCTATTTTATGATAAACAATTAACCATGGTGAACAAACAGCAAAACAGTTTTGACCAAGGTAATAGTTCAGTGTAAACTCAAATTGAGACCAATGTTTACGAATGGATCATCTAAACCTTTTTTGGCAAGCTACATGTTTTTATTCATCAGCATGACATTGACTGTAAGTATACTGACAAACTGTCAGAATCATCTGCTTACTGAAGACTCTGCACAGGCACTGTCACAGCCACTCGCACCGGCTCAGAGAGGCTCCGATAAGTCCATTACAGGTGATGCACACCCTCACTGCAGCACCATCTGTTTGGGCTATTGTGCAGACATAAAGCCAACAACTTAAGATGCACCAAGGACATGTACTGCCATTCCCCAATAAAAACAGCATGTTGCTGTAACAGAACATGCAACATTAATTACTACTGTCTGCAGTGCCACCTACTAATACTGTAGTTCATACAAACACATCTGAGGACGTGCTGCAAGCACAGTGCTATGATCCTGTTCACAGCTAGACTGGCATACACACTTCTCTAATCCCTCCTGGGTGTTTTTATGTGGCATAGGCCTATTACTGCAACGATGAATACTAATGAAAATCAAAGTGTCACAGCTAATGTTGTGTGTTTAGTTTGGCTGTGCTCCTGTGTGTTTAAGGCTGGGTGGATCATTCTCCAGCTTAAAACTGTGTAAAGAGTTCTCTGGTGTTTGCTCTTAATACCACACACACATATAGAATCTCACACCCTGGGTTCATCAGGATTGTCTCCTGTCAGACAGCATCGCAGCCGGCTCTGCGTTAGCTCACACAAGCGGTAACAAGAAGAGAAATATGTGGCGCAGATGACATCATCTGGCAATGCAATATGACATGATTCCAAACACACCATGAGCCTCAATGTACAGGACAGAGCTATGATTTATAAAAGGGACTACTGGTAACATTGGGGCACATAATTAGCTGGGGGGATCCACAGACAGTTTCATACAAAACAGTATACACTGCAGCTTAAACTTGGAGTTCAGCCATTACTTCCCTCAGTCATGTATCTCCAGCAATAGTAAAGCAAAGACAACAGTCTTCATTGCGTTTTTATTTTAGTAGTTAGAGTCCCACCAAGATCCCGCTGCACCCAGAACCAGAGATCAGAGTCACTGATCCCGCTGCACCCAGAACCAGTGATCACAGCCACTGATCCAGCTGCACCCAGAACCAGAGATCCCAGCCACTGATCCAGCTGCACACAGAACCAGAGATCCGAGCCACTGATCCCACTGTATTCATTAACTAATTCAGGAGCACAGCCGATTAAAGCATGTGTCAGAAACAAAACAGTCAGCTTTACTTCAGGTTCATTTCTGCTTTCTAAAAGCCTGTAATAGGAAGAAAAACAGGACATGGTGAAGAGCCCTCAGCACCGGCCTGGTCCAGGGGGGTCAGAGAGAGAGAGAGAGAGAGCCCTCAGCACCGGCCTGGTCCAGGGGGGTCAGAGAGAGAGAGCGAGAGAGAGAGAGCCCTCAGCATTGGCCTGGTTCCCTCGATGCACTCAGGCAAGAATAAAATAAAGCTGTTTCTTAAAAGTAGGCCACCCATCAGCCTAATGTAAACAATGCAGACTTTGTGGTTCCCCAACGCTAATACAAAGCGCAATTGTCACTGTGCAAATAACAAGGGAAATAAAAGAATGAGAACCTGCTTTCAACTCAATAGGTATGCAGCAAACCAAAAGATAAAGCTACAGTCTGCACTGCACAGTTGATATCCCAGGGCTTATACAGTATAAAAGGAAAGTCAGGAGTGGTCGGCATCACATTCCTGTACAGTAGAATCTTGTATTGATGAATTGTGCTACTTTCTTTACATGCTATATCGTATTGTAATAGAGGTACGTATCCTTTGTATCAGGATACAGACCAAAAGCACAATGTAGCTCATTGTAGTTCACCAAGTGGTTCTTGAACAAAGAATACAGTAAGTGTGCTTCATAGTTGGTATGAATACAGACTCTCCCTATCTCATTTAATTGTTGTCTTTAAACAAAATAGTCCTTCATTAAGTGACCGTTTGATCTTATCATGCATCACACAAACAGCCCGTCAGGACCATCACATGTTTCGTGATACGTATCGTATCAGAACCTGCATGTCATGGTATTAGTGTATTGTTGCCCCATCAGTATACATTGCTGACACAAAGTCCCGCCCCCCCCACTTACACTCACACATCACTCTCTGGTGCCGCTGGATTTTCTGGTATTTGAGAGTAAAAATGATTGCAGTTTCCTGCAGTTATATACAAGCTATTTCTGTGATCTTAGAATCAGGTTTTCTGGAAGGAATAAATAAACACCTACTGTAAGAGCAGAGAATTCCCTTTTTAATGTTGGAAAGACACAGAATACTGAGATCTCTTGAGAAAGATCTCAAAATCAAAATACGCTGGGGAAATCAATCAATCAAATTGTTTCCACAGGATATAGAATCATTGTTCATATATTTAGCATGTTGTAGTGGAGTAGCAGGTCCGTAATGGAGAACACTGTTTAATGTGCTAAAGCATCATGAGACTGCTCAAGTACAGCCTACATTTACAGTGTAGGTGCAAGTCATCACTGATTTATTCAAGCATTCCTTCAGGAGGAACGATTTAAAGAAAATCATATGTTGTTGTTATCAGTAGGGTGACGATACTTATGGGCACCTCTCTACAGTATTTAGACTAAATCTGCACCTTTTTTTGCAATTCACAGTTGTTAAAAGAAATCACTGAAGGTCCCAAAATCTCACACTCACAATATCTCCTGGAAAATAAACCAAACATCATGAATATGTGAAAGAATTTCATTACAAATGTGAGAATTTCCAACCCTTAAATTCGTATTAAGATGATCGTGCCGTGCTAATACTGCATGAATAATGAGGTGTTCAGTTGATTCACGAGTTGGGGTGTAATGATACACCAATGCCACAACATGGGCAGCAGTGTGGAGTAGTGGTTAGGGCTCTGGACTCAAAGTACCCTTGAGCAAGGTACTTTACCTAGATTGCTCCAGTAAAAACCCAACTGTATAAATGGGTAATTGGATGTAAAAATAATGTGCAAAAAATAATGTAATTGTATTTAAAAATAATGTGATATCTTGTAACAATTATAAGTCGCCCTGGATAAGGGCGTCTGCAAAGAAATAAATAATAATAATAATAATAATAATAATGTTTTGTAATCTTTAGGTTACAATACTATATATATATCACGATACTGATGGGCTACTTGTATTATGTATAATAAGATCATATGATCATTTAATGATGGACTATTTTGTTAATAAACAAAAATGTAGTAAGTTATAGAGTATGCATTCATACCAACTTTAAAACAGTTAATTCAAGAACCACTTGCTGAACTACAATGAGTTATGTTGTGATAAAAGACCAAAAGAACAATACAAAGAATACATACCTCTACTGGGATACGAGATATCATGTAAAGAAAATATTATGATTCATCGCTGCACGCCTATTTATGAGAAGTTAGAATGAGGGTATGGAATGGGTTACCTAGTCATGCTATTGATGTGCGTTTCATTTCCCCCCTCTCATGTGACACTGGCACATCAACAATGCCGTTCATACCATCGGTTTAATGGGCTGAAGCCGGGCTTTGCTCGATCAGAAATGCGAGCGCCCAAATCCATCATGCACATGTGCAGTAGCAGCCAGTCGTCAGCGAGGACTGGCTATGATTGGCTTAAAAATGTCTGGCTGGAGTGCAGCTGGTTAGCGAACATGGTGATCAGGCGATCATCATGCATATGCCAAGACAACAAAGGCTATAAATATGAGCAGCACAACTTAAAAATCAAACCACGACTTCAGAGTAATGAGGTAACTACCTTGGTATCTGAACATATTACTACTGGATTAAATCTGGTAGTCAGACAAGAAGCTCTGCTCGTCTCTTCTCAGTCTTGCATGGTGTGTTACTTTGCGGAGAGACAGAAACGTTTAAGCGGTTTAAATATTAAAATAAAAGTCTAGTTATCTTTGTCTAACTTTAAATTAATGTTTATGAATGCTGTTATTTGTTCAACTTCGTTCTTTTCACAGTTTTAATCTACTTCATTGTTAATTAATGTTTTGTTTTGTTTTTCCCCTTAATTGTGACTTCCACCTGCATCTGAGGTGTGAGCTAGTGCTGGGACAAATATCCGAATATTCAAACATATATTTTTTGACATGTATTCGGATACAAAAATCAGATGCTCGTATTCACTACAAATGACAAAATATCTTGCACTTATTTACCGTCTCACCAGAATTTGTGACAGTTTCAAAAAATGGCAAATGAAAAAGAGCTTTGTGTGATATGTGAGATCAATATATACAGTACTGTGCAAAAGTTTTAGGCAGGTGTGAAAAAATGCTGTAAAGTAAGAATGCTTTCAAAAATAGACATGTTAATAGATTATATTTATCAATTAACTAAATGCAAAGTGAATGAACAGAAGAAAAATCTAAATCAAATCCATATTTGGTGTGACCACCCTTTGCCTTCAAAACAGCATCAAGCATCAATTCTTCTAGGTACACTTGCACACAGTTTTTGAAGGAACTCGGCAGGTAGGTTGGCCCAAACATCTTGCAGAACTAACCACAGTTCTTCTGTGGATTTAGGCAGCCTCAGTTGCTTCTCTCTCTTCATGTAATCCCAGACAGACTCGATGATGTTGAGATCAGGGCTCTGTGGGGGCCATACCATCACTTCCAGGACTCCTTGTTCTTCTTTACGCTGAAGATAGTTCTTAATGACTTTCGCTGTATGTTTGGGGTCGTTGTCATGCTGCAGAATAAATTTGGGGCCAATCAGATGCCTCCCTGATGGTATTGCATGATGGATAAGTATCTGCCTGTACTTCTCAGCATTGAGGAGACCATTAATTCTGACCAAATCCCCAACTCCATTTGCAGAAATGCAGCCCCAAACTTGCAAGGAACCTCCACCATGCTTCACTGTTGCCTGCAGACACTCATTCGTATCGCTCTCCAGCCCTTGGCGAACAAACTGCCTTCTGCTACAGCCAAATATTTCAAATTTTGACTCATCAGTCCAGAGCACCTGCTGCCATTTTTCTGCACCCCAGTTCCTGTGTTTTCGTGCAGAATTGAGTCGCTGGCCTTGTTTCCACGCCGGAAATATGGCTTTTGGCCGCAAGTCTTCCATGAAGGCCACTTCTGACCAGACTTCTCCGGACAGTAGATGGGTGTACCAGGGTCCCACTGTTTTCTGCCAGTTCTGAGCTGGTGGCACTGCTGGACATCTTCCGATTCATGAAGGGAAGTAAGCATGATGTGTCTTTCATCTGCTGCAGTAAGTTTCCTTGGCCGACCACTCCGCTCACGGTCCTCAACGTTGCCCGTTTCTTTGTGCTTCTTCAAAAGAGCTTGGACAGCACATCTGGAAACCCCTGTCTGCCTTGAAATTTCTGCCTGGGAGAGACCTTGCTGATGCAGTATAACTACCTTGAGTCTTGTTGCTGTGCTCAGTCTTGCCATGGTGTATGACTTTTGACAGTAAACTGTCTTCAGCAACCTCACCTTGTTAGCTGAGTTTGGCTGTTCCTCACCCAGTTTTATTCCTCCAACACAGCTGTTTCTGTTTCAGTTAATGATTGTGTTTCAACCTACATATTGAATTGATAATCATTAGCACCTGTTTGGTATAATTGTTTAATCATACACCTGACTATATGCCTACAAAATCCCTGACTTTGTGCAAGTGTACCTAGAAGAATTGATGCTGTTTTGAAGGCAAAGGGTTGTCACACCAAATATGGATTTGATTTAGATTTTTCTTCTGTTCATTCACTTTGCATTTAGTTAATTGATAAATATAATCTATTAACATGTCTATTTTTGAAAGCATTCTTACTTTACAGCATTTTTCACACTGCCTAAAACTTTTGCACAGTACTGTATATATATATATATATATATATATATATATATATCAGTACTGTGCAAAAGTTTTAGGCAGGTGAAAAATGCTGTAAAGTAAGAATGCTTTCAAAATAGACATGTTAATAGATTATATTTATCAATTAACTAAATGCAAAGTGAGTGAACAGAAGAAAAATCTAAATCAAATCCATATTTGTGTGACCACCCTTGCCTTCAAAACAGCATCAAGCATCAATTCTTCTAGGTACACTTGCACACAGTTTTTGAAGGAACTCGGCAGGTACGTTGGCCCAAACATCTTGGAGAACTAACCACAGTTCTTCTGTGGATTTAGGCAGCCTCAGTTGCTTCTCTCTCTTCATGTAATCCCAGACAGACTCGATGATGCTGAGATCAGGGCTCTGTGGGGCCATACCATCACTTCCAGGACTCCTTGTTCTTCTTTACGCTGAAGATAGTTCTTAATGACTTTCGCTGTATGTTTGGGGTCGTTGTCATGCTGCAGAATAAATTTGGGGCCAATCAGATGCCTCCCTGATGGTATTGCATGATGGATAAGTATCTGCCTGTACTTCTCAGCATTGAGGAGACCATTAATTCTGACCAAATCCCCAACAACATTTGCAGAAATGCAGCCCCAAACTTGCAAGGAACCTTGTGATAGCGAGAGAAAGGATCGATGCTGTAAATCTCCCTCCCGATTAGAAAGGGCGCTGTGTAAGGGGGAAGGTAAGCTGCCTCCTAGATCTACTACCTTGTGGTAGCTGGAAACCGGAAGGTAACCATATTAGGAGGGGCGCGTAGCTGCAAGTACTCAGGACGATTCCATTGCAGTCAGCTGCGGGCAGCCCTCTATTGGAGAAACCAGGCGACGCGTTGACTGCAGGGAGGAGTTTGCTGGGTACAAAGGGGAAGCAGCTACGTCAAAACCTCCCTTGCGCTGAGGTAACGAAGCGACCGGCCGGAGCCGATGTTTGTTTTTGTGTATTACGTGTTGTTGTTTTGTCTGTAAATAGAGGAGCCGGAGGACGGGAGGCTGTAGCCAGCGAGCCAGCACTTACCCCAGAGCACGCCCTCACCACAGAGCACAACACAGCACAGCGCACGCACCACGATCCACCGAGGAGAAGAGCACAGTTTCGTGCACGGAGGATTGTGGTTTAAGGAGTGCCTTTTGTTTACTTTTGAGTCGGGACTTGTTTTGTTTTACCCCAATATCATTGCTGATAGCGGGGTATATTATTATTTTCATTTTGGATTATTTTGTAATATTTTGTTAATAATTAAAAGGATTATTCTTTGGGAGACAACGGTCTGGACATTCCACATCCTTTGCACTGCACCATTCATCCTGTCACAGTTGGTGTTCAGAAGAGGGATTCGGGATGGGCGCCGCGTTGGGAGCAATATTGGAGGCACAGGAGCGCAGACATCAGGAAAGAATGGTGGCCATGATGGAGCGGATGCATGCCATGTTTCTGGAGGCCAATCGGGGAGGACCGGCGATTGAACCAGCGCCACCCGTACCAAGGATAAGGGTGGTGAAGATGTCGCTGGAGGATGATCCCGAGGCCTACTTAGTAGCCTTTGAAAGGCAGGCTACGGCAGCACAGTGGCCTCGGGATGGGTGGGCTACCCAGTTGGGCCCTAATCTCATTGGGGAGGCCCAGGCAGCCTACCAAGCCTTAACAAATGAAGACGCCCTCAATTACGATCGAGTGAGGCAGGCCATTCTCCAGCGATTAGACATCACTGAAGAAACCCACCGTCGCCGGTTCCGGGAATACCAGCGACCCCCAGGACTGCGACCCGCGTGGTGGCGCAACAACTGGTGGACCACGTGACCCGGTGGCTCTGCCCGGCACCAATGATGCGGAAAAGGTGACTGAGCTCATCGCGATCGAGCAATTTGTGAGGGTGCTGGGGCGGACACCGGAACTGGGTCAGTCGCCACCGTCCCACCACGCTGGATGCGGCAGTCAGATTGGCGAAGGATACGAGGACGCCCTGCCTACCGCTCCAGTGGTCACCCTACCTACTCTTGCCTCCAATGGGCGCGCGGCGGCACCACCACCAACACCACGCTTCACCCCACCACCCACGGACCAGCACTGCAGCGTCACCCCATGGGCGGCCTCCCTCCAACACAATGGAGAGCGAGGCGACCCCCAGCGGGTAAGAGCAGAGTACCCCTCCCGCTGCCAAATCGGCAACGGGACACACCGGCTCCGTGGGCACCCTTTCGCCCCACTTGTTACCGGTGCCAGGAGGTCGGCCACCTCGCCAGGAACTGCCCGGCGGCCATGGAATGTGGTGTGGCCTCCCATTATGTCCTGACAGCACCAGGTAAGTCCAGGGGTAATGATTGGGAGGGGCCTTGTATTGTTAATGTACGGGTTGGTGATGTGAGCACCCACGCATTAGTGGACTCAGGATGTGGGCAAACTTTGATTTTGAAAGCTCTATTGAAGGGGTACCTTGGTGGTCACGGGGGTTGTGGTCATTTCCTGTATCCATGGGGATAACAAGGACTACCCCTCACCAAATTAGATTTGACAGTTGGATGTCATACCCGCCCGTAATCGTGGCTGTGGCAGAAAAGTTACCATATCCAGTTATTTTAGGTCGAGACTGGCGCATTTTGACAGCATGATTTATAAAGCGGTAAAGCCAGTCTCCGGTAAGACCATGGGAGCAGCAGGGGAAGCTATTGGGAATATTTTTCCACTGCACACTGATCTGTTCCATTCCCGATTTCACCGAAAAAACAAAAAGAGAGCGGAGGGTTGAAAAATGGGAAGGAACATTAATGAAACAAGGCTGGGGTTTGGTAGGGAAACTTCAGAATCGGTCAAATGTAAGGGTAAGGGGATTGGGACTCAGTGTGACCTGCGGGGCAGGTTACTGAGGCCCCAGTGCTGAAGCTACTTTAGCTCCGCTCGATATCCCGAAATTCTGGGACCGAGATGTGGACCTAGCATTGGAACAAAGAACGATCCTTCGCTGGTACACATCTGGGGGCAGGTTCGGTCTATCGAGGGAAGGATGTAGAGGATAGCCGGCGCTTACATATCCCCACCACATTATTGTCGGGCACTTACTATATAGAGTATCCCAAGCCACGAGCACAAGCCAGATTGTAACACAACTACTCGTTCCTCAGTCTTTTCGACGTGAGATCATGCGGTTGGCTCACGATGTCCCCTGTTCGGGCCATTTAGGTATCGATAAGACTCGGGAACGAATATTGGCTCGATTTTATTGGATGGGAGTTTTTAGTGAGGTGGCGCGATATGTAGCGGAATGCCGGAATGCCAGCAAGTAGCGCCGGGCGGAGTTCGCCCGGCCCGCTGGTCCCACTGCCCCTAATCTCAGTTCCCTTTGAGCGCATTGCTATGGACATAGTGGGTCCATTGAGCCAGTCTGACTCTGGATATACGCACATTTTGGTAGTGGTGGACTACGCGACTAGATATCCAGAGGCAGTACCATTGAGATCCACTAGTGCCGCAGCAGTTGCTAAAGAGTTAGTAAACATTATATCGAGTAGGGATTCCAAAAGAAATCCTCACTGATCACGGAACGAACTTTATGTCACAATGTTTGAAAGAATTATACAAATTGATGCAAATTAAGTCGATCCGAACCTCCGTTTATCACCCATGCAGACGGACGGTTTGGTGGAACGTTTTAATCAGACCTTGAAACAGATGCTGAAGCGGTTTGTCAACCAAGAGCAAAAACATTGGGCTAAACTCCTCCCTTACCTAATGTTTGCAGTGAGAGAGGTGCCTCAGAGTTCGACCGGGTTTTCTCCCTTTGAGCTGCTGTATGGGAGGCAACCACGAGGTATCCTTGATCTTGTGAAAGAAGGGTGGGAGGAGCAAACAAAGACCTCTAAAAACATAGTCAAATATGTAATTATGTTAAGAGACCGCCTAGCATTGGTTGGTCGTTTGGCACAAGAGAACCTAAAACTAGCTCAGCATCGCCAGGAGCAACAGTACAATAAACAAGCACGTATTCGGACTTTTCGGCCAGGTGATAAAGTACTGTTGCTACTTCCCACATCGGAATCTAAGTTGTATGCTAAGTGGCAGGGGCCATATGAGGTGGTTCGGGAAATTGGTAAAGTAAATTATGAAATTAGACAACCCGATCGCGAAATAAAACCGAAATTTATCATATCAATTTGCTAAAACCCTGGAATGAAAGGGAGGCCCTATTTGTAGCCGGTGACAGTTTGGAAGAGGATTTTGGTCCCACTGTCAATCCACCAGCTACAACTCATATTCCGATGGGGAACAGTTACTTCGGATCAGAAACGGGAGCTCTACCAGTTGGTGGAAAGGTTTAATGATGTTTTCTCTGACTTGCCCGGCAGAACTAATGTTATTTCTCATGCCATTATTACTCCACCAGGGGTCAGGGTCCGGGAGAGACCGTGCGGATCCCAGAGAGTCGCAGAGTTCCTGTTCGCAAGGAGGTGGAGGATATGCTCGAGCTTGGAGTCATTGAACCTTCCGAGCGAGTGGTGCAGTCCTATCGTGATGGTGGGCAAGAAGGACGGCTCTACTCGGTTCTGTGTGGACTTTCGAAGGTTAATGCCATCTCCAAGTTCGATGCGTATCCAATGCCCCGGTGGATGAGCTCCTTGACCGACTGGGTAAGGCGCAGTTGATTTCGACCTTGGACCTGACGAAGGGATATTGGCAGATTCCACTGACTCAGAGCTCAAGAGAAAACTGCTTTCTCTACCCCAGATGGCTTGTTCCATTTCCGGACCATGCCCTTCGGGTTGCATGGAGCTCCCGCCACCTTTCAGAGACTGATGGACCAGGTCTTGGCTCCCCATCATCAGTATGCCGCTGCGTACATTGACGATATGGTGATTTTTAGCTCCACCTGGAAGGAGCATATTGTTAGAATTTCAGCCGTCCTCCAGTCTCTGAGGGAGGCGGGGCTAACAGCCAAGCTGGGCAAGTGTGCATTTGGCAAACAGGAGACCCAATATCTTGGCCACATTATGGGTAATGGCCGGGTGAGGCCAATCGCCTCCAAAGTCCAGGTGCTGGTGGAGACGGCGATCCCGAGAACCAAGTCACAGGTGAGATCACTACTGGGGCTAGCCGGCTATTACCGCCGATTTATCCCCAGTATGCCACCATAGTTAACCCCTGGTAGATCTCACCCGAAGGCTGCTCCAAAAATAGTTAAATGGACAGGGCAGTGTCAGGAAGCATTTGATTTGATTAAGAAGTCGACTCTGTCAAGCTCCCGCTCTGATTTCACCAGATTTTGGCAAAGAGTCCATCCTGCAGACCGATGCCTCCCACATTGGTCTGGGGCGGTCCTGTCCCAACAAGTTGACGGGGTAGAACACCCTGTTATTTATTTGAGCAAAAAATGGCTCCTAGGGAGATTAACTACTCCGTCATTGAGAAGGAGTGTTTAGCCATCAAATGGGCTACTCACGCTCTTCGCTATTACCTGTTAGGGCGTTCTTTCTCTCTTATCACTGATCATGCTCCTTTAAGGTGGTTACATACGATGAAGGACAATAACGCCGGATAACTCGGTGGTATCTGGCGCTGCAACCCTTCCACTATACTGTGAAACATCGTGCGGGTAAGGAGCATCAAAACGCAGATTTTTTTCAAGGGAGGGGGACCATTGGGGAATGTAGAGTTGGCGAGTGTTCCTTCGGCATCACTCTGAGGGGTGAGATATGTGATAGCGAGAGAAAGGATAGATGCTGTAAATCTCCCTCCCGATTAGAAAGGGCGCTGTGTAAGGGGAAGGTAAGCTGCCTCCTAGATCTACTACCTCGGTGGTAGCTGGAAACCGGAAGGTAACCATATTAGGAGGCGCGAGCTGCAAGTACTCAGGACGATTCCATTGCAGTCAGCTGCGGGCAGCCCTCTATTGGAGAAACCAGGCGACGCGTTGACTGCAGGGAGGAGTTTGCTGGGTACAAAGGGGAAGCAGCTACGTCAAAACCTCCCTTGCGCTGAGGTAACGAAAGCGACCGGCGGAGCCGATGTTTGTTTTTGTGTATTACGTGTTGTTGTTTTGTCTGTAAATAGAGGAGCCGAGGACGGGAGGCTGTAGCCAGCGAGCCAGCACTTACCCCAGAGCACGCCCTCACCACAGAGCACAACACAGCACTAGCGCACGCACCACGATCCACCGAGGAGAAGAGCACAGTTTCGAGCACGGAGGATTGTGGTTTAAGGAGTGCCTTTTTGTTTACTTTTTGAGTCGGGACTTGTTTTGTTTTACCCCAATATCATTGCTGATAGCGGGGTATATTATTATTTTTCATTTTGGATTATTTTGTAATATTTTTGTTAATAATTAAAAAGGATTATTCTTTGGGAGACAACGGTCTGGACATTCCACATCCTTTGCACTGCACCATTCATCCTGTCACAAACCTCCACCATGCTTCACTGTTGCCTGCAGACACTCATTCGTGTACCGCTCTCCAGCCCTTCGGCGAACAAACTGCCTTCTGCTACAACCAAATATTTCAAATTTTGACTCATCAGTCCAGAGCACCTGCTGCCATTTTTCTGCACCCCAGTTCCTGTGTTTTCATGCATAGTTGAGTCGCTTGGCCTTGTTTCCACGTCGGAGGTATGGCTTTTTGGTCGCAAGTCTTCCATGAAGGCCACTTCTGACCAGACTTCTCCGGACAGTAGATGGGTATACCAGGGTCCCACTGTTTTCTGCCAGTTCTGAGCTGATGGCACTGCTGGACATCTTCCGATTGCGAAGGGAAGTAAGCATGATGTGTCTTTCATCTGCTGCGTTTCTTTGTGCTTCTTCAAAAGAGCTTGGACTGCACATCTGGAAACCCCTGTCTGCTTTGAAATTTCTGCCTGGGAGAGACCTTGCTGATGCAGTATAACTACCTTGTGTCTTGTTGCTGTGCTCAGTCTTGCCATGGTGTATGACTTTTGACAGTAAACTGTCTTCAGCAACCTCACCTTGTTAGCTGAGTTTGGCTGTTCCTCACCCAGTTTTATTCCTCCTACACAGCTGTTTCTGTTTCAGTTAATGATTGTGTTTCAACCTACATATTGAATTGATGATCATTAGCACCTGTTTGGTATAATTGTTTAATCATACACCTGACTATATGCCTACAAAATCCCTGACTTTGTGCAAGTGTACCTAGAAGAATTGATGCTGTTTTGAAGGCAAAGGGTGGTCACACCAAATATGGATTTGATTTAGATTTCTCTTCTGTTCACTCACTTTGCATTTAGTTAATTGATAAATATAATCTATTAACATGTCTATTTTTGAAAGCATTCTTACTTTACAGCATTTTTCACACCTGCCTAAAACTTTTGCACAGTACTGTATATATATATATATATATATATATATATATATATATATATATATATATATATATATATATATATATATATATATAAACACACAGAGGATAAAAACAGCAGTTCTTGAGCCTCTATTTAAAAGTTTTAGACACCAAAAAGCAGAGTTGTGGACTCGAGTCTGACTCAAGTCACTTTTTTGGGGACTTGACTTGAGACTTGACTTGGGACTTGGACTACTTGACGAAAATTATAACGCTACACCGGTACTAGAGAGCGTGTTGCACCCTCGCTCTGCTCGTCCACTCACTCTCTCTCTCCCTCTACCTCTCGTGTTGCACCTTCGCTCTGCTCGTCTTCTCTCTCTCTCTCTCCCTCCCTCTACCTCTCGTGCTGCACCATCGTTCTGCTCGTTATCTCGCTCTCTCTCTCTCTCGTGTTGCACCCTCGCTCTGCTCGTCCTCTCTCTCTCTCTCTCCCTCTCGTGCTGCACCTTCGCTCAGCTTGTCTTCTCATTCTCTCTATCTCTCGTGTTGCACCCTCGCTCTGCTCGTCCTCTCGCTCTCTCTCCCTCTCGTGTTGCACCCTCGCTCTGCTCGTCCTCTCACTCTCTCTCTCTCGTGTTGCACCCTCGCTCTGCTTGTCCTCTCGCTCTCTCTCCCTCTCGTATTGCACCCTCGCTCTGCTCATCCTCTCGCTCTCTCTCCCTCTCCCTCTTGTGTTGCACCCTCGCTCTGCTTGTCCTCTCGCTCTCTCTCTCTCTCATATTGCACCCTCGCTCTGCTCGTCCTCTCGCTCTCTCTCCCTCTCCCTCTTGTGTTGCACCCTCACTCTGCTCGTCCTCTCGCTCTCTCTCTCGAGCTGCGCACTTCTGTGTGTGTGTGTGTGTGTGTGTGTGTGTGTGTATGTATGTGTCTGCCTGGTCCCTGTCAGCGCTGCCAGATTTTTTTTTTTCAACACCCGTCAAATTTTGGAACTAAAGTAGCCAGATCGTGTTTTTTAAACCAGCCAAAAACAGCCAAAAACCTGTACTTACATTTAAGACTTAAATATATATTATAGAAGCATACATAAGTGCTACAGAGAAAAGGAAAGCACATCATTCTGAAATGCCTCGCTTAAACAGTATCCAACTTGCTGAAAATGTTGTGTAGTGATTTTTATATAGACTGTATATATTAAATATATTTTGTTGCGACTTCCTGTTATGTGGAATGCAATAAACGAGAACCAAAACGTTTTTTTTCCCCTAAACATTACAAGGCCATTTCCATGTTTGTTTTATTTGAAGTGTTTAATTTAGTTAAATTTCAGCTTTCATTTGCTTGCTCAGCTACAATAAGGCACAAGTAAACCTCATGTTATTACTTTATGAAAACACGTCTATGGCCACTGTTTACTGTGAAGAAACAGCAATGGCAAGGAATGAAAAAATAAAGAAATAAAATGCTGTGTCAACTTTATGTACTATTTATTTCGGGAATAAACAAAACAACTTTAAATTGAACTGCTATTTGGCATCCTTTGTTTTGTAGTTAAGCTACAATAAGGCACAAGTAAACCTCATGTTATTACTTTATGAAAACACGTCTATGGCCACTGTTTACTGTGAAGAAACAGCAATGGCAAGGAATGAAAAAATAAAGAAATAAAATGCTGTGTCAACTTTATGTACTATTTATTTCGGGAATAAACAAAACAACTTTTAACTTGAACTGCTATTTGGCATCCTTTGTTTTGTAGTTAATTCACTGGGGTAAAACATTCATTAGCAAGCCATTAAGTTGAGACGGATGGACGGACAAGCTGCTAAGCTGGTGTTATTGGTTTTTATTGGCCTCAAGTTCCACATTAGGTTAACGCAAAAGCTGGGCCCCTGCCACTGAAAGGAATTGTGCACGTAAGGAAGCGCAGGGTTGAACAGAGTGAAGGCCCACCATACTGCGTCTCTGTGAATGAGAGACAGTCCAGGCAATGGGTTTCCACTAGGGTTCAATTTCCTACATTTCTAAACGTTTAAAACATGTTTAATCCTAATGTTTAAACTTTACTATATTGTGACCAATCAAAAAAGCCCTCCATCACTTTATAAATTACAGCATGTATTTGTGTATAACATCGTATGTGTGCAGTATTTATTTGTATATGTAAAAGACTAAATGCATATGGAATATTACAACAATTGGCCTATACTGTACATTAAGGCTAACACCTACAGTTTATATGGCTTGCATATTTTTGACAACTTTTTGAAAAGTGAAATATTTAACACTCTGGAGTAGGTTTACTAAAATGTTGCGCCTGTCGCAACAGTCGTAAACCAGTTGCAAACGAGTCGGAAGTCTTGGGTGAAATGTATTAAACAAGCGCAATGCTATTTGCGACTTTTTAGGGAATGCTTTGCGGCAGCAGTTTCTGTTTGTGGTTGAAGCGTAGATGAATATGTAATTATGGGCGTTCTTGCATAAATTCGCAAAAAGGGGGTGGAGATAGTGCACAAGAGTTCTCAAATATTATAATGAGATGTACGAAAGCTGCAGGCAATTGCGACACTTACAATTGCATCAATTTGATAAGAACTTTTGAAAGCATGTTTTAAACAGTCGCAATTGTTGCTGGCATTTCCCAGTCCGCTTTTTCTTGTGCGTTGCCAAATGCATTTTTGAGGCAAACACCCAAATACCTAATGAAAACAAATTTCTATGATATTTCTGGTTTCCTCAACGTGTTCCACTAACCCCTCCATCTTATTCTGAATCTGTATAGGAATAGGAAACACACCTATTCTATTAATGTGCAGGTGGTTTGTAATTGTGCACAATTTAGCACTATACTACTGACTAACTTAAATAAAAACAGACAGTATACAATTGGCTTATAGGCTACTCATGATAATACGAATTAGTGGTAGCCGGCTCTTATTTGGTCTTGACTAAACATTCACTGATCGCTTCATTATCCTGCTGCCCTACTTGGAAGTTTGTGCCTCATGTATATAAATATGCACTAAATTAGCCTTTTTTAGTTTTATTAAGAGGGATTTACTCTGCACGAGGAGGGCTTGGGATTTTCAGAGTGCTAATGTACTATTGAACCTGTGCTCCACTTTCGTGAAGTCTCAGTAAAGTACATGAGTTGGCTCAAAACAAGGCTAGTGATTCATTCGAAGAAAAAAAAAAAACACCTGTTCATTTTACAAAACCATAGTCAAACACACAGTACTGCATTATAATGACTAACATTTCCCACTAATGCTAAGTATGTGCTTTTAACTCTGATTGAATTAGCTTGTTTGTGGTTCGGCTGGTGCTGTTTTGAATACATTCTAAGTAAAGTACTGTTGTAGCCAAGCGCCCTCACTCTTACAGTTTAAAACACACACAAAAAGATTAATTATAAACCTGAAATTTCACTATGAAAGGATTTTTCGAGGACTGCCAAGAACAGAAATTTCACATTACAGTAAAGCTTGATTAGCTTTTTGGCTTCCCTGCAAACCACAGACTGGGGAAAGAAAGGTTTTGTTCTTCAAATGCTTAACTTGCACAGCAGTGGCACAGGAACAATGCTGGGGAAATGACATTTAAAAAGTAAACCATTACAGTTACATGTTATCCACAATTATCAAACACTCAATAGTGCTGAATATGGAATATAGAAAAAAAGGTTTTAAAAGTATTTTGTTATTTTTTTTTTTTTAAATGGGTCTTGTAGTCTTTTTTTAAAATTTATTTTTCACATAAAATGTAAATCTGTTACCACATTTTGTTACCTGTATGAAAAAGGAACCACAGTTACTGTTTCTGAAAAATGTAATGAGAACATGTTACATGAAATGCATTACTCCCCAACACTCAGAAGGACCAATGAGATCCCAGGACAGAAAGATACAACAATACCATTTCTATAGGAGTCCAAAAAACACACATCTTTACAAGTGTGAGCCACATATACTGATGAAACCTCAAAAAGAAACGCAACACTCAGGTCTAATGGATTTAATCAAATATTATAAACATAGCTATCAAACAAAATCACATAAAATGTGAACAAAAATACAGATCAAAGAATCATTATAAGTTTTCAGTATGTCAAAATGAAAACATTACAAAGTTAGTATCAGGTATGACCTCCCTGAGCATTAACACAATCCTGGCAGCGTTGACGCATAGACCTGATCAGCCTCTGGATAGACTGCTGTGGGATGTTCCGCCACTCTTCCTGTGCAGCTGCAGCCAGCTGGCGAAGGTTGGCTGGTCATGGTTTTCTCCTGTGGATGGCACTGGCGATTTGATGTTCTATTGGACTCAGGTCAGGAGAAAAAGCTGGCCATGGCAAGACCTTGGCATTGTTTTCCTGAAGTCATGCAATTGTATTCCTAACACTGTGTGGTCTTGCATTGTCCTGCTGGAAAATTGACACTTCCGGATTTGCAGGAACGGAAAAAATGTTACCTCAAGGATTTCGTCAATGTATTGCTGAGCAGTTAAGTTGCCCTCAATCTGCACCAAAGGCGTTCTTGTGTTAAGGAGATTCCTCCCCACATCATCACACTTCCACCACCCCACCGGTTAGCTGCAACAGTCAGCATAACGGTCCTGGGCCAGTGTGGTGACCCTCTGCCTTCCAGGACGTGCCATGTCCCTGACAGAGCCGGTTTCCTGGTTTCTCTGGACTAGTCAGCTGATTGTTGAAGCAGAACATCTCATTCTCTGGGCAACTTCTCTCACAGACAGGCCGCCTTCAATCATGGCGATAGCAACCAGGCGATCTTCGTTACTCAAGCGGGAATGGTCATATCTTTCACTGTTCTTGCATTAATTCAAATCATGTCTTTTCGAATGGCTATTTATACAGATTCTTAATCAACTATTTTTGGCAATTTTAACTCAACTCAACTCAAAAAAACACTGAGCACCTCGTGTTTTTATGAAGTCACAGGACTTGAGCTCAGTATTTTGTTATCCCAAGGAACAATACTACTCAAACAATCAACAAACCTATCTGCTTACTATTTCAAATGTAAATAACATTATGTATGTGCCCAATGAGCTATTGAGGTAAAACTTAAGACTGTTGTGTTTTCATTGTGTTGCTTTTGTTTGCATTGCTAGTCAGTTTCAAAAGAAAAGGGGAAATGAAAAGAGACTTCCTTCCTTGCACATGATTTTTTCATGTATTTCAAATCTTCAGGCTTGTTCTTGTTTAACCACCCTTGTAGTCTTGTGTTGTGGTTTACTACACCCTCAAAAGTATTCTTCAACGCAGATTATCAAAGCGCTAAAGCAAGGAGCCCAGAGCACAGTTCAATACTTAAAGGATTGTTTTAATTTAATTATCTATGATCACTGTAGCTTTACAACATTTCCCCACAAAAAAAGTACATTTACCAAAAAAAAAAAAAGATCTGCAGATTTAGAACACAACCCTAATGTAAAGTAAACACATCTCAAAACCCTTACAGACTGCGCTATCATTGTTCAACACATATCAAAACCCTTACAGGCTGTGCAGTACCATTGTTAAACACATCTCAAAACCCTTACAGACTGTACAGTATCATTGTTAAACACATCTCAAAACCCTTACAGACTGTGCTACCATTGTTAAACACATCTCAAAACCCTTACAGGCTGTGGAGTATCATTGTTCAACACATCTAAAAACCCTTACAGACTGTGCAGTATCATTGTTAAACACATCTCAAAACCCTTACAGACTGTGCAGTACCATTGTTAAACACATCTCAAAACCCTTACAGACTGTGCAGTACCATTGTTAAACACATCTCAAAACCCTTACAGACTGCACTATCACTGTTAAACACATCTCAATGACCAGTTTTGAAAGAAACACTCGTTGTGTTTACGTCCCACCCCTATCACTTCTGATTGGCTAGCTGTGGAAAAAGCTGATCTTCTATTGGTTACAAAGAAACCCAGAAATGGCTGCCAGGGAATGAAACCAGGATCCCCCTGCTGCAGCAGTGTACCAGTTAGCCATCATGGGACAAGATGTTCGATGAGGAACAATAGCTGTAAAATGTTTTACACTATATAACAGAAATAAACAAAAGAAAAAAACATATTTTATCATTGCAGAATTTGATGGAGCATACTGTAAATATGTTGCGTGTATTTTGGTAGAACAACAGTAAAAAATAAATCCAAAGAAACCAGACAGGTTATACACAAGTCCTTTAAAAACTGAAAGAACGTCAAGAAAAATCAGAATTCCACAAAGCAGCAGTAATAGTTGGCAATAATTTCGTATAGTTTTGTAAACTAAAACACTTGTACATCAGGAGTAGAATTCAGCTTATAAAGAAAGAGTGGAAAAAAACAGACAGAAGCCACTTTTATGTTTGAATAACTCCCAAGTACTGATTATTATAGTTGTACTCTTAGTATTTAAATCTACTAGCAAATGTGTTCCAAACTACACTGAAAGGAACATTTCCTTAAAGTATGTTATAAATTTGTTGAGGTGAGGTGGGGTCACAGGGAACCTTTTGTGTATCTTGAAGAATTTAGTGAACCAGTCAAGCTACAAGGTTAGATCTGCCCCTGTTAATCACTAATTGATTGATTTGTGTTCACTGTTAAATAAAACCAAACGCCTACAAGTTATATTCTACTTTTGTGTGTGTGTTTTGTGTGACGGGGAAGGGGGCAAGTAGATTTTTAAGAAGGACAAGTAGATTTTTCTAGCACTTTGTCCCTTGGACACTGGTAGCAAAAATCAAAAAAAGTTAATTAACCTTTACCTGAAGAAGGGAACAGTCCAACAGGTTGACTAGTCAACTGTTCTGTGCTACCCCTAACCTGCTTTAATTCTTAAACCTTATAAAAACCAAGAGAGACAGCCTCCTTTCCCAAATATTTTGGTAACACTAAGTATTTAATTGGCACACAAATGGCCCTGAAGTTCTCTTACATGTCAATAAACAGGCAAAAGACATAGGGAAATGTACTGTAAACAGGATATTGTCATCTTTAAGCCATCTTACACCACTGATTTGGCCAGTGTTTACCACTGTTATCTATTGCCAGGCCTTGGAATGTGGCACCACAGCCAAAACTCACTAAATAAACATTTTCCTGGCCAGACCACGAAGTTTCAGAATATGGTCATACTGTAGGTCCCATCCATGGCTGACCATGAAACTGTTATGGTTAAGGATACAATTTTGGCAGCGTGATTTTTAGTACATTTCAGGGGGGAAAAAAAACACCAAGAATTCATGGAAAGGTCACATAAAGGCCACCAAATAATGTAGGTTTAGCTACATCAATATACACAAGAGCTTTTAAATAGTACACCAAAACCAATAATATAAAAGACTATTGCTTTTGACTGCTGGCAAGTTTAAATGTTACTTTAGAGTACAAAACTGTGTTCCTATTTCTCTGTGTGCATCCGGCATAAATGTACATGTGTGTATATATATATATATATATATATATATATATATATATATATATATATATATATATATATATATATATCAGCATGTCAAATAATTGTTTTTATAATCATGTTCAAAATGAAACAGTATATATGTTTTCTTCAATAATAAGAACTAGACGTTTAAAGTGGTTGTTTCTGAGTAGCCTACAAAGCACTGCCCCTTTAAAAATAAAAACAAACAAAAAGTCAAATGACACAGCAATGTGTCCAAGAAGCGGGGCATCACAAAGATCAGAAAAAAAGGCTACAAAACAGATAAACCTCTCATTTTATCTAGTTTGCAGGAAATAAAAAAATATGTTCAACGGCAGTCTGAAGCATTTTGTTTAGTTTTAGAGACAGTGAGTATTTATTTTCAACAGACTACTTGGGTACACTGCATTGTATGAAAATAAAATGTACGTATTAATTATTAATATTTTAAGCCCACTTTTTTGTTTAAAAAAATAAATTAACAAGTGCTGTATGTATGTGAAGATCACAACCGAGAGTTCACAGTAACATCTGATCTGTGTTCATTTACATGCTCACTCAGCTACAAAATACAAATCTCAATCGCTGACCTACATAGCTACACGTAAATGCTGTGTGCATACACAACCAAACAATTTACAGATACTCGCAGGTTTGTATTTTCAGTGCATGACATACTGCATTTTTAAAAGGAAATAAAGGAAGTACCTAACATCCATTTCCAAGATTTCACAGACCTTTGTTCAAATTCACGATTTTCACAAAATCATATCCTTAATTATGGTACAACAATTTACTGAAGGTCTACCTCAACAAGATGCAACTCAACCGAATAGAGCACACGGTAACTCAGATCAACGCTTAGGGGATTCCTCCCCATTTAACTCCTTCATGGATCTTCCCAGTCAGGTCAATGCCAGGTCAGGAGAGGCTGGCTCCCCAAGCTGCTGCAGGCGCACAAGCTGGCATTCGCAATCTGTTTATTCTGTTTGCATGGAAACAAGGCTAGTTCTCAGTAAACAAATACCACCAGGCCGAGGAATTACTCCACAGGGGGAAGCAAAGTACCAATTACCTCATTTGCAGAACATTAGGTTATTATCATAACACTGGTTCCCTGAAATAGAAATGTAGCCATTACCTAATGGGTGTTTACATTCTAAAGACCCCAAAACCTGAATATCTATACCGCAACTGCTCTCAGAGCCTGTAGCATGAGTCATGCCCAGCCCCAAGGTCATAAGAGGACTGCACGCACGATTGGATTTCAAAAAGAAAATCCAGGTGCACCGGGGGAATCACAGGAGAGGCAGCGGGTTCTTCATCAAAGATGGACTGCCTTGTCTCATCTGTAGGCCAAGGCACTTTCAAAATTGCAGTGGCCCTCTTAATCAGTGGCAGAAGCGCTGCCGACTCCACCTCCTCAGAAGGGAACGCCAGCTCCTGTTCGCCCACCTCCTCAGAGGCGGCGATGGACAGCATATCATCTTGCTGCCAGTCAGTGCTTGTCGCCCCTTGGTGCCCGAAGGGGACGGGGGGGGCAGGCGGAGCCGTGTGCTGACGCAGCAGCTCTGCAAGCACCATTCCCTGATGGGAAACAGCTGCCCAGAGTTTCTACAGCTGTTCGGAGTCCACCGATCTCTTGGATCTCTTCTTCTTCCTCTTCCTTGGCTTCCTACATGGGCTCTTTCCCCGAGCACGTTGCCTGCTCTCCCTTGGCACAGAGCTAAGTGGAGAGGGTGCAGCCACCTCTTTAACAGAGGGTGATGGGGAAGCGCGCTGTCCTGGTGTAATGGACACTGAGCGCTCTGTAGAGCTGCGAGATACACGTTTCTCCAGTGTGCACTTATAGAAATTTGCACAAAACTCACAGAAACTGTGGTTAGTTAGTGCCTCTTTGGCATACTCTGGCCCCAGGTAGGAAGAGCAGCTGTTGTGCTTATCCTCAACCGGAAGACTGACCTTGCATAAGTCACAGGGATAAAACCCAGGCATGATACAAGTAGCAACACAGTGTACAGTAATGTACGGTAGCTGCCTCAGTCTGCTCAAAAAGCCACAGGGCAGGTCAAGACTTGAAGCGAGTACTCTGGTACTGGACCAGGGATGGTACCCCGGTTGGGAACTGGTGCAGTGACTTCGCGATGGAACCAGGGCGGTGCAGTGCGGTACCGGGTCAGAAACAGAACGGGTCGGTGACCTCGGTACCAGTACGGTACAGGTCTATTCGGTTTGTGTTACCGCAGGAAGCAGTATACAGGGATGCCCACCTGTATAGCTTCTGGCAAACTACACAGTCACTACAAGTACGAGACTGAGGGAAGCCTGCTTGCTAGAGCCTTAACAGCCTTCATAATGGCGATGCAAGCAGTCATCAAAACGGCAGCGAGATACTGTGGGAGAGACTGCAAGAAATCTCAGCCGAAGCGCATATCTTGGTCAACGCAGAGCTGCTGAGCCCTGCAGCTGTGCTCGTCTTTCCGTGAAAAAAAGACACACACGAGAAATACACAGAAAACAGTAATAAAACAATTACAGTTCAGAAAAATAATATCGTTACCAAAAAAAAAATGTTATTTCAACTATAGCAACCTGTGAGGAGAGCACATGTCAGCCGACTCAAGTTGCTTGGTCCCCCGGAAGGAGCGACAGGAGCCACCGGCTTCACGTGGGGCACAAGGCAGCTGCGGGGAGTAACAAACAACATTCGTACTTGAAAGGGAACAACCACCTTTCTTAAATCATCAAAAGTTATTCATAACCCATTCCTGTTTCCACGGGGCAGATGAAATCAGGACAGACTTATCTGTGCAGTGAGCTCATCGTCACCAGCCCTCCCTGTGCAGAGCAGTGGGAGGCAGAGTTAATGTAATATATTTATTATCTCAAAGACTACTGGAACGGACAGCCTGTGGAATCTATGAGAAATATTGTATTCAGAAGAGGCTGCTTAAAACTGAAAAAAAGATTTTATAACACCCCCATTTCCGAGCAACACCCTCAGAGGAGGGCTGAGTAATGTCTGGTAATGTCCTTCCCGTACTGTTAAATTACCTTCAGTTCGGGACATAAAACATGCTAGGCGGGCCTTAGCAGGCGGTGAAGCCCTATCTTTGGGTTCAAACAAATACCTTTATAAAAACATCCTGAGACGGTTTTGTAAATGTAGGCATAATACCCCCTCCCCCACCTCCTTAGAAAAAATACTGGAGCAAATGCTTAGTAAATCTCTAGGGCTCTAAATAAATAATCGGGACTTTCTTCCAATGCATCGGGATGCAGGACATTTGCTAGGAAATTGGGACTGTCCCAACCATATCAGGACTGTTGGCAGATACTGGTTGTGGTGGTGAGGCCTGTGAGGCCTGTGAGGCCTGGCTTGGTACGACAGCCTGGCTGTAGGCGAAGGAAAACTCCAAAGTGTCTCTGGTCTCCCAGAGAAGTGTTATTTGGAGCTAAGAATGATCAGACTTTACAAACAAAGATTTACAGCGACAGGCAAACTGTGTCTGGCATGTTTAAAGAGAAAGGCGAGCAGCTGTATTTGGACCAAGACATCTCATGCCTTTATATCTGTGTAACTGTCAAGCTTCAGACACATCTTACTTGTCTTCACTGCTGATAATAATCATGTCAGCAAGGCAATACAAACAAACTTATTATGGGCTCTGCCACACTGAGTACCTAGGCCAGGGCTTCCCAATCTCTTCAACAGTTGCAGATTTCAAGTTAGCTATAACATTTTAAAAGTAACTTGAAATCTGCAACTTTTTAGGAGATGACAACAATTAAAAAGGTCTAATTAAGCAAATTATTAGTTTAATTAAGAGTCTAGTTAAGTAATCTCAGCTGGAATGAAAACCAGAAGACACATGGGGTCCCCAGGACCAGGGTTGAGAAACACTGGCCTATTACACTGAGACGTCAGCACCACTGACAAACCTATACAAATTATAGACAAAATTATAAATCAGCCTGCAAAATACAGTGGAAAATATAACAATGCACCGGGTGGGACATACCCGAGTATAAAAGCACAGCCGTCATTTCAAGCTGGGTTTGGCTGGCTATGCCTGTAATCTATAATCTCTCAGTTGTTTTTGCTTCTAGATTTCTGACCTATGCAGCATTTTTTTTTCTAAATACAAAAATATAATCATCATAATAGATTCTACATCATTTTAGGCCGCAGGTAAGAAGCCATCTACTGTTCTAACAAAGTCAGAATCTTTTGTTTTGATTTCAGAACAACACCTACTGTACGTTCTCCTTTTAAACACAGTGTCAAGTTATCATAAAAACACAAAGGCAGAATTAAAAGAAAATTTGGGATTCTGTAACATTTGATATGACATCACAGAAACATATTCCTTTTCTTTTAATTTCTTTGTGGCCTATGTATTATTTTATATTTATAATAAGCTGTAAACGGTTATGTGCAGTCAGTGCCATGTGGATTTGAGCCTGGATGAGGCTGGGTTCATTCACTGGGCTCTTCCCTGTGAAGGCCTGGTTCAAATCCATCTGCCCCCTGACCTGGAAAAAGAAACGTGAATGTACCGTACTTGGGGCTAACACTAAACGGGGCCCCAAATTCCCTCTTTAAAACTGCCAGTCCACAGTAAATGCCTTTACAAACCTGAAGTCAACAAGTCAGGTGGGCAAACGTCTGAGAGAAAAGAAAACTTGAATGAAATGATTTAATGTATGAAACAGGTCACTGCAACCGGCCTTGAAACTGAGCCATAAAACAGTGGTCTAAACTAAACACGGAGGCTGTGATGTCACCACAGTCTTAAATCACCTTTGAGGGTGTTTTCGCTGCAGGGAAACAGGATAAGAGGAATGCAACCCCTAATAGCTCAACGTGGCTTAAGCACAAATCTTATTTTTGTGGCCACTGTAACAATTGTGCTTTATCTTAAAAGAGACACAGTTCCAGAATGGTAAGCAATGCTACCGTACATACCATTTTAAAGTCACTGCTCTTGTTACAACACCACTTTACAGCACTGGATGGATGGATGGCTGTACATGCATCAGTCAGGTAATGATTCTTTTATTGATTTTTAAAATCAACAGGTTTTTGATTCAGCTTGTATCGTGCAATCGCTCTGTGTGCTCGTACATCACCTGGTTTCTGCTTTGATTGTACGGACCATAATATTCAAAAGGCTGATTTACATATTGTAGGCAGCCGCATTCCTTCAGGTATTATCATAATTAAACTATTATCATAGTTCAGTGTTCGCAAGCAAGGGGGCACAAATGCAGAGAAAGTTTGTTTTACTTTAATCAGTTAGAGAACAGGTACCCAGGCCTTAACAAATCTTGATTTTAGTGGTCGCTGGAAAACCTGCTTATTTACAATTAAATATAGTTAGACACTGGCTTTGGTGCAGTTCCAACTCTCAAACCCAGAAATCAACTGTGGGCTGCTGCTACTGTTCACAGGAAACCTGAACAGGGGATGTTTTATTTAATTATCGTTACTGCCAATGTGGATGCAGTGGAGGTGCCCAGGTACAGAGTACAATTCAGAGGAGGTTCTGATGAGATTGTCATACGTACTGATGAGACCACACTAAGAGTACTGTGTCTGGAAGTCTTAGGTGCAATTTTCAACACTGTATACAGTACCTTCAATAATTTTAAATGAGATTCTCCACAGACAAAACGCATACAGAAACCCTACAGCCAGCCCCAGTTCTGTATCTAAAAAGGTGTGTGATCTGATAAGTACTGTATCTTGCATCCACATGCTGTTGCACATGCCTCTTTTTCACAAAGTACTATCTGATAAGGCAAAGTGAAGCTGATTTACAATGATGGACCTGTCAAGCAGGGCTCGGGGCTTGACAGGTTATGTAAGCAGGTAACAAAGACGCAAGTGGGCAGTTCACAAAGCTCAGGCCATTACTCCTGGGAAACTACATTGCACTTTGCATGGACCAGCAATACAGCCTTTTTAGAAGAAATACAGAGACAAGGGTGTGCTGGTACACAACGAAACATATTCCACCTGTCCTGCTGGTTCACGGTCTGGGGGTTGAACCCTTGACTCTATATCCCAGCACTGTAGATAACGCCTATGTCTGCAGTGTCTGTTGACTTCTTACTAAGCCATTCGACAAACTGTACAGAGTGTAACTCCCATGTGTTTAAGGACATGACTGTTTAAGGTCTGACTATGGCTTAGCATGTTGCCATGAACTTCTACCCCCAGTTGTTATGCAAACAGCTATTCTACTACAGAGTCAGCCTCCTATCAGCCCACCACAACTACTGAAGGTCCATGTGGTTCCAAATGATGTTGGTTTGCTAGGGATACAGAGAAAACAATCAAACACATGTCGGTTGAGAACCTACACCACACGATGATGCCAATCACTATGCGACTATGCAATGCTGTTCAAGGACTGCAATGAAAACTAATACAAAAAATAATAGGGAAATGGCAGAAAATGTTGGTCCTGGAGAAAACATGAAGCTTTAGACTCCTACTTGAGCTAGATATTGTGCTCCCTGGTTTACAAGCGAGGGAGCCAGTCTGTGAATTGGGAAACAATGGTACAGAACAGCATTTAATACAATAAGCTGCTGTTCCTCTACTAAGCCGAGGATTATTATTATTTTTTGTTTTCAAATTAGTAAGTACGAAAGGCTAGTACAATAACTCTTCTTGATTTGAAAACTTGTTCTAATGTTAATTGCTTTTTAGGAACCTCAACTCTCAAAATACCTGAAAGTAAGGCACTCAAGCTAGAAGCTTTCTTTAACCTGGTGCGGTACAGTACCAGACCACACTGCTGTACACAGGCCTGGTGCGGTACAGTACCAGACCACACTGCTGTACACAGGCCTGGTGCGGTACAGTACCAGACCACACTGCTGTACACAGGCCTGGTGCGGTACAGTACCAGACCACACTGCTGTATTAACACAGGCCTGGTGCGGTATAGTACCAGACCACACTGTTTAAATTGCTGTAAAGGCCTCTTTTACACTGCACATGTGAGGTCTACAGACATGAAAGCAATGGAAGTGCATGATTGCTAAGATTTCAAAAAGTATTCTATTTGCCCTTTAAAACCGTAGGTTCACTCCATTTCTTTTCTGATATACAAAGTTCAAACAACCCCTCAACTCAGACTAGAGAATTCTGAAATATGTAATTAACTCTAAAAGCTATAAACCCGAAAGAGACAATCAAGAAAAAGGCAAACAAAGACCTATATAATCTTTAAACTACATGTGTCTGAACTCTGATGTCTTTGTACAAAAGTCGTTTAAGATTATTGGGGCTCCGGGTGTACATTTTCATATCAAACAGCACAGTCAAACATTTCGCTTGCGCTGTAGGATACATATTCATTGCCTTTCAGGACAAAAGAATGAGATGTACCAAAGCGAGGAGATGTTAATTAAAAGGATCTTTTGATTTTAATTGCAGATGCACCATGGGTTTTGTTCTCATGGGTCTTGTTCTCACACAAGATCCGTATTCATCACACTACAGACCAGCTGAAAGGACACCCATGATCTGTATATTCATCACGCTAAAGACCAGCTCTGAAAGGACACCAATGATCCGTATATTCATCACGCTACAGACCAGCTCTGAGGATATCAAGATTCATATTCATCCAGCTACTGATATGTAGTGGAAGATACAGGTCAGGTATGAAACCAGGCTAAATATTTAAACTCAATGATGAAGATTTGTTGAGATACAACTAAAACTAAAAACATAAAATGTGTATAATCTTTATATGCAAGTGGTTTGTCACGGGGCTACAGACATGACTGTTGACCTCTTATTTCTTCTTGTTGCCATCTTTAAAAATGGATTTTTGCAAAGTTCTGAAGCAAGCATTCATGGTTTAGAGATGAGCATTTGAGGGACTTGTGGTGAAATAATTTACATGGTAAATCGGTCTCCATCTGTTTTTTCCAGTGGTATAGAAAAAGGTATGTCATGCAATTTTCAGATATCTAAATTACAGGTACAACTGCATGTGACAAAATTTAAAACGTAAACTTAAAATTCTATGGTCAGAACAGATATGGGTTTTATGACATGTTTTTGAACGTGTCTTGTGATGGATTGTGACTTGCTGTCGACTGATTAAAGTCTTTATATAGTGGTGGTGCCCCACCTGGACAGAGAATTATTAAACTGTGAAGAGACAGATTACCAAGATTACCAAAAATGCATGAAATACCTTTTTCTATACCACTGGAAAAAACAGATGGAGACCAATTATCAAGTCAATTATTTCACCACAAGTCCCTCAAACGCTCAGCTATAACCCATGAATGCTTGTTTCAGAACATTTTATGGTTTTAGTTTTAAGGATGTTTTTATTTATATACATTTTATGGTTTCTCTTGGTTTAAACTCAAACTATTTGCTAATATTGTACAATATAACACAAAACAACATAAATGTGTGTTGTTCATGTTTGTATATTTATTAAAACTGTGAAGGAGACAGATTACCAAGTCAATTACTTTACCATGTCCTTCAAATCCTCATCTATAAGCCCACCAAAGGTCAGTTTGTTAACTCGTGTCCCACAAGGGGTTTCAGACCTTCAAAGATGGGGCCATTTTCAATAGTTTCATCCTGAAGCCTTTTTGTGGAGTCATTAAATCAGACAGTAAAGTAGGTAGACAGTAGCAGAGCTGCATACAGAAAGTCAGTTAAATTATTAGCACACCTACCCAATTTGAAAGTGATATCTCTTCTTCGAGGCTGTGTGGTCCAGTGGTTAAAGAAATGGGCTTGTAACCAGGAGTTCCCCGGTTCAAATCCCACCTTAGCTCTCTGACTCATTGTGTGACCTTGAGCAAGTCACTTAACCTCCTTGTGCTCCGTCTTTCGGGTGAGACGTAATTGTAAGTGACTCTGCAGCTGATGCATAGTTCACATACCCTAGTCTCTGTAAGTCGCCTTGGATAAAGGCGTCTGCTAAATAAACAAATAATAATAATAATAATAATAATAATAATAATAATAATAATAATAATAATACTTTAGAAGGAACATGCACTAAAAAAATCACTCAGGTATTTGACAATTTGATAATTTTTCAATTTTAAGGCCCCCAGCAACACAGAAATACTAAAGCGGTGGTACTTATTTTGAATTAATTCTATAGATGACCTACCTGGCTATCTGTACAGAAGCATTCATAAGGCTACTGACATTCTAAATATCATTTTCAGATCCTCAAAATCACTCCAAAATGAGATGCGTTTCAAGTATGACTAACCCCCCCCACAAAAGGGGGTGTATCTCAGCAAATCTTTATCAGTGAGCTTAAATAATTGGCCCAGTTTCTTATCTGACCTGTATCTTCCACTACACAAAATATAAGCAATATCAACATCTTGAGGCAGGAATTTTCCTGGATTTTGATTGATTTGACACAGAATGACCTAATATTGCTTCAGCGAGATGCATTTGCATGAGATCTGCAGTTCCCATGACACATTAGCACTTTGCCTGAACCTTGTTTAATACGTGTTGGAACCAGGGGCAGGCAATGATATTATATGGTATATTTGCTCATGTTTCATAGTTTTGATTAACTTATTGTTATTTCAGAATCTCTCCTTTAACATGTTTGAAGGGAACAAGACATTACTTAAAGGAACTTGTTACCACGTGTTAACCGCAAGGTCAGATTTCCTGCCTCTACAGTTATATTCAACCCACGCATTTTCAGTACCAACCAATGAGTTTATTTTACGTACGGTCATTTTTTGTTAGTTTAGTTTTTGACTCCACAGTAAAAGCTAAGGCAGAGATCAAGCAATGTGCTTATAATAAGGATGATAATTTTTTTTTTTTTCAAATTAAAACTTGATCAGTAAGTGCAGGCGTTTGTGGAATTTTAGCAGTGTCGCTGTAAACAATAAAAACTACTGTATGATTATTTTAGTAGCCTCATTAACCCTTATTCTATTATACTGTATATAGTATAATGACCCAGGATTTACACTGTTGCAGACCCTGTTGTTTGTGTGTGTGTGTGTGTGTGTGTGTGTGTGTTTTAGCACGGAAGCGATAAGCTTGCCTCAGCTGGGATTGGTGGGTGACGTCCAGGGAGGCGGGGACATGAAAGCACATAGGGGGGTGCCCACATCAGCATGGGCAGAGCCGAACGAGACAAGCTACTGTGCAAGTGCAAGACTGTTTGTTGTTTTTGGTGTGGTCCTTGATTCGAGAATCAGGCCCTTGATTCGAGAATCTGCAGATTGTGTGCATTTCCTTCCTTCATTTTCCACCGTACGCTGCAATACAGTCAATACTAACATATTTGACTCTATACAATTTGGACTTCAGCAACAGTTAAATGTGTGTGGTGCATATCTGATTATTTCATTTTGGCCCGTTCCAACCCTTGTCTGTTTTTCAGGGAACACATACAGTACATACTTTTAAATTCAGTATGTATTGTAGCAGTATGTAAAATTCCCCATTAACAACCCAACAGCAAAATAAAATCAAAATGTTACCCATGCACAGAACTGCGTACAACGTAAACGGCAATGCAATTTAGCAAACGATAAAAAAAAGTTTCCAGAATTAAAACAGTATCCAAAGTCAGTATTCAAAATCAGAGATTACAAAAAAATACAAATCACAGTATCTAAAACTATTTAATGATGAACTGTTTTACATTACCATAGCTTGTCTCATTCGCTTTGTTTTTGCTAGGCTGCTATCCTCACCCAGTTACGTAATTTCCAGGGTTTCTGGGTTGTACGCAGACTACTGACATGCAATATGCAGTGAATAATGTTATTCACTGAAATAGGGTGACTGGCCCTTTGTACAAAACATAAACAAAACCTAGCTCTAACTGAGCTTGAACTTAACTTGGCTGATTTCACCCAGTTAGTCACTGATTATAAAAGGAGAGGGCTAATTCCTGCTCCCCTTTTGTACACCAAATGTCTATTTTTTGGTTTTAACTTTAGTATAAATCACACAGTATATCTTTAATAATTTTCTCCCAGTGTAGGTCTGTCTACTCGCTGGCTTTCTTTTAGCAGTGTCCACAACGGTCCTGGCAATATGGGGACCAATACCTCTGTTCTGCTATTCTACCCCAGATATATATACTGTTGATGGACGTTTTTCCATTATGTATTTAAAATCACTTCTACCATGAGTTGCAGGTGTTTAAACATCAATAGGTGAGGGTTCTGTGGATCACGAACCCAAGCCAGAAGCCTGTCAGCCCTAGACGTGTCCAAAACCAACTGCTTGACTGCTCTGTGCCCCTCGCATGCTCTAAATGTCTCTAGTCTGGAACACAGTGTTCGCAGACTGGTCTGAATAGAATGAAAGCCTCAGCAGTGTGGAAAGGTTTCAGCGCAAGGTCAGTTTATTTAAACAGTTGAGGTATAGAAATGACAGAGGTCACAATCTGCTGTGTTCTACGTTAGTAGATAAATCCAGGCTATAATTAAATACATGTTGGTTTGCTGTAAACCACCACACCAATCTTCTGTAGTACTGTATAGACAGACTTTTTTTCTCATTGTTTTACAAGTACCAGTAACAAACTGTGTTTGTTTCCTCCAGTACCGTTTCAATAACCCTGGAAAACTCTTTGTCATGGACCATGTCAAGTTGGGTCTTAAAGGATCCCAGTGATTCAGCATCAACAACATGACAAGGTAACCCATTCGATACCCTCACCACTCTCAATGTAAAGAAGTGTCTCCTTTCCTCTGTCCTAAATCTCTACTTCACTTCCTCTGGTTCGCTTAAAGTATTGGTTAAGGTTAACTCCTTCTAAGATTTTAAAGGCTTCAATCAGGTCTTCCATTTGTGTCTGATATTACATGCTTATTGCATATTCCAGCAATTTTAGGAAAACTGACTCTTTTCATGATAAAATCCAAAGGTGGTTTAAGGTACAGAGGAAAGTGTCACTTCATTTCTTTCAAACGACTCTTAGCTCATTAAACTAACAAATGTGATGAAGGATCCAAATCTCACAACTGGGGATACAAAGCATGCCGACGCCACATCACAGCATTAAAAACCGGTCTAGCTGGAACTGCTATAAAAGGAAAAGAAAAAAAAAAGCTGGCTTTCAAAGGACCCTGACGCTAAACGACTTACTGAAGCCAACAGTGCACTGTTTCATAGTCATTGCAACACTACAGTACTTACTGTAGGAAAGTGGCTTGCTACCAAAGGGTATAATTATCAGATTAAACTGAACACTAACAAAAAAAGCCAACAATAATAATTATTACTTTCTATAAATCCCCACAATCTCTACACTGTGCTGATCTTATGCTTATATGGGTGGCTGTAAAGTCCATTGATAATTCTTTTAGTACTAGCCATAGCAACTCTATTCAAGGACCCAGCTCAATGTAACCACCATTCAGAACAGTCTATATATATATATTATATACACACACACACATTCCAGAGTAGTTTTCCAGATACATGCAAAAATGCGGCACATGTACGACTGTCTCCACTATACCCCCTTCGCAGAGGGTTTCATCAGTTTCAACCAGCTCCTTAAGGCAAGTGGCTGTTATCGCCCATATTTTGGCTCAGAGCTGGGGTTTTTGTTGTTGTTTTCTTTCCTTTCGGGGGCTCAACACATACTCTATCATTTACTAAAGTATAAACAAGCCCACCTGTTGTGGTCAAGACTGTCAGTTCAGAACCCTGGAGACTAGAATGGGAATCACCACAAGAGCAGACACTTATGAAACTTGGCTGGAAATTGAGTATCTCTAAGGGTAGCTAGGCCATGTAATGCACATACATTAAATACTGTAAATACCGCCGCAGGTCGTACCAGCACAAAATTACTCATTCTTTCCTCATGTAGCAAAGTGCTGCACAAGCAAGAGTAAGGCCAACTAGTGTAACCCACTCACCATCGCCATGGTAACTCCCATGACAACAACAGAGGTCTTAACTGCTGGTTTAGTTATGTAACAGCAAAAAGACTCAGTTACTGTGCCTTACTGCCTGAATCATTTTACAGGGGTAGGAAAAAAATATTACACAACTGTAAGAAAATAGTTTTATAAATGTAAAGAAATAAAAGGGAGCCCCTCTTTAAATGTGGTTTCTGAAAAGGCACAGTTATGTGCACTGAAAACACAAGATTTGTTTCAAGTTCTTGCTACCTAATTAATTCATTTTTGAAACGATATGCTCTGCTTTTTAGGCTGCTTGGCAAGTGAAGAGAGTAGCGACACTGGTCCAGAATCCAGACTTTCTTATTAGCAAAGTGGCCACATTAAAATGGAACCAGTAACATGAATACCCCGTGAGTGTAAACTCATTCAGCTGCTCCCTAAACAGCCCCATTCATGTTTTAATGAATGGCTGGAAAACCTAAAAGGCAAAATGCACTCCCATAATAGGACCTGTTCAGATGGGCCTTTCAAGTGCTCACGAGGAGCTCACAGAGAAACACTGGCTTCACTGATATGGGAAACTCTTACTTCCAAGTCCACACCCAGGCATTTGAAGATACTCCAAAACAAATCAAACTCTGGCATTTTAATGGTATTGGCTGGTCTAAAAAAATGGCATAACATTTTAGGCTGGAGCCATGACTTTTGAAAAGTTTTAAAGCGGCAGTGCCCCAGTAAGATGGGACTGGTTGCCTTTTCAGTTTGTTTACATTCTCTGAAGGTGCACAAGCTTACTCCATCCTTGAATGGATTCTGCAGAAACAGGAGTGTGAGGGTGTCAGCAGAGATGGAAACCAAGGGCTGCTGCTACTTTAATGTTACATCATGTAGATACAGTAGAGACAGTGCTTTCCAAAGGGCCTGCTTTAATGGGAATAACACTACACTCCTCCAAAAGCCAAATGAAATGCTGCAGTAGCATATGAATAAATAGTATTACTTACATTCTATTATTAATGAATAAGGACTAAAAGTGTATATTACACAGCCAGTGCCTGCTTTGTAAATGGAAATTCATACCCCCTCTTGTAACCAAGGGGGGTTTTAGAAAACAGAGCAGGTCAGTTTCTGAGACTGCACAAGCCATTCTGAGTGGGATTATCTGTCTTAGACCTCTATACAGGTTTGCAATGTTGAAAGACTTAAATACAAAACACAGGAGGCAAAGGTTAGATGCTGCTTTTATGTTTTTCTCAGTTTCGAGAGAGAAAGAGAAAGAGAAAGAGAGAGAGAGAGCAAGTTAAAATCGGGGCTCTAAAAGTAATGTGTTACTTTCTGACTCAGGCACACAGCTCCTGTGCCAGCCAGTTTAAAAGGCTGTCGGGGAAGGAGATGCTCCACCCTTTGGCAGAACACCATGTCCGGAGGTGCTCATCTTTGCCAGCTGCAAGATTATAAATCACACTTATAATCAGTTTGAACATAAAGAACAATTTAAAATACATGAAAATACTTCGCAATGCAGAGAATCTGAAAGCAACAAAAAGCGTGCGTGTGTTTGTTTTACACAGTCTCCTGGACAAAGCTTGTGTGTTTGAATAGGAACACCTGTTACATAAATCACCTTCGAAAACATTTAACAGTTCAACAGAACCACGTACTAAAGGGGTGATATCAATCTGATGTTGATATTGTAGAGTTACTGATACTGTACCTTAGAAATACCAAAAGAAATGTAACAAATTCAACAACAAACATTTCAATTAGAAGTTATTTATGTCTTCATTGAAAAAGACTTGTAGTGCTCCCCCACTGCATTGCCAAAAGACACAGTAAGCAGACAGTACTACATGGGCTCTACCTACACTATAAGAACAAGTCAGTCAGTCAGTAACAGCTGGCTTGGGGACGTGGGTACCGTCTGGACTAATCTGAGTATGGTACTTCTCTGGGGTCACCTAGTGGACACCTTCCATCCTTGGTGTATTGTCAACTAGCCCACGACACCTTAAGAGGGATCGACAGTGATTCTGGCATCCCAACATCACCCCCCTCCGTCCCCAACTCAGCTAAGCCCAGCTTATTTACCTTCCTTTCCATCGACGTTGCTTTCTACTGTGCCTGAGGTCCAGGACTCGAGTAACGACCGAAAAGACTCGGACTCGACCTTGTGTGACTCAGACTTGAACAATTGGGTTCCGTGACTCAATATTAACAACAAGTCCTTTTTTATTTTCTATTACACAAGTAATATTACAGTTACTAGGAAACCTGTGCACAATAAAAACCCACCCAACATTGTCCAATCACTGGTTAGCCCTGTTGTCTTTGCAGCCAATCATAGTAAGAATAAGAAATTGGAAGCAAGTTAGGTTGTAGCATAAACACAAGCCCATATAAATCCAACTGCAACCACTGCAGACCTTTTTTTTCCTCTTGTGCATTAAGTTTTATAAGGAATAAATAATGTCAGCATGGTAAACAAGTAAGTAATTATTTGGCTTTTAACAAGCCTTTCTCTTTACTACAGTACGTTAAACCGTGTTCTAAGTTTTTAAGCACTGTAGAAATACATTTCTAAAACTGCATTTGTGAAAAATGGATAATTTGACTTTGCTGAGCTCTCTGAATCTCTGGAATATAATTTATTTGTTTGCACTGAAAACAATAGAACATTGGTCACCTTAATAATTTTGAGTTTACTGAAAACAAAAATTAATAAAAAAAAGAATAATCATATGAGTTATAATCATATTTTAGCGCTCCTTAATTCATATCAGAAAGTCACTGTGTGATTAAATATTCTGTGCTTTGCTTCTAATCTCGTTCCCAGCACACGCCATCACTGTTTGCAAGCAACGTCAATGGCAAATTCAGTGTAAAACTTGGTAATAAAGTCTCAAATCGAAAATGACCTACCGTCAAGCAGGCACATATATCAGACTGATATAACTGAAGGACTGATTGATAGCAAAAAACAGAATAACTTAATACCATTTAAATTTACCAAAATGAAAATAATTTATTATGAATGCAGGAAAAACACATTAACAATAAGCTGTGCAGCGTCAACCTAGAAATCGGTGTGAACGCCTTTTTTTTTTATTCCATTATGAACCTACACAAAGGGGAAATACATAAATATAATGTTTTTGTGTAAAAGAGAAAAGAGAAAAAAATACATTATTGGAAATCAAATGAAATGAAGCACAATCTCATAAATGCATCACTGTATTACAGACTTAATAAAAGTGCAAATGCAATGAAAGTGAAACATAACGATTCTGTTTTGCAAAACAAATAACACTAAATTTACTATTTAAGAACACAGTATATATACAGTTCCAGCAATGTCTAAATCAGATTGGCAGATTTTACCCGAATTGAAGTCAAAGTTGGTGCTAGTCAGAGGTGAAAGGCACTTTAATTTCTTACCGGTGTCATGTTATTTTCAGGTACGCATTACAGTGGTACTCAGCGCACTGCGCTTGCTCGCGCATGTCTAAACAACTTCCGCTAAGAAAGCAGGGAAGCGCCCTTTCAAATCTGGTACGTTATGCTGTTTTTGGTCTTTTACATCTTTTTTTTTTATTGAATTTATCACATTTTCCAGTTTTTTATATTGTTTTAATCTAATGTATCATATTTTTCCACCATTAAGAAAATAGTACGCAAATATTTATCATATGCAATACATTGGGTCATGTACATTTTTTTTTTTTTTTACTTGTGCAAATTGTTTTTTTATTTTTAGAGAAATTTATTGTCTGTTTCCAGTTTAAGTTTGCAAAAAAAAAGTATAATTAATGGTAAATGTACCTCTTTTTGACAATAGGAAAACACCCATCAGATCGCAATTCATACCAAAATCTGACAGCATTCCACTTTTTGACATTACACGGGTCAAGTTTTGGTATGCATACCACATTCTGACGACGTACAACTTTCTAACATTATACCAGCTCTACAGTCCAGATTCTATCAAAGTGAAAAACTATTTTGTTTTGTTGCGCTATGAGCGATACATTTACACAGAGCTGTTGTTTCAGCACCACAAACTGAAGCTTGCGGAAACATATGACAGACGTTTTCAACTTACAATCGAATACAATGAATACAAATACATAGACGAGTTGTGTTTTGTTTGCTTAGTTAAATGAAAATCATGACGTTTCAAAGCAAAGACTGGTGTTTATTATTATCATTGCTCTTCTTGCTGTTCTTGTTCTCATCACCATTCTTGTTTTGTATCAAAATTAAACATAGTAGTAGTAGGGCCTACCCTTTGCAAAAAAAACTGCATATTGAACTGCATTTTTGTCATTCTTACAACTGTATTAATAATTGTGTTTTGCTATTGATGCTACTCATTAATTTGCTGTTTCTCTACCCTGAGACATGCATGTTTTCTCTCACAGTAACTGCCACATCCTTTGTGCTACTGTGAGTGTGCATAACTAGAGATTACTAACTCGCAAATCAATGAGACTTGTCTTCATTTACTCCTTGGCATAACGTCGTTCATGGGCTGAAATATCATTCCTTTGTGAGTTTGTATGTAGGAGCTATGAACTATTATTTGACGTGGAATGTAGTGAATGCGCGAATGTCGAATATCCACCCAAATATCCGATATCCAATATCAACCTAACTTCACTGGGGTTGTGCTTGAAGTGTATTGAACCGAACGTTGTTTAAACAAACTAAAGATCTGCCGAAAATATGACTTTTTGTATTTATTTCTAATTTGAATTAATAACCTTGTATCTATTAGTGGCATGCTGTTTTTATTCCGATCAGAAGACTCCCTAAGCCTATTTCTTGCAAACGGCACGCAGTAGCGTAGTTCCCAGTAATTTTCCAAGTGGAGTCCACACATGTTTTGCTGTTTGTTTGTTTATTTGTTTTTATCATAGGGATGCAGTAGAGTATGCTGCAGTTCTGCAAACATTTTACTATTCTGTATATGTTTCCTTTTTTGTTACGCATTTCATGCATCGGTATTAGCACTAAACTCTAGAACTTACAACTGATACCGTCTTTGGCTTTATGGTGTATATTAATGTGAATGTGTGTAATGGAAATATTGTACGGATGTTTTCTTAATGTTTTGGTATTTTGGGCTGCAGTGATGTTCAGCGGGCCGTCAGCATGTTGACTAGACTTCATAAAGTGAAGGATCCTGAAAAGGTCAGGAAGGAGGGTCATTTGATTTGGTGTCAAATTTTGATGACTCGCCTCAGTCATGGTTATGACATAATCTCATGTGAGCGGAGTCAGGAAACTTACCCACCAGACTTCCCTGATGAAAAACGAATGGCACTTTGTCACACTAAATGACACTCTTATACCATTAGAGCCAGGATCAACTGTATATATTAACGTTACTTACATTTACATGGTAACATTCTGATATCAGGTGACTAGGTATACTGCAAACACTACTTTATCTCCAAACTTTATTATCTAGCTATAGCCAGCGTAACATGTCCAATGTTGAGTCCTTGGTATACAGACACACAGGCAGCATGCATATACACCTCATTTAGTACACTTATTATATAGTCTATCCATCTGTTTACATAAGGGAACAAAATCACATGTAAAAATGTGAAAATAATGTAGATTCCACGTGCTTAAATCTACATATGGTTTCAACGCAATGTTAAAGTCTGTAGTAATTTATGAACACAAATGGTTCTGAAATGTATATATCTAAATCAAACATACATCTTTCAAAATTGCAATCCCTCACAATTCGTGTTTTTTAGGCAATTTTAACAAATCTGTGTCTGTGAAGATTTACAATCATCCTCCACCAACGAAGTGAGCGACACAAATCATCGACTCATAAAAAGTAATACAAAATAAAAAAAGCATACCCCATTGAAACACATTTTCCTTAAAAATATGTTATTTTTTGCAGTTCATTATCTACCCAGTTTAATTCACCGTTCCTGAATTATCAAAAAGAAAAATATTGACTTAATGGACATTATTATTATTCATTAAATTCACTTGCAATACAAACCTTAACACCCGTTTATTGTCTTTTTTTTATTACAGATACTAATATCCATTAGTATTAGTATAGTATTAGTAACTGTAATAGTCTCATAGTTTATGACGTCACATAAATAGTAGATGGAATTATTATCCTGTATCTCACTGAAGCCCATCTTTTTCTCTCTCTCTATATATATATATATATATATATATATATATATATATATATATATATATATATATATATACAGTACTGTGCAAAAGTTTTAGGCAGGTGTGAAAAAATGCTGTAAAGTAAGAATGCTTTCAAAAATAGACATGTTAATAGATTATATTTATCAATTAACTAAATGCAAAGTGAGTGAACAGAAGAAAAATCTAAATCAAATCCATATTTGGTGTGACCACCTTTGCCTTCAAAACAGCATCAAGCATCAATTCTTCTAGGTACACTTGCACAGTTTTGAAGGAACTCGGCAGGTAGGTTGGCCCAAACATCTTGGAGAACTAACCACAGTTCTTCTGTGGATTTAGGCAGCCTCAGTTGCTTCTCTCTCTTCATGTAATCCCAGACAGACTCGATGATGTTGAGATCAGGGCTCTGTGGGGGCCATACCATCACTTCCAGGACTCCTTGTTCTTCTTTACGCTGAAGATAGTTCTTAATGACTTTCGCTGTATGTTTGGGGTCGTTGTCATGCTGCAGAATAAATTTGGGGCCAATCAGATGCCTCCCTGATGGTATTGCATGATGGATAAGTATCTGCCTGTACTTCTCAGCATTGAGGAGACCATTAATTCTGACCAAATCCCCAACTCCATTTGCAGAAATGCAGCCCCAAACTTGCAAGGAACCTCCACCATGCTTCACTGTTGCCTGCAGACACTCATTCGTGTACGCTCTCCAGCCCTTCGCGAACAAACTGCCTTCTGCTACAGCCAAATATTTCAAATTTTGACTCATCAGTCCAGAGCACTTGCTGCCATTTTTCTGCACCCCAGTTCCTGTGTTTTCGTGCATAGTTGAGTCGCTTGGCCTTGATTCCACGTCGGAGGTATGGCTTTTGGCGCAAGTCTTCCATGAAGGCCACTTCTGACCAGACTTCTCCGGACAGTAGATGGGTGTACCAGGGTCCCACTGTTTTCTGCCAGTTCTGAGCTGATGGCACTGCTGGACATCTTCCGATTGCGAAGGGAAGTAAGCATGATGTGTCTTTCATCTGCTGCGTTTCTTTGTGCTTCTTCAAAAGAGCTTGGACTGCACATCTGGAAACCCCTGTCTGCCTTGAAATTTCTGCCTGGGAGAGACCTTGCTGATGCAGTATAACTACCTTGTGTCTTGTTGCTGTGCTCAGTCTTGCCATGGTGTATGACTTTTGACAGTAAACTGTCTTCAGCAACCTCACCTTGTTAGCTGAGTTTGGCTGTTCCTCACCCAGTTTTATTCCTCCTACACAGCTGTTTCTGTTTCAGTTAATGATTGTGTTTCAACCTACATATTGAATTGATGATCATTAGCACCTGTTTGGTATAATTGTTTAATCATACACCTGACTATATGCCTACAAAATCCCTGACTTTGTGCAAGTGTACCTAGAAGAATTGATGCTGTTTTGAAGGCAAAGGGTTGTCACACCAAATATGGATTTGATTTAGATTTTTCTTCTGTTCACTCACTTTGCATTTAGTTAATTGATAAATATAATCTATTAACATGTCTATTTTTGAAAGCATTCTTACTTTACAGCATTTTTTCACACCTGCCTAAAACTTTTGCACAGTACTGTATATAAGAACTGGTACATATACTGGCACATGTAAAAACTTAAAATACACATGTACCACTTTTGACAGCGTACTGTTTACTGACGTTACACGGGTCACGTTTTGGTATGCGTACCACATTCTGACGATGCAGCACTTTCTGGCCCTACACCACTAGTTTTTTTTTTAATTACTATAGCTAGATATAATAGAGAAAAATGTGATCATTTAAATCTCTCTACTACTAATCGATCATATTAAATATGTTTAAAAAATGAGCTCCCCTCGAGTTACTTTAATATTAATTATGTTGATGCAGTTTTAGGCAATGGACTTCTCTTGCCACTTTCCTAGAGCTTAGTGTCTTTAATAAATTAAGAAAAAAAAAGTTTTTCAGTTGAGAGTCCTGGCTGCTCAATGGGAAAAGGTTTTGGAGAGCCCTGTTCATGACAGTTGGATAAGCAATTCTCCAGATATATGAAAAAATGCAATTGTGACATACCAAAGGACAGATGTATGGACAGACAGACACCCCCATATATGCCCAGGATATGATATTGTAAATGTTCCTATTAGTTTTACATAAAGAAGTGCTATTAATAATACAGAGTAATAGCTTTGTGAATGTTTGTGAATGTAGCCCATGGTGTAATATGGTGTTGGCATCATTACAGCAATACACTTATTTTATATAAGTTGGTGTCTTAAGGCAGAACCAAGCAATTGCAATACAACATTTAATGAGGGAATGAATGATGTGATGATGAATCACCCTGCTGCAGTTCAGTTCTCACCCTGCACACTCTCTCCAAGTATTATATATTCTAACCCAGAAACTACCTCAAACTGTCAAGACAAGCTCCTTGTGGGTGGGATGCCCTGCCAGCTGGTACACAGATAGGCACAGGAAAGAATCAGAATCTGCTACTTATGTCTGCTTGAATCTACTCCACTTTACCTTGGTGGAGGTTCAATCCAATTGTCTTTAAAAGCATTCAAATGTCTTCAACGAAAAAGACACCAGCTGCATAAAAGCTGTGAAATATTTCTGCTGAAGATCGCTCTGTCCAGTACAAGAAGGGGACATTTCACATGTCTGTTATTTTTACATTTATTTATGTTTTTATTTTGTTTGATAATTCATAATAACTCTAGGAGAAAATGATCCATTTGGAATGAGACATGAATCTGCTTAAATAGCCTAATACAGCATTATGTTTAATCATGAAATACCGGTACCTTCTATTTTTAGACTGAAAAAATACAGTGAAAAAAATACAGGCCCAGGTTGTACGCAGTAATTGTTGTTCTGTTAGTTATGTTAACATACATGAGGAGGTGTGTATATTATGCAAGTGGTGGCAAGACTGTTAAAAATGCTATGAGATGGCTTGCTCTTACTTGCAGCACTGTGAGGTTATAATTGACTCTGTATAGTAAATTGCTAAGGAAATACCAATGATAACACATAACACGCAAGCAGAGTGGATGGATTTGGATTTTCAAGGTCCTCTCTAAACAGGTAAAAACTATTTTTAAAACCGCATGAAGACCTTTTTCAAGAGGCTATGAAACTGTAAATGAGGGTTTACTAATTTAAATACTACTTCAAAAAGGAGCAACTATAATGAGCACCAGAAAAGTGAATTCCAGTGGCATTAGAGAATTGAGAGTCCAAGTTGCAGTGGTTTGCTTGTTTGCTGAGAAGCATTGTGACACATACTCGCATCAGCATAATATCGGCTGCTGACAAACTGCCCAATCCACTGACAGGGCACTTCACAAAGGCCTTGCCTCTTCTCGGGGACCCCAGAATGTAAACAAATACAACTTTAGTGCTGGCTCTGGGACAGCGAAGGCCTAGCTCCCCCTCTGTCTTTCTCTCTCATTGGGGAAAATGAAGGAATAAATAAAAGCTCAATTAAGCAGTCTTCCAGCACTCAGGGGAAAAAAAGGCCATGTCCAAATTTGGGCATGCTCAGGGAAAAAGGCCAAGACAGCCCCCGAGTGTGGTCTTCCCATAAAAAGTGAAGGCGTACACAAACTTGGAGGGCACTGGAGTTAAGGTCTTTTCCCACGTAAACAAAATACATTAATAACAACAAATCGCTGCCTTAAGCATCACAGTACTTAAACAGTGGTGAGTAGTTAAAGTGGTTTTGTTTCAAACACTGTGTGATGGCAGCTTTAGCCTAAAAATAGAAGCCCTTCTTAACCCTTCCCCCGTGGGAGATTCAACACAAACTCCAAGAGAGCAGCTGTGTGCAGCTGTGCCATAAAACACTCACTCTGAAATACTGATCTGTAGAAATTCCTCCAATTACTATCAGCGCTGGTGCTCTGTTGTTAGTGTGGGTTTTTATCTCATTGGGTCAAGCGATTTGTTTGTAAAACTGCCAGAAAACCAAAAGCCTCTGATACTAGAACATTCTACATTCAACTGACTTCTGCAGTGAAAAAACATTCTATTAAACTGTGTGGTTTCTTTTATTAAAGTTACAAGCAATAAATCTGTCAATGCATGATCCAATTACCAGTTCTTTTGGGTCACCAGCATCTGAGATAAATGTTTTAGTAGATTTAGTTAGTTTGTTTACTTTGTACTTTTAATATACACTGCCTGTCTATTTTAAGTAACTGTACCCAATATCAGGTTGGAGCACCGCTTCTCCTCACTTCTGACACAGACTCCACAAGGTGTCTCGAGAGATCCATTCAGGTACTAATATTTCACGCTACTGGTGCAGAGAGGGAGGCAGAGGATTGTGATGATAACTGTTCAAGTTCATCCCAAATAACACAAATAGGTCACGCAATATCCTGTGCAGCCGTATCAGTGAAGGAAACCTATAGTCACAATCACACTGATATACTGCACTGGCTTTACCTTCATCCTTGTGTTGTGTTACAAGCTATTTGGGACCCACAAGCTAAATGTGGCCGCTGGCAATTTCTTCAGCATTCCTGGAGTTGAACACACATTTCTAGGCATGTTTTAAACCATTGCTGCAGGTTGGCTCTGCTATTAATAGAGAAGAATTCTATGCGGAGTTCCCACCTGCAAGGGTCATTTATACCTGTCTGTCCTTACCAGATGGAACCACAACTACGATTCCTAGTTTGTGAGAAAGTATTTCGGCCTCCATTGCTCAAACTCACTGGAAGCTACACATCACTGGCTGATAAATGAGGTGAGGTTCACAAAAACACCACTCTGCAATGAAAGCACCCCTTTAACATGAACACAGCTTCTAGTTACCGAAACAGACACCTTCACACATGTCACTCCCCCTCTCGTTCATTAAAAACACCCCTCTGCAATGAAAGCACCCCTTTAACATGAACACAACTTCTAGTTACCAAAACAGAGATCTTCACACATGTCACTCCTAGGACACCAGCTGCTTTCACCACCTCTCGTTCATTAAAGCTACGGCTGCATTTGACACTGCCTATTACTTATTACATTAGATCATACAGTGCCTTGCATAAGTATTCACCCCCCTTGGACTTTTCCACATTTTGTAGTGTTACAACCTGGAATTAAAATGGACTTAATTAGGATTTTTTGTCACTGATCAACACAAAATAGTCCATAATGTCGAAGTGGGGAAAAAAATCTACATATTTTTCAAAATTATTTACAAATAAAATACTGAAAAGTCTTGATTGTGTAAGTATTCACCCCCTTTGCTGTGACACCCCTAAATAAGCTCTGGTGCAACCAATTACCTTCAGAAGTCAAATAATTAGTTGAATGGAGTCCATCTGTGTGCAATTAAAGTGTCAAATGATCTCAGATTAAATACACCTGTTTCTGGAAGGCACCAGAGTTTGTTAGAGAGCATATCTAAACAAACAGCATCATGAAGACCAAAGATCTATCAAAACAAGTCCGGGATAAAGTTTTGTAGAAGCACCAATCAGGGTTGGATTATAAAAAAATATCCCAAACCTGAACATCCCCCGGAGCACCGTTAAATCCATTATTAAAAATGGAAAGAATATGGCACAACCGCAACTCTGCCTAGACAAGGACGTCCACCAAAACTCAGTGACCAGGTAAGGAGGGCATTAGTCAGAGAAGCAACCAAGAGGCCAATGGTAACTCTGAAGGAGCTGGAGAGATCCACAGCTGAGATGGGAGAAACCGTCCATGGGACAACTATAACCGGACGCTCCACAAAGCTGGGCTTTATGGAAGAGTGGCGAGAAGAAAGCCATTGCTGAAAAAAACCCATATCAAATCCTGTTTGGATTTTGCCAAAAGGCATGTGGGAGACACAGCAAACATGTGGAAAAAGGTTCTCTGGTCTGTTGAGACCAAAATTGAACTTTTTGGCCTTAGCGCAAAACGCTATGTGTGGCGCAAATCCAACACTCATCACATGCTCATCACCCTGAGAACACCATCCCCACGGTGAAGCATGGTGGTGGCAGCATCATGTTATGGGGATGCTTTTCATCGGCAGGGACTGGGAAACTGGTCAGGATTGAGGGCAAGATGGATGGAGCCAAATACAGGGAAATTCTAGAGGAAAACCTGTTCCAGTCTGCAAGAGACCTGGGACTGGGGCGGAGGTTCACCTTCCAGCAGGACAATGACCCTAAACACACAGCCAAACCTACACTGGAGTGGTTTAAAAACAAGAACCTGAATGTCTTAGAATGGCCCAGTCAAAGCCCAGACCTCAATCCGATTGAGAATCTGTGGCAAGACTTGAAAATTGCTGTTCACCAACAGTCCCCATCCAACTTGACAGAGCATGAGCAATTTTGCCAAGAAGAATGGGCAAAAATTGCAGGATCCAGATGTGCAAAGCTGGTAGAGACTTACCCAAAAAGACTCACAGCTATAATTGCTGCCAAAGGTGCTTCTACCAAGTATTGACTCAGGGGGGTGAATACTTATGCAACCAACAAATGTCTTTTTTTTGTTTAATTAACTTTTGTGTCACAATAAAATATTTTGCACCTTCAAAGTGTTAAGTATGTTGTGTAAATCAAATGGTAAAAATCCCAATTAAATCCATTTTAATTCCAGGTTGTAACACTACAAAATGTGGAAAAGTCCAAGGTGGGTGAATACTTATGCAAGGCACTGTACATGTACAGCAGCACAGCCTTCTGCATACTCAGCTTTATCAGAAAGTGTAGTTGACATTCCAGTTTGTTTACCTTCCTCAAAGATAGTTTGCACTCTAGAGATACAACCCCCACCTCTTCACTTGAGAACTGCTTGTCATAAATACAAATAGGCGTTCAGCTTCAGACTCTCAGATTAACAAAGTAATTCCCCTTGTATAGGAACACCCAGGATTGTCAATCTACCCAGCTTTAGGAGAGGCGTTGCTCTCCTTTTAGAATGCCAATTAAAAGGGGCCTGTTCATCTCTAAGGAGAGAACAACTTTAATTCTTACATCACTGCTGTGCAGCCATTATATGCTTTGCAATTAATACCCGCAAGCAGATGATAAATGGGCCGCAGGTTGTGTGTCCCTGCCCTGGACCAATAGGGTTAGTATAGAGCTTAATTTTTAAAATGGCTATATTATTCCAGGGAAAAAATGCTCTTTTGAATAACTGTGTAACAGGGACAGGTGACAGAAGCATGTCAGGGGTAATAAAGACACACAAATTGACATGAATGTGTAAGCAGATGGACAGACTGTGTTGGCAACAATAATATTCTGTAAGCCTATAGGATCACACATAAGTGATCCCTTAACGTTTCTTAAATATCTTAACACTATGTGCCTCCATCTTTACAATAAAAACAAAGGCCTGGAGTTTTCACCTTCCCTTATTAAGTTGTGTTGATCCTTTAAAAAGGAAATATCACAGTTTACAGTAAGGGACCAGATATTTGAAAATTAATGTAACTTCAGTGTCAAAAAGAAAAAAATTCAACATGTGACGCTTTGTTAAAGCACAGTGGGGAAAGAGGGCCCAGTGTTTTAAAACACTACATTTACTGGGTGGATCCATCAAAGGTTTACAAGTTGATGTACTGTATCTGATGTACTGAAGTCTCTGTAGGGCTTTGTAAGACTAATTATAAATGTACAACACAAGTGTTTGCAATTAGAAAAGAATTGCATGCTTGTCTTCACTTGTTATAGCTCCTGCATGTTCTAACTGCTGTGTTGCCGTGATCTCACGGCATGCAAAATGACATCACAGTGTGGGAGAAACACAGAAGGCTCCATTGAACAGTCAACAGGAAGATTTTTCTTTGGTTGAGTCCCTGAGTGGCTCACCTGGTAAAAGCACAGCTGTGTGCAGGTTCGCATCCTGCCTGTACAAAGTCACTGGTCTTCGCTGCGGATTTTGGAGGGAACATTGCATTGGGTTCCTGTGGGTTAGGGAGGCAAAACCAGCAGGGACTGTTTCTCCTCATCGCGCTACAGCAGTGAGTTCAGGCAGACACATGGGCGCTCTGAACATTCATAAACCTTGTATGCACGCCTGAACTGTGATTAAAACACCACTCTTCATCTAAGCAAGGCCCCTTCTCATGAAATCAGCTGGTGTCAAGCCCCATACCGGCTCGCTTTGTCTAGTTTAATATCACTACCTCAAACTCGTCCGGTAATCGGCCCTGTATTTTGAATACAGAATGTTTTATGCACATACTGTATTTAGAGCTGAGCTCTCTGCCACACTGCAATGTCATTTTCCAGTAGGATTCTGGGAAGGAGAAGCGCAGGACTCTTGCACATTAGTAGGGCCCCAGAAAAGTCAAATACACAGAAATCGTGTATTTGACTGCCTACCGTGAAAAATATGCATTTCATTTTCCTTACAGTATTTTACATTACTGTACTCTTCACTCCCCTGTTCATTTCATACTTTTATCAAGTAGAAGCAGCGCTACAGCAGCAGCACACGGTCCGGCTCAATGCCATGCATTTGGTTACTATGCAACGGGGTCAAACAAATACCAGCTTCATGATTAGTGAATTCCTCATACTGTACCAATGATATTTCTACATACTACTAGAAATGTACAGTGTGTATAAAGGAAAACACAAAAGCTACAGTTTTGTCATTTCAGGTTTGCAGTTAACATTTCTCCCTTGTTTAATATTTTGGGATTAGAGGGAGCAAAATAGGCTATGGGAATGAATGTGTCAACGTAAGTTTTAAAGGTTTACTAAACTTTGTCATTCAGGGTGTTTTTAAAAAATCTATTTAGGTTGGTTACTTTTTTTGCAGCCAACACAAACCATTTTAAAAGTCTTGTTTCCAGCAGAAGTTTGTTACATTTTTAAAGACTGTTTCAATAACCACTCAGGTTCCAATGTTTCAGCCATGGTTTAGGGGTGATATTCTTGATGAACTATCAATGAGAACACATATTTGAGAATGTAATGTAAATAGAAAATGTGTTTTCTGGTGTTTGTTTAATTTTTTTTAAATAAAATGGCTGTTTCATGACACTCTGTGACTTTTTTTTTGTTGTCATTTGTGAATTTCACAGTAAATTTTCCAGTCACCTACTCACTAGGGGCTGGACATGCTTCCCACAAACTCAAAACAAGACAGACGTGTATAATGGTGAGGTGAGATGAGGTTAAAAGCTCTAAACCCACAGATGCAAACGAGCTTGGCTAAGTTAGAAACTAAGTGCATAGATAATCAGGGGAGCAAAATACAATTTGAATGAGACTTCTCCTTCAACATCATGCCCTATTATACACTTCTCTGTGCTTACCCCACACCTGCCTTGCCTTGCCCATGCCTTTACTACTGTACATTTTCTGTGCTTTCATCGGAATTCGCCACATGGTCATTTGCTGCTTGGGGATTAAGTTCTTCAATTAACAGTTTCATCCAAACAGCGGCCTATCTCTGTTCTTCCAGAAACGCTTTCTCTAGGAGCTCTGGAGCTGTGGTTGTCTGCCTGGAATTCTATTTAATTGAAGGGAACTTGTTGCCAACTCGCTGTGTCACCAACCGCTTGAAGACACACGAGATTGCAGTATTCCAGTCTACACAATAACCATAAAAAAAAACAGAACAAAGCAACTTTGTGAGGGAATACAAATAGATCTGGTTTACAAATGTTAGGGCTTATGGGATACTAACACAGGCTGGGGATGCTGTTAATTTTTAGCTCCATACTAACACAGGCCTGGGATGCTGTTAACCTTTAGCTCTCCAGCTCCTTTTACAACAGAGCAACAGCAGGGATAGCAGACAGAGAATGCCTAATGTTTCAGTCCTGGCTGCAAAAACAATAGCCCATCCACTATGGCAAACAACAGCATGTCTGTCAACAGAGATTTGTTGGTCTTCCATGTGTAATGAACATTAATAAGTCAAAACTATTAAAAACAGGCTCTGTCACTTTAAATCTCGACCACTCCCCCACTTTGACAGATAATGTCACAACAGTAGAGTTAGTGAAAGTGGTAGTCAGAGCGTGTGTATTCAACAAAAACAGTACTGTTTTGAATCGGTTAGCAATGAATCGCTAGCAGTGCCAAAAAGGTGTTCTTTTAAACGAAGTTCCTGTTCTTTTCGACAGAGCAAAATTCTGTTCCACCACAAGGTTGTTCCCTAAGCTGAAGTGTTCTCTTAGGAGGTGTTCCTATACACAGAGTCTATTTCTTTAAAGTGGCAAACAGTGGCTCATTTTTCTCCTGACAATTCCACTCGCTCTACCCTAAATCGGTAACTTTAAGGGACTAAAGTATTTCAGATGCTGCTGAACTTACCATCCACCACATTATAGAAGTTATGTAACTTCTCATCCATCATGTCTAAAAACGCCATGTAACGTGTCAGGTCTCAGCAGCCAAGCAGAACTGGCTCTGGTCGGTGCCTGGATGTGAATATTTATACGTTAAGTGGGGCTGGCAGCTCTGCAAGGACCATCTTCCATCTGTGCCAGAACCTATACCCCAGCATGGTACAAGAGATATAGTCAACTCTGAGAGCAATCATTAGACAAGGGCTTCTATTTCTGTTTGTAAGGTCAGGAATATAACAGTATGGTTAACATCCTAAGGGACGCTGTCAAAGCATCATTTGCACAGCAGATTCATCTATAAAACAGCCAACCAAAGAGTCTACAAATGACTCACAGTGCCATCATGAAATAGAACATGCTGGAAATTGTGTGCTTGTGCACCAACAGGCATGCAGTAACAGAAGCCCTTTGAGGTAATGTGCCAGCGGTACCACCCTCCCATTCCACTACCTGCCAAGTTTCGTTGCTGTACAGCACAGAATTTTCCTCACATATGTAAACTGATGATTTACCTGTAATGGTATGCTAACGGATGTCCCAAAATTAATCAATCAAAAAGATTGCTTCCTGCCAAAACTGAAGGCCACTAATAGACTGTTCAGTTCTACTGTTCTGTGGTCATTCGTAGCAGCAGCTATTTAAACTATATCATCAAGTGTTGCAGTCAAATGCTTGGGAGGTTAGTAATTGCTGTCATTATGTGAAATGTATACACCTGAAGGTGTTTCAAAAGCTTTAGACTGGGCTGGGTGGGGACTGGGTGACCAAAAGTCACATCTGTACATGGCTTTTTTTTCAGGGTCCAAGTGAGATGTAGTGTTCTTGGTGATCTCATTAAAAAGTTCTTAATGGACAGAAGCCCACAAACCGTTGAGTTTACACATGAACTGAATTCTTCTTCATCAGCAGAGACAGGCTACAAGGGAGATAGTCACGTGGGAACAAATGTGTTCTGAAGAGCTCAGGCTCTCCAGTGAAAGGGGAAAGATTAAAACACCCCTTCACAATCCAAGAGCATTCAGACAGTGTATAATAATTCTACAGCATGTATTATTTTGCTCAACTGTGTAAAAGATGAGCAACATTATTAAATGGGCTCCATTTAATGTGCCAGCAATGGAAACGAGTTGTCCTTATTTCAGAATGCTTTCTGCACGATCCTGCCCAGTGGAAAATGGAAATGCAGCTTTTATATTCAAATTTCCCTTTCAAAATTCTGTATAGGAAAAGACCAGTCAGTACTCTTCCCATAACCATTCCCTGGGTTCCTAGTCCTTTCTCTGTGGTTTCTTGGATACCAAACAGGAAAGAATTAGATGAATAATAACAGGTGTCATTAGCAAACGCCTTTCCCAGATTGCCTTCCCGTTTGTGCCAGCTTTGAACTCAAGAAAGTTTATTTAAGGATTTCACAAACTTTGATCAGACTTGATCTAGAATCTCCAGCCCCTGCAAGGACTCCGTCTCTTGGTAAGTAGAAAGCATGCTTACAAACCAATGGTGTTTCTTTAGCGGAGGGACCTGGTTGAGAAACCACACACCTTTGAAAGCAGGAAACCCCAGAAAGACAAAGAGCCACAACTCTTCGGTGTATTAGTAAGAGTGATTACTACAGTATAAGCAGTGTGTTTGTTATTTAAATCTATGTGAGTGGCACATAACGAGATCCCAACAGCTGAGTTATACGATGTATTTAACACGGTATAAACGATACCTTTGTTATTGAAATCAATGGGAATGGCAAACGGCAAATGTTATTTGTCCAACATAAACAGCTGCCTGAAATAACCCTGTACGGTGTAAGTGGTGGATACTGTACTGGGTTGGGAGCGGGGGGTGGTGTTGTAAAGAGGATGGGGGGGCTGTGTGAGCAGTATTGCGGGCTGTAAAGATGATGGGGGGTCTGTGTGAGCAGTATTGTGGGTTGTAAGGAGGATGGGGGGGCTGTGTGAGCAGTATTCTGGGCTGTAAAGACGATGGGTGGCTGTGTGAGCAGTATTGTGGCTGTAAAGAGGATGGGGGGGGCTGTGTGAGCAGTATTGTGGGTTGTAAGGAGGGTGGGGGGCTGTGTGAGCAGTATTGTGGGCTGTAAAGAGGATGGGGGGCTGTGTGAGCACTATTGTGGGCTATAAAGAGGATGGGGGAGCTGTGTGAGCAGTATTGTGGGCTGTAAAGAGGATCTTAAACACAGCACTGTTTAAAAAAAAAAATCTTTATTTGTTTATTGGAAAAATGTAAATATGCCTCGTTTTGAGTGATTTTTTGTTTGTTTGTTTCATAAAATATTTTTTACTAATTTAGGAAAAAGTGCATTCTTTTTTTATTTTATTCATTATTTTATTTTTTTAAATCTTAGTTAGCATTAGTAATGTAATTTACCAAAGAAATGACATGTAGAATACGCAGACACACACGATCGAATTGAGTACAGTAGCACACGCTAGTGTGTGCTGGGAGGGAGTTAAATATGGAAAACATCTGAGAATAGATTTCAGACAGAGTGCAATCACACTTTTTCTAACTGCAACTTTTGTTACAGAAAAAAAAGTGAATTAAATCAATGTTACTATTAACATGTTTCTCAGTTGTGATTGAGATACACAAATGGCTTAACAGGTATCAATTGAATTCTTAAAAGGAGAGTAGAAAAAAATCAGGGCAAAACGCTAACAATCAGAAGCCCTAATTATAGATTTAAAATCATATTAGGATTATACAATACACAATACTTTTCAAACAACGTCACTGACTGTTATTCTGAGTGGTAACAACCTTTATCTTTTAAAAAAACACAGTATCGAGGTGGCAGAAATAATTTTCCGCTCCAGACCAAATCCTAATAAGGGACAAGCCTTGATGGGCCAAACAGCCTCTTCTTGTTCCCAAACTTTTCTTGGTTCTTATGAATAAGGAGTCAGGAAGATGTATCGGAAAATGTACACAGTCTCAAGGCACAAGCTCCTATTGTTTCAGTGTACTGAACTGTTAGACCTCTCGGAAACTTTCTCACACAGTTCTGCAAAATATTTGAGGGAGCATAAGTGTTTTTGAAAGCTTAAAATAATACCATCTGGTATTTGTGTGATAACTTGGAATAGCACTGGGAGACTAAATAACTTGCAGTAAATGATCAACTAAAAAAAAAAAAGCTCTAGTGTCATTGCAGGCTTTGAAGTTACCTTTGAATAACTAACCTATATTAATGCCTCCCTGTGTTGCAGGAGAGACCGGTTCAGATGGAAAAACAACTGGACAGCAAATCCAAGCGGTGAAAGTGTGAAATGTATTTGGGTTGCTTAACCTTGCCTCCACAGTACAAAGGACACAGCAAACACTGCGGATTCAGAAGATGCCGGTCATGTATTACACTGCTGTGCAATACAGGAGAAACACTGCAGATTCACTAGACATCTTTCATGTGTTAAGGGGGATCCACACTGGAAGTGAGCGATGCGAGCCAATAATTTAGACGTGTCTGCAATGTATGGATGCGTCTACACCAACTGCGAGCGGCCAGTCTGGATGAAGCGAGCGACTCCACAGAAAGAAATGTGTTGATGAAGTCGGGAGCGACTAGGGCAAAACAGACCAATCAGAAGCAAAATCACTTTGAAACCCACTCGCAAAACCACATCCAGGATCAGCTTCAGCCCAACTTCCAGGCACAACCGCAGGGTCAGTTCCAATCCCAGCCCCAACCTCTGCCCCAACCCCAGTTCCTGCAACAGCTTTAATGCAGTATGGACTGTTGGGACTGTGGGAGAGGGTGGACGAGAAGGGGAAATTATGTAAATAGTTGTTTGTGTACTGTTTTGTGGGCGCCGGGGGTGTATTGTGTTGTATTACTGCGAGTGTGATTGTTTGTGTTTGACCTCTCTCCCCTGTCAGCGGGACGTCTCTCTCTACAGGGTGTGTGGTGACTTCGCTCTCTCTTTGGTGTGTGTTGGCTTTGCTTGCTTGTTCTGTAATCTATGTGCTGTGTGAGTGGTGTTGTGAATGGGCTGCCTGTCTTGTGTGGGATTGGGTGGGAGAACAGCGAGAGGGTCACGTGACAGTTTCTGCTCAAATATTCGCTTTTGGTGTAGATACAAAATTCGCTTGCATCTCACGCGTCGCTCGCTTCCAGTGTAGATTCTCCACGGCACATTCACTAGACATCTTTCATGTGTTACAATGTTATTCTAAGAAGCTTTTTAGTACTTCTATATCTCACAGGATTGAGTGTTGAAAGTTGTCAACAAGAATAAAGACTATTCTGGTTGTGGAACGCTGCAAATGTAATGTATTGTTTATAAATGTCAAGGTTTTAAAACACTCCCTGTCAAAAAACTGTCCTCTCTTGATACGGTTTCTCGGTCACACTCTAGTGCACTCAGTCCTTTGCATCTCTGCCAGACCAGACTCAAGTGGGACTCTGATATGCTCATGATTAATAAATAGCTTGCCAACTCTGCTGAAGCCAGCGACAGACCTTTCCTCCACACCATTCTGGATATGTGATTTTTTTCTTTTTTTTTTTTTAGGTTGCCTGATTGCTTTCTTTGTATTCCGCCACATCCTTTTAAAAAATCCAGAGCCCAGTGAGAAGACCACAATGTGAGACAGAACACTTTGCTGAGGGTGAGGGACCAGTGTGTTTACATGGGTTATTTTAGAGATTGGACAGTCTTCCTGGAGAGGGTAAAGCTGAACACATGTGAAAAGAACTGCATAAATGGCTTGGTGACATTTAAAAAGATTTCATTTTATTATCAGGAATTGATCAACAGTGTTAATGATGCAACTTCAAAATCCCCTTAGCTCATCTTACTCAAGAATCCATTTTGGGACGCATACCAATTGAACAGTCAAGTAAAAATTTACTTAAGTAGCGCAATGGTAGTAAAACACCTACTTCCACCACAGAGGTTACTCAGGACAGACCCCACTGTGCCATAAATCTTCTTTATTATTCTCAGCAAGGTTTGTGATCTATTGCGGTAGATGTCACTTGTAATCTATTCCTGTCAGAATCTGTAGAACCCATAGCATTTAAACAGGCTCCTCTGGAAATGCTCTTGACAGTGCCCCTCTAGTTTCAGCAGTGTGTATCATGCTAATCACAGCCTGTCTTTCTTACTGCAGTCCTGCTACAGTATACTGTACATGCACTTTGTAAAGGATGCATGGAAAACTACACAACAAGGCCTTAGGGTCAACAACCAGATAATAACTTGGGTTGGATTTACAGAACTATTTGATACGCAGTGAAATACTAAAAATGTTATTCTATTCACAAATTCTGTGCCCAACACACATTTAAATTCTAACCATGTGGATTGTTTCAGCCATATGATTAAGAATTTAAACATCATTATAAAATGGCAAGAACAGAGGCAGCAACCTAATTATGTGTTACGGAATGTGTAATAAGCACAGAAACACTAGGCTGTTTAAATATGGTCCACAATCCACAGGCCTAGGCTGTTTAATGAACAGAAGAAGAGTATCCCTCTGCGTTTCCTTCGTTGTACTATCGACGTGGCAAGTGTGCAGCATGTAAGGCCTGTTAAATCTGTTCAAATATTGCAAAGGGCAACACAGGCAGCCATTAACTCACTGTAGTTAACAGGCACCTCCTTCTGAAAGTGATAGACAGACAGAGGATGTAATTACTATGCCATTTCCAGTCCCACTGCCTCCCACCAGCAGTCACGGTATACAACATCGGGGGAGTGCCTAATGAATGTGGGTTCAGGGAATTACAGGGAATAGAAATAGTTTCAACTACAAGAGAAAGAAAAAACTATCTGTCTTTGATGTTAGAAAAAGCAGTAAACTATACATTGAACAGATGTGTGCTATAGAGAAGTCATCCAGTTATATCTTTGAATTTACCCAAGGGTGTATGAAAAGCTTAAGTGTAGTAGGCCTACAGTAAGGAAAGTCGCTGACTCTTACCATAGTAGACATGGTGCTAACCATTTATATGTAAAAGTATATATAAATGTGGTAAAAGGTCGAAAAAGCTCCCCGATTCCTCACACAATGACCAAACAACAATTATACTCCAAGCAAGACAGCTGTACAAAGAAAATAATTTCAATATCGGAGCAAAATAACAAACAAGGTAATCGATGCTTGTCCGGTCCGTAGGAACGAGTTCATCTTAAAACTGTCAGATCCCAATGATTCAGCATCAACAACATGGCTAGGTAACCCATTCCATCCCCACTGTGTGATGAAGTGTCTCCTTCAACAACATGACTAGGTAACCCATTCCATACCCTCACCACTCTCTGTGTGAAGAAGAGTCTCCTCCAGCAACATGACTGGGTAACCCATTCCGTCCCCTCACCACTCTCTGCGAAGTCTTGTACCTTCTTGTAATTTCTGTGTCTGAACCACTTATTAAAACATAAAAATGAAACGTTTATAAAACATTTAGGTTCATTTAGGTTTGGAGGATCTGAAGTAGCACAAGCCTCATGTGAAGCCAATCCATTCCTGTCTTGTGATCCCAGGTAAGCAATTAATACCAAGGGAAAGCAAACTGGGTTGCTATGGAAACAGGATATTAAACCATTCAGGGGAAGCGCACACCAAATCTTTGTCGATCAAGATTAGATGAAGTTTTTAAAAAATCTTGCAGTTGACAAAGTTAACCTTAACCAATACATCTATGAAGTGACCCCTCCACTCGTCTATCCAATGTGATTTATTAATTCTCTATGAAGTGAGGTGGATGGAAAGCCTCAAATTCCACAGACTGGTTGACATGGAAAACCAAGACAGTCTTCAGCAAGCGCAGGATTGATATGGAGTTTGACCTTTGCCCTGGCCTCTGTAAAAAGTAAGCAGACTTTTACAATAGAGAATGCTTTAAAAGACAGCTCAGCTGAATGCAGAGGTTCAAAAGGAGGCTTCACCACACTTAGCCCCTAGTGAGGGACAATGTCCTTCATAGGCAGCCGAAGCCGCGAGACCCTTTTAAAAATTGTTCCGCCATGAGTCAATTTTGACATGGCAAGCCAAAATAGCTGCCAGACAGGCATTTAATGTGAAGGGGATTTCCCTCGTCAAAAAGGTCCTGCAAAATTGCAATATAACTGCCATGGGGCAAGTAGTGGGGTCGAAATCACGAGGCAGACACCAAGTCTGGAAGGTGCCCCACTTGTACTCGTACTGGGAACACGTGGACACTGCCCTGGCATTCTATAGGGTGTCAAAAATCCATTTAGTAATAGTTACATTTTGAACCCTTATAATTAGCAATAGAATGTTTAATCACATTTTGAAAAACAGTTCTCCAGATACAGTACACAGATGTACAGACAACACTCTATTGTATATACCTAGGGTATGATTTTCTCAACAACATATGCTAAATAATGTTAATACCAAGTTTCATGACACATGGATAAGCGGTTCTCCAGATATTTGCACATGTGTGTGAAGTGTGACCTAGGTACTGTACGTACGACCACGTTGTAGAGGGTAATAAAGCAAAATCATTCACCTGAAAACCAGGAGGAGGCTGATGTCAACTACTTCAGTAGAAACTCAGAGTTACAAAGACATCGGGAATGAAGAATCATTTCATGTATGTGTACTGGATTCCTAAAAGGACAACATATTTAATAAATAAGAAGTCTTTTACACTAGGCATGGTTTCTGGTTTCAAGTGAGTTTGGTTGACTAGTCAGCCACTTCTCTTCTGGTTAACTCATCAGGTCAGTCTCTACAGTTTTCACTGCTGATGTAATATCGCTCCAATCTTTTTGATGTTGTGGTGGATCCACGCAGCGGAAGGCAGCCCTGTCTTTACACCCTGCTCCCTGCTCAGTCTGTAATTACATGGTTTCAGACCGTGTTTAACATGTAGCTTTCTGCAGTGCCAAACCTAGGCATGCAGTCCACAGCCAGCACCCCGCTCTAATTACAGTCATTACCTTTATTCCTTCTCACTTGGACTCACCACTAAAGCAGCTCTGTGAAGATAATAACACATCATCATCAGGCACTGGTGCAGCCCATGTGCAAGAGTAAAACAGGGGTGCTTGGGATATTTTATGGCCCCAATCATTCTCAGTATGATGTAGGCTGGCTTGTGTTCATTCTCACCCTGGATCAACCCTCAGACCACATCACACAGGCTGTAGACTAGCTGTGCCTACAGTATGCATGAACGACCGTACATATGCAAACTCTCAGACTCTGTCACTCTCAGTAACTAGAGACAGAACATTGCGTGTGACAGGAAGGCAGACAGACAGAAAGTGGAAAGGAAAGGAAAGGAAAGTGGAATAATATTGGACATACTGTGAACCAGTTTTGGTCAGCAAAGCACCCAAGCTGAACACCACTATAGAAATGATAGCTTCCCAGTTTGTTCTACTGGTTTAGCGATTATGGTCGATCCAGAAGAACCCCTTTAAGAAACCATGGATTTATAATTAAAGATACCCCCCCAAACTCCCAACATGATTTCTCAGCTATAAATGCATGTGCTTCACAAAGCTGAGCTGAGCTCTTCAGAAACACAGTGTGGATTAGAAGCTTGAGTCACAATGGAGCGCAAACCTCATAAAACAAAATCACTGCTGTAGGGAGACATAAGGTACATTGGCTTGACCATGTTAGGCCACTTTGGCAAATACATCTGACTTACTGTAAACTCTATTATACATTTAAAATCCTTTAAAGAAGTAAATCCAATACTACACTTGACAGTCATTACAGACAGCAATGAGAGGCTTGTTGTCACAAGGGAAGGACCTTGGAAGATGTAAGAATTCTGAGAAAAGCTAAGAAAAGAAATATTGCTTATGTATGTTAATTTCGTGGTATTAGTAGTATTTGGCACACAATTGTATCTTCAATTTGGTTGGTTAAAAGTGGTGGATTCTGTACTGATTCTCCTCCAACTCCATGGTATGCCAACGCACAGTAAAAAGCTGCTCAGATCAGACAGTGATGTGAAGCTGTAACCTTGATGAGGAAGGTGTGCAATTCCTATTACTCTATTAGGAGGTCATATCACCTTCCCCTTCCCGACCACATTTAGTGCAGTACTGTTTCTTTGCAATGTGCTATTTATTTTCCCATGCTTACACTCCAGGTAATCATCTACCATGCTTTAGCAGTCTTGCCTGTGATCAACCTTGCTTGTCTGTGCTTGATCATGCCTTTGTTATGCCTTTTATTAAACGGTTTTAGATGCTGATTCAATTGTCAACTAAAAGTGTGGGATTTTCTTGCACAGAAACAATAAAGACTTCTGCTTTGAGCTTATGAAATGTGCCCTGCCATGGCTGACTGAGAACTGGCATTGGATCAAGAAATGTTCTGCATGTCGGAGAGGCTTACACTATTCTAGGGGGGCACTGCTGCATTCAGGGCAAAGGGGAGTTTAAGAAATCACTGGAATCCCTTAAAAACTCATAGTAAAAGGTGTGCAGAATAGCAGTAACAAATATTCATGCGCGGTTTCATCAAATTTGCAGTGAGTCTCAACTATGGTATTAGATCTAAATTCTTGTAACAAATATCCTTTCCAAGTCTGACTAAATTCAGATTTGGTTCTTAAGTAGTATTTTTCATTAGCCAATAATGAAGAGGCCAGGACTGCTACAAAACTGTGTTGCCATCATCTAATGCCTTTAAGAACTTGCTATATTTTATACCAAGTTTCATCACTATTGGATGAGTAGTTCTCAAGATGCAAAAGAATACATACTGTATTGTTCGCAGACAGTGTGTGATCTTAATACTTGGTTTAACCTTATGTCTGAATATGTAACTTTACATTATATACAGTAGCTAAAAATAAAGAATTTAAGTTGGAAAAATTGTCTATTGTATTTATTTTGCTGATGCAAAAGTATTGTGTGTGTATCTTTTTTTCTTGTGCTCCTAAGAAAAAAAATGGTGTAGAGCCCTGATGTGTATTAGAAAATTTAACACATGTATTACTAATTGATCTCTGGACTTAATCACAATCTGTTCCTGAATATTTTACTGGAGAATTTAAAAAAAAATTAAATAATTGAAACTAAAACTTGCATCATCAAACCCCTTTGTGAATAACACAAGCAGAAATAAGGATAAATTAAATAAGAGAGGAAGCCATTCAGCCCATCTCTGCTTGTCTGGTTCCTAGTAGCCAACTGATCTCAAAACTGTGTCAAGTTAACCCTTTTAGTCCTGGCAGGACCTCAAGGTCCTCCCTTATTCTTAGCTCTGTATGTTAACACATGCCGTCGGAAATCACGCTGGAACCTCATGGGACTCCTAGGTCCCAGTCTGAGGTTGTGTATAAATATATGTTAAAAAAAAAACGTATCCTGTTCTCACACTCAAAATTAGTTTATTCTTCAGCTCCACAAAAATAATTGAGGACTGGAAGGGTTAAAGGACCCAAGTGATTCAACAACATGACTACCCTCACCACTCTGTGTGAAGACATGTCTCTTTCGATCTGCAGGTGCCAGTCACTGTACCAGCCTGCCCTTGTGCACCTCCGAATCACCTGATCAGGACAGTATCCCTCAACAAGCCAGACAATCTTACACACAGGATGTGAGGTGGGGTGCTGTACAATGCTGGTATAGCATCAGAGCCTTAGCCAGGAGTGTATATTTAATGTATTGTGGATTACAGAGTAACAGTGAAACAGTACTGTTGAAAACAAGCCATACCAAGAATGTTTTGATGGCTGTATTCAAATACAGGCTTGGCCCCAAGCTGACAACAACTGAACTCATTACGAGTAGTCCAAAAAATACTGGACAGTGCATCCCAGATCCTCCGCTAGGTATGTCAGGAATGTGCACTGCATCTCAGCATCCTTGTATGAAATATGGGAGGGATCAAAAACTTCAGGGTGCCTGGACACCTCCGTAGACAAGAGTTTCATTTATGATTTTTCCTGTCAAGCATGTGTTGTCACCACTTGGCTGTGATTGGTTAATCCACTGACGGTACCGTGCGGCAGCCAGAAAAAAGAAGAAAAAAAAAATCAATCACTCAGCTAGAAAAAACACTGCGCTTATTAAATCGCGCCTGGTCTGTGCAGCACCATTCAGTAACATTGTCAGCGATATTGGCAGTAAATGTCGCGATGACAGCCGATGGCATCGTACCACTCATGTGCGCCCGCCCTAAAGAGTAAGTAGTGGGGTTCCGAAAAATATAGAGTTTTATGTCCCCACATGTTACTACAGCTATTTAAATAATGTACCTGCAATTTTTCTTTTCGATGTTGAGAAATTCTCTCTCTCTCAAAGGTCTTTTCAAGATGGCTTCCTGTCACATATCCTCGCCCTCACTACGGCACCTTCGTCTGATTTCTCTTCTGTTTTGGGGGTCAAAGGGCGATGGGAGGTCCAGACATAACGGTGGGGTGTCTGGAAGCACGGACCGAGGGCACTGACCGATAAGCACTGGATTGGAGCGCCGGCTTCTCTCCTTTCACACTCACGGGATGGCAGTTCCTCCTCAGGCTGTCGGGACGGTAGCTCCTCCTTTCTTTGGCCCTCGGGACGCCCGCTACGCCTTCTCGGATCATAGCTCCTCTGGCTCTTGACAGACAGGCAGTCACTCCTGTTCTGGCCTTTGAGGACGGTAGCTGCGAGAGGAGCTGCAGCTTTCTCTGGGAGACGAGACGCTTCAGCTTCACTTCAGCCTGGCTTTCCCTCTTCCCCTTGCCCGACCCTCTCTCCTTCTCGCACATGGTTTGCTTGTCTGTCGCTTAGAACTGAACTCCCGACCGCCTTTTAGCCATGCTATTTATAGTTTAAAAACTGCAAATTAAAATGATCCACGAGTGGGAATGTTACCTTTTTTTTAAATATAGCGTTTATTACATGGTGCTTTATGCATGGTTAATTAACGGAAAGTAAAATTTTTGCTTCGCTATATGTGCACTATAGAGAGGGAGTTATTTTATTTTGTATTTTAGTTGTGATGTGTGTTGTTATGTGTCCCGCGGCGGCCCCCACCCCCTCCCCCGTTTATAACGCTCTCTTTGGTTATAACGTTTATATTGCATCCCCCGAGACCAGAGTTATATATATATATATATATATATATATATATATATATATATATATATATATATAAAAAATTTTTTTTTTTTTTTTATTGCTTTGTCTCTGCAGTTGGAGATAATCGTTACTGTACGTTTTGTCTCTGCAGTTGGAGATAGTAGTTACTGTAGGTTTTGGGGGAGGAGAGAGACTGAGAGAAGAAGAGACTAAAGCCTCATCTGAGGGGACGGCTTAGAGGTGAATACAAATAAGGGCAATTGTTTTTTGGGAATCAGATTTAATGTTGTTTACTTGGCATTTTTGGAGTTAAAATAAAAGCAAATATGACAGTAACTGGAAAATAAAGAAATGTGTTCACTTGCCTGGAATTTTTATATAGTTTTCTTCCGTGGCATTTGATTAATGTAGTTCTATTTCTTGGCATGTTATGTATATACTTCACACACTGGCACATTATGCACACAGTAAATACGTGGCGTTTAATGCATGTAGTTCCCAGGCATTTTATGCCTACAATATAGTTCCCTGGAATTGTATGTAGTTAGTTCCCTGGCACATTGATTGTATATAGTTAATAAAAAAACATCCATTACATGACAACAAAGCATGCAAAAGCAATGTGTACAAAATATACACGTCTCCTCATATGGTCCCATTTGAAAATTTTGGCCACCATAAAAGTTCACTTGACCACCAGGTTTTGAAAGCTACTGGCCAAATGGTCCCCAGCTTACAAAGTGATTTGTCCCACCCTGCACAAGGCGAGCATTAGTCCCACTAAAAGGAACGTCCTGCTCCAGGAACCTACTACCTTTGCAAACCCTCTCTATACTGTTTGGGATCAACATCCCCTAAACTGACCTACTTCTGGGCTCCTGGAGTCCTGGCATCCTCACGGCGACTCCCGTCTCTTCAAACAGCACAATCATAATGAAGTGTCATTCTGGGACCGTGATCAGCATTTCATTTTTAAAGGGCAGAGACACGCAAAAACGAAACATCAGAGGAACGTTTAGAGAGATCAGAAAGAAACAGAAAAACACTATAAATCCGATGTATTTGAATTCTAATTACATCACAATATTCATTCTGTGTTTATATATATATATATATATATATATATATATATATATATATATATATATATATATATATATATATATATATATATATATATTGATTTTAGAACATTAAGAAACGAGTAGATATAAGCAGATAATGTTTCATGAGTGTGATTTATCAGGCTGTTTTTTTTCTCCTTATTACTGATAATAATGGAATGAACAACTATAATTTATTTACAAATACAGTAGTGTCCATTATTGCTTATAAAAGACCCTGAGAATAAATTTCAAGTGAAACAATGTTTTGTAATTTGCCCAACCATCAATATTTTTCAACAACTTTCAGGAAGGTCCCTCAGGTCATAGAATAACTCATTTTTATACATGTATCTCGACGCTGAATACATAATAATAAAACAATTCATAAGCTATTAGCCATGCTGTCTGGCTGCATGTTTCCAGTACATGAAAGCAGCACAGATATGCTCTTATTAAACATGTCTCCGATTTTTTAACTAGAGAGTAAGAGAAAGCAGAAATACATTTTATATCCCCGATAGAAGGCATATATAAAACAGTCCTGGGACAAACAAGGAATCTGTATGTCTGGATCTCTGTTCAGAATTCAAACAAATATTTCAATATTCATTCATTTGCAAACTGTAATCAAAGACATTATATATCACACTGCACAAGGTGGGCCTTACCAGACACTAAAGCCCTCTTCTTCGGGTTCTATTGCTTAAATAAAGCATATGTGGGTGTTTAAAGTTATGGGTAACATACTATATGCTGCCAACTACAATACTGCTGTTTGGAGCCACCCTTTTTTGCAGTATATTGAGTATTAAAAAAGATGTGTTGCATTAAATCTGAGTTGCTGCATACAGAGGCGCCTTCTAGCAGGGGCAGAACGACTGCTAATTTGACAATAGTTGAGCAGGTCAGCTAGTCGCAGCTTTAAAAAAAATATTACTCAGGTCTGGTGCTCTTTTTGGCAAATGCTTTTGTAACACTGCTATATTTTTAAACTGCTTGGATTTTTTTTTTAACTATTTATAAATGTTACAAAATGTAATTCATGAGTTAATGAACTGCAATCATAACTACACTTCTGTCTGCAACCGTGTGCTTCACAATCACGGGCCGTGCGATTAGTCCACTACCAGTCTCTGAGGTCACTAGTCGACTATTCGGTGCTAAGCCCTAACTTCTAGCAATGCTTTACTGTAATGTTGCCTGGCTTTTATCCCCCTTGTCTTTCACTCCTGTTTTACCCTTTTTTAAGGACTAAAGAGGACCTCTGCGAGTATAGTGACGGTCCTGTTTTGGTATTGAACGCCCCATATGCCCAGTTTAGCTTACACTTTTGAAAACCATTTTGCATACGATATTTTGCATAAGATTTGTTCTAACAATACATTCTAGGTGCAGTTATACAATATTGAGACAAAAGCTCTTTACAAACAACTGTATCATCTTCATAACACAGTACTGCATATGTAATATGTTACTGTAATCTGATTACATTTTCAGGGACTTGTAACTGTTATTGTTCCGTTTTCAGACATGTACCTCCCCCTCCCCAACACTGATAATTTAGAGTGTAACGACTCATTGTGTATCGAAAATCGTGCTACTTTCTTTACATGATATATTGTAATAACTGTTTGTATCATGATACAAGACCAAAAGCACAACATACCACATTGTAGTTCACCAAGTAGTTCTTGTTTTTTAGTTGATATGAATACATACTCTCTCTCCATCTCATTTAATTGATGTCTTAACATATTAACTATCTTTAAATGATCATTTGATTTGATTATGTGTCATAAAAGTAGCCATTCAGGGCTATCACATGTATCGTGATACATATCACATCACAACATGCATATCACTCTATGTATGATATCGTGACATTGTTACACTCCTACTGATAATCTTTAAAACTTCCCACAGAACTGCAATAGTATGCATTTGTGACTTAAAAAGTGGGCAGAGACCAAAGCAGGAGCTGCTTGTAAAGGGCAAGGTAAAGTGTTTCCTATGGAAGATAGACCTTGAGATCCGAACACTATAAATAAAGTACATATAGCCCCCAGCCTCCCATATGACAGACAAGGTCTTTTTGCTTGCTTGGATGGCTAAGATCATTACAGGGCCTCTAAAGACCTGGAACAGCTGTTAACCAGGTTCATACAGCCTACAAGAATACAAGTGAAAAAGGCCTAGACACATTAGCACTAACCTGTAAGCCCAGACACACTCACATTGCGGTCATGTTGTAAAATGATCAACCACATGCTATTGAACGGCAACTCCCCAACTAATAATTGGGAGGTCAGCAGGAGTCTAACCTGCTAACTTGAACAAGTCTGGACTGGCTGGGGTTCCTAATGGAAGATTACCTGGCTCGTTGACTGACACACAGACAGGACTTGAGGAACTCAGAAGAGACATGCAACTCAGTCCATGAGACTGCTCACTCGACGAGGTCAGGAGGACTGCTCGAGGAACTCAGAAGAGACTAGGCAGCTCAGTCCATGAGACTGCTCACTCACCAAGGTCAGGAGGACTGCTCGAGGGACTCAGAAGAGACTAGGCAGCTCAGTCCATGAGACTGCTCACTCACCAAGGTCAGGAGGACTGCTCAAGGGACTCAGAAGAGACAAGGCAGCTCAGTCCATGAGACTGCTCGAGGAACTCAGAAGAGACAAGGCAGCTCAGTCCATGAGACTGCTCGAGGAACTCAGAAGAGACATGCAGCTCAGTCCATGAGACTGCTCGAGGAACTCAGAAGAGACATGCAGCTCAGTCCATGAGACTGCTCGAGGAACTCAGAAGAGACAAGGCAGCTCAGTCCATGAGACTGCTCACTCACCAAGGTCAGGAGGACTGCTCGAGGGACTCAGAAGAGACTAGGCAGCTCAGTCCATGAGACAGCTCACTCGACGCGGTCAGGAGGACTGCACGAGGGACTCAGAAGAGACAAGGCAGCTCAGTCCATGAGACTGCTCAAGGAACTCAGAAGAGACAAGGCAGCTCAGTCCATGAGACTGCTCACTCGACGCGGACAGGAGGACTGCTCGAGGGACTCAGAAGAGACATGTAGCTCAATCCATGAGACTGCTCAATCAACGAGGTCAGGACCACTCAAGGAACTCAAAAGAGAGACAAGGCAGCTCAGTCCATGAGACTGCTCGAGGGACTCAGAAGAGACATGCAGCTCAGTCCATGAGACTGCTCGAGGGACTCAGAAGAGACATGCAGCTCAGTCCACGAGACTGCTCACTCGACGCGGTCAGGAGGACTGCTTGAGGGACTCAAAAGAGAAAAGGCAGCTCAGTCCATGAGATGCTCACTCGACGCGGTCAGGACCGCTCAAGGAACTCAGAAGAGACAAGGCAATTCAGACTAGGGTAACAACAGTCCAACAGGTTGACTAGTCACCAAAAAAAAAAAAAAAAACTTATAATAAAACACACTTTTCTGTTTGTGCACTATATTTTAAAACTGCTTTTCTATTTATGAATGTTCTAAAATGTCATTTGTAAGTTAATGGATTGAGACTTGAGCTTCACTTCCACCCATCTGAAAGCACATGCTTCGCAATTCCTTCACAATCAGTGAGATTAGTCAAATACCGGTTTCTGGGGTCAACTGTCACCTTCCTATTCGACTACTCAGTGCTACCCCTACAACAAAGCAAACTGATAATCCAATGATTTCAGTGTTTGCTATTTCTTTGTTTCGTAACGACCGAAGCATGCAATGTGATTTTCAATGTAAACAAAACAGAACTCCTTAACTGCCTCTCATCCAACAGTTGTGAAAAAAGGAAATAATAAAAGCCAGGACTTATCTCCCAAGCTCACAAGACTGTAAAGACAATTACAAATAATTGTTTGTTTTCAATGTATTTCAATTCAAAGCTGACTGATGACACTTTCTCCTTGGGTTTAAGCAAAGGCTTTTCTTTTTTTAAATCATTCATACACAAAGTAAATCAAGTAACCAATGAAATGACCTGTGTTTCCTGGCTGTGTTTCAGTCAGGCGTAGGCTGATGTGTCAGCATTGGCTCCATTCCACGGACCCAGCATAAACAATCCATTAGGTCAGCTTGCTAAGCATAGTGGCAGATAAAGGCAACCGGTTTCACTAATTAACAGGCCTGTGCTGCAATGCAAGCTGCACGTCATTGGATATTGCACTGTGCTGCAATGCAAGCTGCACGTCATTGGATATCGCACTGTGCTGCAATGCAAGCTGCACGTCATTGGATATCGCACTCTGCTGCAATGCAAGCTGCACATCATTGGATATCGCACTCTGCTGCAATGCAAGCTGCATGTCATTGGATATCGCATTCTGCTGCAATGCAAGCTGCACGTCATTGGATATCGCACTATGTTGCAATGCAAGCTGCACATCATTGGATATCGCACTCTGCTGCAATGCAAGCTGCATGTCATTGGATATTATACACTACAGGAATTACTGTCCAGGCCTGGTTTGTTTTGTTCTTGTTAGTCCACAAAACTGGCACCAAAAAATGAATATAAATAAAGAGCTACAAAATGCCATGTTAACATAGTTCTACCCTAAATATTGAGATATTTACTGTATGACTATCTTCCAGATAATTTTAATACGATGGTAAATGGAAGTGATTTACTCTTTCTAATGAGGGGCTATCATGTATTTTGGCCCCACCTACAAGCAGAGCACAGCCCTGGATCGGAAACATCGTAGACTTATGTGTCTTTCTGGAATGAGGAACACAATCAGCAGGCAGTCAGCACTCTACAGTGATCACTGAACTTATCCTGAAGCTAATTGTGTGTTCCATTCCCCAAGATCACAAGTTAATAATTTTTCATACCCCAGGCTCTAAATACATTTAGTGAAAGCCGAGTCAATCCATGACAAAATCATCCAAAACATACTGGATTTACAGTGACACCCTGCCACCTCCGTTTCACACCCGGCGCTCAGGATTGCTCAAGGAAAAAAACAAACAACATTTACATTTTCAGCCTGATCGGGTCAAGGGGAAAAGGTTGGAGGGGTCAACACTGTGGTTGATTCTGGAACCACAAGTGTCATACTATTACTCGAAAACTATTTGAGCTAGAGGCTTGTGTTAGGTGTCTTTGTACTAGAAATAAAAACTCAGAGACTTCGAATAGCTTGTTCTAAATATTGTTAACACCAAGGTTCATCACAATTTAACATGCAGTTTATCAGATAGGCCTCTATGATGAAATGTAAAGTGTGACATATGGACTATATCCACTAGAAACTGTATCTTACCCAGTGCAGGGTTACTTGCTATACCCCTCTCAAAGTCTGATGTAATTTATTTGCTCATTTATACATCTTTTGTTAAGTAAAAAGGGGTAGGTGTTGTTATTGGAAATGCAGTTCATTCTAACAATATCCTTTTGGTTTATTGTTTTTGCATACAATGGCTTTTTTTTATTAAGACAAAGAAGACTGAGAGCATATGTTTGTAAAAGCCCTGAATCTCAGTGGATACATTATCTAGTTTGTACTTAATTGAAATTAACATGACAGCATGTCTATGTAATATATATTAACTGCATGCTGGGTTAGTTTAAATATTTAAGTAAATAGAATCACAGTCCCAAACTAGATTAAAAGGCCATCATCCTGCCAAGTAAACAATTATAAGATGACTCTTGTTCTGACAGCGGTCAGCATGTATCTGAAGGGATATGCCAGTTGAATTATTCTCCTCCATGTGCAACAGCTTTTCAATACTGTCAGAAATAAGGCTCAATGTAAGGCTCTGTCCACTAGGAGACCATGATGTCTCCAGAGATAAGGCTCAGTGTATGAATCTGTCCGCTAGGAGAGCATGATGTCTCCAGAGATAAGGCTCAGTGTATGAATCTGTCTGATAGGAGAGCATGATGTCTCCAGAGATAAGGCTCAGTGTATGAATCTGTCTGATAGGAGAGCATGATGTCTCCAGAGATAAGGCTCAGTGTATGAATCTGTCTGATAGGAGAACACGATGAGTCTCCAGATATAAGGCTCAGTGTATGAATCTGTCCGCTAGGAGAACACGATGAGTCTCCAGAGATAAGGCTCAGTATATGAATCTGTCCGCTAGGAGAGCATGATGTCTCCAGAGATAAGGCTCAGTGTATGAATCTGTCCGCTAGGAGAACACGATGAGTCTCCAGAGATAAGGCTCAGTGTATGAATCTGTCCGCTAGGAGAGCATGATGTCTCCAGAGATAAGGCTCAGTGTATGAATCTGTCCGCTAGGAGAACACGATGAGTCTCCAGATATAAGGCTCAGTGTATGAATCTGTCCGCTAGGAGAGCATGATGTCTCCAGAGATAAGGCTCAGTGTATGAATCTGTCCGCTAGGAGAACACGATGAGTCTCCAGATATAAGGCTCAGTGTATGAATCTGTCCGCTAGGAGAACACAATGAGTCTCCAGATATAAGGCTCAGTGTATGAATCTGTCCGCTAGGAGAGCATGATGTCTCCAGAGATAAGGCTCAGTGTATGAATCTGTCCGCTAGGAGAGCATGATGTCTCCAGAGATAAGGCTCAGTGTATGAATCTGTCCGCTAGGAGAACACGATGAGTCTCCAGAGATAAGGCTCAGTGTATGAATCTGTCCGCTAGGAGAGCATGATGTCTCCAGAGATAAGGCTCAGTGTATGAATCTGTCCGCTAGGAGAACACGATGAGTCTCCAGAGATAAGGCTCAGTATATGAATCTGTCTGATAGGAGAGCATGATGTCTCCAGAGATAAGGCTCAGTGTATGAACCTGTCCACTAGGAAAGCATGATGTCTCCAGAGATAAGGCTCAGTATATGAATCTGTCTGATAGGACAGCATGATGAGTCTCCAGAGATAAGGCTCAGTGTATGAACCTGTCCGCTATGAGAACACGATGAGTCTCCCACTCCAACACTGCAACCTGACGATGTGCAGAGGGTCATTAGTGCTGGTTTACTGCAATAAAGAGGAAATAGCTTCAAATTACATTTTCAGATTTTTTTTATTACTGTCCTCATATCTATATATTGCTTAATTTTTTAGCACTTCTTTTTTACTTTTGGGTAAACTTTGACCTCTAATGTTTATAGAGTACTGGACAAATAACCGACAACCCCCCTTGAATTCAAATAGAAAACAACCATAGATTCAACAATAAAAAAACAGATGTGCTCAACTAAATATGAAAAGGTTAGAAAATGTAATGGGATGCCTTTTAACGTATGCATTGAAACTATATTTTTGTTTTGGAAAGTCATTTTTCTACAAACAGACACTCCTACAATGTTAGTTACAGCTGAACTTGTTTTGTTTAAACATACAAGTCCAGATTAATCCCAATGCTAAAGAAACCACTACAAAGAAACAACTGACAGACATGTGACTTTCAATCCAGCTCTAAAATATGAAGAAACACTTGTACAGCAATAGTGCACTAAATCTTTCCTGTTTGTGAACCTAAAATCAGTGTGGGGTTGTCAATGTGTTGAACATGCTGTGGCCAGATGGTTACTTCACGGTTAAGATTTATGACATTATTATGCGGGTAAGAACTCCCTCCAGGTAGTGCACAGACACTGAGTACTGTACCTTCTGCTCACAGCAATTCCTGTGATCATTAACTGTGGATTAGGACTGGAATAACTTACCTTGAAGTTTAAAATAAACGTGAGTGCCTGCTACCAGCTTTCCATTTAGAATTCATATGCACTTCACCTTTCACCAGGTGAACTGCAAAACGACCTGCAGCCACGCAAATTAAGGCAACTACAATGATTCTGCAGATACAAGATTCTGGTTTTGATTCATCAAAGTTTTCCAGAGAAAAAAACTAAATCTCCAATTCAAATTACAAATAAATCTTCCCTGAATCTTTTTAAGCCACTCCACTCGGTGTTGACAGACTACAGCACCTGCTTTAGATTGTTCATCTACACCAACACGAAATGCATGATTTATTGCCGATGGGAAATCAGCATCTAGCAAACACGCAAATAAAGCAGCTGAAAAATTGCTACTGTAAGCCTTGTCTCGGTATAAATGTTTAGATTTATGGCTGTTTCCAACTCATTCAAACTGAATAATAAAAAAGTGCAGGTGTACTGAGGGTCCTCATAGTCAGGTACAAATCGTACAGCACCTGAATATCGTCTGAATATTTGTATGAAATCAAGAGTTTATTGGATTGCAGCTACTCTGAATGGAGGCTAAGAGTGTGATAGAAGTTTGGTGTAAACATCAAGGCAGTTACTGTGTTCACTATGATGTAGAGTGGGACAAAAGGACAGGCCATTTTTGAACGAGGACGCTTATAAACTACAGGCTTTATAATTCAACCCACTTCTCCAGATTTGTGGAAACATTTGATTGAAGTTACGTAATAAGATGAGTGCAGCTTTCCTGACTTTCCAACACAGCCCTACGCCCCGGGAGGCTCTTTATAACTTTCTATGTAGGTCAATCAGCTGCTCATCTCGTGTTTTCCAGCCCGGCGGAAGAACAAATCTTCACATGCAACTCTGCTGCTTCAGTTCTAACGTGACGTTGTGAAAACAAACAAAACTGTTCCCGGGCCGGTGACAGAGGAATAACACCAACTCCATTCAACAAGACAGACAGCTGACCTCAAGAGTGCAGCTCACGACAGGACAGGGCAGGACTGAATGCACCGATTCCTGCCCAGATCTATAGCCTACACTCCAGCCTTAAAGAACATATATCGATCTAGCAAAATAATTACAGAAAATCTTATCTAATATGTATTACCATCTTTGTGGATCTCACATTTTCCTATATGAAAGAGGCAGACATTACCGTGTGTTAAACGTGTATTTGATTTTTAATGGTTATAGCAGCTAACTAAACATTTTAATTGAAACGGTGGCTGTCATGAATCATGGCTGTGATGCAGGTAAGTAATAATAACCATGGAGGTGGGGAGCGGCAACTTTAAACAGTGGTAACCTGGAGTTGGAACTTTGCTATACGTTCCATTTCCTCCGCTGTGTTTGTTTTTCCATGTTCTTTCTCGTGCTCAGGGAATTGGGTCTAACCTCACAGCCCTGCACATTTCCACTCGCTTGCTGAAGGTGTCATGTGCTATTAGCATGCTACTGTATGTAATTTATATAGAACTTTCTATCAGCCAGTGCTCTACTGGAGGAGAGCTCTCATGGATAGGACTACTAGATGTAGTAATGAGTATAGGACAAAATTCAAGTCAGTTTTGATTTAGATGAGGAATTTAAAACAGGCTTTACAAAACCCAGGGTCTGAAGAATGCATTTCTTTCCACGCAGCTCAACTGTATGAAGGGACGAGCTCTGTACCGCCCTGTAAAGATTAATGTACAGTACCTGCACGAGTTTCTTACTGATATCTTATGTAGGTAAACATTTGTGGCATAAACAAGACGTGTCATAAAAATCACAACATAAACACTGTATATACTAAAATAAATACTGACAAACCTGGACATTACCTAATAAATGGTGCTAAAGATTATCTATTTGACTCTAACCATTTTCAAGAGTTCAGTGCTAATGCAGAGCGACACAGTGGGGGTATTCAAAACAGAGAATAGCAGAAGTAAAGGGTTAGGCACTGTATTAGTTGCTGTGGCATTTGAAATGGTTTTGATTCAGGTCAGTATTGTTTTCTTGTTATCTATGGACCCTACTAATTTTCCTCTGTCTGACCTCTGGGTATATTACTAATGAATGAGCTATGTTAATGCATGGCAGAATCTATATAGTATTGTCTTCAACAGTGGAGGGGAAACAAGAAATCCCTTGAAGCCCTTTGAGGAAACCTCTGGGGTATCCGTGCAGCTTCACGTTACACCAGCTTCTCCAGCCCAATTACAATGTCAGAGCCCACTGCGGCTTCCGCAGTATGGACTGGAATGGGACAATGCACTGCTTCCAACAGCAGTCTTCTTTGTTAAATACTGCGGCTTTGTACAGTTTCTTCTCATGTTTGATTAAGACACAGGTCACTGACCATGAATTGATCAAAGAATCAGGGTTGTGAACTACTCTGGGGTTAAAAAATCTTTACCCCCAGGGTTGGGAACTACACCAGGGTAAAGAAATCTTTACCCCCAGGGTTGTGAACTACACCAGGGTAAAGAAATCTTTACCCCCAGGGTTGTGAACTACTCCAGGGTAAAGAAATCTTTACCTCCAGGGTTGTGAACTACACCAGGGTAAAGAAATATTTACCCCCAGGGTTGTGAACTAAACACATACATAAAATGCATTAAAAAAATACAATAAAAACTATACAGTGCAGTAAGCCAATATATAAAAATGGGTCTTGAAACGCAAGACTTGGAAGGACGTTCGAGAGACGAGGGGCCAAAGAGCAAAAGGCGAGATCTCCCATAGTTTGTAATTTTGGTTCTTGACCACAAGTTGCGTTGGGGAATGTAGCAATAAAGCAGATCCGTGATGTAAGATGGACACAGGCTATTCAAGGTCTTGAAGGCCAGCAGCAAGATCTTCAATTCTATATTTAACTGGTAACCAGTGGAGAGCTGCTAAAACTGGTGTTATATTGTGGCACCGCCACCTAAATTAAAATGTTCTTTTCTACATGATGCAATAATCGTACCATGTGTTGCGCCTTAATTGGGCAACACGGAAGCCTGGCCAGGTTCCAAATACATTTCAAGGTTCTCATTCGCTGGAAGCAGCAGCGTTGTTAATGGAAAGATTGTTTTAGGCGGGCATAATTAGTACCTTGGTTACGCCATAAGGGGGAGCTCCTTACTTGCCTTGTGAGTTCCTGCCGCCTCCTTCGTTCTTGCTTAGTGGCTCTAGCCCGTGTTTTGTAAAAGACCTCGGCGTTCCTTTGCCCTAGGAGGTCTGCCACAGTAGAGTCGTTCCTGTTGGAAGTTGTTTTGTTTTGTATCAACAAATGTTTCGTACCAGTTTCAGGCTGTTGTTTAGCCTGTGTCCGGTTTGTATGCGCCACGTTGCTGACGGTCTTGTTTTTTCAAGTTCATGTTCATTTTCCTTGTTTGTGGATTTCTTGTCATCGCCTTCTGAGAGGACCTTCAAGCAAGCAGATACCCAGGAGTTTGGTGAGATCGTTTTTTTCGTTATTTTTGTTGCAGGTCTGTTTTCTCTTTTTGTTTTATTTTGTTACTTTGTTCTTGCAGTGGATATTTTGCCGGCTTGTTTATGTTTTGTTTTCTCTCTGCTCGAAACTTATATTTTCTATTTGTTTTGTTTAACAGTATCAATTATTTTAACAAATAAATGTTTGAGATTATCCCTTGTTTCTATAGTATATTTATTGAGATCTCGCATCCTTGATGCACTGTCGCTTCGCCCTTCCCCCTTTGTTGTGGGTATATTTGTGGGTATATTTAATACAGGGAGGTTATCACGCCGTAGGGATTAGCTTTGTGCTAAGGGCGAGTCATTACAATATGGTCAAGCTTTCTTTTGCTTGAGCAGCAGAATTTTGAATGTATTGCAACCTATTAACAGCATTAGTGGAAACACCCGCAAAACAATGCGGTAGTCAATTCTCAATGAAATGAAGGCATGTATCAGTTTATCCGTTTCATTGTTTTCAGCCACCGCCGGGCACATAATAAAGCCTGATAGCAGGAGGGCTTTCTTCAAGGGTTTTCACTGTGAATCTGTGTTTGTATATTCACATCGATTTACATTTGATTCTTCTGGAGAAGTAAAACTGGCTAATTTTTGCCTCTAAATAACATTTCAACAAATGCTTGTACCATGCCTAACACTGCTTCATAGGCGATCACAAAATCAGGTGTACAAAGTTGGGTTTTCAAAACTTTGAGTTACATGATATTAAAAGGGAGGTTACTGGAATAAAGGTTCTGTGGTCCCCAACAATTTAATAAAGTCCCTTTAGTAAGAGACACTGAACTCGGTTGCACAACTAGCACAAGATCAGTTTGCCATGCTGGTCAGAAATTGAATGTTTTTGTAAATAAAAGACCATTCCAGTTTGCAGCAGCCCTTTGTCTAATCTGTGATCCCTTCTTTGCTGTTGTTAAGGCATAATTTAATTCTGTGAAGCTGACCTGCAATATCCCATTAAACCCATCCTCAGAGAGACAGCACTAAACATGAGCGCTCCAAGAGACACTGCCCACTAACCATACCCCATTAAACCCATCTTCAGAGACACTGTCCACTAACCATAGCCATTAAACCCATCTTCACAGACACTGCCCACTAACTATACCCCATTAAACCCATCTTCAGAGACACTGCCCACTACCCATACCCCATTAAACCAATCCTCAGAGACACTGCCCACTGCCCACTACCCATACCCCATTAAACCCATCCTCAGAGACACTGCCCACTAACCATACCCTATTAAACCCATCTTCAGAGACACTGCCCACTAACTATACCCCATTAAACCCATCCTTTACGTCGGCCAGGGTGTCCTCAGCTCACCGCGCACCAGCGACCCTTGTGGTCTGGCCGGATGCCTGCGGGCTTGCCTGTAAGCTGCCCAGAGCTGCGTTGTCCTCCGACACTGTAGCTCTGAGTGGCTGCATGGTGAGCCTGCAGTGTGTAAAAAAGCAGGCAGCTAACAGCACACGCTTCGGAGGACAGTGTGTGTTCGTCTTCGCCCCTCCCGAGTCAGCACAGGGGTGGTAGCGGTGAGCTGAGCTTAAAAATAATTAGACATTCTAAATTGGGAGAAAATAATAAAAATAATTGGCAACGACTAAATTAAAAAAAAAAACACATGGACTCAAATACAGAGGACAAAGCATCCTGTTTGTAATACTTTTTCAGAGCCCTTTTTAATGTTATTAGGCCAGAGTTTTCTTCAAGGGGTTAACAATCATTTGAGCATTCCATCTATGGTATTATTAACACAAGCATGTCAGAATCACACACCTCCTACTGCCATGGCTGCAAATTAAAAATGACAGCTATCAGCGTGATGAAAAGTTGATGACCATGACATATATCAGGGCGGCCAAACTTCCTGACCCTACGAGACGCATGCCAACATTTTCATACAACCGAGAGCCGCAAGACACGTACTGTAAAACATGAAATTTTACAAGACATTTTAAATACTAGCATTGTTTAAATTGTTTTTATTGTTGTGCCGCAGGAAGTGACCCGCTCATTAGACACCTCATTGCCAATTGAGCCACTCTGTGTGTCTGTGCTGAATTCCATTGGAACACCTGACTAATCACACAGGCCCTGCAGTACAACTGTTTAAAACAGCTGCTGTAAACCCCAGCTGGATAATATTAAACCACAGGGCTGGTGGAAATGTTTGACTGAACCAGCCATATCAGTGACCTTGTTGCAGTCAGAGCATTCTGACAATTTACAAATTAAATGAATCAAAAATAATTTATAAAAGAAGGAGTGGTTTTGAAAACTAGTACAATATAGGATCAGAGGTTTGTTTGAAATGTGACTGCGATCCAAACCAATCTTATTTTGTGAATAGTGGCAGGCTAGGGAGGGGCCAGTTTAGTAAATTCAGTATAAGAACCATTTTTGGTCTATCAGTGTCTGACTAATAGAGCGTTTTTAAAAATAAAAAGGCGACCCCATGTGCAGTACAAAATTAAAAACAGACTTTACGCTAGAAAAACTACTAACAAAATGCATCCCACAAAGACGGAGATGTTGACGATGTAAAAAAGAAATTGGGTTGAACCCATATGCTGTGGAACTGCAAACATTGAAGGGATTATTGGTGCATATTAATCATGTTATTGAAATTAGTACAGCACCATTCCCAAAATTACAATTATATTGTCCACTTCAGTAATTGCAAAAATGAGTTCAATATCTGAAAGACGAATACACACCAAAATATTAATATATGATTGAATTTATTGATGGATAACATTTAAAAAATCTGAAAAAAACTACATCTGAAAAAATAAAACCCAGACACCTACCATCTCATCCAGAGCGTAGCGCAGTAGCCCATGTTCGTAGAGGATGAAGAACCTTCTTTGCCATTTCTGTTGGGAAATAAAACGATTCAGACATTAGGCTACATTATTCTGTGTCTTAAGGGTTTTGATCAATCTCTACCACTCCATGATAAGACCCAGCTAGATATATTAAGTGCATTTACAGTAATAAGGAATCCAACTAGATTAGTTGTTGGGTTCTCTTGGGTCTCTCCAGATAAGTGGCTGATTCAATCCAAGGTGATTCCCTAATATTGTACTAGAGGCCTAAATGAACCACTTACTGTGTCTAAATATTGAAAATGCAAGATGTGCATTTTGTTAGCATTATTTGAAGTGAACCCCTGTTCATAAAGGGGATTTAATTAAAAGAAGTAAGCCACGGCTGGCTTAATTAGCTTCTTTGCACATGAGCTGTCTATTGGGTGTCCTGTTGGTTAAAATCAGATTGTCCCCAAATCCAGAGCAAGTTAAAATGAGGGCATGGGGCAGGCTTGGTGTACAGGACAGTGTACCTGTAAAGCTGAGGGAAATAAACACAGCTTTAACGGATTAAATGAACTGCTTCAAGCTTATAAAACGTGTATTTCATTTTACAAAAATCATTATTAAAGCTTTTCAAATCGGGCCCATTTTTTCGGACTTTTTATCTCAGAATTCATGATCTATTTACTGTAAAATATGTACTAAAGATGCCTGGAGTTCTTTGGCAAACCCTTTGTATGTAGCTTAAAACAAAAAAAGACAAAGTTATTTGCGGTGAGCGCCCATAAGCGTGGGAAATGTCATTGGAGTCTCTGGGAAGCAAAAGCAATTATGCCTCTGCATGTTTTGTTTTTTTTTATCCTCAATTTTTTATGAATTTTCCCAGCAATGCTTCACTTATTTTCATGACTTACCAATTCTTCAGCAACTAAAAACTGAGGAAATATAATTCCAAAACCATGGGAGTCAAGGATATATATAGAACAAATAAATTGTGGTTTGTATTATAAACATATTTCCAGTTTGAAATGTTCCAACTCTGAATATCAAGAATTAAGAAACACTGAGAAAGTGAACTCGCTTTCTGTTAGTGCAATCCATGACAACCACACTGTATTGGCTTCAAAAACATTGGTCAGCTGACAATTAGCAACGTCCTGAAGTAACCCAGCATTGTCTGAAACCAAGTCAAAGGTTAAATTAAGTCACCGGCAGCTTGTCTATGAATCACCACTGAATTTGTTTCAATTTTGTGGAGAACAGAAACTACAGTGAACTTGTAAATCATTAAGGAATGTGACTGGCACACTGTGAGCCCATTCCCTTATGTATGTTGCTGTCAAGTCTGGAGATAAAGGGGTAGGGGTGTTAAACACGTGTCTATCTGTCCGTCTGTTTGTCACACTGTACATGGTGAACCTGATACTGCCTTGATTTTGCCAATCTTTACCAAACTTTTATCACACACTCCTAGTCTCTTATTTTCGGAATGCATTTGGCTATAACACTGGCTGTTATACTAATATATTAACCCTTTCAAGTACTGAGGGCCCTCTGTATGTGTGTGCACAGGTTACATATGTTTGTTACCTGTATCATTCTCTGAATCACATGTACCGGTGGTTCTCAACCTTTTTTGGCTCAGGACCCATTATAAATATCTGGCTTACTAAATACTTCTTATCGACTAATGCACATTAACAGAATACATACTAAATGCAGAAAATATTGACACACGGTACTTAAGTTCTGTTGTATAAATCCCTAGGTTCCACTCAATGAGAAACCTGAGCTTGCTTCTCTGAGTTTATCAGAGTTTGGTGGAATTGGAGCCAGCACAACATGAATTTCTTGCCCCTGCTTTTATTTTTCAGCTGACTCAAGGCAGAGAATCCTGTTTCACACAAGTATGCAGTGCTGAAAGGCCGAATAACTCTAATAGCATGGCAAGCAAGAGTAGGATATTCACCTGCAGTGCTGCACCAAACCTGGGAGAGACTCATTGCTATAGATTCTCTGTAGACTTGACCAGCTGAGATTCTTCCTCCATAGTTAGACTCACATTTTCCAACACGACTCCAAATGGATTGCTGATCCCTTCTTCATTCTTGAGTTGCTCTTCAGTTTTTCCCGGACATCAGAATCTTCCCAGTTTTTTTTATGGTTTCAAGACATTTTCGAAAACATGTCCATCCTACCTTTTGAAACATGTTTGTTCCACAGAGTTAGTTTTGTTTTGCCATGTGTCGACACTGAAGTGCTCTGCCAGGTATGCACTGGGAGGCCATGTGTCGACACTGAAGTGCTCTGCCAGGTATGTACTGTGACCATGCTGGCCATGTGTCGATATTGAAGTGCTCTGCCAGGTATGCACTGTGAGGCCATGTGTCGATATTGAAGTGCTCTGCCAGGTATGTACTGTGAGGTCATGTGTCGATATTGAAGTGCTTGCCAGGTATGCACTGTGAGGTCATGTGTCGATATTGAAGTGCTCTGCCAGGTATGCACTGTGAGGCCATGTGTCGATATTGAAGTGCTCTGCCAGGTATGCACTGTGAGGCCATGTGTCGATATTGAAGTGCTTGCCAGGTATGCACTGTGAGGTCATGTGTCAATATTGAAGTGCTTGCCAGGTATGCACTGTGAGGCCATGTGTCGATATTGAAGTGCTTGCCAGGTATGCACTGTGAGGTCATGTGTCGAAATTGAAGTGCTCTGCCAGGTATGCACTGTGAGGTCATGTGTCGAAATTGAAGTGCTCTGCCAGGTATGCACTGTGAGGTCATGTGTCGATATTGAAGTGCTTGCCAGGTATGCACTGTGAGGCCATGTGTCGATATTGAAGTGCTTGCCAGGTATGCACTGTGAGGTCATGTGTCGATATTGAAGTGCTTGCCAGGTATGCACTGTGAGGTCATGTGTCGATATTGAAGTGCTTGCCAGGTAGGCACTGTGAGGCCATGTGTCGATATTGAAGTGCTCCGCCAGGTATGCACTGTGAGGCCATGTGTCGATACTGAAGTGCTCCGCCAGGTATGCACTGTGAGGTCATGTGTCGATATTGAAGTGCTCTGCCAGGTATGCACTGTGAGGTCATGTGTCGATATTGAAGTGCTCTGCCAGGTATGCACTGTGAGGTCATGTGTCGATATTGAAGTGCTCTGCCAGGTGAGAATTGTTTTCTTCAAGAACAGCTGCCAACTGACTTCTCAGTTCTTACACACAAGACAAAACTTTGCCACGGGACAGCCAACAAACCTCAGCATGGAAAAGCAGATGGACATGCTCAGCTCACTACCCATTACCTGACAGAAAACTTGAAAGCATAATTTTGTTTGATATAATTTACAATGTGCAGGAAACACACAGCATTGGCGGCTTTCAAAAGCATTCTTTGCACAACTCCTGAATGTTTCTCCCATGATTGAAGCGACTCCATCGGTTGTAACGCCAACACAGTTTGTGCAGCTCAATCTCACCAACTCCAAGTCATTATCCAGTGCACCAGATATGTCAGCAGCAGTAGTAGAAGTAGGCATATCTGCACTAAAGCTTGAAAATCACAGTCCCATACATGCCTTGCACAAACTAGCAAAATGGTGTGGTCTGCTAAATATGTAGATTCATCTAATTGTAAAATTAAACAAATCGCTTACTAAAAGGCGGTCAGTTGTTTGCAGTTTGATGTCTTCTGAAATATCACAGATTCTTTCCGTATTGTATCATTGGAAAGAGGGACTGTCTTCAACTTTTTTGCAGCTGACTCACTCAACAATTCAGTGCACATGTCAACAGCAGAAGGTAAAATGAAGCCCTCATTGATTGTGTAGTTTTTTTTTCCATGTCGCAATGTGTGTGCAAGGAGGTAAGCGGCACGCAGTGCTTGCTCCTGAACACTATATCCAAGCTCATTCATTGTTTATTGTTTGTGACATTTTTCATTGGAAAAAATAAAAGTGGCTTGTCTTTTTAGCTTGGGTGCTTTGTCTCCAAATGCCTGCATAGTTTTGATTGTTTTAATCTTTTGTTTGCTAACACTGCAAATGACGGCCTGCGTTCACCCTTTCAGTCCTCAATAAATGAAAACCCAAACTTGAAGTAAGCAGGGTCATACCTACGATTACATTTCTTCTCATATTGTGAAGAATTCCTACTATCACTGCTATTTGCAACAGGACAGTCTAAAAATGGCTCCATTTCACAGACTTACTTCCCTGACTAAAATACACTCCAGGCTGTCCACTGGAAGATGATAATAAAATACACTCCACACTGTCCACTGGAAACACCTGCTGCTGTTCAAATATCAGTATGCACACCAGTAACATGCAGTGCAGCACTAGCAGCATCTATTATATAAAAAAAACACAAAATGCATAATCTGTTATCTATATACAGTCTGTTAGTGACCATTTCACACATTCTGGGTTGTGAAATATAAAGTGAAAGTATCTGCCTTGTCAACATTCCTGTAACAAGGACACATGCTCCAGATCCTCGCGGTCACTGATGGACAGGTGTAAAGTATCGTGGTCAAGTGGCTATTGCAGGTCTCAGGAAACAGTCAGAAGTCGAGATTAAAATGAAAAAATTACACTTTTATTTAAGCCTCAGGTGGAAATTACAAAACACTAATTATTAACAAAAACAAATCCTCAAGTCTGTATTTAACACAGATATTTACAGAGTACACAACTACTCAGTCTCACTGGAGTCTCAAATCTAGTTCCCTAAAATGAGCTCTTATACCCTCTTATACCCTCCCTTAATCCCACAATAACACTGTAAAGAAAATGTGCACCTACTCAATACAAAGTTAATTGTAGCCACGTTCGACTCAACGACATCAACGACAAAGCGCAGTTGCGACGTCAACAACAAAGCGCAGTTTCTTCTCCTAAAATTAAAAATTAAAGATTTGTCTTTCCATTTTCACAGTGTCTGTTATTCTTCTATATGTTTACATTATTTATTTGAACCAGACAATAATAAAGAGAATGTCTTTGTCACATCATTATATTTTAAAAGGTGGGTGCAGTGAATTTTTTTTTTCTTCAGAATTCACTTATATGGTACTGTTGGAATGTCACAAGTATCTGTGTAGTTTTAATGTCTCGGTTTTAACACTAAGTCCATAAAAAACAACTTTGAAGTGGATGCTGCTGTTCAAAGTCTAGCTACCCGGAAGCCTGCGGTTAATGTATGCGTGATGTCACATCAGGATAAGCTAACCAACCAGCCAGCTGCTTTCATGCATTACTGCTCCCCAAAACTGTGTGAGACACATGTGGAACGCACCCAGGAAGTGGTGAAGGGTGTAGCGTACGCTTGCTCGCACACACCAGGACTTTTGGTATCTCTCCACGAGTTTCCAAAAGAACCTGAACGTTGTAGGTAATGGATGAAGTTTGTGAAGAGGACCAGGGCTTGGGGTGTGAAGCCCAACACCAGCTGCATGTACACTGTTGCTGTTGCTAGGAAAATGGATGTGCAGCGGGTAAGAACACAATCCTTTCAGTACGTTATCTCTTACTGTTGATGAAAATATGTAAAATTGAAGCTATTATATAGCCTTAATCCTCCCTGTACATATTAATAAATACTGTGATAAAAGTATAATTCATGTCATGATCGAGCGTTACCGATTTCATGCATGGGGCCCCGTGAGCAAGCGCCATTCTCGTATGCATCAATCAAGAGATATTCTTCAAAATAAATTCACCGTCTCAATAATAACGCTTATCAAAAGCTTTTTAATAAAAGGTGAAATAATATTCTGCTGACGGTGAGGCTTGAATTACTGCCAAGAAATAAACTCAGAATTAGAAAAATATGAAACCAAAAAGAAAGAAAAATCATAACTTGCACGCAAATCGTCCAAACCGGTGAGACGGCTTTCAAATCCAGCATCTTACTGCGTTTACTGACGTGGATTGTTGTCCTGGTGTGACGTCACGCACACACCCTCTTCCAGGTAGAGGTAGCGTAGATTTTTTTTAAGCTGTCATACCAGAAACTTGCATTTTATTCCTGTTCAGCGCTCTTCCCCATCATCCTGTGTTAGAGCGGTGGCTGCATTCTCACCCCAGGGCTATGTGACACGGGAGAGCGGACGATGCACCTGGGAAAGTAGCCCAGGCAGAAGGCTGTCCTCACGGTCTTCCACACGGCTTGATGGCAGCAGCTTCCCAGACCCTTCTATTCGGTCTACTGCGCATGCACCCTCTGCAGGCCTGCTTCAACTGCAAGGTTTTTCAGCCTGCTTTGAATCGCGACCACCTATTGACAGTGTCTCATCATGTCTAAAGGCACTCTCTTGGTGGAAACAGCCGGCCCATCTACGCCTCGGAGTAGCGCTGGGCAATGTCACCAGAAGAGAGGTCGTCACCATGGACGCGTCTAGCCTGGGGTGCTGTGTGGAATGGTAGAGGCGTGTAAGGTGTGTGGCACCCCCCTTGGCAGGGTTTCAACATCAATCAGTTTACCTGGCCTTGCAGAATTTTTTGCAGGAGGTTCGAGGGAGACGTGCTTGTCCGTACAGACAACACAACAGTGGTAGCTCACATCAACCAACATGGCGCCCTCAGATTGCCCAGTCTCCATCGTCTGGGCAGACGAGAACCTCCTCTCACTGCGGGCAATAAATCTGCCCAGGGGGACAAACTGGGGGCAGACCTCCTCTCAAGGAATGTCTCTATAGTGAAAGCCTGCTTAATTTTTACAGAGGCCAGGACAAAGGCCACACTCCGTACCAATCTTGCCTTTTTGTCTCTACATCCATTATTGCAGCAGGCTTGAAGGAAAAATGACGATGAGATCTGTGAGCGCAGTTTTTTTGTGCCCTCAGGTGCAGACCGTGACTGCGTCACTGGCTCAGACAGCAACTTTGATCTATCTTATTCAGGTTTGGGCATCTTTAGGAGGTAAATACGCATACAGTAATGGTTACATTTCTATTTTAGGGAACCAGGGTTATGATAATAACCTAACATTTTACAGAAGCCTGAATTAGGTGCCTAAGCTGTACAGTATGTAGGCCCTTTCTCTTTCTTTCTTAAAAATGTATTTGCTCGTACAAACACAGCATGTTTTGCTTTAAGTTTGTGTTTTTTTAATTGAAAACTGTACAAAGTGAAACAAACTAGAATTTTTTGTATGTGTGTGGTCCAGTGGTTAAAGAAACGGGCTTGTAACCAGGAGGTCCCCGGTTCAAATCCCACCTCAGCCACTGACTCATTGTGTGACCCTGAGCAAGTCACTTAACCTCTGTCTTTCGGGTGAGATGTAGTTGTAAGTGACTCTGCAGCTGATGCATAGTTCACACACCCTAGTCTCTGTAAGTCGCCTTGGATAAAGGCGTCTGCTAAATAATCAAATAATAATTGAGAAAAAGTGCAAAATAAGGGGTTTTATTAATAATCATTTATCTACTTTTGAAAACGTTTTTCTCTTGCTTGTTTTATGGTGCTGCAATCATCCTAGGTTTAAAAGAATGTATAGAAACTAAGTGCTGCGACTGAAGATCCTTCCTCATTCCATTCAAATCATGAGACACTGTGACTTTTCAACTCTGCTCGCCCCATCTAGTCTAGAGAGTTGTAAGGTCACACTGTCACATGATTTGAATGGAACATGGAAGGCAGTTGGTTTTAGCACTTACGATACTCCAGAGCAGCTGAAAGCCAAGTAAAGGCAGATTCAGAGAAAAAAATAACACAGTATGAGAGTATCAGAACCCAGAACCATTTAGAATGACTGCATCTAAAGTAGTTAGGAAAATCTGAGGAAAAAAGTATAACAAGCTTATAATAAAAAAGACAAAGTAACTGTGCCTTTAACTGCTGAACTGGAGGTAGCTACTGTATGACTAATCAAAATTTTATAAACACAGGTTGAACTCAGCTACCCACTACTGACTCATTACTTCTGTTAATTATTAATTCCGTTTTATATTGTGTATAGGCTAAGCCCCACAAAGGCCCACAAAATGTCACCGAGGGCAGCAGATGATTATGATTGATTCACCTGCTTGTGATAGGGGAAGACAGCAGCTCTGCAGAGGAATGGGCATTTGAATACAGGGAGCTTTTCTTTATCATTACTGAACTATTCACTACAAGTAGCTAGATAGTGCTTTTATTGTATCACGAAATATCACGTAAAGGAGGCATCACGATTCATGATCACACAGGACGGATCCCACTGCTGTTATTTTGTTTTTAATTTAAAAAAAAAAAATCGCATTACGCTGTTTAGCACATGACAGTTCACCTCAAGGACAGCCAGTCTGAAGGTCCTGCTGTGGCTGACAAACACAAATGCTGCCAGTGGGATTTTTAGCAGGCAAAGCAGTACTTTAACCTTGAACTAGCTTTCACATGTAAGCTACAGTTACTGAGATAAACTGCAATCACAAAATTAATAATGGCCACTTTATTAGAAACTACTCTGAGGAGGCTGTGTGGTCCAGTGGTTAAAGAAAAGGGCTTGTAACCAGGAGGTCCTCGGTTCAAATCCCACCTCAGCCACTGACTCATTGTGTGACCCTGAGCAAATCACTTCACCCCTTGTGCTCCGTCTTTCGGGTGAGACGTAATTGTAAAACGTAAAAGTTACTCTGCAGCTGATGCATGGTTCACACACCCTAGTCTCTGTAAGTCGCCTTGGATAAAGGCATCTGCTAAATAAACAAATAATAATAATAATAAATCACCGCCGGTGTGTTGTGAATTATACATCCATCACTGAGAGATCCAAATCTGCCAAATAAATACATAATAAATAATATCCAGCATCGAATAACTTTTTCATAGTTGGTGGGCTATATTTTTCATTTTGGACTCATCTTGCAGTCATTCAAATCCAGCGACAGAATGACATCCGAATCGCACTGTTCTAACTCACACTGCATTGCTAAACAGACACAGAGCTTGGTCCAAGGAAAGGAATCCTCTGATATCGGCTGTAGAGGTTTAAACATACTTTCGTTATATAAACTGAATCCTCCCTGAGCGTTCACAGAGTGCTGTGGTTATTTCACTCATGGGGACAGCACACACAACCCCTCAGGGGATTGTGGGCTATTTCAGCAATTCTCAGTCATTATTTAGCTGACGTCGAATCTCTCTCCAATGGAATTTCATTGGGATTCCGAATTGAGCTATAGTGACACTTTGCTATACAGGGACATCACAAAACTCCCCTTTACAGAATAGCACAGCAGGCTAGTGCTGAGTGGCTGATTTCGTGGAAGTATGATGGCAGCAGGGTTGGGGTCAATTCCAATTCCATTTCCAATATTTTAGAGCCATAATAATGGTTGTAATTGTTCAACTGCTTTCATTTGAAGCTAATTTAACTGACTAACAGTAACTTTGATTTACGTAATTTGTTGCCACTGTGAGAAGCTCATTTTATCAGAATACTGCTAATTGTAATTTTGTTCAATGATGTGCTGGAATTGATTACAATGAAATAGTGATTGGAATTAGAATTGAAAAACAGGAATTGACCCTGGCCCTGGATGACAGAAGTGGTAAATGCCTGACTTTTTTTTAATTTACTAGTGTACACTCAATGATCTCTGTAGTTATTGTCTAAATGTTGTGTGTATATAAGACCTAGAGCTGTCAGCTGTAATTAGTCTGTAGAAAGGCTAGAAGAATACTGGAGCGTCTGCATCACAGACCAGGGGGCCATTCCCCTATAGCAATGGAACGTGGTGTTTCAAGATTAATCTCACCATCCTCTTCAGCTGTTTACGGTCCATCTTCAAGTGTATTTCCCAAAACCCCACGTGAAACGCCAACTTAACTAATGATCGTGAAGTGCATTGTGGATCCGTGAAATGATCAATTAAGGCCATTTGAAACACATGTTGTGCAAAGAAGTGTATGCTTGTTTGTAGAGAAAAAAAATGCACACAAAGGGCAACATGTTTGTGATGATGGCAAAAGAATCCCAAAAAAGAAATGTTAATACAGCTGTATGATGGCTACCAGAGCTCCCTTACCCTGGATCTGACATTAATCAGTTAATACAGCTGTATAACGGCTACCAGAGCCCCCTTACCCTGGATCTGTGCATCGGATTGTCAAAGTCTGTCCCCTCAGGGGCCAACAGCAACCAGCCTCCATAAATGGGTTTCGCCTACATGGAGAAAAAATGTGCATATTAGTAAGGAGAACTGAAGCATACTGTAACAAACCGTCTTTGTTAATTACGTTTGCTATCTGGTCAGAGATGGGAAGCGCTCATAAATATGGAACAAGAAAAACAAAATAATTAAAAGGTGACAGAAACCGGTAGTGGACTAATCGAAAGCCCTGTGATTGTGAGGCGTGTGGTTTCAGATGGAAGGGAGTGCAGTTGCAGTTGCAGTTGCAGTCTGTTAACATGTACATGACATTGTATAACATTGATAAACAGTTTTAAAAAACGTCCCAGCAGCTTTAAAATATAGTGCACACAACATCAGAGTGTTACGAAACTGTAAGTTCACAAATGAGGCACCAGAGATTATCAAACACAAGATTTATTCATATTTTTCTTTAACGTGGCGAATGCTCGACCCATTCCATTATTTTTAAATTAGTCGTCCTTCTACTTCCAGTACAGTACATTAATAGCATTTATAGTGGTCATGGATATCAAACAACGGTATTTAATACCTACAGCACATCACAGTTTAGACTGCAAATGATTAGACTAAATAGCCTAGATTGTTTAAACTCTCTTTAAAGAAGTTTACAGTCTAACAACAGTGGATCCCATTCAGTAAGCCGGAGTGGTCTAAAGATTGTTCTTAATGTGATATTCATACCACTGTGCCTTGCGGTTTGGGGGCTCTTCATGAATTCCCTTTGTGAATAGGGCCCCATGGATATCTGTGACCATGGTCTCTGTTTACAGTATCTCCTGGACCAGGACTTCATCCTGTTGTATGTGTGTCAGGTTTCATCTCCAATGGTTACTTTTCTTACTATGATGCTGTTGCTGCACCAGCAAGGCTCCTGGGGAGGTACTGTATAAATCTTAAACATCCAACTCTTAAACACAGCTCGCCTTGCTTATGTCTTGTTTTATTCTTATACCTCTTATGAATACAGTTCACATGAAATCTTTGAAAATATTACATGTTCACCTCTTTTAGGGGCCAGTGCATACTGGGCTAATACGGAGAGAAAAAAATGAAACCTAAATTAAATCAACTACCGCACACCGCAAGCGATGCAAACTACGTATCTTCATTCTGTAGATAGGCTTTTTTTTATTCTTCGCCGTCCTGTGTGCATTAGACTTTGGCAACAAAAAAACAAAAAAAACTCCTCAGACAAATAACATTTAAAAAAAATACTCCAAAGAGGTTAACTTTCTTGTTTACTGACAACAATGTTTTAATCTTATCAGCGCGTCTATACTGGCTTTTCTGAGACCTGTACTGTACAGTTGGAGGTGGACCAAAGTCAGTGTTGTATTTTTATTTTGATTTAGGTTGCTAAAATCTAGTTTTCAGCATTGGACATAAAATACCAAAAATGGATGACAAAGCAAAACAAGCTAAGTATATTTCGGCTGAGGATCGTGTCAAGACATTTCCTAAAGAAGCTGTACATGCAGATGGAGGTCATTGTTTTGCACACCTTGTAAATGTGACTGGAGAAAATACGATCGATCGCTATTTAGCTTCAGAATCACACATTAAACAAAAGGCTACTACAGAGTCCGCTAAACAGAACGTAAAACAAAACGACAGCTTTCAGAAAACAAACTTGAAAGTCAGCGCAGACAAAAAGTATTCCTGTCAGTTGTATCTGAGTTAAATCAGTACTGCAGGTACAATCTAGCACAGCCACCTTGCTTCAAACAGCCTGCTGCTTCCTTTTTAAACGCAGTTAGAATTTTTGACCTGAATAGGCACGTTTTCTTTCTTTTGACAGAGAATGTCGGCAGCAACTGCTGGGGGATGTTGCATGCTTGTCTTTAACAAATGACAGCACTCTGTTTTAATAAGGAAGCAAGTACCACTATTTTTAGGCTTTTACAGTGTTCTAAAATATTATCTACTTAGGTTTATTTAATGTTTAAACAGGTCTGTGAAATCTTATTCCATACCCAGGAAAAATGTGTAAATTCTCTGCAATTTAAAGGGTACATCAGCACTACATGAATAAACATAAAACATAAAACATAAAACTATCCCACCTTGCTGTTCCGAATGCATTTGGTCATTGTATAATAATCCGTATGCGCCCAAACATCTGCATAATGCCACACTGCTATGTCAAAAATCACTGTTCTCAAGCATCTCTTCTGAGCCAAAAAACATGACTTCTGCATGTGCCCTCACATGTGCTCTGAAATGTACCAGCGCAGGCCCAATGAAGCGTTGTATAAGCTATATTACCTCTGTGTGGAAACACACTAGTCTGTGTGACAATCATGGTCCGTCTAATTTTCCATAAGGATGGAGCTTGTACCTGCTTTTGTTTGGTGTAACAGACATCTTTCACACTGTACATGTTTCTTTCACATGTTGTATTTTGATGTATTATTATTATTAATGTTGCATTCAATAAAGAAATAAATAAAAAAACACACCTGTGCTGTGTAAGTGGTTGCGGGGAATAGAAAACCAAGACAGAGATGTTCTCATTTCCAACTAATGAAGGGGCCTACCCACAATTATAGCAGCACTGTTACTTCAATATACGTCCCCAAAGTCTTAGATAGAGCTCCAACTGATTCGGAATGTTTGCAGAATGGACACGTATCAAATAAACGAGCTAATGAGGATCCGACCTAAAAAAAAATATATTGCATTTTTTCATCCCTCGTATTTGGTTTTCATTTGCATTTCCTGACACAACACATGCACAATCATCTACACACTGTTGAGTGGGAAAGTCGAATTTGGCCACAAATTCCATCTCCCTAGCATTCTGAACAATCTGATGTTGAAATATTGTCTGGCATTATTTTGGATGTTCCCTGTGTACAGTCACACAGTGTTGCTGAGGAAATTTGAATTTAAACTGTTAAAAACGTAAGGGTAGCTAAAACACTGAACTGATTAAAACTACTAACACTGAACATTTAAGCTTACCTAGTAAATACTACACAGTTTTAAAAGAAGCAACATCATACAATGACAATCTTTGAGGGGTTTTTTTTTCAGCTCACAGACTGCAGTAGCCACCGCCCTGCTATTTAAATATGTAAATTAGCCATGTGTGTGCTCAACGCTCACTCACTGTCAGGGTGTTTATAGTGAACCTCGCCCAACAGAAAGGAAACGTACACCAGTACGGCTGTGGTTTTACTTTAAAGGAGATTCTACATTGTTGATTCGATTTGTAAGTCACAAAGTACTACAATCTTTTTAAAAAAATGTGTTGTCTGCCATTACAGGATTTTCTCTCGCCCCCCCCCCACCCCCACCCTTTATGACAGCTGACGCAATCCAGTTTGAAAACCACTGATCTAGGCCATCTACACTAGGGTGAAAACATAATGTCAAAGTTCTTTAGCATGGGTACTTGCACTTGTACCATATTTGTGCCATGTGGACTTCTTGAGCTGGAATGAGTCTGCTGCCATAGCGACACCCCGGAGAGCCAGAAAAGTACACCAATAGGGGAGAGAGAGATATCTAAGATGGAGAGATTGGAAATATCAAGGCCCCTGGTGATGAGCAGATCCAGGGTGTGGGTGTGTCCTCGGGTGTGAGTGGGGACGTTGACAGATTGAGAGAGTCCAAGACAGTCTAGAATCGTGTTGAAGTCGGTCACTAGGGGGGAGGAAGGCAAGTCAACATGAATGTTGAAGTCACCTAGGTGTAGGATTTTGTCAGCAGAAGTGCAGACAAGGGAGAGGAATTCTGAAAACTCTGCAATAAAAGCAGAGTTGCTCTTAGGTGGACGGTAGATAACAACAAGGGTGAGGGACATGGAAGAGGGGAGCTTGATGGTGAGGCAGGCAAAGTAAAAGCAGGCAAAGAAAGAACTGAGGAAGCGAGCACAGAATTTGCAATAACAGCAGTGCCCCCGCCTCGGCCAGTGAGGCGAGGTTTGTCAAAGAGGGAACAGCCACTTGGGGGGCTAATTGCAGGTTTATATCATGACCCGCTTTCCATCACGAATTATACCTGCACGACAATCATGATGTAAAGCGGGTTCATCTGTACATGCAAAAGTATGTGAATTATGACATCTGTACAGTACTGCTGGCTCCACGATATTCCCTGTGCAGGTAATTCTTCCACAGCGAGGGATCAGAAGGTCCCAAGCACATTTTAACATTGGGACAGTCTGTGAGGAAGCTTGAGCTAGGGGGCTTTCTGTAATGAGGCCATGTACAAGTTTATAGAAATGAATTTCCATCAATTCATTGTGGCTGCCTTTATAAGGCATCACTTTATGCTGTGGAGCCAGTGGTTGTAACTCCCATTGCCCCACAAGGCCAGTCCAGCAGCACTCATTACTGTCACGGTAGAACAGATAGTACAGTCTAGTGAGGCTGCTGAGTACAGTATTGTAAAGGATGCATGCATATGTATGTATAACTGTTATATATAGATGCAGCTGGAAACAATGATTTTTAGTCAAACCCACGATATTTATGTAAATAGATACAGGGAAGGAGGGGGTTATAAAACTGTTTGAAAAAGACGCCAATTGTCCTTTAAAAGGTTGAATAGAACAGTGCACTGCATTAGCATTATATTTGAAAACCTGTTGCTGCTAGCCTGTTTGTAATTCAATATAATGCTTCTAAATTCATCAAACAAAGGAGATCTAAGGACAGAAGACAACACATTATTTGATAAGGAGCCAAAGGGTATTCAACTAGAATATTTGTAATAATTAATGGGGAAGCCTGTAAAATGTTTTAAATTCTCTTTCACTGCTCCCCTCAGCATTATGTAGAGAACTTTCTTCCTAGGCCCTCATTCACTAAACAGCGGTAACGTGTTTTGCACGCAGTAAGCCCCTTTACTGCATGCTTTGCACACCTGCTGTATTCACTAACCAGTGGCAGGCAACCTACGTGTGGAAAAAAGTGTGTGGAAAAAGTACCGCTTTCAAGTCTTTTAAATACAATGAGTAATGTTAATGTGACAAAATGTATGCAAATTACGTCACAAAATACCACAAGGGAGGTATTTGATATGCAAACCATATTCACTTAAGGGCGCTAACTTTACTAGGTGCCTCAGCGTGTGGTAAAAGTACTGCTTATTGAAACCAGGCGGTGTCACAGAACCAGCAGAAGAGCTGCACAGGAGAGGGAGAAGAAGAGTAAGGGAGAGAGTATTTCGGACCAGGCAGATGTTACTAGGGCTGTGTGAGGAAGGGGTAATAACTAGATACAGACTGAGCACAGATCATACTAGCCTTCTATTATATGTGAACTTATGGAAACTTTAATAAGATCCAAAATGGAAAATTACCTATATGGTAACAATATCCTGGGAGACAGTCAGCATGGTTTTAGGAAAGGGAGATCGTGTCTAACTAACCTACTTGACTTTTTTGAGGATGCAACATTGAAAATGGATAATTGCAAAGCATACGACATGGTTTATTTAGATTTCCAGAAAGCTTTTGACAAAGTCCCGCATAAAAGATTAATTCTCAAACTGAACGCAGTAGGGATTCAAGGAAATGCGTGCACATGGATTAGGGAGTGGTTAACATGTAGAAAACAGAAAGTACTGATTAGAGGAGAAACCTCAAAATGGAGTGAGGTAACCAGTGGTGTACCACAGGGATCAGTATTAGGTCCTCTGCTATTCCTAATCTACATGAATGATTTAGATTCTGGTATAGTAAGCAAACTCGTTAAATTTGCAGACGACACAAAAATAGGAGGAGTGGCAAACACTGTTGCAGCAGCAAAGGTCATTCAAAATGATCTAGACAGCATTCAGAACTGGGCAGACACAGGGCAAATGAAATTTAATAGAGAAAAGCGTAAAGTATTGCATGCAGGCAATAAAATGTGCATTATAAATATCATATGGGAGATACTGAAATTGTGAAGAAATCTATGAAAACGACCTAGGAGTTTATGTTGCCTCAGAAATGTCTTCATCTAGACAATGTGGGGAAGCTATAAAAAAGGCCAACAAGATGCTTGGATATATTGTGAGAAGTGTTGAATTTAAATCAAGGGAAGTAATGTTAAAACTTTACAATGCATTAGTAAGACCTCACCTAGAATATTGTGTTCAGTTCTGGTCACCTCGTTACAAAAAGAATATTGCTGCTCTACAAAGAGTACAAAGAAGAGCAACCAGAATTATCCCAGGTTTAAAAGGCATGTCGTATGCAGACAGGCTAAAAGAATTGAATCTATTCAGTCTTGAACAAAGAAGACTATGCGGCGATCTGATTCAAACATTCAAAATCCTAAAAGGTATAGACAATGTCGAGCCAGGGGACTTCTTTGACCTGAAAAAAGAAACAAGGACCAGGGGTCACAAATGGAGATTAGATAAACAGGCACTTTTTTACACAGAATTGTGAGGGTCTGGAACCAACTCCCCAGTAATGTTGAAGCTGACACCCTGGGATCCTTCAAGAAGCTGCTTGATGAGATTCTGGGATCAATATGCTACTATCAACGAAACGAGCAAGATGGACTGAATGGCCTCCTCTCGTTTGTAAACTTTCTTATGTTCTTATGTTCTTATATGTAGGGCTCCGAAAAATTTACGATATCACGAATTTCACAGAAATCGTGTAGTTGACTGCTTACCATGAAAAATATGCATTTTACTTTCCATTACTCTTCACCTCCCCTGTTCATTTCATACTTATATTATTATTATTATTATTGTTTATTAGCAGACGCCCTTATCCAGGGAGACTTACAATTGTTACAAGATATCACATTATATAGAGCTCACATTATTTTTACATACAATTACCCATTTATACAGTTGGGTTTTTTTTACTGGAGCAATCAGGGTAAAGTACCTTGCTCAATTGTACAACAGCAGTCTCCCCCACTGGCGATTGAACCCACGACCCTCCGGTTAAGAGTCCAGAGCCCTAACCACTACTCCAACTGCTGCCCCATATATCAAGTAGAAGCAGCGCTACAATAGCATGGTCCAGCGTCAATGTCGTGCATTTGGTTACTATGGCAACGGGGGTCAAACAAATACCGGCTTCTTGATTGATGAATTCCTCATACTGTACAATGACGTAACATGCGAGTCAGAGGCAGGCAGCTTAAAATGGTTGTTTAGATAGTGTTGATTTATTAGCTTGCAGTGTATGATTAACATTAAAAATGCAGACAGCTGACAAATAAAAAAAAAACTAAATTAATTTCGCCAGAAGATAGCGTTCAGAGCTAAGAAAAGGGGATGTTGCATGCAGATGGTGGGATTCTGTTTAGCTCAACTTGTAATGTGTCTTTGGATCATCTAAGAAAAGGTACTATTGACAAGCATCTTGACAGAGCAGTACACAAAAACAAGAAAGCCAAACTTGAAGCTAAACAATTACCAAACAAGCAGGTCACAATCACATGATTGTTTAAAAAGAGCATAAAAAGTGGAGCAACACATAATGTCAAAACGTCTAAATTAGTGGAAACCTTTGGGCAGTGAACATACCGATACAACAGCTTGTCAATGAAATATTACATAGTTTTTTAATTAAAGAAATCCAGAACTGTGGAGCTGTGCCTAACAGTGACACACTCAGACGAGAGTGCCTCCCTAAAGTGTATGCAGCAGTATACTGCTTACTTAGCAGATACACTGCATCTTGACTCTAGCCACACAACAGTAGTAGGTCAGATCATTAAAACGCTTGTGAAGAATGGCATTGATTTGAACTGTGCATCTGCCTTTGTAATAATAGACAATGTAATAGAGGAAGAAACCCTAGCTATGCTTAGTAGACTATGGATGGGTTTTTTTTGTTTGTTTTTTAATTATTATTTTTTTAGGTTGATAGCCTCCAGTGGCATATATGATGTTTTATCATTTACTAATATTTTGACGGTATCTGTGGTTTTAAAACTTCATAAAAAATAATTTCTGTTTTTATAAAGAAAATCACTATTAAAAATAGTACAAATCCCTCAGAGGTGTTCCAATTTTAATTGTGGCAACAGAGTAAAAAAAAATTTAAAAGTAATATCTCCCTTTTCTGCTGGATGATCTTTAGTAAGTTTTACAACCCCTGATTTCAGCTTTTTATTTATATACAATAGATGCTGTTTGGTAGCCATCAAAAAGTTGTCATTATCTGAAAGTTGTCAATAAGCGAAAAACCATAGGATAGGATTGTTTCCTGTCAAAATGTTAATAACCAAAAGTTATCTTTATCGGAGTTGCTAATAAGCGGCATCTATTGTATAAATTATATATCTGTTTTTAATGTTTATCTGTACGAATTGACAATGTCTGACGATTTGAATTGTGACAAATAAATTGTTTCAGACAAAACAGAGCAACACATAAAATGAAAATGAACATGAATACTAAAGTTGCATGTATGCCATTATTAAAAATGCAATGTCTATTTATTATCTGTATCTATTCATTAATAGCAACTGCTTCATTTAAAAATGTTTTTTATGTATGTTTTACTTATATCCTCTTAAACTTTATTTGATTTACAGATATCAAAAGATCATCCCACGGAAAAATTAAAAGGGAGATATTACTATTTTTTTCAATATTGCCACAACCTCCGAGGCATTATACTGTAGTACCAGTTATTGTCTATCCTTGACAACCAAACCACGCCCCAGTCTTGACTGCTCATGAATATGCATTAGCAATTTCTGACAGCAGTTCTTGATATAGAGCTCTTGTCAGGCCAGGTGAAAACATTGATTGTTGAAATAATAACACATATGTGTTAAAGAAGGGTGTCTCTAAATAAATCTAGGTGAAGAGAAGGCTTGGAATAGGAAAAGAGGCAGATTTTACATTATACAGATCGGGGATAACTCTTTGGATTCCCATGATGCACCGGTTCGACAGGGACAGAAGAAAAGGCAGAGCTGACTATCTTGTGTATATAGAAGATCTTTGATTGAGAGGAGCGGTAGTTCCTCGCGCCAAGTTATCAGCGACAACTGTCATACTCTATACAGCAAGGATAGTTTTACGTGTTTTCATGCTATTGGCGCAGCAAAAGTAAATCAGCCAAAAGCACCATTCCACATTTAAATTGTAGTTCTCAACACTCTTAGGTGAAATGAAGAAGAAAAAGTAAATACCTGTCATACAGTAAGAGAAATAAATCACCAAAGTAAGGTAAAATGTCCTTCTCCTCCTCCTTCTTTTTCTTCTGTTTATCTGCAGATTTTTGCAGACCCCAGGCACTTTTATCCATGCATATGTACATTTCAGGACATCTGAGTTTAATGACAATTAACTTGGAAATATATACTAGGGGCCACACTTATTGTGAAGTCTATATCATGGATATTAAATTATTTATTTATGTTTTAAAATTGAAAATTTGCCTGCAAAAAAGAATATTATTTTTTATTTTTCACATTTTTTTGATTTTTCAAGTCATCATCATCATCATCATTCTGAGATTCTGCTCTTGATCTCTGAAACAACTGGGGCAACCTTGGCCAGCACCAAGCAAATAGGCACAACTGTAAAAGCGGTGGAGGTCAAGGTTGCCCTATTTGTTGCTGACCCGCTATGTCCCTGCCTGCAAGCTGAGGTCCTCCGACTCTGGCCTGCTTGTTATCCCCAAGCAAAAGTGCACCACATTTGAAGGACGCTCGTTTAGCTTCATGGCTCCGACTCTTTGGAACTCTCTCCCAGCTTTGGTGCGTGATGCTCCCACCATCACTCACTTTAAATCAACTCTCAAGACCCACCTGTTCTCTCTTGCTTTCCATGCTCTTTAAGCCTGATATCTGCTATAAGCTGCTGTGTTGCTGCTACTATTTCATTTGTTTTTTGTTTGTTTTTTTAACTGTATAGCATGTATTATGCATTTCTCTGTATTTAAAGTATTATGGATTTTCTTGTTGTTACTGCATCTTGTAAAGTGCTTTGTGATGGTGGTCCACTATGAAAGGCGCTATATAAAATAAAGATTGATTGATTGATTGAGTGATTGATACTAACTTGGCTTGTGTTTTTCAGGCACAATAAAAGTGGATAGACCCTCCATTAAAAAAAAGCAAAGTTTGTAGAAAAAATTGGGGCAACCTTGGCCCCCATCGGTTTTACAGTTGTGCCTATTTGCTTTGTGCTGGGCAAGGTTGCCCCAGTGGTTTCTTTAAACTTGGCTTGTGTTTTTGATGTTTCCACTTTAAATTGCTGGGCACTTTTGATAACTTGGCATTTTTTTTTACATTTCTAATGTGCTTTTGTTTTAAATAGCTACTACACACTTAAATTCAATTTCACAGTACCAGATTCTGTGAACTGGAAGAATGTAGAGAATTACAGCCCCACTCAGGCAAAAGCTCTTAGGCATGCAAATGTGTCTGGATAAGGTCATTTAGCGGACATATAATTTGTTATAGCACCTTGCCGCCTACTGATGCAACTGTCTGTGGTGAATATAAATGCGATAGTAGACAGCGTTATTCAAAACCTTCCACAAGCATAAACTGAGTAACCTTACAGCTCCTCGGCAGTACTCCGGTCAATGGGTCGTCTTTTGAATAGCAAGACAGTAAAAGCACAAATGTGTCTATGGGGCTGGAAATAGCATGTCAAAGACTGAAGACATTCTGTTTGACAGCTTGAGTCTATTTGTCACTGAACAGCAGAAATAATAAAGCCAAGATGGACAGCATTATCACTCTCCACAGAGCAACATATATTTTGGTACTATGTTTTCTGTGTACACACATACACACACACATATATATATATATATATATATATATATATATATATATATATATATATATATATATATACAGTACTGTGCAAAAGTTTTAGGCAGGTGTGAAAAAATGCTGTAAAGTAAGAATGCTTTCAAAAATAGACATGTTAATAGATTATATTTATCAATTAACTAAATGCAAAGTGAGTGAACAGAAGAAAAATCTAAATCAAATCCATATTTGGTGTGACCACCCTTTGCCTTCAAAACAGCATCAAACATCAATTCTTCTAGGTACACTTGCACACAGTTTTTGAAGGAACTTCGGCAGGTAGGTTGGCCCAAACATCTTGGAGAACTAACCACAGTTCTTCTGTGGATTTAGGCAGCCTCAGTTGCTTCTCTCTCTTCATGTAATCCCAGACAGACTTCGATGATGTTGAGATCAGGGCTCTGTGGGGCCATACCATCACTTCCAGGACTCCTTGCTCTTCTTTATGCTGAAGATAGTTCTTAATGACTTTCGCTCTATGTTTGGGGTCGTTGTCATGCTGCAGAATAAATTTGGGGCCAATCAGATGCCTCCCTGATGGTATTGCATGATGGGTAAGTATCTGCCCGTACTTCTCAGCATTGAGGAGACCATTAATTCTGACCAAATCCCCAACTCCATTTGCAGAAATGCAGCCCCAAACTTGCAAGGAACCTCCACCATGCTTCACTGTTGCCTGCAGACACTCATTCGGTATGCGCTCTCCAGCCCTTCGCCGAACAAACTGCCTTCTGCTACAGCCAAATATTTCAAATTTTGACTCATCAGTCCAGAGCACCTGCTGCCATTTTTCTGCACCCCAGTTCCGTGTTTTCGTGCATAGTTGAGTCGCTTGGCCTTGTTTCCACGTCGGAGGTATGGCTTTTTGGCCGCAAGTCTTCCATGAAGGCCACTTCTGACCAGACTTCTCGGACAGTAGATGGGTGTACCAGGGTCCCACTGTTTTCTGCCAGTTCTGAGCTGATGGCACTGCTGGACATCTTCCGATTGCGAAGGGAAGTAAGCATGATGTGTCTTTCATCTGCTGCAGTAAGTTTCCTTGGCGACCACTGCGTCTCGGTCCTCAACGTTGCCCGTTTCTTTGTGCTTCTTTAAAAGAGCTTGGACAGCACATCTGGAAACCCCTGTCTGCCTTGAAATTTCTGCCTGGGAGAGACCTTGCTGATGCAGTATAACTACCTTGTGTCTTGTTGCTGTGCTCAGTCTTGCCATGGTGTATGACTTTTGACAGTAAACTGTCTTCAGCAACCTCACCTTGTTAGCTGAGTTTGGCTGTTCCTCACCCAGTTTTATTCCTCCTACACAGCTGTTTCTGTTTCAGTTAATGATTGTGTTTCAACCTACATATTGAATTGATGATCATTAGCACCTGTTTGGTATAATTGTTTAATCATACACCTGACTATATGCCTACAAAATCCCTGACTTTGTGCAAGTGTACCTAGAAGAATTGATGCTGTTTTGAAGGCAAAGGGTGGTCACACCAAATATGGATTTGATGTAGATTTTTCTTCTGTTCACTCACTTTGCATTTAGTTAATTGATAAATATAATCTATTAACATGTCTATTTTTGAAAGCATTCTTACTTTACAGCATTTTTTCACACCTGCCTAAAACTTTTGCACAGTACTGTATATATATATATACACACACGTAATATGTACAAGGGCCACATGAAATCAAAAAGGAGTCAATGGGAAATGATTATGCATAGTTGTCCGTGATTTGTTACAGTGCAGGCTATGCTAGAAATTGCTAGAAAATAAAGAAAACGTTCACCAAATAAATGTGTTTTAAATACTATACACTGTGTGGAAGATATACAGGCTAGGAGAAACTGTCAAGAGGCACATATTTTTTACCGTGTATTTCCCATAATGATAAATGGTTGGTTGTTCAGTAACACCTGAACCTTATTCAATGTCTGACCCCACAGCCAAACAATACTTTTATTAACAACACAGCGGTACTATTCTACTGTAGTTAAACAAACCAGAGCTGCTGCTTATTCACAATCTGGGTCTTACTAAAGACTAACCTGTGAGTTTAATAGTGGGTCATTCCATACCAACTCAACCAGAGCTGCTGCCCGACCGTCTCAGATTTGCTACAAAAATTCACCTGTGGGTTTTCGGGCATGCCGAGTTTAGAAATGCTAATACATGTTTAACAAAATAACAAGATAACCCCTCAGCTCCGCACTAGTGCCACTGGAAGCACACCCTGTCACTTTTTACTCTAGATCTAACCCCAGACAATGCAAAACTGAAGAACAATGGCAGTTTGGTTAGGACTGTGTGGTCCGTTTGCCTCACCAAAGTGGCCATAAGCAATGCTTGAATGCAACTTCAAAAATCTGCCACAAACCCAAAATCTGCAGACACCAAAATGTTGCTTGACTTGTAGATCTCATCAAAAAACATTTTTGTGTGGTTTTTTTGGAGCCCCCCACGATGCAAGTTATTTCGGCCTGAACTTGATAGAAATATTAAAAATTCAAATTTCAGAAGGGGTTAATGACCAGTAGGGGAACTTGAAACCAAAAGTGTTTCACAGAATTTGGAAGAGTGGTCCCTAAGGTTCTTACAGCAATTCATTTTAGGACCTGCATCCCCTATGGGGTAAAGGGTTGGGCTGAAGTTCAAATAAAACTCATCACTTACCCCTCGTCTGGCAACTGAAGTGAGTTAGGTGCTCCTGGTATTTTTTTCTTGCAAGCCCTACCTACTCATTACAAGTCGAACGAGGTGCTACACGTGAAGGTAGCGTCTAAGTTGAGCCCAGGGTGATTTTTCCTGTCAGGGTCACTTTTTCACTTTAGGTTGACCTTTGCCAGGTCACAGCTCAAGCTCAAAGGGGGTTATTAAAGAAAAAAGATAGCAAAAATAGCATTTCTGATATCAGCGGGCCGAAAAACTCCCCGGTGAATTTTTCAAGCAAAATCTGAGACGGTCGGGCAACAAAATGCCCCTTTTCTGGTTGAGCTGGCGTGAAATGACCCACGTTTTACTGCTGCAATTACAATTCACAAGCAGCTAGACATGGACCTGTCTTCTAAACTATAGCATTGGTTGCGTGCACTTATTATATCTAAGTTTATTTTCACAGTTCCAAGAGAAGCCCTAAGAAAAAACACCATAAGTGGGTTTGTTTTGTGCACGGTCATGTCACACCTGCAGGAATGCTGTCCTGCGGGCTGCTCTAAAACTACTCGATAGAGTGGTCGTGACCAGGTATTGATTATTAATATGTATTACAGTGTAATACATAGGAATGTTCCTGCAGATCAAAGCTAATATGAATACAAGCCTCTACTCTATCTCATTGCTATCCCGTGTATGAGTTTCAGAATATGGAAATAGAGTACTGCATCCAAAAAATAAAAGAAATATCTTAGATTGGTCTTAAACTAAAAAATGACGTACAGTACTGTGTACACTCATATATATATATATATATATATATATATATATATATATATATATATATATATATATATATATATATATATATATATATATATATATATCACACACACACACACACACACATATACACATACATACATACATACATACATTCACAGTTAAAGGTGCGCAGAACGCAAGTTAAAAAAGGTTGTTTTATTTTATATATAAAAAAAACAAAACGTACCTTATTTAAATCCTCGTCATTCAATAAATGTGACTCCCGTGGTTTAAAACAGTTCTGGCATTTGCTTTTGTTAAAAATGTTGGCTTGGAATCTCCTGCATGGGTTATCCTTAAGCGACATCGCTGAACGGGTTAGATTTTCTCCAACAAACTAAATGAGTAATAAACGTCAAGCTCAGTTCAAATGGAACTTGGGGTGGATATTCGTTTGAAGTGTTGTGCAATGTATATCCCAACGGGAGTTCTATAGTATTACAACATGCCGTTTTCAGAATGAAGTCTCACTGTTTTCCAGAACTGAATCATGAAACAAAATTGCAAATTTCATAGCACAGGAGATTACAAAAAAAAAAGGTAACAAGGCACAAGTGTGAACGAGAGAAATAATTAAAAACTATTAATTGCGTGGCTCCATGTGTATTTGTTATATTATTAACTCTGTTCTTGTAAACTTGCACGGTGAGGAATACTTCTTTACCATTGCTATGAATATCTGAACCAAACGAAAATAGAATGCTGTTTATTAATAGCCCAATGTCATGCCGGCCAGTCCGGCGGTGAGAACTGTGCAAAAGTACAATATCAGCCCGGGTTCCGCCCCCACACTGACAGTAATCCGCAGCTATATTAATACAATCCCAGGTCCCCGGTGTCCGTCTCAGTTCAGGTCCAGTGGATCAGGAATTTTACAAGAGATCTAGGAGCGTGCCAACTTCCCAAGCAACAGGAAAACCGAAAAAACGATGGCACAGGTCCGATTTCATCAGATTCCCAGGACCAAAGAGACTACACGTTCCAAAAAGTGCATCTTTGCATTTAAAGTCCCCAGAATTGTTTGTTGAGCTATTCCTTACGACTCATCCAAAGCACAGCAAACTGCGGATTGCACCACACTGGGAACGTTGTAACTATCTATCTAGCTAGTAGCTGGAATAGCTCCATAGGGAATGGGAGGGAATCGGTGACTGACATACACGTCACCAATGAGAAAATTAGAACCGTGGTAGTAACTAGGTAGGTTTTAATATCTCGGCCTATTAAAAAAAATACATTAGGATGGGGCGGGGGTTCTAGTTTCAAGCTTGGTGGACAGCCCAACGTCTTGGAATAGCCCATTCGACGACTGAATAGCGGGGAGGTCATAAAAGTGTACGTGCATTTTATGTGTTTATCGGTCTCGTGTTTGCGATTACTTTGCTATATCTTTTCAATTAGTTAAATATAGTGTAAACTGGAGACAGATCTGCGTCACCTCATACATTTTTCTGAAAATATACTGTAGGTTTTGCCTTGGATGACATTCATTCATGGTACTGCCCACGAGTTTGGAATCATGAGATACTACAGGCTATTCTGCAGTGCAGAACTTTAAAATGACGAGTAGTGGTGTGTTTAATGTCAAAGAAACATTTGGTTGTTTAGCATTCATGAACTACCGGTGTAACTTATTTGCAGCCATACAGGAGGAGCGTGCAGTGCAGTTTTTTTTTTTTTCAAACACATAGTTTTGGCTCCAGCCGGCGATTTGTACTGTGAAATTGTAAAATTCGCCCCATATATCTTACAGTGATGGTACAGAGCAGGGGTGGCCAAACTTCCTGGCCCAACGAGCCGCATACCAAAGTTTCCATATGGTCGAGAACAAAATACACAAGAACAAGGGATAGAACGTTGCCTACACAGTTTCTGTGTAATTTGAATTATACTGTAGATCCACAGTGTATTAAACTTTAAATCTAACACTGGTGTTTTCCTATTATTTCTGTTTATACTGCATGTACTACGCACTTTAAATAATATATATTCAATACAATACAATAACTGACCTGATTTAACCAAAAACACCACATAAAAACACACATTGTTGTAAGGGTTCTTTTTGACAAGCTCTTCCCTTGAAGATCTGAATGCTGGGTTTTAAAAAAAAGACGCTTTTTTTAATGTATGACTGCTGCGTGTATTAAATACTGTTGACAGCTTTGTGGATGACAAATGCGCTGTATTTATTTTGAAAGGGATTACAGTACATGCTCCTGACGAGATGTAAGATATGTAAATATCATTAATTTTAGACCTGCAATATAACATTTAAACATGCATTCTCTAGTCTAGTGCCAACACTCCAATTTTATAAAAAGATTCATTCATCTGAATAAGGACGTTTGCCACGAGCGACATTCCATGCTTGCCATGCAAAACTCACTTGAGTCGTTAAATCAGCTTTTTAACTGAACGCCGAAAGCAGCATCTGCCTTAAACCTGATCCTGGAGGATATTACTATTCACCACTTTTAGATGAAAATGTTTTTTCGTGACGTTTGCAGTTTCTCTCCTTGTACAGGCTACAGTGTACGATTTGTTGCAGATGAGACACAGGTTTACCGCTGTTTTCAGTGAATGCGAAGTCTTTCTCCCAGCCTGGTTTAAATAAAGCCTCATACTTTCATTTATTGCTCAAATTGGCCAGTGGATGTGTGAAATATTGCGAAAGCTCAAACATTGTATACATTCCCTAGGCATTGCACAGAACCACTGGAAGCTGTTAGTGGTTGTGTTTAAGAGACTAAAACATCTAATACATTCACGAGGGATTGTATAGAATCACTGGTAGCGCATGCGTAGATGCCTTTTTTTAATTTATGTTTATACATTCTATGAACATTTTACATGCATTTATAGTTTAAACTGCCTACCTATTTTTGGAATATTATGATTGTGGCGTTTTCTTTGGATTTCTATTCAATGGACATTTTACGTGCATCTATGGTTTATTACATTATGATTATGATTTACATTACATGAGAGTAGATGTTAAAACTTCATGCTGATTTGAACTCGGCTCTCGCCAAGCACCAACTAAGACGTAACTTTACAGTAAACTAATGTGATCCATCTGTGTCTCTATCCATTTGCGTTTCCTTCCATATGATGATGTAGATATCCTTCTGCCTGGTGTTGATGGCTGAAGTGTAATGCTGGCTCCAGGGATCAGCTTATTTTTGCCTCCCTAGCACATCAGCACACACAACGGCTGCAATGCTGGCTCCGGGGATCAACCACAGTGCAGTCTCCCCAGCGCATCAGCATGAGCTAAGTAGGGTACATCTCTGGGGTCTTCAAGTGGGCACCTTCCATCCTTGGTGTTTCGTTGACTAGCCCACGACACCTCAAGAGGGCTCAACGGTGATTCTGGCATCCCAGCATCACCCCCCTCTGTCCCCCACTCAACTCAGCCCAGCTTACATACCCGTATATCAGCGTTTCTTTCTTTCTATTGTGCTTGAGATCCCCAACCAGAATCTTTCTGTCTCGAACACAGCCAGTTGCTGCTCCTCTCTGCTGCTTCAGATAAGTTCTTCACTGTGCGACGCAACTCTTGGCCACTGAATCCGACGTCTCTGAGAAACGGGGTTGTAGAGTGTGTGTGAACACGATGGCTTCAGTGAGAGGATGCGTAAGACATCAGACCAGAAACACAGACTCAGCAAGTAGAGGGTGAGAGCTGAAACACTACGGCATTCAGCTTCTTCTATTAAATAATAAATAAAAACAAAAGGTTTTAAAAAAACAAACACCAAACAAACAAAAGGGCACGTTGGCCAAACAAATAAACAAATAAGTCTCGTGCTGGTGAAAACCAGCACACTAAGCCAAATAGAAGCAACTGCTTTCTCTCTCCTTGCTCGCTCTCCCCTACTCTCCTCTGTACACTCCCCCCGAGGGTAGAGAGCTGCAGGTTTTTATATTCTGGCCAAGGGGTTAACTAGCTGTTAATTAATTATCCTATTACCCCTCAGCCATAGTCTGCATAAGTTTAATAAGGATGCGTAACTGTCAGCTATTTAAATAATCAGTAGCTGATCAGTCACGCATCCTCACAAGGTTTTTAAAATACAAAAACAATAACAAATAAGCGGCGCTTCGCCGTAATATAAACATAAATCATAATATAAAATAAATAATAAACAAAGGGGCGGGACACTCTGCCACACATGCCCTCCGCACACGCAGCACACATGGCCTTAAAAGGCCACCTCCCCCCTTAGTCCCCAAAGTCCCAGTTCACAGTCCCGGCCCAGGAACAGGGGCAACAATGGGCCAAAGGTGGCGGCCACGGTGGGAGGTCCTCCTCCCACCCCAACAGCTGTAGCAGCCAGGCTGACCGCACACAGGCTGGCTCCTCCGGCCAAAGCAATCGTGCGGCTGCCTGGTGGCCTGTGGGGGTGGTCTCCTGACCCTCCCCCCCACTCTGTAGTCGGCAGCTCCCTCATCTGGAGCTCCGGCCACCAAATTTCCTGCAGCGAAAGTGCTGCGGGGGAATATGGTCTCCTGACCTCCCCCACCTTCTTCATGGCTGGCAGCTTCCCAGGCGAAGCGGAGCCGGCGACGACCCCAGACGAAGCAGAGTCGGTGGTGACCCCAGGCGACGGCAGCAGCGGTCCCTCGGGAGGCGACGGCAGCAGTGGACCCTCGGGAGGCGACGGCATCAGCGGACCTTCAGGAGGCGACGGCAGCAGCGGACCCTCGGGAGGCGACGGCAGCAGCGGACCTTCGGGAGGCGACGACAGCAGCGGACCCTCGGGAGGCGACGGCAGCAGCAGACCCTCGGGAGGCAACGGCAGCAGTGGACCCTCGGGAGGCGACGGCAGCAGTGGACCCTTAAGAGGCGAACTTGGTAGGGGAGCCCCTGGCCATGGAGGCGGCAGCGGGCGCTCCACTTCTCTCTCGTACCCTGTAACTGGTGGCTCCAGAGGCGATGCGGAGCAGCAGGCAACCCCAGGCGATGCAGTGCAGCAGACAACCCCAGGCGATGCATGGCAGGCATCCTTGGGCGGTGCGAGGCAGGCATCCTTGGGCAGAGCGAGGCAGGCATCCTTGGGCGGAGCGAGGCAGGCATCCTTGGGCGGAGCGAGGCAGGCATCCTTGGGCAGTGCAAGGCAGGCAACCTTGGGCGGAGCGAGGCAAGCATCCTTGGGCGGAGCGAGGCAGGGCAGGAGCAGTCCTTCCCATGGCGGTGGAGGTGGAACCAGCAGGTATTCACCCTCTGCTGGTGGAGGTGGGAGGGGCAAGCAGTCCTCCCATGGCGGTTGAGGCGGAACCAGCTGGTATTCACCCTCTGCTGGTGGAGGAGGGAGCAGTAAGCTGTCCTCCCACGTTGATGGAGATGGAACTAGCAGGTATTCACCCTCTGCTGGTGGAGGTGGCAGAGGCAGAGGCAGCTCCTGCTGCTCTGCTCCTAGCAGTGGTGGAGACAGAGGCAGCTCCTGCTGCTCTGCTCCTGGAGGTGGTGGAGGCAGAGGCAGCTCTTGCTGCTCTGCTTCTGGTGCTGGAGACAGTGGCGAGGGCTCCTCTCCCTCTGGCGTTGGAGATGTCAGTGGTGGAACCTCTCCCTCTAACGCTGCAGACGGCAGCAATGGCTCCTCTCCCTCTGGCACTGGAGATGGCACCAATGGCTCCTCTCCCTCTGGCATTGGAGATGGCAGCAATGGCTCCTCTCCCTCTGGTCCTGGAGACGGCAGCAATGGCTCCTCTCCCTCTGGTGCTGGAGACGGCAGCAATGGCTCCTCTCCCTCTGGTCCTGGAGACGGCAGCAATGGCTCCTCTCCCTCTGGTCCTGGAGATGGCAGCAATGGCTCCTCTCCCTCTGGCGCTGGAGATGGCAGCAATGGCTCATCTACAGCATCCTCCCATGGCACTGTTAACTCTACCAGGTGAACAAGGCATGCTGATCCAACCTTACAAGACAATATCTGGTCGAAGGTAAGTGGTGGCAATCTCAGGTGGAAAAATAAGCCATTGACCAACATCTGCCAGCATTTTCCAGTATCTAGCAGCATCCAGTTGTCCTGGGCTAGGCTTGGTTTTAACACCTTTACTTGGCGGTTGCTCTCCTGGGCAGAGGAATGTTGTCTTTTGTGTGTAATGTTTTGATGGAACTGGTGGCAACTTATTGGTCATGTTATGCTTGTCTTCCAATGCCAAGGCCAAACATCGCAGCACCTGGTCAAGTTGTTCCCCATATGTTTGCTCATTTTGTTTAATACATAATTGAATACTACAGGTCTCTATGTTTCTTGTATTTTGCCTATATTCTGACTGTACTAGTTTATAAGACTTGTTTATCATTGGACTAAATTATGAGTGCACATGTTGTAATAAATACAGTACAGCAGCTCCTTTATTAATACAAATCTATTTTTGTTTTAATTGTGTTATTTTGTACGATTGTATACATTTCTCATACCGTCACTAACAGTGACTGTGTTCAATTTCATACATTCACTGAACTGGCCAGTATACAATACAATCACTGGATTTCACACTTTCACTATAACACATATACACAGTGGCTTCTTTCTTGAACAGTATTCTAGGACATAACATACTGTGGGGGTAGATGTACTAAAGTGTTGCGCCTGTTGCAATAGTCACAGACCCGTTGCAAACGAGTCGGAAGTCTAGGGTGAAATGTACTGTAGGAGGCCGTGTGGTCTGTGGTTAACGAAAAGGGCTTGTAACCACGAGGTCCCCGGTTCAAATCCCACCTCAGCCACTGACTCATTGTGTGACCCTGAGCAAGTCACTTAACCTCCTTGTGCTCCGTCTTTCAGGCGAGACGTAAGTGACTCTGCAGCTGATGCATAGTTCACACACCCTAGTCTCTATAAGTCGCCTTGGATAAAGGCGTCTGCTAAATAAACAAATAATACTGCACATCTCCACTCTGGCACGCACTTGCCGATTCTTCCTGAGCAACATCCGAAGAATCCGACCCTTCCTCACCAACTACGCCACCCAGCTCCTGGTCCAGGCCTTGGTACTCTCCCGCCTAGACTACAGCAACTCCCTCCTGGCTGGCCTCCCTGCATCCGCCACCCGTCCGCTCCAGCTCATCCAGAACTCCGCTGCCCGCCTGGTGTTCTCTCTGCCTCGCTTCTCCCACGCAACTCCACTACTCCGCTCACTCCACTGGCTACCGATCACAGCTCGCATCCAGTTCAAGACTCTTGTACTAGCCTACAGATGCCTTGACCAGACTGCACCCAGCTACCTCCAGACCCTCATCTCTCCCTACACCCCCACTCGACCTCTCCACTCCGCCTGCACTAGAAGACTGGCTCTACCTCCTCACGCTCCCCTGCCTCCAGAGCCCGCTCCTTCTCCACCCTCGCTCCGCAGTGGTGGAATGACCTACCTACAGATGTCAGGACCGCCCAGTCCCTGACCACATTCCGGCGCCTCCTTAAGACTCACCTCTTCAGACAGCACCTGTAGAACTCCTCTGTTTCTCCCCTGGGACACTTTCACCCTTCCTTAAATGTGCTTTACTTGCTCTTATCTGCCCCCTATTTTACTGCATTTAATCCTGTACTTCAGAGTACTGTAATCTGCCAAGTGTTTAATCTGTAGTATTTGGTATTTAATCAATCATATCTTGATGTAACTATCACTATCACTTTTATCTGCTGTATTATTGAATTGTATTTTGTCACACTTGTACTTGCTTTAACTAGTCATTGTATTTATCTTGCTCTTATTGTATTATTACTTGTACTGTAACACTTGAAATGTATTTGCTTACGATTGTAAGTCGCCCTGGATAAGGGCGTCTGCTAAGAAATAAATAATAATAATAATAATAATAATAATAATAATAATACTAAACAAGGGCAATGTTGTTTGCTACTTTTTAGGGAATGCTTTGCAGCAGCAGTTTTTCTTTGTGGTTCAGCCTTAGGTGAATATGTCATTATGGCCATTACTGCATAAATTCGTAAAAATGAGGTGGAGGTGCTGGCAATTGCGACATTTACAATTGCATCAATTTGTTAAGAACTTTTGAAAGCATGTTTTAAACAGTCGCAATTAGCAAACCTTTGAAAGGCAGTATGAAAAACATTATCCCCTAGCCATGGCCGCTGTGATTGTAGCAAGAACAAGACATTGTCTTCAGCAAGAACGAGTGATTTAGGATGAGAAGAGAAAGGGTATTTCATACCCGCATTACCCTCTTCGATTTAAATGAAGATCAAATTAAGCACCCTGCATTATCTTGCCTCTGGGTCCTTTCAGGGGACTGTGGCAGCTGTTGCTGGTATTTTCCCAGGTTGCTTTTTTTCGTGCGTTGCCAGTTTTACTCAATACTTTTTTTAGGCAAATGCCCAAATACATATTTTTCCCTAAAAGCAGGGTGTACATACAAGTCTTGAAAACAAATTTCTATGACATTTCTGGTTTCCCCAACGTGTTGGGAGCAATAGACTGCACACATGTGCCGCTAACCCCTCCAGCTCATTCTGAACATCTGTATAGGAATAGGTTTGTAATTGTGCACAATTTAGCACTGTACCCCTAATAAAAAATGGGCAGTATACATTTGGCTTATAGAGAAATAAAAGAGAAATAAAATTAATATTTTTTTTCACTTAAACAGTTTTGGGAAATAAGCTGGAGTTTATTTGCAGTTCGAAAAAGTGGAGCAAATATTGCACTGGACCAAAAAGCTTCGAAAGTTGTCCTGTAAATGTTTCTCTACTTCATAATATTATACTGGATGCATTCAGAGCAGAACAGCGTAACACTTGCAACTGGTCTGTTGTACTACTAATCAGATAATATGGAAACTCAACTGAATAAACAATCTATTACTTGCTTTCAACAGCAGAGAATTTCTATTTAAAGACAAGTCTAATTTGCTTTCTGTATTCAGCTTGATGAATAAATCGGCTATCAAACAGGCTGAATACACAGAGTTCAGGTGTTATCCACAGTCCCACCAGTTACACAGAGATCTCTTTCCACATCAATGCATGAAACATAATTGCTATGATTTTAATGCATTAATAGTCAAGCATCTGGACAGTTAATAATATTACTCGCGGCCAATCCTGTTTCAACAGAAACAAGAGCAAGAAAGAACCCAATGGATTCACATTGAGAATGATGTGTAAAACTTGTATTTAGATTTTTTAGATGAGAATACTCGCTGTGCCCCTAGAAAGTCTGACGCCCAGGGTTGAGAACCTCCGATATACAGAGCAGGCAGAAATTGTTTATGTCATGTACCAATGGTATCAACTTGGATTAATAACTACGTTTTGATCTTGTCAATAACATTTGTAAAAATGGGTATGAAATTATAACACAACTACTCATGTCAAAAAAACTACGATGTCAAAATATGTATATATAGAAATAACATTATCATATGTTTTTAATTCAAAAGTTCAAAACCCATACCAATAATAATAACAATAAACAAATAACTTTTTCTTTTTTGTATGGATTCCATTGCCATTTTTTCTGCCTGAAGGCTAAGGTCTTTTTGATGCTATTGCCTTGTCTTCACAGCTCTGCTATTCACAATCCTGCATGCTATGCATGTACAGCACTGCCCTGTGAAGACCCTACTGTCACAGCAAACGGTGGTGGTTTGTTCTGGGGTGTATTTAGTCCTTACAGTACTCATTTACAGTGTGTTACCTTTCAAAATACTCCTCCAAACAGAGGCCTGTCTGAGAGGGACAGCATGGACAGTAGCAGTGGCGTAACTTTGGTTTCAAAAGTGAGGGGAACAGTTTCTGTAGCTGATGCATTCATAAAGATTATTCTATCTGAAATAATGAAAAGTGAGGGGACATGTCCCCGTGTCCCCATTTAAATTACGCCTATGGGCAATAGTACCGTGTATCCCTCCATATGCCCTTGCAGGAATATACACAGCACTTTTTTCATTGCTTGGCTTTTCTCCCGGACTCACTATGGCTTGTTTGTGTGTGTCGTGACCTTGCACAGGAACTGCTACAGTAGCCTCATCGTGGATGGTGGTGAGGAGGTACACATCTTTTCTGTCAACATTTAACTGCCAGCAGTTCCTCACAGCACAGAGTGCTGGTTTTGCTGGCTTCCTGTTGGGTTTTATTGTGCCACAAGCCATTGCTTGTGATGTGTGCAAGGCCCTAAACAGAGGGATCCCTGTGTAGAAGTCATCTACATACAAATGGTAGTCAATAAGACGGGAAAAACAAGATCCCTCACAATTTTGTCAATGATCTGCAAGCATAGGGGGCAGGGAGGCGGATGAACCTGAGTACCCAGTGGAACTCTCAGAGAGTTTGTACATTTTAATCCCATGACAGACACACTTCATGAATGTACTGCTTAAAGAGAATCTTCCCCTTGAACAGCAGGAAGGACTCGTCCACAGATATATTTTGACCAGGTGTATATATCTATCCAGATGTGTGCTTCAGGTGGTCTAGAAGTGTCTGTAATTTGAAGAGCCTGTGAAACCGAGGATGGTTCGCGGGAGAGCTTAGCATTGTCAATGTAATGTCAAAACTTTGACATTAACTGGTACACCCCGCTCCTGTGCGTATTTTGTATTGGATTATTTTTATTTAAATGTATTGTTTAGTGTTTAAAAACACAACGTTTGTGTGCTATTGTTGTGTTACAGATGGATGGGGTTAAAATCCCCATCCAGCTAAAACTTGTGCGTAACGCGGCCATCTCCCAAATTAAGTAATTACCAATTGGGAGATAGCCACATATATAAAAGCAAAGCAGCTGCTCCTAGAGGGTTGAGGAGAGTCGGAGTTTGGAGAAAGGCGATAGAATAACAGCACGATCTTTAAAATAACAATTGCTACTCATGCTGGCTTTAACCAGCATGATACTAGTTTGTTGCTTTATTATACCTGTTTGTTTTGTATAGTGTTTTTGTTTCTGTTTTGTTCAAACCTTTTATTTAAATAAACATGCACATCAGCGCTTCATACCCTTAGTATTGAGTTTGCATATATCCTGGTCTGACGTCACCACCAAGCCATCCGTGTAGTACAGATGTTGGGGGTAAAAAAAAAAAATACCTGAAATGTTTTCAGAGGGGGTGGGGAAAGAAGAAAAAAAATAAACCAATAAGTACTAATCAAAATCTTTTTTTCTAAGAGCAGTCTTTAGAACAGAAACAAGCAGATGAAATACATAATTATAAATAAAAGTTTGTCAATTATACAAAGTAAATCTTTTTTTTTTGGAGAAATTCTGGACAGTAGACAAATGAAATGAGATCCAACATAAAATGATAAAGTAAGAAAAAGGATGTTATACAGAGTATTTTTCCTTCTTCAAATAAACATTTGACAACCAGGATGCGAGAAAATGCTGTAGAGTGTGTTTATAATTTACAATAACAAAAGAAAAATAAACAAAACAAAACCTAACCCAATATCAGGCCCTATCTAAACGGATAATTTCCCTAACCAATAACAAGGCAGGCTAAGCCTGTTACCTCGTCTCCAAAACCAAATCACAGTCCAAATACCTTTTCCAATCTTTCGTTGTCCACTTTCACAGTAATAAGGAGGCTGTGTGGTCCAGTGGTTAAAGAAAAGGGCTTGTAACCAGGAGATCCCCGGTTCAAATCCCACCTCAGCCACTGACTCATTGTGTGACCCTGAGCAAGTCACTTAACCTCCTTGTGCTCCGTCTTTCGGGTGAGACGTAATTGTAAGTGACTCTGCAGCTGATGCATAGTTCACACACCCTAGTCTCTGTAAGTCACCTTGGATAAAGGTGTCTGCTAAATAAACTAATAATAATCCTTTTGTTTGTCTCGCTCCCCAGCCCCCCAGCCCAAACTCCTACCAACACCCTTCAACCAAACACTCCCAAACACAGACATTTTAAATGGTAACCAATTACATCGTTAAGCAATTGACAAATCATTAAATTGAATAATTAATGTGAACTGGAGCCATCCCTGACTCAAGTAGCTTATCCATGGTCCTAATGCCCCCATGTATTGTCTTTTCACATTTTGTTCATTTTCTTTATAATCCCTCACAAGAGATTACCAGACATGACCAAGTCTGTGATACTATGGTAAGCCAAATTATCTAGAGATATCTCAAATTAATTCATTGAGCTCCACGCAACTTTCTTCAACTATTTAAAGATATCTCTAAATAATTTTAAGATATCTAAAATACATTTAAAGATATCTGAAAATGATTTCCAGATATGTTTAAATTGAGCTTTAAATGAGATATCTAAAATGCATTTTGAGGTAGATTTAAATCATTTTAAGATATCTCAAAGTGTTTTGAGATATATTTAAATAATTTTCAAATACCTGAAATTTAATTTCAGTAGGGTTGCCATCTGCCCGGGTTTGATCCAGACAGTCGGGGAATTGGCATCTGTGTCCGGGTGGCAGGAATTAACATACCTGGACGCCCTAATGTCCGGTTTTAAGTGAAATGCATAAGAAACACCAACCTTCCTTTAATATTTTCTTTGACATACCATAAAACGGGACATTTTGGAGTGAAATTTATTTTGGCTTTATTGGCGGTTTGGATTGGATCGCCAATAATATTTCCACCAATTAGAGTGTGGTATACAGTGTGCGATCCGGCCCTCTGACAGACTGGTGCTAGAGTCCTGCATCGGGTCGGATACCCCCGGGGTCCAAGGGTGAACCGGAAAAGCGGGTCGGGTTCGGGTTGGAATTTGAATTTTTTCGCGGTTTGCGGTTCGGCTGCGGGTTAAAAAAAAAATTTCGGGTCTGAATTTGAATCACCTAAAACATTTTCTGTGCTTTCAGCGTACTCGTCTGTAATCCTTTCCCAAATAACGTATTAGAAGGTAAATGTACCAGTATTTCCAGCACTAAAGCAGGAGGCAATTTGGGAGGAGTCAGCTGACTAAGTTGTTATCGCTTGTTTGATACGTAGCAAGATCTTTTTACCACGTCTGCTTGTTGATGTTAAAAATGCATGTGGATGAGGTGAAACAAAAGATAGCGCAGGGTTTATATCATGTGGTGGATAATAGTTTGAGAGGTAAATCAGAAGTGTGGAATTCTTTTGGAATCATGTTTTTGTGAATGAGAGTCACAAAACCCTGCAAAAGCACAGGTGTAGCTCCCTTTCAACTGGTGGCACGAAAGGACTAGACAGGTATTTTATAGTAATGTAAGTAGTGATAGTTAATATGTTACAATGTTAAAATATATTCAGACCTCTAGAAAAAGCTACCACGCTGTATAGCCTATGTTTGGAGAATGGTAGAGATATCTGTGTGTGAATGTGAGAGCGTGAGAGAGTCAGTTGACGCAGGCAGTAGGTAAAGGACAAACACTTGCGGGTTTGGGTCGGGTTGCAGGTCTTATTAAAGTGGGTCGGGTCGGGTCGCGGGTAAGAAGACGATGTTGCAGGTTCGGGTCGGGTCCTGTAGTAGCGGGTCCGGATCGGAAGCGGATCGTAAAAAGTGGACCCGCGCAGGACTCTGGTTAGCCTATGAAGCACAGGTTAAAGAAGTGGACAATGGAAAGAATGTGTTGGATGTCAAAGTGAATATGAGAATTGCAGCGAGTGATGAAGCCAATTTACTTAAAACAATTAAAAGCAGACCGGACATTTCCATCAATGGATTCAGGAAATCTGGATTTTATGATGTGATCAGAAACTCCAAGGCTGTGTAAACTGCGCCTGCTACTGTGGTACCTGGCAGGACTGTTCTTTTTTAGGTTAAGCAGTTTTCTGTTATTTTTATTTATTTATTTATTGTACAAGGGGTTAATTAAGTAGCAGCCAAAATTGTTTATGACAGACTTGCCAGAAAATCTGTAACAATGGTGCAAATTTGCTTTGGATTGTTATTGTCGATACGTGTGGATACTACTATCCACCCTGCAGGTATCGCAAAGTCCCTAAACTATATGTTAAAATAAATTTGTTCTGCACCCTATAAAAAAAGCTGATTTTGGCAGTGCTTGCTAGTCTATTAACCAGTTTTAAATTGAAAGCATTTTAGTTTCAGCTTTATTGTTAAAGTTTTCACATGTGCAATACTGTCCTACAATTACTACATGATACTGTGATCATAGCACTGTGTAATGTTAATGAACCATAGAACATAAGAACATAAGAACATAAGAAAGTTTACAAACGAGAGGAGGCCATTCAGCCCATCTTGCTCGTTTGGTTGTTAGTAGCTTATTGATCCCAGAATCTCATCAAGCAGCTTCTTGAAGGATCCCAGGGTGTCAGCTTCAACATTACTGGGGAGTTGGTTCCAGACCCTCACAATTCTGTGTAAAAAAGTGCCTGTTTATCTAATCTCCATTTGTGACCCCTGGTCCTTGTTTCTTTTTTCAGGTCAAAGAAGTCCCCTGGCTCGACATTGTCTATACCTTTTAGGATTTTGAATGTTTGAATCAGATCGCCGCGTAGTCTTCTTTGTTCAAGACTGAATTGATTCAATTCTTTTAGCCTGTCTGCATATGACATGCCTTTTAAACCCGGGATTATTTTGGTTGCTCTTCTTTGCACTCTTTCTAGAGCAGCAATATCCTTTTTGTAACGAGGTGACCAGAACTGAACACAATATTCTAGGTGAGGTCTTACTAATGCATTGTAAAGTTTTAACATTACTTCCCTTGATTTAAATTCAACACTCCTCACAATATATCCGAGCATCTTGTTGACCTTTTTTATAGCTTCCCACATTGTCTAGAGGAAGACATTTCTGAGTCAACATAAACTCCTAGGTCTTTTTCATAGTTCCCTTCTTCAATTTCAGTATCTCCCATATGATATTTATAATGCACATTTTTATTGCCTGCATGCAATACTTTACACTTTTCTCTATTAAATTTCATTTGCCATGTGTCTGCCCAGTTCTGAATGCTGTCTAGATCATTTTGAATGACCTTTGCTGCTGCAACAGTGTTTGCCACTCCTCCTATTTTTGTGTCGTCTGCAAATTTAACGAGTTTGCTTACTATACCAGAATCTAAATCATTAATGTAGATTAGGAATAGCAAAGGACCTAATACTGATCCCTGTGGTACACCACTGGGTACCTCGCTCCATTTTGAGGTTTCTTCTCTAATCAGTACTTTCTGTTTTCTACATGTTAACCACTCCCTAATCCATGTGCATGCATTTCCTTGAATCCCTACTGCATTCAGTTTGAGAATTAATCTTTTATGCGGGACTTTGTCAAAAGCTTTCTGGAAATCTAAATAAACCATGTCGTATGCTTTGCAATTATCCATTTTCAATGTTGCATCCTCAAAAAAGTCAAGTAGGTTAGTTAGACACAATCTCCCTTTCCTAAAACCATGCTGACTGTCTCCCAAGATATTGTTACCATATAGGTAATTTTCCATTTTGGATCTTATTATAGTTTCCATAAGTATAATAGAAGTAACATATAATAGAAGTCAGGCTTATTGGTCTGTAGTTACCTGGTTCGGTTTTGTCTCCCTTTTTGTGGATCGGTATTACGTTTGCTATTTTCCAGTATGTCGGTACAACCCCTGTGTCAAGAGACTGTTGCATGATCTTGGTTAGCGGTTTGTAAATAACTTCTTTCATTTTTTGAGTACTATTGAGAGGATCTCATCCGGCCCAGGGGATTTGTTTATTTTAAGAGCTCCTAGTCCCTTTAACACTTCTGCCTGTGTTATGCTAAAGTTATTTAAAATTGGATAGGAACAGGTCCACATGTGGGGCATGTTGTTCGTGTCCTCCTTTGTAAAAACCTGTGAAAAGTAATCATTTAATATATTTGCTATTTTTTTTTCTTCATCTATGATTTTGCCATTTGTGTCTCTTAGACATTTAACCTCCTCTTTGAATGTTCTCTTGCTGTTATAATATTGGAAAAACATTTTGGAATTGGTTTTAGCCCCGTTAGCAATATTGATTTTTATCTCTCTCTTGGCCTTTCTAACTTCCTTTTTGACTTGTGTTTGCAGTTCCAAGTACTCTTTCTGTGTACTTTGATTTTGGTCCCTTTTAAACGCTCTGTAAAGTACCTTCTTTCCCTGAATATTTTTTTTAAATGATCTATTAAACCATTTTGGCCATTTTGTTTAAGATTTAGATTTGTCTACTTTTGGGATGTAATTGTTTTGCGCCTCTCGTACTACATTTTTAAAAAACAGCCATCCTTTTTCTGTGGATGTTTTCTCTATTTTACTCCAGTCTACTTCTGTTAGTCTCTGTTTCATACCTTCAGAGTTTGCTTTTCTAAAATTGTAAACCTTAGCTTTAGTCATTACTTTTGGGGTTTTAAAAAAACTTCAAATGAGACCATGTTGTGGTCTGAGTTTGCCAATGGCTCTCTGACCTCTGTTTTAGTAATTCTGTCTTCATTATTTGAAAAGACTAAATCAAGGCATGCCTCCCCTCTAGTCGGCGCCTTGACAAATTGTGTTAGGAAGCAGTCATTTGTCATTTCCACCATTTCAATTTCGTCCGTCGTGCCCCTCATCCCCCATTAGTATGGCTTCTCCTTTTCTACACGCATTTCTCATGTCATTGTATAACAGATTATTTTGCTCAGCATCTGAATTTGGCGGAATAAAGCATGCTCCTATTACTATGCCCTTTGAATTTGTGTCCATTATTCTGACCCATATTTATTCTGCATTGTTTTCTTTGTCCTGATTTAACACCTGGGCTTCAAGACTATTTCTTATGTATAGCGCTACCCCTCCGCCTCTTCTGTCCTGCCTGTCTTTCCTATATAGTGTGTACCCACTAATATTATATTCGTCTCCATCACTCTCAGACAACCAAGTTTCTGTAACACCTATCACATCGTAATTACTTGTTAGTGCAGTAGCTTCAAGTTCTAACATTTTGTTTCTGAGACTTCTTGCATTAAGATAAATACATTTAATAGCTGTCTTACCCAAGTTGTTGCCCTTGTTTTGATGTATTTATCTTTATAACTTATATTAGTCTCCCTTCTGTTTTTTTGTTTTCTCCCCCCTTCCTTTCTAGTTTAAATGCTTCTGGACCTCTTCAAGGATCCTTTTTCCGAGTAGATTGGTTCCCTTTCTGTTTAAGTGCAGTCCGTCCCACCTATATAGATAGTCCTTGTTGTAGAATGTGCTCCAATGTTCAAGAAAGGTGAAGCCTTCCTGTGTGCACCACGATTTCAGCCATGCAGTTTGATTTTGTATTTCCAGCTGCCAATATGGTCCTTTGCAAGGTGCCGGCAGTATCCCAGAAAATACCACAGTTTTGGTCTTGCCTTTTAATTTATTATTATTATTTGTTTATTTAGCAGACGCCTTTATCCAAGGCGACTTACAGAGACTAGGGTGTGTGAACTATGCATCAGCTGCAGAGTCACTTACAATTACGTCTCACCCGAAAGACGGAGCACAAGGAGGTTAAGTGACTAGCTCAGGGTCACACAATGAGTCAGTGGCTGAGCTGGGATTTGAACCGGGGACCTCCCGGTTACAAGCCCTTTTCTTTAACCACTGGACCACACAGCCTCCTAATTTCCTTCCTAGCTCTCTAAATTTGTTATGCAAGGATCTTGGTCTGTCTCTTCCAATGTTGTTTGTACCGATGTGGATGACTTCTACCGGGTCGTCTCCTGTTCGTTCTAGGAGCCTATCCACATTCTCAGTGATGTGCTTGACAGAGGCTCCTGGAAGGCAGCACACTGTTGTAGTAAGGGGGTCCAAACTGCGAACTGAACTTGCTGTGTTTCTCAATATGGAGTCCCCAACAATCATGACCTCCCTTCTTTTTGCTGCCTGGCCAGCACTGTTTATAGGGTCCTGGATGTTGTTTCTTTCATTCTCTTGATGTTGGTTTTGGTCATCTAAATGTTGAAGTGGCTCAAATTTGTTGGATGTCTGGATTTCTGGTGGTTGTGTTTGACGAAGTTTCTTTTTTTCCCTGCTATTTCGACTCTCTTCCATCTCCCTGGTGGCTTTCAGTCTGCTAGGGGTGCAGACTTCCATGAATTGTGGGTGTGCCAGCTCCTCAAGCTCCTGTTGCTGTCTCATTTCCTCCAGCTCCTTTTCTAGCAGGCTTAATCGCTGAAGCAAGTCCTGGATCGTGCGGCACTTTACACAAACTTGATTGAGCTCTGTTGGGTTTTCTAGGATTTCCCACATCATGCAGTTGTCACAGATTACTGGCTTGAAGGCCTTTTTTTTTGTGGAAGTTTAATTTAGCTTCTGCAGCTGTCAACCTGCTTTCAACTGCTTCTACCTGCGTTGTACTTGTCCACTCGTACTTCTCACACGATGTCGCTTCCACACGCTAGCGTGTTATAATTTATAATTTAAGTTTTATAACGTAGCGTGTTATAATTTATAATATAAGTTATAATTTCCACATAGCTACGTTTTAAAACTGAAAGTTAGCAAATGCCTATCGTTAAAGTGTATTGCTGTTAGTAATCCTTTCCAATTACTGATATCTTAAAATTGAAGGGCCATATAAGAACGATAAATATTGTAACTCATTTTTAGAAGGCCTTCTTTCCCCTTATCCACGTTGCTGCAGTGACATTGTAGATGCTATAACTAGTTACTGTAAATGAGATACTGTTTTAGAAGACACATTTCATTAAGTAAACATGTATTTGAATGTTTTTGAATGTTTTGAACACAATGCATTTATATTTAATTTGAAATACAAAATGTGTATCTATCTTTATTTCTAAGACACTGCACTCCTGGGTGTCGGGTGTACCAAAGGCATATCCAACACACTGTCATGTTGTATTGCTTACACAGTGTGTGTGTGTGTGTGTGTGTGTGTGTGTGTGTGTGTGTGTGTATATATATATATATATATATATATATATATATATATATATATATATATATACACGCAGCTCAGACTCTAAACGAATCAGAACAAATATGTATCTTTTTCATAACATGCAAAATACTATGGGAATAAGTGATTGATATGCAATCTTTAATTGAGTATCTGCAGAGCCATCATGTGTTTGGAATGTAATTGGTAAAATTGCTCCGTTTAAACACTATTCAAAGTAATGCATTTCAATATAATTTAGATAATTATGGAAGATATCAAATTTGTGATGAATATCACAATATGTTTTCAATTAAACATTTTCCATCAATCACTGTGTAATCAAGAGCCACAAAACCTATTTCTTCTGCAATAAGGATCGCTTGGCACCGACGTCAAAAAGCCGTTCACGCTCAGTCTGCAAAATCCGTGGCGTCAGCCACAGACTGGATGCAATCTAGCCGGGAGAAAAAGTGGGTGCGTTCACAACACTTTTTCACCGGCTAGAATGCAGCCAAAGTCTGCGGCTGACGTCACGGTCTGCGCTGACGGAGCTTGGATAGCTTTGAACGGCATGTGAACAGCAGACATGGAACAGACTGAACAGCGCAAACATGGAGGTCACCTTGTGCGAGATTTTGATTGCTGAAGAAATTGAAGCAATTGAAGTTCTCCTCTTGCTCCACGAGCTTCATTAATTGGAGTGGCGTCAGAAATGTTATATTACAAAAAAGAATTGCTAGACAGAAATAATATTTACTGCACAGAGTGGATAAATGGATCAATAAACTATTTACAGCCAAATGATCAAGAGAGGCCAGATAGTCTTCTCCTTTGTAACCTGTTATATGTTTTATGTTATGTAATATGTTTTGCACTTGCACGTTATATAATTACAAAGTAAGTTCATGTCAAAGCAATTATTGGTCTTTTAACATATGCAGACCTGGGATTACAATGTACGACTCATAAAGTTATTCTGTAGTGTAATTAACAGTTTAAAATATCTTGATTGTGGGCAATAATAAACAAGAGTAAAGCTAATAGGATTTTGGATTTGTGCATTTATTTACAATGTAACATGTGTGGGACTTTTGTTTTGAAGTATTTATTTCAGAGCACATATGGTCTGACATCCTGTTTTGTCAATGTAAATGGTTACTGATATTTAAAATGTTTACAGTCTGAGGTTTGCAAGGCAATGCATGGCAAATCTTTATCATTATTCCAGCAATGTTGCAAACATTTCAGAATATGTGGTAGAAGTGGTGTCTCAAAACACTGTGACTGATTTCAAGAGTCACTTTCGACTTACTCCAGGACAAGTTGAGGTGAGCAGTACACCACTGTGAACATATAATACACTTGCAGTAAATACATAATTCCTATGCAGCTAACTTCAAGGTACAAAATGGTCATTTCAGAATGCAATGCTTGCCTGTCTTTGGACATTAGTAAATCAAGAGTCAGACAGGTTTAATACCAGCGAATCTCTAATATGCACACATATTCATGAGGTGTGTTCCCTCATATCTAAACACCTTGCGTACACGATTTCCTGGCCCACAGGCCATGCTGTCAATGAAAATCTCACTACTTTTTGAGACAATACTGCATGTTTTGTTCATGTGAATGTGGGGCATCCTGGAAGTTGGCATGATGCTCAAGTTTTTTGCATGACAGAGGTGGCAAGAGTCCTTCAGGAACACCCACAATCTCTTCTACCAGATGATCGGAACATCATTGGTGATGCTGCATATCCACTGTCACAACACCTGTTGACCTCAGTCCGTGACAATGGACATTTAACCGTAAAACAAATGAGCTTTAACAAGAAACTATCTTCAGCTAGGATGGTGATTGAAAGAGCTTTTGGACATCCAAAACATCATGTTGTGTCCTTCACAATATCTGCTTGGAGACATTAGAGGACTTGGAGTTTGAGGAGGCTGTGGATGACAATGTACCTGAGGGTGTCAATTATTATTTATTTCTTAGCAGACGCCCTTATCCAGGGCGACTTACAATTGTTACAAGATATCACATTATTTTAAGATACAATTATATTTTTACACATTATTTTTACATACAATTACCCATTTATACAGTTGGGTTTTTACTGGAGCAATCTAGGTAAAGTACATTGCTCAAGGGTACAGCAGCATCCCCACCTGGGATTGAACCCTCGACCCTCCGGTCAAGAGTCCAGAGCCCTAACCACTACTCCACACTGCTGCCCATATAATCAACCTAGGCCCGGACCAAATCAAAACTTTGACAACCCGCTAATCTCACACTATTTCATAGCATTTTCTTTTTGTTGTATCTTATTTCTTCTACTCATAAAAAGAAAACGCTATTAAATACAGTTTTGTTAAGTGCGATTAGTGGGTTGTCAAAGTTTAGATCTGGTCCCAGCCCTAATGTTCCACAAAAGGAGCATTCTGCCATTAATAAAATAAATGAAATTGCTGCTTCAGTATAAAAAATAATATGAATTACAGTGTACACAATGTTTCTTTTCTGTACAGACTGTTAAAATGAATCTGTTTGGTTACAATGTGAGCTTTTGCTTGCAAACTGTATAATACATTGTTATTGACCAAAACTTAACTTCAAAGCTTGTCTGTGTGTTACTCCATATGTTTTAAAACCCATTTATGTAGATTTTCCCAGTCAGCTAACTGACAACATTTAAACTCATAGTCTCACACTAGTAATGTAGTGAGATATATTTGGAACAATTACCCATTAACATTGCTTATCATGGTCAGTAAACATAAGAGTCAACAGTAATATAATACCAATGAAAATAAAATACCTCTTAATATACCCATGCTTGCATAAGTGCACAGAAGAAAATACGATTACAATTCAGAGTTTATTAACACAAAGTGTACATCATTTTTGTTTTTCTTGAAGAGCAAGAATCTGGTCCTGTGTGGCTGAGATCTGATTAATGTGGAGGACATGTCCTTAATGTGGAGGACATGTCCTTCAGACACTCCAGCAATTCAATTTCTCTTTGCTCCCTTCTTTTGTCTCGCAGCATTTTTCTTCTCTTGCATTTGGCTCTCATCACATCTATCTGGATGGGACTCTATAACAGCAGCTCGTCTATGGGTGTGCTCCTCATACTGCTCTAAGAATGTATGTGTGACACTGGTTTTTCTTTTTGATGGTTTTGCTTGTGAATGAGAGGTGGATGGTGTGATGGTGGGTTCCAGGGTGGTGAGGCATGGTGTATTAAGTGTTTCAGTTTGGGAAGGAAAGGCAGTGGAGTCTGTGCAGGGTGCTGGAGGTGGTGATGATGATATGTGAGGTGCACAGGTTACTGGAGTTGTGTGTGAATGTGTAGCTTTGGATGTGAGAGATAATGGTGTCGAAAAAAATACAACCAGTTGGTGGTGGTGCTCTGACAGTATTTGAAAACCGACTGTCAATAGCCTGAAAACCAAAGGAAGAAAATGATGTCACAAGTGACAAAAATGCAGTGTCATTTATTATTACTTTCACTATTATTATTATTATTATTATTATTATTATTATTATTATTATTATTATTATTATTATTATTATTATTATTATTGTTGTAATTGGGTTGCTGTGTAAAACGTCACTGTGTAAATTGTTTGTTATTGTATTATTATTATTAGATGTATAGCTAGTGTTTCGCTGTGTAAAATTCACTGTGCGTTTGGTTTGTAATACGTTTATATATATTTGATTTATTGTCCGGATTTGAGTGTAGTGCCTTGTTATGTTTTTTCTTTTTGTCTCTCACTGAGACGCAGCTAATTGCCACTTGATGTTTGTTTATCTGTTCTCTAGTAGAAGCTGCTGTTGGAAGGCGTGGGCGTGGCTTGTGAATGGACTCGCTAGCCTGGATTATAAATTTCTCTGCTTTCTGAGCTGGAAGATACCGGAGACGTGAGGGCTTCTGTGGATTGGCCTGAAGGGGGCAGACTCGGAACAGTTACAAGTGACATAAGTATCATATTTGAATAGAAAAATCTGAGTGGACTGTGTGCATTACCTATATGTATTTTTTTTGTTAATTTGTTTTCTATTTTGTTGGGTTTTTATATCTCGGTGTGCTTTATTTTACTTGAATTATTTGTCTTATTTGGTGCCTGCTTAATTGTGATGATTATTGTAGTAAGTAAAAGAGGGACATTGTGAATGGAATTGCATTTCTCAAATAAATGAGTATTTATACTTACCCCTGTGTTGATGTTGGGTGGTCTAGGTGGCAAATCTGTATGTTGAGAACCTGTAAGCAAAGTATAGGCAAACATTATTAGTGAATACTTACCTTGGATATTTACTTGTGATATTTACATTCAAGATTTATACATAGACTCCTTAAATGAAAATCATGTATGTCAAATATGCAAAAAAAATTACAATGGACTGCTTTACTAAATAGCCATGAAAACAATTGTTATTAATGCCAAATATTTAGCATTTAGTGATGGTGGTTTCAAAAAAATACATTAAAAAATTAAGTGACCCTAACATACCTCAAAGTACTCCTTGGCCACTCTCTCTGCTCCTGTCTTTGGCTGTTTTATATGTCACCAGAAGATTGTTCCACTACAAAATTTTCTCAGGAGGAAAATTGAATCCATGAGAGAAACTTCCCCTGGAGCATGTTGAAGAATTGGACTTCATTGGAGTTGCAGAGTTCAGAGTGTAGTCTTGTCATTTCAATAAGCAAGAGAGTACTCTTAGTATTGAACTATTAATAAAGAGTTAAACATTAAAATGATTTATTATGGCAAGCCCTTGAACAGTTTTGATTAATATGGTCATGTGTTATGCTCTCCATATTACACACTGCAAAATGTAAAACTAAAGTGCTGCTGTTTCCAGTTATCTTCCAACAAAGGAGCCTGGCTAGTCGAAGACTGAGAACTGCATGCAGAGTCAACAAAGGAGCCTGGCTATTCGAAGACTGAGAACTGCATGCAGAGTCAACAAAGGAGCCTGGCTATTCGAAGACTGAGAACTGCATGCAGAGTCAACAAAGGAGCCTGGCTATTCGAAGACTAAGAACTGCATGCAGAGTCAACAAAGGAGCCTGGCTATTCGAAGACTGAGAACTGCATGCAGAGTCAACAAAGGAGCCTGGCTATTCGAAGACTGAGAACTGCATGCAGATTCAACAAAGGAGCCTGGCTAGTCGAAGACTGAGAACTGCATGCAGAGTCAACAAAGGAGCCTGGCTATTCGAAGACTGAGAACTGCATGCAGAGTCAACAAAGGAGCCTGGCTATTCGAAGACTGAGAACTGCATGCAGAGTCAACAAAGGAGCCTGGCTATTCGAAGACTGAGAACTGCATGCAGAGTCAACAAAGGAGCCTGGCTATTCGAAGACTGAGAACTGCATGCAGAGTCATCATTCCATAAATCGGGTAAAACCTGGAGAAATTAAGTTTCAATAAGCAACAGTTACCCACACATGCCATAAAATAAAATACCGTATTCCAACACAAATTTGGAAGTGGGACCAGCATGCAGAATCATCATTTGCTAAAGTACAAACAAACAAAAAAAGTAAATGATGTATCTGTAAAATAGTTATCCATATATGCATTGGTAAATGCACTGCACATACATTCTCTTGAAACACTGGGGAAGTGCTCAGAGGATGTGAAGTCTGTGCAGACAGACCATCTTCATCATGGTGAATATCCCTTTCTGTTCAAGAATTCCTCAACCTTCACAAGTTTAAGTTGATGCAAGGTCTGGAGTATGGTGAGAAAGTAAAAGCTATGAACATGCATTGGGGCGCACTGCACAGTTTGAGCTACCCTAGTCACAATAGGTTTTGACATTCAGGCTATAAAAGAATGTCATAATAAGCCTCAAAAGCAAATTGACAGACGCTGATGATTTAAAGTAATAATTTAGGGTTTAGTATATAATGCTGTGGGCTACATTGAAACCGAATGCTGCCTAACAATGAATGCAAACTTACCTTTTGTTTGCACTGTGGTATTGACCTTGAGTGCCTCAGAAAATAACAAGCTGCTGTATCCAGGGTCTAATGGGTAGTTCAGAATATATAATCAGTCAACTATATATAATGAGTTTGTACAAGCCTTTATTGTTACATATTGAAATGGCTTTGTAATCATGCAACACTCGAGGACTGTAGCTGAAAGGACTACTTTATATTTACATTTGGAGTAATGTCCATTACAAAGACAACGTTTGTCATTGGAGAAAATATATACAGAATGAAATAAAAAGCACATCAGGTGCCTTTTAAACATGCTTGAATAGTAAGTATATTCTACTTGTCAAATATTCAAAATATTTCTTACCTGATTGAATCCTTTCCTTCAGAAGATACAAGAAAACGGATGGTTGTGGTGCCATCAATGAGCTGAATTTTACTCTTCCATTCTTGAGCTATTATGTGCTTTTTCTTACCACATGTACCTTATATAAACCATTTCAATGACACAGCTTTATTAATTCAACCCATCATTAATTTAGTATGCATTGTAACCATGTAATTGTCAGCAGTGTGAAGTAGTGGTTAGGGCTCTGGACTCTTGACTGGAGGGTTGTGGGTTCAATCCCAGGTGGAGGACACTGATGCTGTACCCTTGAGCAAGGTACTTTATCTAGATTGCTCCAGTAAAAACCCAACTGTATAAATGGGTGATTGTATGTAAAAATAATGTGTAAAAAAATAATGTAATTGTATGTAAAAATAATGTGATATCTTGTAACAATTGTAAGTTGCCCTGGATAAGGGCGTCTGCTAAGAAATAAATAATAATCGTTATCCCTGTAATCTGCTTAATACAAAAGTATAGTCATTTTGTATTTTTTACACTAAATTGTTAATTATTGCTTCAAAAATGGTGGTGTATGTCTTGAATATATAGGTTATATTAAAATGTCTTATTTTACCATTCCAAACACAGAAAGGCTATATATATTTAAGTAGCTGTTAAGCATGGACTCTATGGATTGTGTTTTGTTTGACCAGTAGGTGCACATGCAGCAAGACCCACATCTTGGTTATCTTACACTTTTCAATGATTTGCTATCAGCTGTTTGCTCTGGTCCTAAAATAACTTAAAGGTTCTAACAGTTGCACCTGGCAGACTGCATTATCAACACATCATGAAAAGGCAGACCAAGTCTTAATGGGTCTCTGAACAGACTGCAGGGCTGAAATGGGGGTAGTAGTAGACTTGTATATCAGCCAGTTATGCACATTCTATGTAGTAAGATAAAGGTACACTGAAATATTATTCCATTCACTGAATCATCTGTTGTAAAAACAAAGAAAGCCAAATACATTCTAAAACCATAACTTAAATTGTTTGCTTCATAGTTTTCTGTTGTACTAAATTTTCCTTATGCACATACCAGAAGACCAAACAAGCATAGAGGAAAACATCCACAAGCACAATTGTATTATTAAAGTGTTTAACAATTTAAACTTATAGGTATCTGCAGTTTTGTTAACCATTGGAAGATTTGTTTTTTATTTGTAATAATGCAAAATACATTTACTCATTTGCTATTATACTGTTATGCACTGAACTGCAATATTAATGGCATCTGTATATGCAATGATTGTATGGCATTGTCTTTCATGTAAAGTAAAGGGCATGAGAAGTTTTTTTTTTTGTGTGTCATTCGCACCACCTGGCTAGGTGGCGACAGCACATTGAGTGATAACTGTACATGGTTGCCGAGGCCCCTCTCTGTCAGTTAGCGCTCCCCTGTTGTTTTGAAGCCACGGCTGCTCCAGCGCAGTACCCCTCAGAAAACTGCATAGCTGTGGAGAGGGGTACAGGGTAGCTCACACGGGGTAGTGCTGCATGTGCAACTTGTAATAGACGTCATCATTATATGCTACAGTCCTATCACATGATAAGGGTAATGAATTTAGGTACTAAAATGAAGTTTATTTCATAACAATAACATAACCCTGAAACCTAAGGTTCGTGGGGTATTGGCAGTTGATCACCAATTAATTCTCATAGGGTAATCACTATGTTCAGTGTTCTCCCCCTCCAATACCCTGTTTATCGTAACATGGTAGCGGTGTTGAGGGAGCATGACGTACATTACGAGTTGCGCATGCAGCACTGCCCTGCGAGAGATACATTGCGGGAGCTACCCTGCGAGAGCAACACTGTGTGAGTTACCCTGTGAAAGCTACACTGTGAGAGCTACGCTGTGGGAGCTACCCTGCGAGAGCTACACTGTGTGAGCTACGCTGTGGGAGCTACCCTGCGAGAGCTATGCTGCGGGAGCTACGCTGCGAGAGCTACGCTGTGTAAGCTACCCTGTGTGAGCTACCCTGTGTGAGCTACCCTGCGAGAGCTACGCTGTAGGAGCTACCCTGCGAGAGCTACACTGTGGGAGCCTTCGTTCTGCAGCTATGTACTCTTGGGGCTGTGCGGCCTCTGAAGCCTGCTGCTGTGTGATCTGGTGTCGTCTTTTCTGGGTGAGCTCACGCAGATGGCAAAGTTGGACAGGTTTTGCGCATAATCTGCACAGCATGATTGCCGTGAACGCACCCAGTATCAGGAACGCAGCCTCAATGTTGACAGGTATACAGCTCACTGCAAGAGTGTCATTTTAAGTCACGTGACCGGGTCCTGAGTGACTTTGAGTTATTTTGCTTAAACATCAATAGTAACCGGACAACCAAGAAGAAGCCGGGAGGTGGGAAAGGACTTAAAATACAAAGAAAAACATATGTAGCCGAAACAATTGTTTTGATAAGTCGAAATATAAAATGACCTTGACAAAATGTTTTACTGGGCAGTACTGGTACTTTCACCTCTGGGTAACACCAAAATTCAAATTCAAATTCAAAGTGTGCTTTATTGACATGACAAACATCAGCAGTATTGCCAAAGCAATTACAGTACATACCTGTAACATGTGTAACAACATATCGTACAAAAAAGATAGAATAAAAATAAAAGTATGGAAAAATACAGATTAAATAAATAAAGCAATAATATGTTTATGGAAGGCCATTCGGGTCAAAAACATGTTATTTAGTATGTTTCAAATATCTAGTACACATACTAATTTGAATTTAGTACGTGTTGGTTATTTTAATTTATACACTTACTAATTTGGTCAATCAGATCACTGAAAATTAAATAAGAGCCAATGAATTTAAAGAAAATAGGATGTGTATAAATTATCCAATTAAAAGTCTCCTTACATTTGAAATAAATAAATAAATAAATACACGTCTAGGTACCTTGTTAATATAAACAATCGTGTCACAGAAATATAAACTGAATCGTGTCATAGTCAACATTGTCCGTCTCAAGAATCGGCATAGGGTTACCAGATTTCCAGATGGAAAAATTCTTCAATTCAATGACTCCATGAAGCAATTAAAATAACTGTATATAACCTAATCGTAATTTAAACATCGGGTGTAATTATTGCAGATCGTTACAATTCACGTTTTTTTTTATTGCACAAAAACAGTTTATTTATTTAATTTATTTATTGCATTTATATAGAGCTTTTAATAAAAAAGTATCACAAAGCACTGTACAATACATAGCAGAAGAAAAGAACAAACCACAATATATATGTATAGCATGTCACACAACTGCCACAGTCAGACCATAAAAAATAACAGATTTAAATAAAGTATACACATAATAATACAAAAGCGGCAATTTTAAAGTTACATTAAAATCCACTAAGATAAGAAAGCCATTTTATAAAAGTGCATTTTTAGTCTTGACTTGAAAACTGTAACAGTCCCAGCTTCCCTGACAAACGAAGGCAGAGCATTCCATAATTTAGGAGCTCTACAAGAAAAAGCCCTACCTCCCGTGTTGCTTTTGTTGACCCTAAGAATAACCAGCAGCCCCGCATCCTGTGATCTCAGACTGCGGTTTGGAAGATACGGGGTCAGTAACTCCTGCAAATAACTAGGTGCTAATCCATTCAGGGCCTTGTAAGTTAACAGCAAAATCTCAAAATCAATTCTATACTGCACAGGGAGCCAGTGTAAAGAGGCCAATAGAGGGGTAATATGTTCACTTTTCCTGGTTTTAGTCAGAATTCTAGTGGCGGTTTTCTTTTTAGAAAATGTGGATCAGCTATTATTACCATTTCAATATGGTTGTGCTAATCAAGACACAATTTGGACTAACTTAAGCTAGGGCTAAGGAAAGGTCACGTGTGCCTGACGAATAATTACTGTTTTTCTAATTTGCATACGTTTTAAGGCCATGTTTTGTATCATTTACAACACTTCTGACAGCACATGAAGATGCCAGAGCCCAGAATGAAAGGAGAGTTTGCTTCCAAATGCTTTTTAAACCTCATTCCGTTTAGAAAAAGAAAGAGGAAGCTGAAGTGATCACAACGAGCGATCATATAACATATATGCAAGAAAAGAACACAGGAAAAAACACCACTCTGCAGTATAGCAGGCAGGTCTCAGAAATCCTGCTATGATGTCAACACGAAATGTGCTGCATATAAGTGTAAATTGGTGTGCTGACTGACCCTTACTCACGAGTATCTTTATCAGATTAAGTACCGAGCTTCAAACAGATTTTGTTTACACCTTGTATCTTGAAACTGATAACAGGACCTTTGTTGCCAGACTTTGTGTCTGTACAAGTCTGACGAATGTGAATTCCATACGAAATCTGGTAAAAATGGTGACATACTGCCAACCAGTGGACGATGGAGATGGTTGATGGTTGATGGATATGAACAAACATTCAAAATGTAGGGTATTAAAAGCCTTACTTAAATAACAAAAAAAGTAATTTATGATTCAGGGCATTGATTAAAATCGAATTAATTCATTAGAATGATAATTATTGTATGTATATGATTTATTTTGATACTGCATTGTGTGAAATCACCTCAGGACAATAGAAATGTGATTATCAAGTAAAAATGAATAACTTAGGAAAAGTTATTTCACAGAAGAGTGATTTTAACTTAATGCATTTTGTACGATGTACAATCCTTTGTTTGAATGAAGATGGGAGTTATCTTTCTGATGAAGTTATGATGTCACCTGCTTATATTCAAAACAGCCAATAAAATTACCTGATAGAGATTTTACCAATGGAATGACTAGCCAGAATTCCATGATTACTATAGAATATATATTCATATGTTCAGTGTAACTTTTGATTACACTTGAATATGAATGTAGTTTGGATGGTAAATCACAACACATTTTCATCTGACTATCCTCCTGGATCAGACTTGAGGAGAAACAAGCTGGCCTCTTTAAAAGCACACCTCAGCAGTCAGCAGATGCTCCTTTCAGCGTTCAGTAAAGAAGCTGGTGCAACGACTCAAGCGAGTTTTGTATGGCAAGCATGGAATATCGTTCGATGCCAAACGTCCTTATTCAGAATGAATCTTTTTATAAAATTGGCGTGTTGGCGCTAGACTAGAGAATGCATGTTTACATGTTATATTGCAGGTCTAACATTAATATTATATTTACATAGCTTGTGTCTCGTCATAAGAACATAAGAACATAAGAAGGAGAGAGGAGGCCATTCAGCCCATCTTGCTCGTTTGGTTGTTAGTAGCTTATTGATCCCAGAATCTCATCAAGCAGCTTCTTGAAGGATCCCAGGGTGTCGGCTTCAACAACATTACTGGGGAGTTGGTTGTAGACCCTCACAATTCTCTGTGTAAAAAAGTGCCTCCTATTTTCTGTTCTGAATGCCCCTTTATCTAATCTCCATTTGTGACCCCTGGTCCTTGTTTCTTTTTTCAGGTCAAAGAAGTCCCCTGGCTCGACAATGTCTATACCTTTTAGGATTTTGAATGCTTGAATCAGATCACCGTGTAGTCTTCTTTGTTCAAGGCTGAATAGATTCAATTCTTTTAGCCTGTCTGCATACGACATGCCTTTTAACCCCAGGATAATTCTGGTTGCTCTTCTTTGCACTCTTTCTAGAGCAGCAATATCCTTTTTCTAACAGAATTGAACACAATATTCTAGGTGAGGTCTTACTAATGCATTGTAAAGTTTTAACATTACTTCCCTTGATTTAAATTCAACACTTCTCACAATATATGCGAGCATCCTGTTGGCCTTTTTTATAGCTTCTCCACATTGTCTAGATGAAGACATTTCTGAGTCAACATAAACTCCTAGGTCTTTTTCATAGATCCCTGCTTCACTTTCAGTATCTCCCATATGATATTTATAATGCACACTTTTCTCTATTAAATGCCATTTGCCATGTGTCTGCCCAGTTCTGAATGCTGTCTAGATCATTTTGAATGACCTTTGCTGCTGCAACAGTGTTTGCCACTCTTCCTATTTTTGTGTCATCTGCAAATTTAACAAGTTTGCTTACTATACCAAAATCAAAATCATTAATGTAGATTAGGAATAGCAGAGGACCTAATACTGATCCCTGTGGTACACCACTGGTTACCTCGCTCCATTTTGAGGTTTCTCCTCTAATCAGTACTTTCTGTTTTCTACATGTTAACCACTCCCTAATCCATGTGCATGCCTACTGCGTTCAGTTTGAGAATTAATCTTTTATGTGGGACTTTGTCAAAAGCTTTCTGGAAATCTAAATAAACCATGTTGTATGCTTTGCAATTATCCATTGTTGATGTTGCATCCTCAAAAAAATCAAGCAGGTTAGTTAGACACAATCTCCCTTTCCTAAAACCATGCTGACTGTCTCCCAAGATATTGTTACCATATAGGTAATTTTCCATTTTGGATCTTATTATAGTTTCCATAAGTTTACATATAATAGAAGTCAGGCTTATTGGTCTGTAGTTACCTGGTTTGGTTTTGTCTCCCTTTTTGTGGATTGGTATTATGTTTGCAATTTTCCAGTCTGTTGGTACAACCCCTGTGTCAAGAGACTGTTACATGAGCTTGGTTAACGGTTTGTAAATAACTTCTTTCATTTCTTTGAGTACTATTGGGAGGATCTCATCAGGCCCAGGGGATTTGTTTATTTTAAGAGCTCCTAGTCCCTTTAACACTTCTGCCTCTGTTATGTTGAACTGGATAGGAACAGGTCCACATGTGGGGCATGTTGTCTGTGTCCTCCTTTGTAAAAACCTGTGAAAAGTAATCATTTAATATATTTGCTATTTCTTTTTCTTCATCTATGATTTTGCCATTTGTGTCTCTTAGACATTTAACCTCCTCTTTGAATGTTCTCTTGCTGTTATAATATTGGAAAAACATTTTGGAATTGGTTTTAGCCCCCTTAGCAATATTGATTTCTATCTCTCTCTTTGCCTTTCTAACTTCCTTTTTGACTTGTGTTTGCAGTTCCAAGTACTCTTTCTGTGTACTTTGTTTTTGGTCCCTTTTAAACGCTCTGTAAAGTACCTTCTTTCACTGAATATTTTTTTTAAATGATCTATTAAACCATTTTGGCCATTTTGTTTTAGATTTAGATTTGTCTACTTTTGGGATGTAATTTTCTTGCGCCTCTAGTACTACATTTTTAAAAAACAGCCATCCTTTTTCTTTGGAAGTTTTCTCTATTTTACTCCAATCTACTTCTGTTAGTCTCTGTTTCATACCTTCAGAGTTTGCTTTTCTAAAATTGTAAACCTTAGCTTTAGTAATTACTTTTTGGGGTTTAAAAATCACTTCAAATGAGACCATGTTGTGGTCTGAGTTTGCCAATGACTCTCTGACCTCTGTTTTAGTTATTCTGTCTTCGTTATTTGAAAAGACTAAATCAAGGCATGCCTCCCCTCTAGTCGGTGCTTTGACAAATTGTGTTAGGAAGCAGTCATTTGTCATTTCCACCATTTCAATTTCGTCCGTTTTCCCATTTTATATGGAGGAAGTTGAAATCCTCCATTAGTATGGCTCCTCCTTTTCTACACACATTTCTAATGTCATTGTATAACAGATTATTTTGCTCGGCGTCTGAATTTGGTGGTCTATAGCATGCTCCTATTATTATGCCCTGTGGAAGGGTGGGGGTATTCACTGACACGGGAGACAGAAGATTTTATTCGCAAACACCGCACAGGTGCCCAGATTTATTTATTTTACTTATTTATTTTTTCTTTAGTTTAGCCCGCAGAGGGCGTTGTTGTCCGTGGTCTGGATACTGCCGACAGTAAACCAGGACCACGGGGTTACCAACACAGGTATCCCAATCCGTGCACCTTCAAGTGCTCAAAATAATAATGAAAACAGAAGGCGAATGAAAAGGGAAAATAAAACACAGTAATAAAACTACAAACAAAAGTGCTGCTTATGCAGTGCCCCACTGCCGCTAAGCCGGTCAGCCGGGTCTCCGTCCTACACTCAGTTGTGCCTATACACTGGGGTTGGCCAGGGCTCCCGATACCTCTACACACGTCCCGGGTAAGTATTTATTTATTCATGAAAGGCTGCCCCTCAGCGGGCTCGCCTGCTCCTTGTTTCACGCTGGGCTCTTCTGCCAGCGACACTGTATTTCCCCAACACGGCCACCCGAGTGCACAACCAAGCCAGTTCTTATGGGCCGAGCAGTCTCCCAAGGCCCGCCCTCAGCCACTCAGAGAGAGGAAAGCACACACACTCTTCCCCACCTCTCCGTGTTATCGCTATGGCCGACAGGCGGATCCCACAAGACTGCTGCCCTCTACCTGCAGTAATACGGATGTGCCAGACAGTCAGTCCAGATCTCCCCTGTTACACATCCTCCCCCTCAGAATGGCACCACCGGTCCATTCGAAAATCCTACAACCCAATGCCTTCCCGAGAGAAAAAATCTGCGTTTTGATGCAGTTTCCCTGCTCGGTGGACTACCCTGAAGGCATAGGGCTGCAGGGCCAAGTACCACCGCGTGATTCTGGAGTTGTTATCCTTCATCCGGTGAAGCCATGCTAAGGGGGCATGATCCGTAATCAGGGTGAAGTGTCGCCCCAGGAGGTAGTACCGGAGTGACTCAACTGCCCATTTTACTGCGAGACACTCCTTCTCGATGGTACTATAGTTTTTCTCGCGGGGAAGGAGCTTCCTGCTGATATACAGGACCGGGTGCTCGCTTCCCCGCACCTCCTGAGACAACACTGCCCCGAGACCTGTCTCTGACGCATCGTCTGCAGGGTGAACCTCCTACTAAAATCAGGACTGCATAGCACTGGCTTGCTACACAGCCTTCGCTTCAAAGCGAGAAAGGCTCTCTGGCACGGCTCCGTCCACTGAACCGTATTTGGGGCAGCCTTCCTGGTGAGGTCTGTCAAATGAGCAGCGAGCATGGCGAAGCTCGGGGGAATGGCCTCTGGATAACGCAGTAGCATAATCCAAAATGACCAATAAGTGTGTGTATCCTGCCGCACTCCTTTCTAACTGTCCCACTATATCTTCTCCAATACGCTCAAACGGAACTTCCACTAGGGGCAATGGCACCAGTGGAGCTCGCGGGACGGCTCTAGGGCTAGGTTTCTGACAGTCCCCACAGCGTTCGCAAAAACGTCTGACGTCACCATCCAGCCCCAGCCAATAGAACCGTGTCACGAGCCTCGCTTTAGTCTTGTCCCTTCCCAAATGACCAGACAGGGGAATAGCGTGAGCAAGCTGCAGGAAATCCTCTTTAAAGGGCTGAGGAATGAGCAACTGGTGACGCACTTCCCCCGTCTGGGGTAATTTTTCAACATGGTACAAAAGGTCTCGATCAATTTCAAAGTGAGGGTACGTGGCGGCGCGTCTGGGCTCGACCACACGACCATTAACCACAGCTGCTTGATCAAAGAGCCTGCTCAGCCGCGTCGTCACGCCCTTGCTCGAGTCGGAAGTCAGGAGCGATCTAAAAATCAGCTCCGTGGCTTCCAACTCGGGATCAGGTCGGTTCTGGCGGAGGCAGCAGAGCCAGACCCCTGCGCTGACTCAGCGGCCTCCCCAGTCTCTTCACCAATCGCCCCCACCTGATACTTCTCGGACTCCCTCCATTGCCAGCCCTCATTCTTAGCGGCCCGGCGTTCCCGTTTAGTTCTGCGGGGTCTAAATCTGTGGCAATAGCAATCCGGGTCACGAAAGGGAAAGATCTCGCCAATTACTTCCTCTTTCTTAGCCAATAAGGAGGACGGGGCCGTCACAGCAGCCAACCAATTTTTAAACTGCTCGCAGTCCCGTCCCTGAACTACCGGTACCGGCAATCGAGGACACAAATCCAATTGTACTCGCGTCACCTGCTGGCCAATTTTCAGATTGACATACATTTTGGGATAAGTGCGCACATCCCCATGAATACATTTTATATGCACCTGTCTCGTTATTTGCTTATGCCCCGGTGAGATTAAGCTCTCTTGTATCAGGGACTGACTACACCCTGAATCTAAGAGAGCCTGGGTTTGTGTATCATCCACTGACACAGGAATCACAAAACCCGTCTGCTGGAGTGACTGATGGAATGGAACAGTCTTACCTGGTCGAATGACGTCACATCCCATAGCGGGGCAATCCCGGTCGATGTGGCTCACCTCCCAGCTTGTTCCACACATCAGTGAACTGGTTTCTCGCCAGGAAGCTTCAGCAGGAGGTTGAAACACAGGACCCATCAAAGGGGCTTGACGGTAGGGTGGCTGCGCGAGACCCCGGTCCAACACCGCAGCAGCCCGTGGGTGACCCCACTCTGCCCCAGTTCTCGGGCTGGGAGCTCCCACCGCCACACTCCGTCCAAAGACCTTGCTACCCCTCCCCCCCAGTCCCTTCGACCCTCCCTGGGGCCAGTAGAGGGGGTGATGCTGGTGAGGCGCGGTTTCCAGGCAGCTTAGTGGGCGTTAGTTCCGCTGCCTGGTACTGCTCTGCCAGTTGGATCGCCAACTCTAGGGTGGCGGGTGCCTGCCGTTGCACCCACACCCTCTGTTCTGGAGGCAAGCACTGCAGGAACCGCTCGACCACCACTACCTCCACCAGCCTGGCAGTGGTGGTGGCTCCCGGGTTCAACCATCCCCGTGCGTAATCCTGCAATCGGTGCGCGATGGCCCTGGGGTGTTCCCCCACAGAAAAGCTCTCCTCCCGGAAACTGCGGCGGTAGCCCTCTGGAGTAGCACCCACGCGGTTGAGGATGGCAGTTTTTAACGTGGGGTACTCCGTCCTTGCCACCGGATCCACTCAGTTGTGCCTATACACTGGGGTTGGCCAGGGTTCCCCGTACCTCTACACACGTCTCCTTGGGTACATATTTATTTATTCATGAAAGGCTGCCCCCTCAGCCGGGCTCGCCTGCTCCGTGTTTCACGCTGGCCTCTTCTGCCAGCGACACTGTATTTCCCCCAACATGGCCAACCGAGTGCACAACCAAGCCAGTTCTTATGGGCCGAGCAGTCTCCCAAGGCCTGCCCCTCAGCCACTCAGAGAGAGGGAAACCACACACACACACTCTTCCCCACCTCTCCGTGTCATCGCCATGGCCGACAGGCGGATCCCACAAGACTGCTGCCCTCTACCTGCAGTAATACGGATGTGCCAGACAGTCAGGCCAGATCTCCCCTGTTACATGCCCTTTGAATTTTTGTCAATTATTCTGACCCATATTGATTTGGCGTTGTTTTTTTTGTCCAGATTTAACACCTGGACTTCAAGACTATTTCTTATGTATAGCGCTACCCTCCCCCTCTTCTGTCCTGCCTGTCTTTCCTATACGGTGTGTACCCACTAATATTATATTTATCTCCATCACTCTCGAACAACCAAGTTTCAGTAACACCTATCTCATAATAGTTACTTGTCAGTGCAGTAGCTTCAAGTTCTAACATTTTGTTTCTCTGACTTCTAGCATTAAGATAAATACATTTAATAGCTGTCTTACCTGAGTTGTTGCCTTTGTTTTGATGTGGTCTCCCTTCTGTTCTTTTGTTTTCTCCCCCCTTCCTTTCTAGTTTAAATGCTTCTGGGCCTCCTTAAGGATCCTTTCTCCGAGTAGATTGGTTCCCTAGATTACTAGATTACACTGGCTATTATTTTATAAAGACACGTTTGGCAGATTTAGTCTATATTACATGTAGCTGCTGCAAGCAACAACAACTGAAGAGCAGCTCCTGCACTCAGGTGAAAGACCTTTAACAGACTTATTCAAAAAAACAATCGGAATAACCACTCCGATGGATTGTAAACATTATAAAAAAGTATGGGGACACTAAACTAAACTAAGATGGCATTTGAAAAAAGTAAGAAAATGAAACTTTAACTTTGAATAGTTTGAAAGTGCTTATTTATTGCACTATACTCTCCTAAACAGAAGTTAAAAAAGGAAGCTGTTTCCCATGTAGACCGTAGTCACAGTCTTTCTGACTGTATAGATGCTTTCACCTTGACCTCTGAAACTATTTTTTTCTCGAGTGCCCTCTGGGACGTGATCACACTGCTGCCACCTGTGTTCAAGCCTGCTGTGTTTCAACTGCAGCATGCTGTTCTTGTTGTTCACTTAATGTGCTTAATGTTTGTCCAAAACATTTGCTATTGCTCTGCCCCTAAGTGCTAATATATAGTAAAATGTCTTCGGGGTCATGTTACAAGTCAGACAATTGGACTAGTGGGCCTTCACAGGGAAGAAATAATAATGTGGTAATAGGCAAGTTAGTTTCTGCAAATGGTAGTTTCGTTAAAGGTGACGTTCATAGTAAATATTTCCTTTCTGGCCATTACCAGTGAGAAAAATTCCCAGCTTATAGATTCCTTTCTTTTCCAAGTGCATGTGTAATACTGGTACTTTGAAACCAAACACAGAGTTTTACAGGTCTGACCTACAGTAGGTTACCAAGTCAAGAAGTGAAAAAAACAGTTTTTATAATAGCCACACCACAACGAACTTCATTATATACACACTTCCTAAAGAAATGTTTAAATTCTAGCCTCCCCTTTAAACACATTTTAGTATTTATATACTTTACACTGTAATATTTATTTGGTTAGGTTGCTACCCTTATGACCGTTCTCCACAGTAAAAGCATAGCAAACTGTAATAAAGCATAGTGAAAGCATGGAAAAGCATAGTTAAGCACTGTAAACCTAGAGAGGTATGGTAAAGCATATTAAAAAGCATGGCAAACTGTGGTAAACTGTTTTAAATGTGAAGTATAATCATGGAAAAAATAATGGGGAAATCTGCAAAATTACTGGGTGAGCTTAGATAGGCCAAATGGCCTCCTGTAGTTTGTAAATGTTCTAATGTTTTTATGCACTGTGCAAATTTACCTTAACTTTTAACAGAGTAATGTGGGCTTAAAATATGTTTTGTTTTGAAATCAATTAGCTACTAGGAACTGGACAAGCTCTGAATGACAGCCTCTCGTTCGTAAATTTTCTTATGATCTTAATTGTTGAACTAAATGGACCAACCCAGCACCCAGTCATCTGTCCAAACTGCTGTCCTGCATATTGTGATTGAAACTGCTTTTATAATATATCACATAATCAGGGTTACCAAATCAGCACATGTCTGGAATAGGGGTTGTTTTATTGAGGGTGAAACAACAGCTGTTATACAAAGGTTTTATAAAAAGCATTATTCAAAACAGTCATGTATTTCATGTGGAAACTTATCGTATCTCTGCTCTATGCAAAACAGCATTGTGAAAGACATTCATAACATGGATAAAGACAGGCACTTATGCTTATAGAATACATATTGAAATGATGGAATCCTATCACACTATAAATCTACTACACTTTAGATAAATCAAACAGTATGTACCAAAATTCAGGCAGTTCTTTTTTTACTAATACAAAATAATAGTGAAATTGTCCATACAGCATATGCATTTTTGTATTGTATGTTTCTAAGTGTTTGGTGACTATTTCTAATCAAGTTGAAAGTGTATTTCACATGCATTCTTTGCTGTGTTGGGTCTGAGTGTAGGTGAATCAAGAATAAATCCAATGTTTATTTAAAAAAAAAAAAAAAAAAAAAAAAAATTGCATCTTTTAAAGCCATATTACCCCTTTATTTGTAATATGACGGGTCTGTATAGAACATACAATCTCAATTTGATAAGAGCCAGCCACCGAACACTGCGAAACGTTATAAGTCATTAAATCTAAATTTAAAAAAACAGAGTTGAAAAATTAACATTGTTTATACAGACCATTTGTGGTTTAAATGTTTATAATTTTTTTGGTTATTGACATTCTGAGTGTGAGATCTACACTCAAATTACAAGTGCAGTTGATGCTAAGAGGTTCCAATGGGGACTGGATATTTAGAGTAGGCCAACAAAGTGTTATCATTATAAATCAATAGTCTTCATAATATAGCCACAGACGTTTCACAGGGACCTAATGTGATATTCTGTAATGATGAAATCAATGGGCAGTTCCAAGGTGATATTCTGTAATGATGAAAGCAATGGGCAGTTCCAAGGTGATATTCTGTAAAGAGGAAATCAATGGGCAGTTCCAAGGTGATATTCTGTAAAGAGGAAATCAATGGGCAGTTCCAAGGTGATATTCTGTAAAGAGGAAATCAATGGGCAGTTCCAAGGTGATATTCTGTAATGAGGAAAGCAATGGGCAGTTACCATTCCACAGCAGCAATTCGTTTAGCTTTGTGACTTTCCAGACTTGAAGTAACTCCCATTAAATTTACACAAATAAAACCATCAGCTAAGTAATATAATTCAATGAGCAATATTTTCAAAGAGTTTCCTCCTTCTGTAACTCCTGTGAAACAAACACCTTGAGATAGCTTAAGAGAACCTGGGTTATATTCCTTGGTTGTGTAATTCTAGTTTTATAAAATGAATAGGCGTTTTACCTCGTTCAGAAAACGTAAAGAGTTTAAAGGGTGGGGCAAATGCTTTGCAAATATGGCCCAGTGTATCTTAATCACTTTTAAGCTGCTAGTTAAGTGTTAAAAAATGGAGTAAATATGGCCCCTTAAAACTGATTGTAAAAATCACATTTAAACCTATTAACCTTTTAACTATGAAATGAAATGAGTCAATTTCACAGGTGCGCGCGGGCCTATTTAAATGGCAGTTTTGTTCACATTTTCAGATAGAAACAAATCTGAATCAAGATGGGCCACCTCAAAACTAACAGAGGAAACAGAGGGGAAAAAGCAGCCTGAGTCACAGCTCCCACCCTCTTTGCTAATTCAGATGCACAGCCTGCTTCCAAAAATATCAAGTGTTTGTTCAACCTTTTTTCAATTCCGATTTTCTTCAAAAAGTATATTTAAATAGTTTTTGCTTTAAAACTTTAAGACATAATTAAAATTATATATATATATATATATATATATATATATATATATATATATATATATATATATATATATATATATATATATATATATATATATATATATATATATATATATATATATATATATATATAATGTAGGTCTTAATTAACATCATGTAATCAGAGAATCTACAAAATGATATCACAAAAGTCTACTGGAAGTCATAATAGTAGTACAGTATTTTATGTTAGATTTCAATTTTTGGCAGTTTTTCATATATGAAAAACTACAAAGCGGTATATAATCCAATATGTTAACATAACATTATTCAACAGGTTTCATTCCACTTTATGAAGCATAATTAGTTAATTCTATAAGGTGATGCAACACTTTTGGCCATAGCTGTAATGTGTTTTTTGTAGACGAGTCAATGTTTATTTAAGACTTTTGCAATATATTTTAAACACATATCACGCTTACTAAAGTAAAGGTAAATGTGCACAGTACATAAGAACATTAAAACATTTACAAACTACAGGAGGTCTCAAGTATCCTAGTGTTTCTGGCTCAACGTGACTAGGGAACCCATTCCATGCCTCTGTCCTACATTTATTTCCACTTCATTTCCAGCTGTGTTCTCTGCTGTACTTAGAAACCAAGACTAGAGGAAACGGTTGGAAATTATCATATTATTTTTATTTCTAGTGGGCCATTTGTACTTTTTATAATCCCTTGTCCTTTTATAAAAGCATATCATACAGACATGCATACAAACAGACAGTCACAATGCATAAACAGACATAATGAAAATACCTATTTTCAGTGCAGATTAGTTTTGTGTCTTGTGACAGGCAGTCACATATTCTGCAGCTAGTCCTCTCCTAAAAATATTTGTAGTTTTTCAGTTGTTGTGAGGTGGGTGAAATCCCTCCTGTGACTCGTGAATTTGGGTATGAATGTGTCCCTGAGCCGCTTGTATTTGGGGCAGTGCAGCAGGAAGTGGAGCTCTGTCTCTATGAGGCCTGGCTCACAGCACTCACACAGTCTCCTCTCTCTGGGTCTCCAGGCGGCTCTGTGTCGACTCATCAATTGCTAAAGTGTGGTCGCTCAATCTGTATTTGGTGAGTGGTTGTTTTTGGACTTTTAACGCTGACCCCTTCTCCCTTTGTCTAACTCATCTCTGGACCATGCTTTGTGATTCACCAGCTCTCTGCTTGTAGACATTGCCATCCCTAACCTCAAGTTAACTACAAGGTTTATATATTGGTCACAGATTTCCCAAAGGTACCCGTTTAAAGAATTGTTTATCAGAACCAGTCAAGGGTGACAAGCACACATTTGACATGTTCAGTTTCAGTATGTTTAGTTCTGCAAAGCCCTCAATGCAGAATACTGTATTTTATTCCGTGAATTCAGACGTAACTGGCCTTTATGGGTGCTTTTAGTTCCATACTACCTCAATATATGCTTAGTTGAGCAAAAAAAACCACGGAAAATTACAAGAATTTACAAACCAGTTTCCTGAATGTGTTGAAGTATTTGTTTTTTTTAGGCAATCAGGCTGTTACAGGCAATTTTAATAAATTCACTATCCATTTCCAAAACATGACTATCATCTTTAAATTTATAGAGCTCCTTTCATAACAAAGTTCTGACCAGGAGCTGTAGGTTTTACAATAATAACTGACTCTCTTTAGCCTAGAACAAGGAAGAATTATTGAATGATTGAAGTCTTTAAAATCTTAAAATGCACTACCCCTAACCCCTAAAACAAGGACCAGACAATACAGTTGGACATGGAGATATACTAAGTACAGAGGGAAGGAGACACTTCTTCATACAGAGTAGTGAGGGTATGGAATGGGTTACTGTGACAGGATGACAGAGGTTGAGACTCAGAGACAGTGTGAAAAGTTCAAAAATAAAGCTTTTTAATACACAAAAATACAAAATAAACAGGCACGAGGGCCAAACAAAAAGGTTTCTCAGACACAAAATAAACACAAAATGAAACTTACACAAAATAAGGCTTCCAGGCTAGGCGTTGCCTTCACTGGATTGCAAAAAACAAACAAAAAACAACACACACAGAAAAAAACCACTCTTGCTCCCTCTCCTTGTAGAACTCTCCTCTTTCTGAAACTCTCCCCCTACTGGGAGTCTGAGGCCTCCTTTTATGCTAGATGGCTGGGTGATCATTGAATAATTAATTACTTGACTGCTCCCACCTGACGCAATCAACCTGGGCAGGGAGGAGAATTTAACTCCATCCCTTCCAGTATTTCCAAGGACAGAGCCCTGCTTTGCCACACACCTCCCCCCCACGTACAAAGTACGCAGGCCATAATCTGCCAAACTCCCCCCTTTGAACCCAAGCCCTCCCCCAAGAGTCCCCTTATGTCCCTTGGGTGGGCTATTTCAGCAGGCGGTGGTGGGCGAGGTTGATGTCGAATCCCCCAAGCTTTCTTCAATAGCGGGGGCCACGGACCTTCCAAGCACGCGAACGCTGGCAGGGAACCTGGACCCTCCAGCAGGAGCAACGCTGGTGGCGCCTCTAATGGCGGAGGCGGGAACGGCGGCCCGTCTCCCTCTGGTGGCGGAGGCGGGAACGGCGGCCCGTCTCCCTCTGGTGGCGGAGGCGGGAACGGCGGCCTGTCACGAACAGCAGGCGGAGACGGCTGACCCTCAGGAACAGCAGGCGGAGACGGCGGACCCTCAGGAACAGCAGGCGGAGACGGTAGACCCTCAGGAACAACAGGTGGAGATGGTGGACCCTCAGGAACAGCAGGCGGAGACGGTAGACCCTCAGGAACAGCAGGCAGACCCTCAGGAACAGCAGGCGGAGACGGCGGCCACTCCAGCAACGGCAGTTCCAGCTCCTCCAGTGGCAATGGTTCCAGACACTCCAGCATTGGCGGTGGTGGCTGTGGCCATTCTAGCTGCCTCTGAAGTCTGGCTGGCACCTCCTGCCGTCGCAGTCGGGTGCGCCTCCCCTGAGCTCCTATCAGCAGCATGTGCAAGGGCTGCTGAGGGGCTTCAGCCTTCTCCCCTTCCGGCTCTCGGGTCCGTGGCTCCTCCCCTTCTGGCTCTCGGGTGCCTGGCTCCTCCCCTTCTGGCTCTCGGGACGGCAGCTCCACCCCCTCTGGCTCTCGGGATGGCAGCTCCACCCCCTCTGGCTCTCGGGACGGCAGCAGCAGGGGAACCAGCAGACATGCTCCCTCTGCTGGTGACAGCGATGGAGGCAAAACCAGCAGGTACTCTCCTTCTGCTGGTGGAGGTGGGAGCGACACACAGTCCTCCCACGGCGGTGGAGGCGGAACCAGCAGGAACTCTCCCTCTGCTGGTGGATACCTGGACTGTGGACGTTCGGCCTTCCCCCTCTTGGGCTCTGGACGCACCGACTCCCCCCTCTTGGGCTCTGGACGCACCGACTCCCTCCTCTTGGGCTCTGGACGCACCGACTCCCCCCTCTTGGGCTCTGGACGCTCGGGCTCGTCCCACTCAGGCGCAGGACGTTCGGGCTCCTCCCACTCAGGCGCAGGACGTTCGGGCTCCTCCCACTCAGGCGCAGGACGTTCGGGCTCCTCCCACTCCAGGTCTGTGTCCTGTAATACCTCCGGGCAGTGGTGCTCCTCATGCCCGTACTGCATGCATTGGGTGCACCACTCCTCTTCCTCCCATGTCTTCCTTCCTCTCTGCCTCCTCCTCCCCTCTGTTTGGGGGGGGGGCAGATGGCCACTGTATGCCCCACAGCCGGGGCACAACTCTGCCGCAAGCCTTTTTAAAAACAACTCCCAGTCGTCATCTGCCTCCTCCTGGGCCAGGGCATAGGAGCATCCTGCCCAGTTGTGGCCGTAGACCTCGCAGCGCACACACCTGTCCGCTGGTGGCACCTCTGGGCAGGATCTCCAGCGATGGTCCTCCTTCCCACACCAGGAGCACCAGGGGAAAAGGCTGGCTGGGTCCTCCAGCTGGGGTGGCAGCAGCTTTTGATGCTGCTGCCACTGCCTGCTTCTTCTGCCCATTTTTTTTTTTTTTCAAAACTATAAAAAAAACTAAAAAAATACTGCCCTAAGCCTCCAGGTGGCGTTTTCCCGTTTCTGACATCAAATGTGACAGGATGACAGAGGTTGAGACTCAGAGACAGTGTGAAAAGTACAAAATAAACCGGCACGAGGGCCAAACAAAAAGGTTTCTCAGACACAAAATAAATACAAAATGAAACTTACACAAAATAAGGCTTCCAGGCTGGGAGTTGCCTTCACTGGATTGCAAAAAACAAACAAAAAACAACACACACAGAAAAAACACACTCTTGCTTCCTCTCCTTCTAGAACTCTCCTGTTTCTGAAACTCTCCCCCTACTGGGAGGCTGAGGCCTCCTTTTATGCTAGGTGGCTGGGTGATCATTGAATAATTAATTACTTGATTGCTCCCACCTGACACAATCAACCTGGGCAGGGAGGAGAATTTAACTCCATCCCTGCCAGTATTTCCAAGGGCAGAGCCCTGCTCTGCCACAGTTACCTAGTCATGTTGTTGATGCTGAATCACTGGGATCCTTTAAGACCCGACTTGACAAAGTTTTTAGACCAATCAGCTGCAAGGAACCGGACAAGCTTAGATGAGCCATTGTCTCGTATTGTTCTTATTTATTTATTTATTTATTTTAAATGATGTTCTTATGTTCTTTTAAGGGTCCAGTCTAGTCAAATAAATGAACCCACAATAATACATTATAAATTAATAGAAAATTCCACATTAAAGAAATGTCTTTAAAATGCAGTTGTGTCACCTTTAATGGAACGACCATTGGATATATTTGTAGAAATAAACTTGCTAGCATGGTACAGTATGGTGCTATCTTTAAACAATATTCTCTTTTAATATCACATCCTACAATGCTAAGCAACACACTGAACACTGAAGCTATTTAAATAAGGATTTGAAATGAATTAGAAGTAGTAAAAATGGCCTTCAAATGAACAAAATTGTACAAGTGGGCCAACAGAATTCGACATGGACAAAACAATAATGTGGCAGCAGTCAACTCATCTCTGCAAACAAACCCTATATGTATTATAGGTGAACTGACTTCCAAATCTACTCTGCAGTGCAGCACTTTTCCAGAATTTACATTTTGAAATCTGCCACATGAAGATTACTACAATATGCTTTGTTATAATGACTCATATTTCTTATTTATGAAACAATAAAAATATAATTATACAGCTTAGTGAGGTCCAAACCTCTATCAACTAGGACATGTTTGAGCTGTTGCAGAATACTGTAGTGTGGGCTTTGCTGGTGCACAGGAGATCAAACTGAGAGTGGAGGGGAAACCCCAGGAAATGAGTTAACATGGCCATACTCAAATCCACACAGTACTAATTGAGCTGCTGTGCAATGTTGGCTGCTTTGAGGAGAGCACATACACCACACGGGCGGTTAGCTTCTTAAAGGTAAGTCCTGCTGCGCTGCACTTTTCACTTTCCAGTTGCCAGTTGCAAACACACATTTTAACTTTTCAGAAAGGATCCTTTTGTTGTCAAACAAACAATGCTTGTGTATAGCTCTTTGCATGTACTTATATTTAGTGATCAGATTGTACAGTTATTGTGCTCGATTTTAAAGGCCCTTTCTTTTGAGATTGTCAGGCTATTTCAAGCTCAGTAAAGAGGAGTCCTGAGGAGTATTGTCTGGTTTTGATTTTTATGGAATAAATTAGCTCTTTATTAGAGTATGGTGGTGGATGATGTTTTTCTTGAATACTGCAATTTTAATTTTAAACTCTAATGCTTTAGGTAATCAATGATTAGTGCCAAACCGTGAAACCAGAGACAAAAGTAACAAGCCTTTAAAACAAGTTATTAAAGTCTGCTAGCTTGAATAGAATATTTGAAATGGTGGACAGATTTATATTCTGTGCTGTTAGTTTACCTTTGTTAGGTAGGTTCCAATTGAATGCCAGACATTATCAAAGTTTAACAACGTAGCATTCTGGATATTTCATATGCAGTGCATTGCTCAATAAAGTAACAAAATTTAAACTTATTGGTGATCTCTTCATCTACAATATAATTCAGGTGAAATATATCAGACCATATTTTCAGAGTGTTTACTCCAGTCTTTAAATAACTTATTTTTTGAAAGACGTAAAACACCTGTTCATTTTACAAAACTAGACCCAAACAACCAAGTCGTATCTTTTAAGATCTCAACCTTGAGGTGTTTTGTTTTTCATTTTGTAATATTAACATGATCTTTTCACCTTTCAGTTAATTAAATAATGGAGACATAGGTATACAATATCATTTAGTAATAATGTATGCAATTCATGGATCATCTGTACTGGTGAATATACATTTGCCCTATTTATTATATGCAGATTCAAGCTACCTATTTGAAATCCTTTCTATATCCTCCATGTGAATTGGGTTGGTGATATTAAAGGGAGTCAGAAGCATTACTCTGAACACCATTGAGCTTGCATGGAAACTGCACTCTCCTTTTTCAATTCATAATAATCCATGACTGATCCTATTTGACAAGTACATTTTCATATTTTATTATATTGTAGTGTCATTTAGTTTTTAACACATGCATTTATTGGGATAGCTTTTGCAAGGTGACCGTTTTATCCATTGGTGCTATGCGGCTCAAACCTCAAGCTATCCTGAATTGATTTTAAACATGTAGTAGTCAGCCAATCAGAAGTCGAGATTTTATAATTGTAAACATGCTTTATTAAAATATTGCTTTTGTCATAGTGTTTGTAAATATTATTTTGAAAGAGAAGAATAAACTGCTTTTAGTAACAGCTGAATAACATTTAATGATCATCTTATATACTGTTGTCATATGGTAAGGTAGAGCACATGGGATGATAGTAATATTTCATGGAATGCTTATTTAATTAAACAACAATAAGACGTAATGACTAAAATGCTAACCAATAGGACACAGAGACAGTCACAGGCCGGCTGTAAAGATTCTGTAAAGAATCTGTAAAGATTCTGTGAGCTCCCATTATACTTTCAGACAAGTAAATACATAAGAAAGCCAGTGAGATGCTGACAAGTTTGGAAATGTGGCTGGGCACGGGAATAAATTTGGTTTGAAGGAATATTTCCTTCAGTGAAAAGAACTGGCTGTCAGCCATGAGAGAGAAGGCCAAGTACTTCTGCCAGTAAACTTCCTTCTGTTGCCACTTCTCTGATGAGATTGCTTCTGACCGCTATTTAGGATCAAGGAGCATATTGTAAGAAGGAAAACAGAGTTGTCGTTTGCTTGTAAGAAATTAAACAACTTTGTAACTACATGTCTTTTACAATGTCACAGAACAAAAAACGTTTTCAAGAAATAAAGTTGATTCCATTTTATTCAAGTTGGTAAATTATTATTAAAAAAATAAATAGCTTTTTCAATTAACTTAGTTAATTGTCAAATAACATTTTTGAATAATGTTTACATACAGCATAAAGGCAAAGGCATTTTATATCACTTCGAATGGGCAGAACATAACTGGGGATAATTAACAGTGTTGACTTTATCATGAAAAACCTCAGACATAATATAATAAACAATATGAACATAATTTAGATATTTTATTTAATCAAATAAATTACAAAAGTCTACCGAAAGCCATAATAGTAGTACAGTATTTCATGTTAGATTTTGAAATGTCACATTTTTCAATTTTTGTTAGTTTTTCATTAAGTATATGGAAAACTACAAAGCGGCATGTAATTCAAAATGTTAACATTACGTTATTCAGCAGGTTTCATTTGACTTTGTGAAGCAAAATTAGTTAATTCTATAGGGTGATGCAAAACTTTTGACCACAGCTGTACAGTCTATTAGACAAATTGTAAGAAGTAAAAACATAAGAAAGCTGTAACAATTCTCTATTGTACTACCGTACTTTTATTTAGATAATTTCAATACTGTACAGAAATGTACTGACATGGATACCCCCTTATACAAGTTTACCATGGTATTTTTGCAGTATTTTTTTGCACTTTTACCACGCGTTTCCCATGGTAATACCATGTATTAACCATCATTTACCCTGGTTTACCATGTTAATTAATACACTTTACCATACCTCACTGTTCTTTACATTACTTTGCTATGCTTTATTACTCTGCTATGCTTTTACTATGGTAAACTTTTATAAGGGCTGCCTCATCTTATGCTGTTATTTTAAGTGATATTAGGTGGAGTGTAAATCAGTCGTGAGTGATATTAACCGGAGTGTGATATTATCAGGAGCTTGGAATATTAGGTTATTGTATGATTTTTAAATCATTGAATGTACAGTATATTAATATTCCTAGCAAATGAATTGCCTTAGCCACACTGTACAATTATTATTATTATTATTATTTATTTATTTATTTATTAGCAGACACCCTTATCCAGGGCGACTTACAATTGTTACAAGATATCACATTATTTTTTACATACAATTACTCATTTATACAGTTGGGTTTTTACTGGAGCAATCTAGGTAAAATACCTTGATCAAGGGTACAGCAGCAATGTCCCTCACCTGGGATTGAACCCACAACCCTCTGGTCAAGAGTCCAGAGCCCTAACCAATAATCTAGATATAATGTCTTGAACTGGAAGGTAATATGAATTGCAACATTTTAAACCCACTTTTTCAAACTGAAAAGACCATCTGCTTCTTGTACAGTAGTGCATAGGAAGCTGTGTGGTCCAGTGGTTAAAGAAAAGGGCTTGTAACCAGGAGGTTCTCCAGTTCAAATCCCACCTCAGCCACTGACTCATTGTGTGACCCTGAGCAAGTCACTTAACCTCCTTGTGCTCTTCTTTCGGGTGAGACGTAATTGTAAGTGACTCTGCAGCTGATGCATAGTTCACACGCCCTAGTCTCTGTAAGTCGCCTTGGATAAAGGCGTCTTCTAAATAAACAAAATAATAATAGGGAGAAGAACAGTCTTATCAGAGAAGGGCAACATGAAATCCTACAAAGATATGCATTAGGAGGTGAAATCACTAAGCCTTGCCACAGCACTGTCTATGAAGAACTGGATCGATATAGCAGTGTGCATATGTATTATTTATATACCTACCTGCATGAAGACCTCAGTAATCAGTGATGTAGAAACAACAGGCACTCATGTGTGAAAATGTTAGACCACTTTGTGCTTTAATTAGGCATCTTAAACAACTTCTGAAAAGTCTTATGCATTTTACCATTTATGGCTATGTGTTCCTTTTCTCTTACTATTTTAAATGAATGTGTGGCTTATTAAAGTCATTCATTAAATTAGACAATCACTAATGTGCCTATTTTGACAACTTTCCAAGATTTTCAGTTACAGTGGTTTGATTTCATATGCAAACAAATCAAAACTACAGAAGCAATGGGGCGTTCTAATAAACTTGCACACTGCTATAGTGGTTCATGAATGCCGATCATCTACATCTACAGAATATTTTCTGGAATGTTTCAATAAAAAAATTTAGAAAATAGTTTTGATGAAACTTGGTGCAGACCTTTTTTTAAAGTGGAGTAACAGGGTGCATGAAGGTCATGGTGCATCCATGCCTATGTAGAATCTATCTTCAGAAAGGCTCAGTGAATTGCAATGCATTCTTTATCGGAATCTATCTCAAGACAACCTACTCTTATAAAAGTTTTCAAACTGTAATAAAGCAAAATGAAAACTAGGTAAAGCACACAGTAGGTAAGCATTGTAAAGCACAGAGAGGCATGATAAAGCATATTAAAAAACATGGAATACCGGGGTACACTATGGTGAATGCATGGGAGAAGCCTGGGAAAAGCACGGGGTAATTACCATGGTAAACTTTTATAACAGTATTTATACATGATTTCTGGTTTGGTTAAGCTATTTTCAGAACTGTGAGCATACATTTCAGTACAGTGTGTACAAACATGACATCATGTAAAATACAAAAATAAACAAATAATGTGCAAAGGATATAAACATATACAACAATAACAATGGCTATGAAGCGGCACGTTTCAAAGCCTTCATTAGGTAAAATCATTCCAAAATCTTCAACGCAAAGGTGGACTATTTGGTCTCACCAATGTGGTAAGGCCATTAAAAAGAAAATAGAATGTTACACTATACAATGCCCTAGTTAGACCCCACCATGAATACTGTGTGCAGTTTAGGTCACCTCACTATTTAAAAATCATTGCACAAGAGTTACAGGTACAGAAAAGGGCAACTAGGCTGATCCCAGGACATAAGCTAAGAGGAAAGGTTAAAATAATTAAATCTCTTCAGCCTAGAAAAAAGAGGGGACTTGAAGTTTATAAAATAAAAAATGTTTTAGATAAAGTTAGAACAGGAGGGTACAAATGGAAGCTGAATGAAAGTTTAGGAATCACTTTTTTGCACAGTAGTAGGATTTAAAACCTGTTTTTTGCCCTATAAATTAGATGCCCCTAATAAGCAAGGCTGGATTAACCCATCATGGGGTCCTAGGCAAACATACACTTCTGGGCCCCTATCTTCTTATATGAATAGCAACAAATATACGATTATATATTATATATATATATAATATACTCACGCTCTACCGATTTGCAAAAGGTATCATTTTCGTTTTTAAGCTATTATACAAGGTTTTGATCAGAAACGGTCAATTATGGTTATTAATTGTTAGCTAGGTTTTACATTTTAGTGACATACTATATCCTAAAGTGTAAAACTATTTTTGGAATGGTACACAAATAGACTGCACATTTATAAAAACTGATCTATTCAGTAATGGAATGCGTATCCTAATGTTAAAAGGGTTATGTTTGTGTTGTATTGTTATTTCATTTGTATTACACACAGTACATGGTGCTGTAGAATTTTTGACTGGAATGTAAGAGCAGGAAGGAGGAACATAGTGTGTCAATGCAGATATTGTTTGAGATGTTTCTGTATTGGGCCACAGCTGTGGATGGAACAGAGAGACGTAACACCGTAGTAAAGTGTTTAGAGAGAAGGAAAAAGAACAGAGAGAAGCATGCCAGCAAAGCTGTAAGTGAAGCCAGCTGCTTAATAAACGCGTGTTGTTTTTAGTTGTATCAAGTTGCCTAAATCATTATTAAAAGTAAGCGGCAGTGAAACACATAGAAGGAAATTGATGTTCTTTGTTTGGTTGCAGGAGGCACCTGGGCTTTAGGACGACCGGTCTAGTTTTGTGTACTTGCATTTTTTTAGGTCTTATTTACTTCTTATGGTCATATATGTACACATTTGCAGACAGGATCATTTGCTTTGTCGGTTTAAAGCTGGTGCTGTTTTTAACAGCAGTCTTGGTGCTTAGAATTCCATTCAGAATGTCTGTAGACAATTGATTTATTACCTTTTTACAAGGATCATCTGAGAAAAAAACTTGTTATAATTCTGCAGTACTGTGTGACAAAGTCAACAAATGGCAACCTTGGCAAGTGTAGGAAACATGGCTCTCCGCTAGGTGTAGCCAAGTGCGCAATTTTGTGCTAGTTTTCATCAGCTCCCAAATCCCGTTAAGATCCTTCAAGTCAGTCACTTTTTACTGCATAAATTCCACCTAGGCTATACAGCATATTTCCAATAACAAAAAAGCATTGCAAGCTGGACGATGTCAGCTCGCTGTGCTTTGGCTGCTTGGTTGAAGAATGCATACCAATTTCAGCACAGTAGTGTTAATTGGCATTCTTCTTTTGATGCTTTTCACTGCAATCACATAAGGTGTAGGTGTATGTCATTCGAGCTGATTGGGAAAGCCGCAAGCAATACAAAATCTACCATATTTATTTCGATTCAAAATAACTGACTTTTTTATTATTATTTATTTATGTTTTAATGTTAAAATGTGAATTTTATTTACTGACTGCCCTTAATGGACATTTGGCACTCTTAAACCAAATGCAGTTTAAGGTGCCTTACTTCCCAATCTTCAACACAGCAAAGGCAGTGAGCTTTCCTTGCTTTCCTATTGATCGGAGGAGTTTTTTGACACACTTCGTTAAAGAAAATGCTCTTTCTCCAGGGTCGGGGATAATGTTTTCGGCGGTTCGGGGCTTTCTGCACAGATTTGTAAAAATATTTCTAATGCCCCCCATTGCCGCTTGCATTCTTCTTCTTCCTGTTTCTTGTGTTTATGCTTTGCTGCCCATGAAAGAGACATTGTTTGCTGTATTCAAGCAAAACCAAATTTACTAACCTGGAATTTACTTCTGTCACCGCGCAAAAGTGTGCAAGACAAGTTCCAGGTCAACCAGTTTAATTTTGTTTGAACACAAGTGAGATACACTGCCTGAAATGTCAGTGAGTGAAGTTCTTCCATTTTGCACGCAATTCTGTATCTGTTTTTTTTTTTTAAACTTTTCGTTTTGGGCCCCGCCCATGATTTTGGGCCCTAGGCACGTGCCTAGTTTGCCTGTGCATTAATACGGTCCTGCTAATAAGGGCGAATGGTGTGTTAACAAGGGACATGCCTTGATGGGCTGAACGGCCTCTTCTTGTTCCCAAACTTTTCTTATGCTTTTACTATTTTAATGATCTAAACTGTGGCACTGTATAGCCCAGAGAAGTGTGCTAAAGCCAATTTAAAAATGGTAAAGTATGGTTAATGCAGTACTGTACTTACTGTAAAATGACTGTGCACATTTACTGTAGTAAGCTCTTACAAGGAGACCGCGAATTGATTATGACTCTGAACGGCCATGCTGTACATAGTCTCCTAATGCTTCTCTTTTAAACCGTGCTTGTTTTGCAGACACTGAAAATCCTTGAAGCAATATGGGATCCTGCCAGGACAGTGAATACTGGGACAGCCTTGTACGAACATGCATTTTGTGTAAAGATATGTGTGACCAGCGCATTATAAAAGCTAAATGTACACCGGTTTGTGGTAGGTTTGACTTTTCTCTTAAATTAACCAAATTTATAAAGAACTCCTCAGCACCCCCTATGCTAAACTCAGTTTCTTTAAAAAATAACCTTCTAGAAAGAGATGAAATGTGTTAACATTTGCATGACCTCCCAAAGGTTTAAAAAAGCCATTCTTCGTTGTTTATATGTTCCCCTGTTCTGGAGCAGCCCTTCAGCTGCCCTGACAGTCCTTTCTTTATTTATCATAGAGGCTGTTGATGTAAGATAGGATTACACAGTGTCTATGCGCTCTCAGTGTAGTACATGAACCACAGTCATTTCCTTTGAGTAGACGGAGCACACACAGTCCACACTGCTGTGTTAGATTAGCCTCCAGAGAGCGGTTAAATAAAGAAGCCGCTAGCTGCCACTGCGCTGCCCCTCGGTATTGTTTCTACTCTCGCTTCTCTTTTCAGAGGCTCTGAGGTGCACAAATACAGCTGGCAGTTACTATGACACGCTGCTGAGGAAGTGCATCAGCTGTGCAGAAGTGTGTGGGCAGCACCCGGTGCAGTGTGGAGCTGCCTGTCAGGGTGAGTCAGCATCGACAGGGTCCTCTGAACACAACTAAACAAGATCACTGCAAATACATAACATGTGGCCGTTAAAATAAAAGCAAACACTCCCCATTGAGCTGTGCATATTTATCACATATAGAGGATTTTGTTACTGTCTTAAACATTGAGACGATCCTATACGTGACTCACTAGCCACTCCCACCTCTGCAAGCTTAGTGTTCTATTGGAGGATAATCAACACACACATCCCTCTTATTAATGTGGCCATTAGGAGACCATTCACACTTTATCAATCAGGGGTGGAGTCCACACACCAAAATGATACAAATATGTCCAAAAACATTCCAACATTTTAAAGACATTGAAAAAGACTGTCATTGAATATTTCTACATTCAAAATGTATTACAAACGTTAAACATTTTCCCAGAAGAATTTATTCTAATTTCTGTGATGGCTGTTGTCAGTGGAAATGCCTTAGGAACAGGGCCGTCGAGAGCGTCATGGGCCACGGGGAAGGATTGGTATGTCCCACTGTCCCGCTCCCCCCTCTCCTCCGCCCCCCACATTAAACTAAAATCTGTGATTGGTCCTCTCTTTAAACCACTCTGTATACACGTTCCGCTTATGTTCCCATTGGCCCGAAGTGTTCGGCCGAGGACCAATGGGAGGTGTGTGTTGCTCTTCCCTCATCTACATATAGGGGGAGCTAAGCCTATGGGTTGTTGTTGTGCTGGTGTCATGGTTGCTGTGTGCCTCGGTGTGAATCCTGTGTTGCTGACAGAGCTGTGGTTTCTGGTCTGGGTGCTGAGAGAGTGTCCAGAGATATAAATAGAGAAAGGACTTGAAAAAGGAACCAGCGTCTCTGTTTTCTGCCTCCTGCGAAACGCTACAATACTATTTCCATCAGCACAGCGATTGCCCAAACATTCGCAAACTACCAGCTGGGAAAGTGTGACTTAGACCTGCACAGATTCTGCTTCATTATACATGCCAGGGACATTAAACTTAATTAGAAACCAGAACTGCTACACATCACAGTAGTGGTGTGGAGTAGTGGTTAGGGCTCTGGACTCTTGAACGGAACCGCTGAAACCCTGCTGCCACCTGCGAATTAGCGATGATACAACAAGTCCTGACCGGAGCAACGATAGTTTGCATACACACTTGTGATGTAGTTGTTTGCATCACAGATCACACACTACTTGCACGCTGACAGAATAGGTCCCCTTACGATTTACGTAGACGTGCCTATTATGTGTTGGTGCGTGTACTTTAGTACCACAAGCAAACAGTGTGCTCTCCGCATGTCTCCTTCCAGGACAGCCTGAAGCAGATGTCAGTGATTGTTTGTCAGTAGAGGCAAAATTGCTGCATCCATTGTCTATCAGACAGGCTCAGAAAAGACAGATGACATTTAAATATTTGAGGACGTCTCCTCCTCCACTCTTTGTCTGGCCACGTAGAAATTATTATTTATTTATTTATGTATTTATTTATTTCTTAGCAGTAGTCCTTTTCCAGGCAACTTACAATTGTTACAAAATCACAGTTACAAGATCACATTAATCCAGTGCGCACAACATATTTATTTTATTAATGTTTTTTTCTCTCTCTCTTTTCTTTGCCTGCTTCCCTGGTAGTTTCACCCGTATTTATAGTCGACCATGTAATTTGCGCATAGTTTTGACCTGGTTTTCACATGTCTACTGAAACACAAGCGCAAACGCTGTTGACTGTTTGCTAAATCTCTACATTAGTATGTAAATGAGGACATACAAGCACTAACGCTGACTTGCCGAGTGGACACAACAACTATTGCTAAATCAAATAGGTGGGCAAAGACTGTTTGCACACACGTGCACCTGATTCTGGTGTTGTAATTGTCCAAGTGTTTGGCGATTGCCTTCGGGGTTTGCGAACGTTGCTAAATAGGGCCCTCTAAATTCACTTTCTAACTCTTGTTACTTTTAATTTTTTAAATTTTACTTTAAAAAAAATAATCATTGCCAACTTCAATATGAAAAATATAGAACAAGCTTTTTCATAATTTTACATGGATCTGGTGTGCATGAAGGGTGACATTCTCACATGTCATGGTGCACAGCAGTGTATTGCCAGCAAAACAGAAACCTAATCCATTTGCAGATCACTACACGGCACTGGCGCTTACTGTATGAAGAAACAGTGACACACAATTAGTCAACGGTAATGTAATTGGGAATAAACACTGCAGTTTTGTTAGCAAAATCAACAATGATTTATTCTTGTGCTACTGTCTAATATAGAACTTCTGTTCATTCATAGATACTGGCGCCATCTAGTGTTCTTAACTAAATGCATTGAATATAAAAATCGTCAATGTTATCAGACACAAGAACAAAAAAAATAATTAACAGTCACTGAGAACGATTGCAAACATCAGAAAAAGGTACGGGGAAAAAGTTTAAAGCTATTCTTTTTAACATTATGAAACTGTATAGAGGGTGTAAGGTATCCCTTTAGTTCTTCTACATGTTAACATTTCAAATACTTTTTTAATTGACCTTTCCTGCATTCTCCACAAGCACAGCCACAGCAGCAGCAGCTCCGTCAGTGTGGCCCCCCATGAGGACAGCGCTGGAGCTGCAGCCAACGAGGATGGGGAGACCGGTGCTGGAGCACTACCATGCGGCCCTCATCTACTCCCTGCTTGGTGTCTGCCTCAGTGTCCTGCTCTGCACCCTGTCCCTGGCTGTGTTCATGATGCTGAGGAAGAGGGAGGAGCCGTGCCCCAGGAAAAAGGCCAGTGGGCACACCCCTGCCTCCTCCAAAGGTAACTGTGCTCAATTATATTACCCCATGATTTTCTCCCCCAATTTAGAACGTGTGACTGGCAGTGTTGTGTGATACACTGCCGTTACGGATTCTGTCCTGCCCCCTGTTGGTGAGATGAGATGAGGGTAAAAGCTCTGTAATCACAAATGCAGACGATCCCGCGCTCGCTTGCTGTGCACAGGGCTGGTAGTTCACGCCCAGCCTCCGCCCTGTTAGAAATGCCCCATTACATTCCTTCACCACAGCAATTTCCCACACAATGTAGGAGAATGTTAGTGGCTGTCGCCAAGCCAATCGCCTCTTTACACCCAGGAACTCGAGAGCAGATGTTAACGAGCTACCAGCCTCTGGAGGACAAAGGCCAGCCCTGCAGGTGTCCGCTCTGAGGTCACTAGGCATCTGGCCAATAGGGTCGGCTACAGCGCGATAAGGAGAAACACTCTCTGGCGGTTTTGCCACCCTAACCCACGGGAGCGCCACAGCCAATGCAACGCACCCTTCGGAATCCCCAGCAAAGACCAACGAATTCGCACAGCCAGGATGCAAGCCTGCGATCACCTGACTGTATGACTCATGGGCGTCACTAGGGGACCCACCCAAATGGAACTATGCTTTAATATTTTATTTTATATTCTAAATGTTGGTTCTTGACCTATAACAATGCCCTACCTCACAGGCATTTGACTATTGCTTCTTTTATTGACTGACATGCCAGTAACCTGCAATGATCCAGATGACAAAATGACCTAGGAAGTGCAAGTATAAAATATTTCCTGTGAAACTTCCTTTAACCCAAAGTAGTAAAAGATGCCATGCTTTAAAATGACAATACTTGCTTTGCCACATGTTTCTTAAGCCCTGTTTACACTTGTATTGGTACGATACTACATAAGAAAGTTTACAAACGAGAGGATCTTGCTCGCTTGGTTGTTAGTAGCTTATTGATCCCAGAATCTTATCAAGCAGCTTCTTAAAGGATCCCAGGGTGTCAGCTTTAACAACATTACTGAGGAGTTGGTTCCAGACCCTCACAATTCTCTGAGTAAAAAAGTGCCTCCTATTTTCTCTTCTGAATGCCCCTTTATCTAATCTCCATTTGTGACCCCTGGTCCTTGTTTCTTTTTTCAGGTCGAAAAAGTCCCCTGGGTCGACATTGTCTATACCTTTTAGGATTTTGAATGTTTGAATCAGATCACCACTTAATCTTCTTTGTTCAAGACTGAATAGATTGAATTCTTTTAGCCTGTCTGCATACAACATGCCTTTTAAACCCAGGATAATTCTGGTTGCTCTTTCTTTGCACTCTTTCTAGAACAGCAATATCCTTTTTGTAACGAGGTGACCAGAACTGAACACAATATTCTAGGTGAGGTCTTACTAATGCATTGTAAAGTTTTAACATTACTTCCCTTGATTTAAATTCAACACTTCTCACAATATATCCAAGCATCTTGCTGGCCTTTTTTATAGCTTCCCCACATTGTCTAGATGAAGCCATTTCTGAGGCATCATAAACTCCTAGGTCGTTTTCATAGATTTCTTCGTCAATTTCAGTATCTCCCATATGATATTTATAATGCACATTTTTATTGCCTGCGTGCAGTACTTTACACTTTTCTCTATTAAATGTCATTTGCCATGTGTCTGCCCAGTTCTGAATGCTGTCTAGATCATTTTGAATGACCTTTGCTGCTGCACCAGTCTGCAAATTTAACAACTAGTACAGTTTGTTTCGGTATAGAATATACCGGTATGAAACCACTTTCTGTCCTAACTCACTTTTCAATACCGATACAGTTGCGATATACCTGTCCACATTCATGTATGTTTAAATCAACAGTGCTTGGGTTCTGAAGTCGTTTCCATGACGACCGCTGTCACAGCTGTTAGAAATGGATCCACTGTTATGTAATACAGCATGTTTTGCCATCCTGTCCATGTACAGTATTTTGTTTTGGTGTTCATTATTAAGAGACGGGCAGAACGTGAATGGATGAGACGAACAAAAAGGCGAAAACAGTTAGCACGCTTTAAAAGCATGAGGTTGCAAAGACAGCGGGCTTGCATCACGGCTTTGGGAATGCATGGGTTTTTTTTTTTATATTCCCTCACAATGGATTTTATTTTAGTCATCATCACTAATTTTGTGGAGATTATTTTGTCACTTATTTTGGCATTTTTTGGTGTAGCCATGATAAAGGTATTTGCTCACCGTAAAATGTAAAGCTGTTTAAAGTATTTAAACTGTAAAGCAAGACGTGTGCATGCTTCCGAACCTTGACTTAACTGTATCGATACCGTGTCGGTTTACCTGTCCACACTTAAGCTGTTCCGAGTCGTATCGAAACAGTACCGGTACAAAACCTGCTCTTTTTTGAGTTTTGTACGCCAGTCTGGACAGATGTTTCGGTAAGGTTCCACAATGATATCGGTATAAAAATGCTAGTGTGAACAGGGCAAAACTGTACTTGTATCGTACCGATACAAGTGTGAACAGGGCTTTAATTAACATCACAGAATCTCAATTCTCAGAGATTTAAGAATGGAAATGTCATTTTACCATGTACATTCAATTTTAACTATGAATTTTCCCCACAATCTTGTTACGAATAACTAATGTCCATAGGCCATCCATTGGTCAATTTCAAGAATATTTTAATGAGTTTAGTTGCTGTGAGGAGGCTGCTTTCCAATGGAACTAGTGGGCTGAGTCAAGAGTGGATGGAATGCAAGCGTGTTGAATGAAAAGCAGATCAAATAAGTCCCGGTACTGAGTACCGGTGAATACCGTCAGAATGTCACCCCTGGTTCTAGCTAATGCATTAATCAAAGTTTTCTATAACACGCGTTTCTTTCAAAACTGCACAAAATAATTCCATAAATCTTAGCTGTGGATTTGTTTTATAGGTATATCTGATATCTGGTATACACAAGGGTCTCTTTGCCAATCTGTTTGCCAGCCATGCTTCCTTGGTCAGCTGAGAGGATGAATTGTCCCAAGGAAGTAAGCATGAGGCCAAACCTGGTGCTTCACTTTTGGAATGTAAATGCTCAATGCAGATCTTTCTCCTGTGCACAGCTTGTTTAATGGAGTCCGGCAGTCTGCAAGGGAGTCTGAGTGGAAGAGGGACCCCAGAGGCTGTGGGGACCTGCGGCTACTGCTTCCCTGAGCTGGCAGGGACTGGGACAGCAGTGCAGACACACAGACACACTGGACTGGCAGCGATGGAGACAGCACCTCAGACACACAGACACACCGGACTGGCAGCGATGGAGCCAGCACCTCAGACACACAGACACACCGGACTGGCAGCGATGGAGACAGCACCTCAGACACACAGACACACCGGACTGGCAGCGATGGAGCCAGCACCTCAGACACACAGACACACCGGACTGGCAGCGATGGAGACAGCACCTCAGACACACAGACACACCGCATTGCTCTACCAGCAGGCTGCAGCCACCATGGCTTCATCCATGTATCGCAGCGACAGAGCACTTAATATTATTTGTTCCCCGACACAACCTACCACATAAGAAAGCAACAGCTAAACATTGCACTAAAGGGGGTTTAATATGATAACACTGGGGCACATCAGGGTTTTTTAAACTTCAGTTTTTACTGTGAGCTTAGTACATACCAACAAAATAATTCCAGTAAATCTTACCCGATATGTGTAACCTTCGTTTCTTAGATCCTGCATGTTCCTATTTGAAACATGTACACATTACGGTAAAGGATGATTTGTTTCTACCATGTACAGCTATGGCCAAAAATTTTGCATCACCTAGAATTTTAGGATTCTGACAATTTAAAAAAGAAAAAAAAAAATTATATGAACATGATTTAAATATTGTAATTAACAAAATAATAGTAGTGCAGTATTTCATGTTAGATTTCGAAATGTCACATTTTAAAATTGTTGTCAGTTTTTTGTTAAGTATATGGAAAACTACAAAGTGGTAAGTAATTCAATATGTTTAAGTAAAAATATAGAGCAGGTTTAATTTGACTTTATGAAGCAAAATGTGTTCATTCTATAGGGCAATGCAAAACTTGTGGCCATAGCTGTACATAAACTGGATCACACCCTACACAACAGATTTATCTGCTGGTAAATCCTGGAGAGGTTCAAACGGCAGTGCAATGGTGCCAGATTTCTGTTCCGGTTTAAGAGACACTGAAAGATATTTAGTTTGGTTCATTTCTTCACCATGAAAAAAGAAAAGGATTCATTTTGTAGACAGAACTCACTTCTTTCATATTGCACAGGACCAGACTACCTCCTCCACCCGACTGCTCCTTTTGGGGAGGAAAAAGCACGTGACCTGCTTGTCCATTTCTCAAACTGAAGTGTTGGTAGCTAACAACATTATTTTAAATCTTTTTTTCACCATTCATAAGTCTCAAATGTGCAGTTTTACAAAACATTTCAATGATATATAGTAATTGTAAAACAGCACATCTGGTACATTGAGGCTTGGTGGCAACTTACAGTCTCTGTAAGTTGCGTTGGACCTGTTTTCCTGTCAATAACCAAGCTGCTTCCCCTTGACTGACATGCTTTCAGCCAGTAACATTACCCAGAAGACACTGCTGAGGTGACATGATGTAGTCAAGCAGTATCAGACATCCTGTGAATAAGGCATAGAAAGTGAAGTACAGTACTAGATATGATTTAAAAATCGAAATACATGATTGTTATATGCATGTTATTAGCTACAATGAGTAAAAGCATATTCTTACAATCAAAGATGGTAGCTGCCTTAACGGTTTACAATTCATTTTTTAAATGAATTGTTTCTTATTGCTGTGTTATTTGCTAAACTGATTTAAAAGTAATGTATTTTAATATTGTTATTTTATTTACATTTTTTATTGAATTAAGTTTTAAACTTCAGTGATTGTAATAGAATGTTTATTATTTAAGTAATTTATTTACAATAACTTGAGAAAACCTGCACTTAGTTCAATTTGGAAAAAATTAAAACCTGACTACTGTATGTAATGTAGTTTAAATATAATGTATTGCATGCAATAAACTTCTTAACAATGCATTTACTATGTAGTCTAGATAAAATATTGTACTGTGTGATGTTATTGACAAAGCAAAACAATGGTATTTCAGCTGCAGTAACAAAAATATAAAAATATTGGAAAATAAAGCCAAAACTAAAGCTAAGAAGTCAGGTCTAAAAGAACCCAGTGATTCTGCATCACTATAATGAGGGGTCTACCTCAATCGCGATTCCGCAGAAATCGTGAAATTGAGAGGTCATCGTGAAATTCACCTCTTTCAGGAGCCAATGCATACCGAAGAAGTACGGAGAGGAAAAAGAAAAAAAAAAGTACTACTGCACAATGCAAGCGACGCAAACTACCTATCTTCCTTCTGTAGACATGCTTTTTTTTTATTCCTTCGCCGTCCTGTGTGCATTGCACTTAAGCAAAAAAACTAACAAACAAAAAACGTCCATAAACAACATTTACAAAACAAATTCTCCAAAAGCGGTTAGCGGTCTTGTTTACTATTCAAATGACAACAGTTTTAACCAGCCTATCAGTGCGTACTGCTTTTCTGTGACCTCTACTGTGCAGTAGGGGGTGGGACAAAGTCAGTGCTGCATTGTTTTGATTTAGGTTGCTAAAATCTAGTTTTCAGTATTGGAGGTAAAACAATAGAAATGGACGACAAAGCAAAAAAAGCAAAGTATATTTCAGTGATTGATCGCGTCAAGATATTTTCCAAAGAAACTATATGCAGATGGAGGTAATTGTTTTGCATGTGTGATGTCTTCTGCAGTGTGGTCATTTGTATTAAAATGTCTGACAACAGGAAATGTAGAGGTGTTAATTCTTATAGTTCTTGGATGTTCCACGAAGCAATCAGCTAAACGCTGTTTTGTGTCTCTGATGTACAGTTTGTTACACTTCACACAGCCAGTGCGGTATACTATTCCTTTACTGGTGCTAGTAAAAGTCTCATGAACCGTGAATGAAGATTTTGCCCCTTTGATTACTTCGCCAGACCACCAGGTTTCGCCCTTAACATACTGTGTGTGTATATATATATATATATATATATATATATATATATATATATATATATATATATATATCACACACACACAGTCACCTCCAAAATTATTGGCACGCTTGATAAAGATGAGCAAAAAAGACTGTATAAAATAAATAATACCGGTACTGAGCTATATTGTAATTTTCCAACATGTGTAATATATTTGACTTTATTAATGATTCAATGGAATCAACCAAAATTACACATTTCTCAAATTATACATTTATTTCCAAAAAAAATTACAAAATCACAATTATTGGCACCCTCAGTTTTCAGTACTTTGTGCACCCTCCCCTTGCAAGGATAACAGCACTGAGTCTTTTTCTATAATGTTTAATGAGATCCTTGACATCCTTCGGTCTGCGCATATGGATTGCCCTCTTCAATTGAAACCACAGGTTTTCAATGGGGTTCAAGTCTGGAGACTGAGATGGCCATTGCAAAATGTTGATTTTGTGGTCAATTAACCATTTCTTTGTGGATTTTGATGTGTGCTTGGAGTCATTGTCTTGCTGGAAGATCCACTTGCGGCGAAGTTTCAGCCTCCTGGCAGAGGCAACCAGGTTTTTGGCTAAAATGTCCTGGTACTGGGTATTAATGATGCCTTTGACCTTAACAAGGGCCCCAGGACCAGTGGAAGCAAAACAGCCCCATAACATCAAAGATCCACCACCATATTTTACAGTAGGTATGAGGTTCTTTTTTGCACACGCATCCTTCTTTTGATGCCAAACCCACTGCTGGTGTGCGTGGCCAAAGAGCTCTATTTTCATCTCATTTGACCATAGCACCCGGTTCCAATCAAAGTGCCAATGCCGTTTGGCAAACTCCAGCCGCTTACGTTTGTTGGTTGCTCTCAATAAAGGCCTTTTTTCTGGCAACCCTTCCAAATAGCCTATTGGCATGGAGGTAGCGTCTAATTGTAGATTTGGTGATTTGATTTCAACTGTGGCCCTTGGATTTCCTTTTGCCTCCCAAACCATCCGCCTCACTGTGCGTGGGGGCAAAATACATTTGCGTCCTCTACCAGGCAAGTTTACCACTGTTCCAGTGGTTTTGAACTTCTTAATTATTGCCCTAATAGTGGTAAGTGGTATATTTAGTTTTTTAGCTATTGTTTTGTACCCATTGCCTGATTTATGAAGGTCAACAACCATTTGTCTCTCTTCATTTGTGAGTTCTTTGCCTTTCCCCATGGTGATGGATGACAAATGGATTTCATATGCGTGTTACCTCATTTTTCTACCCCAGTGAAACAGGAAGCCATTGAAGGCCACAATACAGTTCCTTAAGACTGAGATGAACTTAAAGAAGTAGAATGTTATTGCAGATTTAATCTTGTTTGATTTTATTTATAAGAATCTGTAGGGGTGCCAATAATTCTGACACCTGAGAACATTTTTTATTACTTAAACTTTCTCTGAGCAATTGTATTAAAGAATAAAAGAATATGATTTTCCTATATATTTCAGCATAAAATATAGCTCATTACCTGTGTTGTTCATTTTATACAGTCTTTTTTGCTCATCTTTATCAAGGGTGCCAATAATTTAGGAGGTGACTGTATAATAAGGGCTAAAAAGATGGGCTTCATAAGTGCTTCAAGCACCATATTAAGCCTCCAACGAGGGACAATGTCCTTCATAGGCGACCAAAGCCGCCAAGCTCCTTTTAAAAATTGCCCCGTCAGGAAGCTGAGCTCCTGAATCAATTTTGATATAGCAAGCTTAACAGCTGCCAAATAGACCTTTAAATGTGAAGTGGGATTTCCCCTCATCAAACAGGTCCTGCAAAAAATTGCAGTATAACTGCCATGGGTCAGGTCATGGGGTCAAAGCCCTTAGGCAGGTACCACGTCTAAAAAACCCCCCACTTGTACCCATACTGGGAGCGCGTGGACGCTGCTCTGTCATTCATTCTGCAGGGTGTCAATAACCCTGTTGAAAAGCCCGAGACAGCTCAATGTTGCCGTTCAGGGGCCAGACCCAGAGCCGCAGACTTGATGGGTTGGGATGCCACAATGTCCGCCTCACCTGACTGAGCAGGTTGCGACGTTCGGGCAGGCTCCACAGCTGGCCTTTCAGGAGATGCATCAGAGCTTAAAACCAGAGTCTCCTGGACCAGTAAGGAGCTACTAATAGCACCCTGGCCCGGTCCTGTCTGATTTTCTCCAGACAGCGGGAGCATGGCAAGTGGTGGGAAGGCATACAGCAACTGCCTCGGGCACTGGTGTGCCAAGGCATCTAAAAATCGCCAGTGGGTCCCCGGCTCCTGTTATGGAGAACCAGCGGGGACAATGGGAGGTCTATCTCTGCTCTCCCGAACCGTTGCCAAATGAGGCTCGCCACCTCCGGATGAAGCCTCCATTCTGAAGCACTGGGAACTCCCCTCGAGAGGTCCGCCGCCTAGCTTATCACCCCAGGCAGGGAGAGGAGGTGATCACGCGCCCAGAGCTACTCGATGGAGACTGGGAGACCTGAGGCTGCCCTGGTGGTTTATATAACTACCATGGTAGTGTTGTCTGTCCGGTCAAGCATGTGTCTCCCTTGAACCTCCTGTAAAAAAATTCTGCAAGGCTAGTAACACTGCCTGCAGCTCCAAAATATTGATATGGAGATTCTACACAGCGCCCTATCCGAGGCTGGGCGAGTCTGTGGTAATGACTTCCCTTCTGGTAATGCTGCCCAGCATTACACCTAAGTGCAGATGGGCAGGCTATGTCCACCAAGAAAACAACCTTCACGCAGTGATGAGACACTGTCACCAGGCAGCTGTGGTTCAAACCCTGCTGTTGAACCAGGCTTGGAGATGGCGCATGCGCAGGAGACCCAAGTAAGAATCTGGGAAGCTGCTGCCAATCAAGCCCAGAAGCCTCTAGAATGTCACTATTGTGAGCTTTCTGTTAAGCTGAAAAAGCTTAAGACAAGTGAACATTCTCTACACCCTGTCGTCAGACAGAGTGGACAGTGAACAGGTTTCAAAGTGTTTTTTTAAAGAAAATAACGAGAAAAATTGTTTTCTAATAGCAATAGTGCCCTCTCGATGAAGGCTCTACCGTGTGGTAGTTGACCTTGACTTTCATTAATGACCTTGCCTTCGGTTTGGGACGCATAACTCCAGTCGCGGTCAACTAACACACGGTAGCGCCTTCATCGAGAGGGCACTATTGTTTAATTATAGAACCTTACATTTGTATGACTTTTGACATTAATTTTGCATAAGTTGAGCTTTTTACAGTTATAGTATTTGAAAATGGTACAAAAAACTGGCAGCAACTACCATATTCAACTCAATACTTAACTCACCACTGTAGAAACCGATTCTTTAGGATTAAAGGGAATGACATCCATCCATCCACCCCTCCCAGTCCCTGCCCAAATCAGCAGCACAAACCACCAGGGGAGTCCACAGATATTGCCGTAAGCAATTGTGCAGTGATTATGTCTCACAGATTAGCGAGACATTTGGCACCAGAATGTTTAATACTCCGAATGCAGCACCCAACAGTACCAAAACGAAAAGGGAAAGCTGTAGAAACACAGCCAACAACAGAGACGTGGTATAGAGCTGGTATTTTAATTTTAAGTTACCTGTTCCGATTACTCTGGGCAACATTTTTAATTTAAGCCTGATTTACAAACAATGTAAAACAGAATGTAATGTGGATTTCAGTCTTTCTCTGTACTGATCTTTACCCTCTGTCACGCCGGGTCATCTTCGTATGGTTTTGTGCATAAGTAGATGACTCTGGCATACCAATAAGCAATTATTTAACCACACAGCCTGGCTGGTCTTTAATGTCTTGCAGTTCTTAAAATGCCTGACATGATCACAAGACACCATGTGAAAAGGAAACAGCTTAAACCAAAACACCTTAAAACTGCTTTAACCTCTTATAGGTGAAGCAGATTGGTTCATTTGATTCATATTTCAAGTTATTCTCTGAAAAGCCAAACAGGATGTATTCTGTTGCTGTAAAGCTTTGTACCATTATACTAAAGTAAATAAAATAAAAATAAACATTTGAAACATCCCTCACGGAAAAAACCAAATGTGGTTGTTTTAATATTTGCATTTTTTTTTGCTATTGAAATCTAAGCAAGGGCAAATGCTAAAGGACTGGGGTCAGGAAAATGCCAAAAATAAAATAATTTTACACAATGTTGCAAAGTAGGATTCAAATTAGCAAACTTGCAGGGCCTACATAGGATTCAATAGACAAAGAAAATATTTCAAATATTTAATTTCTGTCTGTCACTTGTAGATCTTTGTCCTTCAGCATCTATCTTGGCTATTTAGATGTAAATATTAAACTGATGTTTTCATCTCTATCGCCTGCACACAGGCTGTTGCAGTGGATAACAGTTTATTTTCTTTACCTGGTCCTTCTATTACCTGGATAGAAAAGTGTAAATGTTTTGAAGGTCCTGACAGTCCCAACACCCTGAATCTCTGGAAAATTCAGCATTTACTAGGAATGCAGCTTCAATGTACCATATACCTTCAAATTGAAGGCGCAGCCCAAACTTCACACCCTCAATTTGAGGAAAAAATAAATCATCAAATAAATCTGTATTTACAAAGTTATGTGCTGCTTCTCATTCCCAGTCGTGATTACTCACACCTGTTTTTCTCCTAATTTGTGAACTGGGGTATTGCTTGGCATGTCGAAAAATACAGGGGTCAAATCAACATTTCCGATCTGTCCAAGCTGTACTGTCTGTTAGAAACTCTTAAATTGTAAAAGCTTCTCTTTGACTTCCTCAGGAAGCTAATGACGCTTCTTTGAAAATGGCTGCCTGTATGTCATTGATGATTCAAGATCGGGCAGTAACATTTTGGTTCATCTTTTCTCAGCAGTAAGTCACGTTGCTGCTCATGTATTCGGGCAGCGACGTCTTTTCTTGGCAGTCAGTCATGTTGCTGTTTGTGTATTTGGGTAGTCACGTCTTTTGTTGGCGATCTTAATACACGCACCACTATACTGTACACAGATTTAAAATGCAGGCTATTTTTGAGAAGCAAAAGATGGTTCAAAAAGTGCGTATTAAATTCGAAGGTCATAAAATGAAACAACAAATATAATATAGCTTGTAACAAAAAGTGTGGGGAAATCACGGACAGAAACTTAAACTGTTAAACACACGAGCCTTCAGCTGCTCTCTTATCCAGTTTTAATTGCATGCTTGTTTTACAAGTACTGATTCAGTACAGCACTGTATTGTTGTACTGCATATAACACACAGATACTGGTGGGATTAATACTGTTCATTCAAGCAAGAATGCACCATACATAAGCATGAGCAGCCCTGCTTCCACTGTAGTACAAACTGTAATAAATGGAGCATTTTAAATACATAGTTTTTTCACATCCAAGTGATCGAATTCCATCGGAATACCAATAGGACGACTTTTCACGATGAACACAATGCCAACTCAGTACAGTTTTTACCATGACAGTACACTTCTGAAAATCTCTCCTGAAAAAGGGTGGAAAAAAGTAAACATGAATTCAAATGAAGCCACCCTCCCCCTCAAAAAACAAAACCACTAAACAAAAAAAACCAAGGGCCCTCCACAGTGTCAATTGGCAGTCCATCGGAAAAACTCACATATATATATATATATATATATATATTGAAAGCCTGTCCGAGTTCCAAATGAGTTTAAAAAAAAGGACTAGTTTCATACAGCATTTCATAACTAGATTCACAAATAAAAAGGACTTGCAAAGTCTTTAATAATACCATAGTTTTTCTGCTTTCAGACCCATATGCATTAAAAATTAGTTTTTTCTTCTTATTCTTAAATGCTTGGTCAGTTGGAGCTGGAGCACCATGGGGAAAGAAAGTAAAAAAAAAAAAAAAAAAAAAAAGAGTTTGTGATTCATGAGATGTGCCACTCCCAGGGTTTGTCTCCTCTTATTTCTCTCTCTCTATCTGTCTCTGCAGTGGATCAGCTGTAAAGGTGAGGGTGACCATCTTCTATAAACATGCGATTTAGCCTCCCAACCCTGGCAAAAACCAGGTGTCATGTTCCTGGTTTCTTTCCTTCTTCACTGTCAAGTAGGTACTGGTCGCTCAGTGCTGACTTTAACATTTTTTTTTTTTTTTTTAAAGAGTTTCAGGTAGGTTTGTGTGTCGTTTGAAGGCTTTCACTCTCAGGTTAGGCTACTCGTATTCAAGGAACTGTTTGTGATAAAATAAAAGATACCTGTAAAAACATAAAACAATGTGTACATGTTAGCATGCGAGTCGTACAGGTATTCTACTAGAATAATAATAATAAAAAACCCCACACACTGCCTGCTCACTTATTTAGAACCTGTACTTCATACTGGGTCGGACTGCACTGATCAGAGCCTTGACACTGGATGGCTTGTCATGATAGGTGCTATATAGAAATAAGTTGATTGATTGATTGATTATAATTTCACGTAACTGGTACAGAGAGGTAGGCAGAGGATCGCTCATTAAGTTAATCCCAGGATTGTCCTTATTACTGTGCCCCTGCTCGACGAGCATCCACTATCACGCCTCTCTTGAGATCTTTCCTCATTTCCGGTAGGTTGTTTGCAGTTGTGCTGCTCCAACAGCTTTACAGCCATATCATATGATCTACCTAGTTTGAATTTCCCATTCAATGTGATGCCAAACATAAATCGTGTAGACAGGACCCAATAAAGTGGCCAGGCAGTTTACATAGTCATACACCGAATCCAAATCGCTCATTTATCAGCCTCATTTTACAGGTGTGGTTTTAGACAATGGAATACCATGCAGAATATTCTCAACTAAATTTGTAAATGCACAAATACAGACAACGCTAAGCTGATACTGTTCAAACTCAGGCCAAGTGAAATGCTTCCTGTTTAAAAGAGGTCTGAAATATCGACGTGGCCTCGTTGAACAGCTCCAAAAGGAAACTATGGGCACGGTGGCATGCCGAAGCACAACTGCAAGCAACTTCATTTGTATATATGCTTAGACCTAAACATTATGGTAAAGCATATTAAAAACCATGTGGAACTATGGTAACTGTATACTACAACCATGGGAAAACTGCAAAATGATGATGCAAATTTACTGTGATAAACTTCAATAAGCGGCAAATACGAATAAATGCCTACCCTTCACTGTCTAACACATCCTTGATGCTAGCCTTGGTGATGATTGCATCGTCACATTTAAACCACTGGTCCTTGTGCTGTCGGATGAAGCTGGTATAGTGGCCGCTCTCCAGTGTTCCCTGATGATTGACGACTGCAAACAAGGAATATCTGGGAAGAAGAAGTTATAATGCAGCAATGTAAGCAGGTAACATGCCGAGGAAATCAACAACACACTACAGGTTTCCTTGGTGAGCCAATTCAAATTGTAAATGAGAAGCTCTGTAGTTTCTCTGATACTGTAAAACAAGAACATTTCACGTTTATTAAATAAGCAAAATTAACGTGCCGTGAAATATATTATTCATTCATGTGCCATACATTAAAAGAAAAAGAAGCTCAAACATTTATTGCAGCAAAAATTGACCTTGAAGGCCATTAGCGAAATTAAGTTGCCGCAAATATCCTGTTTTACAGTATCTAAAAGTATACAGTGTAGAAGTATGTATTAAAAAAGTATGCCTGTAGGGGGTGGCGTGTGGCATTTACTCTAAAGTCACATGGACAAGTTAAACTGTAGTGCAAGAGTTAAATCAAAGTCTGTTCAATTACTTTCCAGGATTTCTTACTGGCATTCTAGGTACCTTTTTCATTCGGCATGTGAGTTGGTAATAATCAGTGCTGCACTTACTCTGTTAAACACAGCTACAGTCAGCACTCACATATCCAACCCTATAAAATGCTGACTTCAGTGACGGTTAAACAAGCGCGATGCATATCTGATTATTTCATTTTGGCCTGTTCCAACCCTTGTCGTATTTTCAGGGAACACAAAAAAGATACAATGTCAAAAATACACAGCTGAAAGGACTGTGTTTTAAAACAAATAGGCTTCCTTTTAAATGTATTGTAGTTGGTTCTGTTGGTACAGTGCTATTTCAACAGAAGTAGTATTTGTAATTCAGAACGATATGATTTTGAAAATATCACTTGCCAAAAGAGACAACTGTGTACACGTGTACTGTAATACAGTACATATTTTTTAATCTGGTATGTATTGTAGCAGTATGTAAAATTCCCCATTAACGACAACAGCAAAATGCACAGAACTTCATAAAATGTAAAAGGCAATGCAATTTATCAAAATATTAAAAAACAGCACCAGTTTCCAGAATTAAAACAGTATCCAAAGTCATTATTCAAAATTGCAGAATATAGTGCTTGATAAAGGCCATAATGTCACAGTTCACTTGCAAATGAAAATGCACAAAAGCAACTAAAGATCACAGATTGAAAAAAAAAAATGCATCAGAGTATCTACAACTACAACTACAACTTTAATGTTGAACTTTTACATTACTGTAGCTTGTCTCATTCGCTTTGTTTTTGCTGCATTTTTGTTATGTGAAATTGGAGGAAGTGCTGTGTAACTGCACAATAATGACAAAATGAAAAAAAAAACATGCGGGCTGTGACGTATATTTAAATACACTGTAAAATTGAAGAGATGGGCTTTGTACCAGAAAACTGGTGATGGAGTCGGAAATCGTGTGGAAATTATATAATGGGGATTGATTTCATTCTTAATACAAGGCTGGTAAAACGCGAATGATGTGTATCTGGGTAACGGATATACTAGTGCTGACTGTAATTCATGTTTTGTATTAGCAATTATTGCCACCTTCCGATACGCCAGGAAATACCCAAGAAAAAAAGTAATTCCCTAGTTGATTTACCTATGATGTGTGAATGAAATGATATGAAAATCAGGATTATATTGAAAATACATATTGCTGCCATATGGACAACACAGGATACAACAAAGGTAGATGTGTTTCTTAGAAAGTCCCTTTCATGTAACAAAGCACTTAGATAAATCCAAAATAAACAGTACATACTTATTGTCATTGTTTAAAGTGTCAACTGGCTGTTGATACTGGCCATTCATTCTGCTTTCTTTACTGCAAAGAAAAAAAAAAACACAACAATAAAAAAAGTGTGGTTCAGTGGCTTGAGATAGACAGCAGACCAAGGTTTTAATTTCCCAGTTTTGCCAACTAGCTGTAAAAGCTAACAAAGGTATGCAAGTACAGTGCCATCTCCTCCATCAAAGAAAATAAGCCCATTATTAAATACCAAAGTAATACTCAGGCTGGTCAGGGAAGCAGCTCCCCTGCTTCTGCTATTTGTGAATGCACATCATGTAGAGCTGGGAAGTTAACCTGTACCTGTGTCCAGTATGACATGTCCACATTACACTAAAACAAGTGTTGTATTAATACAGGTATACCAGTGTAAACTCCTTGGTGTAAATTAGCATTTTCAGATGCTTGCAAATTTGGGGTGAAAAAAAAAAATCAGTGGAATACTGACTGACAGCTTTTGTAACACCTTGGAACTTTTCGGTAAAAACCTTGCATATAGTACCCTTAATCCAGTTGTTAATTAACTATACTAGACACAATATTAGGAGAACATAAAAAATCAGTGCTAGCCATGGTCAATGTTGAAACAGTGGCGGTGTTTACATGCAAGTTTTAATCTCGCTACTATAGTGCATTTATGACGTGTCACGTGCAAATGACGAATCATTGTGCTCGTTCCAAAAGTGCACGGTAAAAAAAGTGTGTGACTCAAGTGTCATTACACTTTGGTAAAGCACGGTAAAGTGCATGCTAATTGGCCTCATAAGTCCCATAGCAACAAACTCCACAGTCGTGCAAAATACTTAACGATAGACTTTCATGAAATAACACGATACCTCCTCCACTTCCCCTATGTAAAAGAACGCTCTTCTCTGGGATACGGTCTTTCTGTCCTCCTCTGTAGCGTAAGTAAGATTTTCCTTATCCCAGTCTTACTAATACAAATCAGTTAAATATCCATCCATCCATTATTATCAATCCGCTTCTCCTGATGAGGGTCGCGGCTAAATTATATATAAATTGCATATAGAGATGTTGATTTATACCATTATTTATTCATTTCAGAGTATTATGACCGATGCATGAAAACTACTAGATCGTTATGACCAGCATTATTATCATAATAATAATACTACGAATAATGTAGCTTTTTTCCCGCAGGATGTTTCAAGCTTCCACCCCTTCTGACAGCACGCAACACCAGATTGTGAATTGTTTCACAGTCTGTTTTACATGTGAATCCTAAGAATAATTTCTGGAAAATAATAACATACCACACATACGCACACTTAGACTCAGCCACGCGTAAAAGGGCTTTATCTCCCCAACCTCAGTAGCTAGAGCGTCCAAACCAACTTTAATGTGAAGACGACCAATTGTGAATTGTTTCACAAGCTCTCCTTTACATGTGAATCAAACAAATAAATTGTGAAAAACAATAACATACCGCATATACACACACAGCCTACCTGACACGCGTAAAATGGCTTTATCTCCTCAACCACAGCAGCTACCGTGCTCAAACCAACTTTAATTTAAAGGATGCCAAATGTGAATCGTTTCACAGCTTCTGTTTTACATGTGAAGCCAAAGAATAATTTGTGAAAAAACAAATAGTTGGGGATATCAAGCCATTTTACGCATGTCGGGCTAAGTGTGCGCGCATATGCAATATGTTTTGTTTTTCACATATTATTCTTAGGATTCACATGTAAAACAAAAGCTGTGAAGCAATTCACAACTGTTCTTCTTTAAATTAAAGTTGGTTTGAACGCTGTAGCTGCTGATCCAGGAGCATCGTCTGATCGACAGCACCAAGAGGTGGTTGCGTTGCCGCCAATTTGTGCGCATATCGATTCCTATCCTGCAAACCCATTGCATGGGACTGAAGGAGTTCTTCCCATACAAGACTTAATCTAGCCAGTGTTTGTCTGCGTCTTCTCCATCCATCCATTTTTGTCGCAACTACGTTGTAAGTAGGCCTATGATTTTATATACCCTTATAACTAATTAGAAAATACACACAAATTATATATTTATTATATTAACAGCATTTGTGTAAGTTTCCACATTTTCTGCATAATTAATTTTAATATTTCAGCAAAGTACCTGTGTTTGAAACCAACACATCATGAGTTGTTTTTAATATATTTGTTCCACATTAAAGCATATGTGTGATTATTGAACGCATAATCTTTTTGTTTAGCACATTAACAGTTACGCAGTTGGCTAAGACTAATATATATGGGTGTGTGAAAGGACATCAGTAGCCTAAGAAGCATAAGAAAAGCAGTAATTGGAATTGGTGAGTGCTGTCGGTTTTTGTACACATTCTACTTCTACCATTTCTAGAACAACTAATTCTAAACAATAATAGTAATAACTATTATTATTTTCTTCTTCTTGGCAGCATGAATCGTTTTAACTGCAAGCCCTTTGCATTCTAGACAGATGGGGGGTAACCTTCTTTTCATCTCTGCCTAGCGCCCCTGTGCATTATTTTAACAATATTCTTTATCGCACAGCATCTCTTTTCAGCGCGTTTGGTGATTTTTAAATAAACCCTCCCATTATTTTATTATTAATGAGGTTGTTTGCATTTGGACGACTAAATTCTCTCTCTAAAATAAACTCTCATGTAAACATGGAAGCAGAACTGTCATGACCAAAAAAGCACGAGAGATCTGTTGTCACGAGTTTCAGTTTTTGCTTGTAAACTGCCCCAGTGTTTCAGCTTCTTTAATCACAGCAGCGAGACCTCACCTAGAAGCCATGAACGGAGTCATATCCAGCTCCAGCGGAAAGGACACATAGGTGGTGATCTTCCGTCTCAGTTTTGCAGAGTGTTCGAACCGCTGGAATACAGAGAGAACATAAAGTCAGAGATTTCACTCAAGCAAAGAACTCCACAGATGCCCACAAGCAACCGTCTAAAATACAATAGAATGGCAATTCAATGCATAATACAATTAGCCTAGCATTCAATTCTACCATAACAAAATGGTCTTCAAATATTCTGAAAGTAATTGGGATTTATAAAAGCAGCTTTGCTTAATCCTTGGCTGTCTTGTTTAATAAGAAGATTCCTTTTGAAATGATCATCATATTGCTGTCCATGTGCAGAATGAGAGTCCCAGTGTAATCCAGTACTTACCTTGAGATGAAAACAGGCTACGATGGGTAGCTTTTTCATTGTGAGCTGTTTGGTTGATTCTTGGTAACTATGGCAACCACTACATTTGATTTTGGCACTACTTCCTAGATGCTCTGGTCTTGTAAACCTGGAAAATCAAAACAATAAAGCATTTATTAGTGCAATGCAGGCAGTAAGGATTTTCAGATCTACAGGTAGATAGCAATATACTGCAGCCCAAGAGACAGATCACTATATATATATATATATATATATATATATATATATATATATATATATATATATATATATATATATATATATATATATATAGTACTGTGCAAAAGTTTTAGGCAGGTGTGAAAAAATGCTGTAAAGTAAGAATGCTTTCAAAAATAGACATGTTAATAGATTATATTTATCAATTAACTAAATGCAAAGTGAGTGAACAGAAGAAAAATCTAAATCAAATCCATATTTGGTGTGACAAACCTTTGCCTTCAAAACAGCATAAATTCTTCTAGGTACACTTGCACAAAGTCAGGGATTTTGTAGGCATATAGTCAGGTGTATGATTAAACAATTATACCAAACAGGTGCTAATGATCATCAGTTCAATATGTAGGTTGAAACACAATCATTAACTGAAACAGAAACAGCTGTGTAGGAGGAATAAAACTGGGTGAGGAACAGCCAAACTCAGCAAACAAGGTGAGGTTGCTGAAGACAGTTTACTGTCAAAAGTCATACACCATGGCAAGACTGAGCACAGCAACAAGACACAAGGTAGTTATACTGCATCAGCAAGGTCTCTCCCAGGCAGAAATTTCAAGGCAGACAGGGTTTCCAGATGTGCTGTCCAAGCTGTTTTGAAGAAGCACAAAGAAACGGGCAACGTTGAGGACCGTGAGGCAGTGGTCGGCCAAGGAAACTTACTGCAGCAGATGAAAGACACATCATGCTTACTTCCCTTCAATCGGAAGATGTCCAGCAGTGCCATCAGCTCAGAGTTGGCAGAAAACAGTGGGACCCTGGTACACCCATCTACTGTCTGGAGAAGTCTGGTCAGAAGTGGCCTTCATGGAAGACTTGCACCAAAAAGCCATACCTCCGGCGTGGAAACAAGGCCAAGCGACTCAACTATGCACGAAAACACAGGAACTGGGGTGCAGAAAAATGGCAGCAGGTGCTCTGGACTGATGAGTCAAAATTTGAAATATTTGGCTGTAGCAGAAGGCAGTTTGTTCGCGAAGGGCTGGAGAGCGTTCACGAATGAGTGTCTGCAGGCAACAGTGAAGCATGGTGGAGGTTCTTTGCAAGTTTGGGGCTGCATTTCTGCAAATGGAGTTGGGGATTTGGTCAGAATTAATGGTCTCCTCAATGCTGAGAAGTACAGGCAGATACTTATCCATCATGCAATACCATCAGGGAGGCATCTGATTGGCCCCAAATTTGTTCTGCAGCATGACAACGACCCCAAACATACAGCGAAAGTCATTAAGAACTATCTTCAGCGTAAAGAAGAACAAGGAGTCCTGGAAGTGATGGTATGGCCGCCACAGAGCCCTGATCTCAACATCATCGAGTCTGTCTGGGATTACATGAAGAGAGAGAAGCAACTGAGGCTGCCTAAATCCACAGAAGAACTGTGGTTAGTTCTCCAAGATGTTTGGGCCAATCTACCTGCCGAGTTCCTTCAAAAACTGTGTGCAAGTGTACCTAGAAGAATTGATGCTTGATGCTGTTTTGAAGGCAAAGGGTGGTCAGACCAAATATGGATTTGATTTAGATTTTTCTTCTGTTAACTCACTTTGCATTTAGTTAATTGATAAATATAATCTATTAACATGTCTATTTTTGAAAGCATTCTTACTTTACAGCATTTTTTCACACCTGCCTAAAACTTTTGCACAGTACTGTATATATATATATATATATATATATATATATATATATATTTTAGCTCAAAGAGCCAGCTGCCCAACGTTTCGATATGTTGCACATATCTTTCTCAAGGGAGCCTGTGTTTGAATCAAAACATTGGAGGTATTTATAGGTTTTTGACGGCATGACAACTACTTGTTATTGTTTACATTCAAATCTATGATTTATTCTTACATGATGTAATGCTGTTCTATATATTGTGACATCATTTTTACTTCTATCTTTGAATGTGTATTAATTCTAATTAACATTACTTTATATAAATTTATATTTTTATTATATCATGCAATGCTGGCTCTGAGGATCAGTCTAGATTTGGCCTCCCAGCGCATCAGCATGCACAACTTTTGAACAAACTTTGTTTATTTATTTAAATGTTATATATCTATTGAAGTTAAGTAGTTCATTCTTTTCTGTTGAGTCCGCTGGCATAATCGTATTCAGTCTATTTATCCATTTACTTTCTTTTATTCTTCTATATGTCGCATTGTCTAATTTTAGCTGTTCTAATACTACAAACTTTACATCATTTATGTCATGTCCTTGACTGGTGAAGTGCTGTACTATTGGTGCATTCATTTTTTATTTCTAATTAATGAAAGGTGGTTCTGAATTCGTTTATATAAAAGTAGTTCCAGTCTCTCCAACATATTTGATTTCATCACATTTTTCACAGGCTATTCCATAAACAACATTGCTATTTTTACAGTAGGTATTAGTTTTCAGTGGATATGTGGTGTTCTTATGTTTAATTATATTTTTACTTTTATCTATGTATTTACACACTTTACATCTACTGGTGCACATGTTCAGTAGAACCTATTTTGTCAATTATTCTTTTATGTTTACTGTGAACTAAAATATCACCTAAATTAGCTTCTCTTTTGAATGCTACAACTGGGGCCTTAAGAAATACTTTTTTAATTTTTCTGAATTATGTAGAATCCATAAGTGTTTCCAAACTATCTTAGAAATATTGAGCAAAAGTTTAGAGTAAGTCATTATTAATGGGACTCTTTTGACCTTTTTATCTCTAGTTTTATAATCTAGTAGATCATCTCTTTTAGTTTATCCACTTTTCTTAACTCCGTCTCTATAATTCTTTCTTTGTATCCTCGTCTTTTAAGATTTGTTTTAATACATTTCTTTGTTTTACATAGTCACTTTCTTTTGAGCATATTCTTCAGTATTCTTATTCCTAGACCCTTTGGGATTGCCCTTTTAGTGTGTATCGGATGTGCAGAGGACATGTGTAAATACTGGTGCATGTCAGTAGGCTTACAGAAGAGGTCAGTCTCAATTGAACCTTCAAGTTTTACTATGGTATCTAAAATTCTATTTCTTTCCTTGTCCATCGAAGGTCCACCTTAATATTACTGTGTATTTCATTTGCTATTTTATGAAACTGGAAGAGACTCTTCTCCATGTGTCCAAACCCCAAAAATATCATCTACAAACCGAATGTATTCTAAAGGTTCTCTTTCCGATTTTCTAAGTAATTGTTCTTCCCATTTTCCCATGTATGTACTGGCAAAATGCATTCCTAATTTAGATCCTATTGCTGTACCATTGTTTTGTTTGTAATTCTTATCAACAAATGTAAAATAACTGTTTTCTAAAACTACGTTGATCATGTTCAGTACTTCTGCTGTTGGTATTGATTTATCTAGTCTATTATCTAGTGCTTTTTGACAAGCTTCTAAAGTTTCTTTACGAGGGACACTTGGGTACAAGGATTTTACATCCATGCAAAATAAAATTGTATTCTCTGGAAGGTTGTGTTTTATTGATTCAAGTCTTTTTATATATATATAAAATTTTACACACACACACACACACAGTGCCTATAGAAAGTCTACACCCCCTTGAACTTTTTTCACATTTTGTTGTGTCAGTGCCTCAGTTTCATGCATTGAAATGAGGATTTTTTCCCCCCCACTTATCTACACAACATACTCCACACTGTTAAGGGGAAAAACGTTTTTTATTGAGAAAAAAATGATATATTAAATGCAAAACTGAAAGATCATAATTGGATAAGTCTCCACCCCCCTGAGTAAATACTTGGTGGAAGCACCTTTGGCAGCAATTACAGCTGAGAGTCTGTTGGGATAGGTCTCTACCAACTTTGCACACCTAGATTTGGCAATATTTGACCATTCTTCTTTACAAAACTGTTCAAGCTCTGTCAAGTTCCTTGATGGACAGCAATCTTCAAGTCATGCCACAAATTTTCGATTGGATTTAGGTCGGGGCTCTGACTGGGCCACTCAAAGACATTTACCTTTTTGTTCCTTAGCCACTCCAGTGTAGCTTTGGCTGTGTGCTTTGGGTCGTTGTCATGCTATAAAGTGAACTTCTGTCCCAGTTTCAGCTTTCTTGCAGAGGGCGGCGGGTTTTCCTCTAAGACTTCTCTGTACTTTGCTCCATTCATTTTCCCTTCTATCCCAGTCCCTGCCGATGAGAAACATCCCCATAACATGATGCTGCCACCACCATGCTTCACAATAGGGATGGTGTTCTTTGGGTAATGCGCTGTGTTGGGTTTGCGCCAAACATAACGCTTTGCATTTAGGCCAAAAAGTTCCATTTTAGTTTCGTCAGACCACAAAACCTTTTGCCACATGGCTACAGAATCTCCCGAGTGTTTTTTTGCATACTTCAAAAAGGGATTCAAGATGGGCTTTCTTAAGTAAAGGCTTCCTTCTTGCCACCCTACCATACAGGCCAGATTTGAGGAGTGCTTGGGATATTGTTGTCACATGCACACTTTGACCAGTCTTGGCCATAAAAGCCTGTAGCTCTTGCAAAGTTGCCATTGGCCTCTTGGTAGCCTCGCTGATCAGTCTCCTTCTTGCTCGGTCATCCAGTTTGGAGGGACGGCTTGATCTAGGCAGGGTCTTGGTGGTGCCATACACCTTCCACTTCTTAATAATCGTCTTGACCGTGCTCCAAGGGATATTCAAGGCCTTTGATATTTTTTTATACCCATCCCCTGATCTGTGCCTTTCAACAACTTTGTCCCGGAGTTCTTTTGAAAGCGCCTTGGTGCTTATGGTTGAGTCTTTGCTTTGAAATGCACTCACTACCCAGCAGAAGGAACCTACAGGAACTACAATTTAACACAGGTGGAGGCCACTTAACTTGGTTTGTGATTTTGAAGGCGATTGGTTACACCTGAGCTAATTTAGGATTGCTATTACAAGGGGGGTGGACACTTATCCAACCAAGCTATTTCAGTTTTAATTTTTAATTAATTTTCTACAAATTTCTAGAATATTTGTGGGGTAGGATGTGTAGATAAACAACTATTTTAATGCATTTTAATCCAGTCTATAAGGTAACAACATATGAAAAAAAAAGTTCAAGGGGGTGTAGATTTTCTATAGGCACTGTGTGTGTGTGTGTGTTTTATATATATATATATATATATATATATATATATATATATATATATATATATATATATATATATATATATATACACACATATATATACACACACACACACACACACACACACACACACACACACACACACACTAACGGTCAAAAGTTTTAGAACACCCCCATTTTTCCAGTTTTTATTGAAATTTAAGCAGTTCAAGTCCAGTGAATAACCTGAAATGGTACAAAAGTAAGCGGTAAACTGCCAGAGGTTAAAAAAAAAAGTTTAGGTTACCAAAAAACTGAAAAATAATGTACATTTCAGAGTTATACAAAAAGGCCTTTTTCAGGGAACAAGTAAATTAAGCCTTGAAAGTTGATGCTAACAATTCCTACAGGTGTCCCAACTTTTGTTGATTACTTACAAACCCTCTGTCTGTATAAAAGCAGTGTTGGAACAGACTGTGTTACTACACCCTCTTAAGCATTATTTGGACAGTATTGTACTGCAGGAAGTAGTATATTGCTATCATAATGGCGAGAAAAAGGCAATTAACAAAGGAAGACAGACAGACCATTATAACCCTTAAAAGTGTAGGTCTTTCCTTTAGAGAAATTGCAAAGAAAGCCAAGGTGTCAGTGAGTACAGTTTCCTACACCATCAAAAGGCACTTGGAAACTGGAGGAAACTCTGACAGGAAGAGGTCTGGCAGACCCAAAGCCACAACAGAATCAGAAGACAAGTTTCTGAGAGTCAACAGCTTGCGTGATAGGCGGCTCACAGGACAACAGCTTCAAGCACAGCTTAACACTGGTATTAGTAAGCAAGTCTCACTTTCAACTGTGAAGAGAAGACTTCGAGCTGCAGGTTTGACAGGTCGAGTGGCAGTAAGAAAGCCATTACTAAGATGGCAAAATAAGAAAAAGAGGCTTGCCTGGGCCATGAAGCACCGCCAGTGGACTACTGAAGACTGGAAGAAGGTCTTATGGACCGATGAATCAAAATTTGAAATCTTCGGTTCATCACGCAGGGTTTTATGCGCCCGTAGAGTAGGCGAAAGGATGGTTCCTCGGTGTGTGACACCAACTGTCAAACATGGAGGAGGAAGTGTGATGGTCTGGGGCTCTTTTGCTGGATCCAGAGTCGGCGACTTGCACAGAGTGAGTGGCACCCTGAACCAAAACGGCTACCACAGCATTTTGCAACGCCATGCAATACCCTCTGGTATACGCCTAGTTGGTCAGGGGTTCATCCTACAGCAAGATAATGACCCAAAACATACCTCCAGGCTATGTCAGAACTACCTTAGAAGAAAAGAACAAGACGGTAGGTTTCAAATCATGGAATGGCCAGCAGTCTCCAGACTTAAACCCCATCGAGCTGGTTTGGGATGAACTGGACAGAAGGGTGAAAGCAAAGCAACCTACAAGTGCAACACATTTGTGGGAACTTCTGCAACAGTGTTGGGAAGAACTTTCTGAACAATGTTTGATTTCCATTGTAGAAAGAATGCCACGAGTGTGTTCGGCTGTTATATCTGCAAAAGGTGGCTACTTTGATGAGTCAAAAATTTAGATTAAATTTTGTTAAACAAAACGATTCCATGATTTCTTTATCTCCAATTGTTTATTTGTTCTATGCTTTAATTTCAGAGTACATTGAGACATTAAACTGCGTAAATTTCAATAAAAACTGGAAAAATGGAGGTGTTCTAAAACTTTTGACCGGTAGTGTGTATATATATATATATATATATATATATATATATATATATATATATATATATATATACACACACACACACACACACAGACACACACAGACACACACACACAGTTGTAGTCAAAAGTTTACATACCCCAATGGTAAATTTCTCAAACAAATAATTTCAGGAAAAATCTTTTTGTAGCAAAAGTTTTGCTTTTATGGATGAGGAATTTTTTTTTTAATTTTTTTTTTTTTACAAGAAATAGATGGTCTTCAATTATTTATTTCAGCAAATGTTTTGGCAAAACTCAAATTCTAAAGTATTCATACCCTGACAAGGAAAATGAAATGAATAGCTAGTTGAGGCACCTTTAGCAATAATAACCTCTTTTAAATGATTAGGATATTTGTCAATGAGCTTTTGGCATGATTCTTTAGTGATTTTTGACCAATTCTTCAATGTAAAATTGTTCCAGTTCATTCAAATCCCGAGGACTTCTCTTGTGCACAGCCTTCTTCAACTCATACCAAAGATTCTCAATTGGATATAGATCAGGGCTTTGACTAGGCATTTCCAGAACCTTGATTTTATTCTTCTTTAACCATTCTGTAGATTTTGATGTGTGCTTTGGATCGTCATGTTGGAACATCCAGTTGCATTTTAAACCAAGTTTTGTAGCAGAGGGTTTAAGACAGTGGTGCGCAAACTTTTTAAATCCCACCCTCTTTTTAGCATACATATAAAAACATTACATCTCAATTTTGTATTTTAACAGGTGTTTTTCAAGATTTCATGTAAATCGCGTATTTTTCCCTTAATCACAAAAAGCCCAGACTTAGCTAAATACATACGTGTATCACAAATTCAACATTTAAAATCAACATTTTTTTTTTTTTTTTTTTTACACTTAGCGAGTGAACATTTAGCTGACATGTTAAACCTGCGTTTCTAACAAATAAATCAGGGAAATTAAATATTTTGCTTACACTTGGCAGGTCAATATTTAGCTAACATTTCTAACAAATAAATCAGTGAAAAAATACATGCAACTTAAATCTTTTTTTTTTCTTTTTTTAAACTTGACGATTCAACATTTACCTGACAGATAAATCTGAAAAACATTATTGTTCAGCAACTAAATCTTGGGTTTTCACAAAATAAAGCATGCACACTGGGAGCGAAGCGAACGACACGAAGCACGAGTACAAAACAATGATGCAGCTAGTCATGAAAAGAAAAAACGGTCTCCTTTTGTGGAGACAAAATATAATAAATAAAACACGACAGCATGGGTACCTCCCACACACTAAAAAAAAAAAAAAAAAAAAAAAAGGAGAGTTCAGGGAATACCACCGGCTTGTCAAAGAGCTAATGTGATTATTATTATTGGTCAACATTATTAAAACAAAGAAGCATAATTTTACAGAAATACGAAACCTGTGTGTGGCGCTCCCCATCACTTTGACTAAAATTAAGGTGAAATAGGAGATAGACATACCATCAGTTTCCAATTGTTCTGCTATTTCTTGACATGTGCATCCTTTTTACTGTCTTTAACCACAGACACTGGCATCATAAAGAAAATTATATTTTTTCGACTTTAATAATTAAATTCTCATTGATGTCGATTTTTTTTTTTTTGTGGTAATGTCTGCGTGAGCAAGAGACTGACAGTCTGACAGCCGCTACCTTTGACCTTATTTCTGATTGGTCCATTGCGATGCAAACAGCGCGTGGCAAAATACAAATAAAACAAGCCTCACCAAACTTTATCCAAATGTAACGACTATCAGCATGACTAAATAGCTTGATTTTTGTTTCTTCACTCCACAACTCCTTTGACCAGAACTCATATCCATCATTCAAATGCTGTTTTGCAAACTTTAAGTGATTGTCCTTGTGAAGTTTTCATAAGAGTGGCATTTTCCTTGGCCTACGACCATTGAGACCTTCACCATGCAATGGTTGAAATAGAAACCCCAGTCCCACTTGCAGCCAATTCACTTTGAATATCTTTGGCAGTCAATCTCAAATTGTTATTAACCTCTCTCACAGTTCTTTCACTTGTTCTTGGTGAAAGAACCTTTTTTCTTTCAGACCGAGGGAGCGTTGTGACAGTACAAGGAGTCTTGTACTTGATACTCAGATGCTTGGAAATCTTCTTATATCCTTCTCCAGTTTTATAACAATAAATCATTTTCTGTCTAAGTTCTTCAGATAGCTGCTTACTTCTTCCCATATTGATTTATTGGTAATGACAGCAAACCCTTTTAGACTCTCTGAGAATGTTCACCTACAATCCAGCATTTTCTACACTTTTCTAGAATTGGGTTCTGCATTATCATATTGAAATTTCTAGCACCTTGTAGACAATACTTTAAACTGCTGAAATAATTAATTGTAGACTAAACTGCTGAAATAATTAATTGTAGTCTATTTCTTATAACTTTTTTTAGCTCATCCATAAAAGCAAACCTTTTGCTACAAAAGATTTTTCCTAAAACAAATTTGAGAAATTTCTGGATAATATAAAATTTCCATTGGGATATGTAAACTTTTGACTACAACTGTGTGTGTGGCCCCAGGGGAAAACTACACCTCCCAGACGTCCTTTCAATAGGAAATGACTTCATCATGAAAGTCCCATCTCAACATAAGTCAGTTAGAAGTAGAGGAGAGAGAGAGAGAGAGAGAGAGAGAGAGAGAGAGAGAGAGAGAGAGAGAGAGAGAGAGAGAGAGAGAGAGAGAGAGAGAGAGAGAGAGTGTAAAGTGTTTATTGTGAATACCCGTGTTTCGACCTGCTTTTGTTTGACTACCTAAATTGATACCTGACCCCGGATTGTGCCGAGAACCTGATTTCGTATACCAACCTTGTGCCTGTTTCTCGACCCGTCTTTTGGAACTTGTTTATTATTATAAATAAACCTAAATCAGGTGCCATCCTGATTTCAAAGAACATTGCTGTATGGGAGCTTATTTTTACGTATTTGCTACTGTTACATGTGTGCACATTCACAGTGAATTTGCCACTATAACCACTATAAGCAAGCAAAGTGTTCTTATAGGCAAATCAATCAATCAATCAATCAATAAATAAATAAATAATGACGCACGTGCATCAACATATGAAATGAACTGAATAAGTAAAAGCAAAACAATAGGCAATTATGTCCATAAACTACAATAATAAAGTAACAGACAAACTAACATTAATAAAACTAAAGCAAAACAAAAAAAAGCTTAAATCGCTATATACCATGAAATTAGATGGCGGGTGTGTTTCAGTCTCTATCACAATGGCAGAGGCAAAAATAATGGGTGTTACTTAGGGTTAACTTAACACTAATAAACTAACTGTCTAACTAAATTAACACAGCACCCCTACACACGTTACAAAATGCAGCAACAATATACAAGACATGCACATTATTAACAGAATGGTGAAGCAACTCACCAGAACAGAAAACACCAAAAATTGCTTGTCGAACAATTTCCAACTTTGTGTAGCAAGTGAAACAGCGAGGCATTTTGCCGTTTGTTTACATGCCATTTTGCAGCGATGAGGTGCACTCGAGGAAATCAGAATACAAACTAATTCAATGATATGACACCAGTTATGGAAAGATTCAATAAACCAATCAGTGTCTCTCAAGACACTCTCGCGATGACAAGTCACATTTGAAAAGATTGAATAAACCATTTGAATTTAAGTTTGATGATGTTATCAGATTACAAAAAAGGCCTGCCTGTATCAGTTGTGAACGATTCGCTAGCAGTGCCAAAAATGTGTTATTTTAAGCAAATAACCTTTTCCTTTACCTGGAGCATTTACAATGGGAAAAATCTGTTTCTCCACAAGGGTGTTCCTTTAGGCGAAGAGTTCTCTTAGGAGGTGTTCCTATATATATATATATATATAATAAAACTCTGACAACACCAGGGGGGGTGTCAGAGGAAGAATTCTCAGCTGTGTCACCTTGGCGACCAGGATGCTTGGCCTGAAACAAACACCGATGACGTAAGCACACATGCTACGGTTTTAACACTGCGGCGTGCTATGGAGCAGCATCTGGATATAGAGCCGAATTGGGATTGTTTAGAAAACGCTGACAAAGTTTACAAAAAAGACCGTCCAGATGCAGATCACAGAGCTCTTCGCTGGAAACAATTTGCAGTAATGTAGCCTACGTGTACTGTACATTTCTGCACTTGCATTACTTTTTTGCACTTTTTATTGTATTCATAGGTTTTTTTTTGTTGTTTTTAAAATTTAGTCGAGCCAATTAGTTTTTATTATTTTCTCCCCAATTTGAAATGCCCAATTATTTTTAGGCTCAGCTCACCGCTACCACCCCTGCGCTGACTCGGGAGGGGCAAAGATGAACACACGCTGTCCTCCGAAGCGTGTGCCGTCCAGCCAGCTTCTTTACACTCTGCAGACTCACCGTGCAGCCACCTCAGAGCTACAGCGTCAGAGGACAACTCAGCTCTGGGCAGCTTACAGGCAAGCCGCAGGCGCCGCCAGACTACAGGGGTCGCTGGAGCGCGGTGAGCCGAGGACACCCTGGCCGACCTAACCCTCCCTCCCCGGACGACACTCGGCCAATTGAGCCGCCCCTGGGAGCTCCCGTCCACGGTCGGCTGTGGAATAGCCTGGACTCGAACCGGCGACGTCCAGGCTATAGAGCGCATGCTGCACTCTAGCGAGTGCTTTTGCTGGATGCGCCACTCGGGAGCCACATTCATAGGTTTTAATACATTTTTTTTTATTAGTGTAATGAGTGTCTTAATAAAAGATTTTTTAACCGCATACACACTTGTTTGTTTTGTTTACTGTAGTGGTGATTGGGGGACATTTTGAATGTCAAGTTATTGTGTCAGAGTTTATACCGTCCATCGCTTACTGTGGGCCAATCATGTTAACACAAACACGCCCGTTTCAAGCGGTGTTATGTATGTATGTATGTATGTATGTATGTATGTATGTATGTATGTATGTATGTATGTATGTATGTATACATACAGTTGTAATCAAAAGTTTACATACCCCAATGGAAATTTATGATTTCTAGAAATTTCTCAAACGAGCAAGTTTTGCTTTTGTGGATGAGGAAAAAACGTTACAAGAAATAGATGTCTACAATTATTTATTTCAGCATTTTTTTTATTTTTTTTATTTCAGCAATTGTTTTGCAAAACTGCACATTTGAGACCTGTGTAGGAATCTGAAGTGCATTACAGTTAAGATTTTTGAAATGATGTTGTGTGTAAAAGGATAAAGAAGTACCTTCGTAGACAGTCTGTGAGTGTGGTGGTTCCTGATGCATGGCTTTCTCCATTCACTGCACTCCCATCGCTACCCGGGCTCAGCGGCCAAAAGGGGGTGGAAGAGCCTGGCAGGTCTAAACTGATATCCCAGAACGGGTCTATGGTAGTGGAAACACCACTGAAAAACAAAGCAAACAATACTGAGTGTGAATGGTCTGTATGGTAATGGATTCAGGGCAGTTCTGCAGAAAGTAACCCCCATGGTAATCAAATGATTGAATCTACATGTGAAATACAGCATATTTTTCTTAGCACACACATTAAATGGGATGTACATTTTGCTATATAGAGCATGGTGAAAAAGTTACAGGATACAATTTAGTTGCAAATAGAGGGTTTTTGCCTCTCTCTTGTACAAACTAGGACCGAGGACACAATTGGAAATGAAGTGGAGATAGACTTAGGACATTGGGAAGAAGACACTTCTTCACACAGAGAGTGGCGAGAGTACATAATGGGTCACCTAATGATGCTATTGATGCTGAATCACTGTAATCCTTTAAGACACAACTTGACTAAGTTTTGAGATCAATCAGCTACTAGGATCTGGTCAAACAGAGATGGGTTGAAGGGCCTCCTCTTGTTTGTAAATCATGTCTCTTGTGTCTTGAGTAATCACAATTCGATTTTCAGGTTTAAATAAAAACTGTTTCATGACTGGACTGCAATCTGTTGCAATACATCATCCTTCCACATGGGGGCCTTCCCTTTAGTTCTACTAGCACTGTAAAAAGAGGACATGCCTTTTGAAATCCACATTAATACTGCCTACAACTGCTTTTCTGAGCCCTATTCTGATGAACGCCATAGAACCATCCCAAAAGGGCGCATTTATTTTTAAACACCGCTGAAAACTGATGTGTTAAATCCAGGGTAGTCAATCTATGGCAATAAAACAACTAGAGGAGGACATTTACCTGGGAAAGGATTTTCAACATTTTCAGGACTGCATAAAGATTGGAACATCACATTAATCCATTAATACAAAACCTGACATTACAAAACGGGGATTTGCAGGGAGTCCAAAATGCATGTCCCTATCAAGTCGACACCTCCCCACATGTGAAATAAAATCTCAACACAGTCCTGCCAGGAAAGCAGCAAGGCACCCAGGTGTAGGGGTGTAAAGACTCATTGTGATACTTTCTTTACATGATATATCTTACAGGAACAGAGGTATATATCGTTTATGTCATGATGCAAGACCAAAAGCACAACATAGCTGATTGTAGTTAACCAAATTGTTCTTGAATGAAGAATAGTATGTTTTATAGTTGGTATGAATACATACTCTCCCTATCTCATTAATTTCTCCAACATAACGGTCCATCATTAAATGACCATTTGATCATCAGGATAAATATTGTATCACGACCTGCATCTCATGAAATGTATTGTACTGTGACTTTAATGTATCGTTAGATCCCTACCGAATACTGTACTGTAGACTGTCAATTAAGAAAAGAAAAAAAAAATGCAGAAAATAAGTTTATATATCAGAAATAAGGAGACAAACAGTGCAGTAAGAAATATGAAGAATGAATGCATATTAACTGCAGGGCAGATTAGAGGCCCATGTTAGGGTACATTCTTACTGGCAGACTTGACAGGTGACATCAGACTGTAGCCCACCAGTGAAGATTTGGTCAATGATGCAGTTACAGTGGTTTGGGTTGTTGGCCTTTTTCCCATTGTCATCATCTTGGCCCCAAAAAAAAAAAAAAAAAAAAGGGAGAGACAGGTTGAAAACACCTCATTTAAAATAATTTCAAGCATGTAAATAAATTGGACAAGCCCATTTCCCTTAATGAATAAGAATTGACTTTCATTACATGCACTTTCCCAAGCTACATTTTATTAGCAAAATGGAAAGGGGCAAGTGGAATGCATTCTAGTGTTAAAGCAAAGCTCCAGGAAGCTGCGTATCCAAATTGTTTTTTTTGTACACCAAAGAAGAATTCTGTGGCTTGCCTGACGATAATCTGAGAAGGACTTGTTTAGGGCTTTGAACAGAAAGAAAGGAAAATGAAATGAAAATCTTTGTCAATAAAATTCCTAAAACAGCAGTCTCTCTGAAATCCCCAAACCACAGAACCACAACATAGGCCTTTCATCTCAAAGGAGTGCCCTAGGAAGCCAGAGAGAGACAGGCTTGGCCAGGGGCAGCGCAGGCTGGGCTCGTCAAGGTCTGTCCCTGCAGGGAGTTGCTGGAAGACACGTGCTCTTAAAAAAGCCATTTTCTGTACTGTGGCCCATTTTCTATCACAAGCAGAACTGTAACCCAGTCTGGGCGATACGTTTTAAAGCTGCATTATTTCATGTTTGTTAAATTTTACAAATATAATTTACTAGTGTCCAATTGCTACGTTCTAACAATTATAGAACATTGTTTTGGGTGCTGTACGATACAAGTCGACAACCACCCCATGAGACCTTGACTAGATGAATATAATTTTGTATCTTACACGACACCCTACACTAATACATACACACACACTATATATATATATATATATATATATATATATATATATATATATATATATATAATCACAGTCAGGATTTGGTCATTGACTGACAAAACTGAAGTAACTGGGGCATTTCAGTTTTATATGATGCTGAAGTTGGCTTCTTGTTTGCCAAGCTTCTTACAAAGACTGGCCTCATTTGCAAGGGGGTCGTGTTAAGCAATTTTAGGAGGATAGTGACCTCAAACATTAAACTTCAAGCGAGTTTGAAATAACGTTCGTAATGTTCTCGTCTTGTTATTTCGAAAATACAGTTTTAGAGGAAAAAAAATAACGCAATTAAAAATGGATTGTTTTATACGATGCTGAAGTTGGCTTCTTGTTCGCCAGCTTCTTATTCACATTCAAGCTTCTTATTCGTATACTGCAAATATAAACAAATTGAATAAGGAACTGGGGTATTTCAGGGGTTAAATCACTTTGGGCCACTTATTTCAAAGTTGATTCTCACACAGGGATTTGTCGGTCAGTCTCAGTAAGCTTTCACTGCTTTAAACAGCTCTCTCTAAAGCCACAATCAGTATTAGAGCTGAGCTGTGATTAAGAATTATTCTCTTGATCAAGACAGTTTGGTTTGCGAAATCCGATAATCAAGTCCGTCAAAACACGCTGAGCTGTTTCATGTGTACCTGGTTCCTACCTGCTGCCCTTTGTTACTGAGGATCGCCTCTCTTTTAAACAGTAGATTGGATGATTGACTGATTGGAAATTGATTTGCAGCCACATTCCTCCCAATCAATCACCATCATCATACCAAGACATTAACTACAATCCCTCACCCAGCTTCAGTTTTACATTGAAATCTACTTTCTTGGTAACTGTTTACTACATTCTTCCTTAGACTAGGTATTCTGCACACTCTTCACCTTCAGAGAGCAGATCTTTGTTGTTTTTTCGTTTGTTTATATTCCCTAAAGGTACTATCAGCTGTAGGTACACAAACATCCTCCATCCTCCAAGCCATCTTGCCACTTTATAGTTGATGAAAGCAAATAAATAAATAAATATTTATTTATCCATATGCTGTTGTTATAAGATTAAGTTATAAACCTACAAATGAAATATTTTGCCATGGTTCATTAACCTTTTGGAAATGTATAAACTATTTTAAAACGTATCTGTGACGAAATATGACTTATGAATGATCCACAATTACAACATTTAATTATACCACAATACTAATTTTCATGAACTGAGAAGACATTTGTATTTATTAGTATTATTATTTATTAATTTAGCTGTCACCTTTATCCAAGGTGACTTACAAGTATTATAATAGAAAATACAATATTCAGAAGTTATTATTATTATAGGATTACTATTATTATTAGTGGTAGCAGTAGTAGTAATGCTACCAACCCTCCTGATTTTCCCAGGACTGCCCTCTTTTCAGGTAGCATGTTCCGGTGTCTCCACAAGTTTAGTCAAATCTTATTTTTGTCCTGCTTTTGGCTAGTTGTACTGTTTTTCATTAACGCCTGTGTTTGTCTATAGGCTCAACTGTAATTAAGCAGCACCCTGATGGACGGAGGTAAATCAAAAGCCAACTGGCCCCATAATCTCCGAGACACTAAGACAGGACAAGTTTGTAAAATTGACCCTTAACTGAAAGAAATGAATCTGTGCTTTGCTACATTGATAGCGTTGCTTAATTACTGCGAGGCAGCATGACAATACAATAGTGAAATGTACATTGAATCTTTTTATTTACATTAGTATTTTAAATGGAAGCTGAAATATATAGAACAAAATGAAGAACAACTAGTGAGACTATATGAGTTGACTTCAGCACAGAGCACAGCCAACTTCAGCATCGTATAAAACAATCCATTTTTAATTGCGTTATTTTTTTTCCTCTAAAACTGTATTTTCGAAATAACAAGACGAGAACATTACGAACGTTATTTCAAACTCGCTTGAAGTTTAATGTTTGAGGTCACTATCCTCCTAAAATTGCTTAACACGACCCCCTTGCAAATGAGGCCAGTCTCAATGCCGCCTACATCATTATTTGTGAAAGCAGGGTCCTATGACAGACATGCACCCTGTGTGTAGATGAAGAACAGGCTGGAAGATCAGAACCTGCGCTCGCTCCTGCAGCAGCCTGCTGTAAACCAGCCTCGGCACCACAAACACACGCTTAATATTTATTGAATGGATTTCATACAGCAATATCCAGGGTTTCAAGCCTAGCACCCTAAAATTGAGTTTCATTTTGTTCTCACTGCAGTACGGAAATGTAATTGAAAGGAAATACTGCAAGAGCTTTCATTAAAACATCTCTTGATCTTACATTCCTGAGAGGTTCCGAGAATGTTCTGGACAAAAGTTTTTTTTTTTTTTTTTATGATTCTCCCGCACTGAAATTTACAGGCTTTTGTTTTAAAAACCGGAGAAGTCTGATGTCATCTTAAAAACTAAAAAATGCAGTATTGACGGAATCTGCTCTTGGAGGGCAGTGCACTCATCATTAGGGAATAGCAATGGCACGTGTTGTATGACCCATTTAAAGGGCAGGGCTATTGTAAAAGCAACAGAGGTAGTAAATAAAAGTACACGTTTTTTGTTCTTTTTATCTTCTATATCTAGCACTCAATAGTGCTGAATTGATTCAATGTTTGTCGTTGAATCAATTCAATGACAAACATTAAGACTTCCAGTCAAAACATTTGTCATTTATTAAGTTTCTTTTAGTATTTTGATTTTGTAATTTTCCTATATATGTAGCAAAAAATCACTTTTTTCTAGTTATGCAATACTTTTTATACAAATCAGACATGTTCTTAATTGCCACACCAGTATATGATCTAGAATCTAAAATATTCAAAAACTAGAATTAAAAGGGGTCTCCGAGTGGCGATCCGTAAAGGCGCTCCGCTTGGATTGCAGGGTGCGCTCTATAGCCTGGACGTCGCAGGTTCGAGTCCGGAGCGAGCGCTGGCTCTGATCTTTCAGCCTGTTCAGACAGGGTGTCCTGGGCTCACCGCGCACCAGCTACCCCCGTGGTCTAGCCGGGCGCCTGCGGGCTTGCCTGTAAGCTGCATTGTCCTCCGACGCTGTAACCGAGGTGGCTGCATGGTGAGCCTGCAGTGTGTAAAGAAGCGGGCGGCTGACGGCATATGCTTCGGAGGACAGGCGATGATGGGAGAAAATAATAAAATATTTGTCGACTACTAAAATTTACCTGAGCATTTCAAATTAGTTTCACAACATTAAGATTTTGCTTTGGAGAACATTTTTTTCCACTGGAGCAGGAAACGTGAAAAATTAGAATTAAAAAAAAAAAACAAAAACCCTTACCCCACAAAATCTTCCATGTTCAGATATTAGCAGTGATTTTTGGATGCAGTCCACTGCCCCACACTGATACAGCCTGTTTTTACCTTTGCAATGTCTGTGTAACACGTCTAACGCTGCGATGAGGAACTCGTGTGCATCTTGCTGCTCGTACCCTGCTAAATGTCGTGCATGCGTCCACACCAGGTGCAATAACCTAAAGGGAATATGAGGGGATCGATGTCCAGAGTAAAACTACAGAGGAAACAAAAAGAAAAAATGTTACATACAATTGAATTTTAGAAAATGGCAAGAATAGAGGGGGCAATCTCACTGGCCAACAAGTGTTCCAACATGCAGATGTGTCACCATACCAACGCAGCTTCCACTCTCTCTGATTCACTGGACAATCTCTTCACTTGTGTGGGGGGGGGGTATAAGAGCAACACCACACAATCTGCAGGTCCAGTCTGTGCAACGGTCCGAGGGGTGCAGACATTGGACCATATTTGAACATCCTGTTGTGTGTTATTGTTTTCTTCTTCAAAAACATTTGTGCCATGTTATAACAAGAGCTTTCTAGATTGGTAAAAGCTACACATTATTGGTTATAGTAAAATACATCATATATAAATAAAAACAAACCCCTTGCGTACAAAGTCCAATACATCCTTAACCCTTTGCGGTCCATTTATTCAGCGTGTCTCAGGCGCGTCAGGTCAAATTTATTTTCACACGTGCAGTTTATTTTAGACGCGCTGTTTAAAAGTATTTTTTTCATAGTAAAACAGGTTTAAAAGGCACTGCATATCAACAGGATGGATGGATGCAGAAGCAGCTTTCGTGTTTGTTTACGTCCGTGTTATCTCTGTGGTGCCGGGGCTAAGTGTATTGTTCAGATTCGCCCCCTTTTTTTTTTCTTCATTTTTTTTGGCTTCTCTCGGCTCCTATCGGTCTCACTCGGCCATTGAATGGTTTTCTCAGCTTTTTCCGGAGAAGAAATGACTAGAGACCTGTTTTTTACGTCTTTTTGATGATGTCGGACAGGGTCAGACATTGGACCGGAAAGGGAAAATTGCAATGTCAGACCAGGTCCGACATAGGACCGCAAAGGGTTAACGCTTATCCCATCTAAATGTCTTGTAAATTAGCTGCACTTTTCTAGATATAAAATGATAGATTGCTTATGCAGACAGTCTGGATGCAAGATGAATGACTTCCAGTTAAGGGCCGAGGTGAAAGCTGCAGTAATCTTTGGTGCTGTAAAATTGTTGACGCAACTGCTCTTCACCATAACTCAGGAAAGCACTGCAGTCATTTTGGACTGCGTTCTTTTTGGCCACAACAGCCAGAGCTCTGAGTCATTTCTATCCTGACTCTCAAGGCAAGGTGGCTAATTACACATGTTTTGTTTTATAAACAAGGCAAGGTGGCTAACTACTACATATTTTGTTTTATAAACTGTTCCCATTTGCAAAAGCCTATTGGATTGTTTTCAGTGTAATAAATAGCAGTGCAATAATAAGACAACCTGAGAATAAATGCGTGCACATAAAAATAAAATAAAGCTCGATATTATCTTTAAACAAATTTATTTTGTAACAGCAGAAGATTGTAACATTTCTTGAATTATTCAGTGGCTTAACTGTATTTTGGGAATGACTGCATTTAAAATGGAGACTAAACTTAGCTGCAAAAAAATAAAATCTTCACTTGTACAAAAGTGTCAAAGTTTTGAGACTACAAAACAAATGCTACACGTATATGGGTAAAAGGTGTTACTAATAGTGGATTTTGTTTTATTCTTAATGCATTAATTAGATGGAAATTTGCCTAGGAGGGCAGAAGAGCCCCAATTAAACATCTTGGTCAAGGCTTTGAAGATTTTAAAATTACAGTCCTTAAACACTTACCTCTTGAAAAAGCTGGGACATTTCACAAACCAGACAGGAATTGGATTGCATTTCACATTTGTGTCTGTCCGAGAGGAAAAAATCTCGAAGCAGTGGTGTATGGGTAAGAGCCTGGACAATACAGTTCATAAAGCAAGTGTTCCCTAGGTTTATTAGGCCACGCAGACCTAAAACAAACAGAGACAGAAACAACAGGTGATGATGAGAGTGTGTTTAAACTGCATTTTACAACAGAACAAAAAAGCAAAAACAAAAGCCAGGGGTATGCTGTACACCCCCGCTAACAGTAAACTCACTGCATGCACATGTAATCGCAGGCAGATTTAGTTAAAGTGCATCCTCATCATGTTTCATCACAATTGGATAAGTGGTTCTATAGGTCACTGAGCAGGGATGGAAACAAGACTTCTATGGCATAAGAGATTCACCCCTTCCATGTTTTACTACTAGCTTGATTAGCCACAGTGAATAGGTAACAAGCTCATTGAAGTCATAGTAAAACCAGGAATTGATCAAACTTATATGCAATGAGAGTCTTATTTTCATCCCTGGTTACTGTATATAAAAATGTAAGTGTGACATAAATATCTATATACCACACCATATAGATTCTGACTATCCATGACTAAGCAGTACTAAGCTTTGTCAAAATTGGATTTAAAGATATCTAGGTTTACGTGTGTGTACAGGAGGGAAGGACATGTAGCCTTGAGGTAATGCCATCTTGAGCATCATGATCAATGGATGAGAACACTGAGGGTTCTAATGCTTAATATCCTGAAGGACCCAAGCAAATCACAGGAACCCGTGGTTTATCCCCTCTTTATATAAAATGTCATTCAATGCACTAATTCACATTCGCTGGTAAACTTAAGTACTGTACAATAGTGTGCTAACAAGGATCAAATAATAAAAGGGGCTTTTGTGTACATATTGCTCTACCTGCAGTACACAGTACCAGCACATCAAGGATTAATACCCTCTACAGAGACAGGCTGTATTTTTTTCATATTTAAGGCGTGTGATTTAATGAAGAAAGACAGCACAGTGGCTATAGAGTAATTTAATTTACTCTGTGACAATGTTCCAATTACAGCTGTGCCAGAGTGAAGGAACAGACACAGGAGAATACTGCAGAAAACTAAACATGGACTGCACGTATTTGGGTTAATTGAACTTTAAAGTTTGCTTGTTTTTAGACTGAAGTGCAACTGAATAAGGGTTTCCCAGTGGTTAATAGTGATTTGGAGCTGAAGTCTACATAATTGGAGTTTAAATCAGCATGCTCCTTTTTAACATAAACAACGACCCATAAACAGGACAATATGCCAGAACTGTTCAAAAATAAACAATTACATATTGTATGCAAACTTTTGTTTACACTACTCTCAATTGATTACACTCAAAAAACAAGGGTTAACATAGCTAGACAGCAGCTCTTTGCTGCCAAATAAGCCTGTCAGTAACAAACACACCCTGCCCCAGCCCGAAATTCAAAACCACAGCTAGCAGTGTGATGACCATGGTATATATCTCAACATTATTACAGCGTACTATAGAACAAGGATTAGAAATGAAATGTTAAGCATGGATAAGCCTCTCTCTCTCTCAAAATGTGTGAAGTGTGACATGGGTACGACTGTCTCCACTATACCCCCTTCGCAGTGGATGTCATCTTACTGATCTACCCTCTTTCCATTAACCTGCAGCATATTTAAATATATTGTACAGAGGATGGAGGATACAGTTAGCTGAAGAATCAAGCCTGTGGCGATGCCGCCCACATTTCAATAGAAAAACAAATCTAAGCAACACCTTCTGAGCCAAGCAAATGTTACCACGATTAAAATAAAACTGATCTTGATTTCAAATGTACTGAAATCACACGAGTTACAATCCCTCAGTCCATAGTCAAGTTTGACTAAATTTATTTTTTTGTCCCTGGAGTAGTGGACAAGATCATAGTCATCTGTTGTGGTAGATTAGGTTTAAAAACTACTACAGTATGATCATTGTAATGCTCAGGTGAAAGAAGCAATTTTCAATTTAACAATAAAATAAAAAGTTGTTTTTAAACAATTGGTTAAAACAGATCTGCTCTCACCAAATACATATGAAGGAAATAAAAACAACAAAACTAATAACTAATACAATGGTGTCTTATTATTATAATATCTGGTCGTTTGTAGTAGGTAGAGTTATTTATCCGAAACCATCTCTTTAGGTGGACTCGGTATGGTTCATTTCCCAAGCGGACTTTGTTGTTCACACTTCACACCAAACGTAGCGAACTGTACTGAATGCGGACCAAACCTTAAAAACGGACCCAGTGTGAACACACCCTTGGTCATCAACTAGTGTAGCACTTCTGATATGAACATAAGAATATAAGAACGTTTTACAAAACGAGGAGGAGGCCATTCGGCCCATCTTGCTTGTTTGGTTGTTAGTAGCTTATTGATCCCAGAATCTCATCAAGCAGCTTCTTGAAGGATCCCAGGGTGTCGGCTTCAACAACATTACTGGGGAGTTGGTTCCAGACCCTGTAGTGGCAGTGCATTCCACTATCTGGGAGCACGGTAAATAAAAGCTCGCCCTCCCTTCCTTTTTGTGTGCACTTGTGGGAGGCACAGAAGGCCTGCATCAGCTGATCTTAAATCACGAGAAGGTAGACCACAGTCTCCCTTCCCAGTATCTGCAGCTAGTTAATGCTCAGTCTGAACAGTGCAAGCTGCTACCTGCAGTTGAGCTTTAAAATCAATGGAGCCCAGCAATGACCTTGCACAAAGCTGCATCGTCAATTAAAATGCTGAAAGAAGCGTGCAAGAAATGCTATAAACCAGAGCACTGCAGTTAAATGTTTGTTTCCTAAACGACATAAAAGGGTTTTCACTTGCAATATGAAGTCTCACAGAAAATATGCAATATCCTTCACTAATAATGTGTTAAACATTTATTAAATACTATACTAGACAAGCTGTGTGGTCCAGTGGTTAAAGAAAAGGGCTTGTAACCAGGAGGTCCCCGGTTCAAATAAAGGCGTCTGCTAAATAAACATATAATAATAAAATAAAATGACTGAATGAAACAGCCTGAACAGCAGGCAGGTAAAAGCCATACAGAGACAGCTTGTTCACACATATTAAAAAGGACAGCTGGTCAATCAATGCATTTTATTTTTTTGGACAGTAACTCAACTTTTCCTGGTGTATAATAAATCTGAATTCATAGACCAGAAGTGAGTGGTGATATGATCACCATAGCATGATCAAAGGGGTTGGATAAAATAAATAAATAATACAGTTTAAAAGACAAACTTCTTACCAATGAACTAAAGAGTAAGCTCTGTATTCGCGAGGCAAGTACGGGTCTTATGCTGATGTCAGTATTATTAACTCATCAGCTGCGAGGAGATTCATTACACAATGTACAAGTAAATCTGACACACTTTAATACATAGATATTAGTAGGCACTTCAGGGATGGAAAGACTCCCATTGCATATCAATTTGATCCACTCCTGGTTTCACCGAGTTTAGGACGACACACCTAAGCTTGTTACATATACACTGTGGTTAATCAAGCTCGTATTAAAACCTGGAATGGGTGTAAATGCTATGCAACATGAGTTTTATTGCCATCCTTGTGCTTGGTTGGCAGTTGTTTATGTATCCAAGGTGACTATTCTGGAGAAGGAGAACTGCACATTTCAACCCCCGTCTTTCTTGTAGGAATTAGGAGTGGCAAACAATATTGGCTGTACTATGCCAGGTACTGGCAATTTGTGTCTAATCCTTGTAAGGATGTCAAGAATAACACAGCATATATTTAAAACAAATATTTATTTTAATTTGGATAAAAATTAGAAACCACCAGGCGACAATAAAAAGCCCAGTCAGGAGTATGAAGGCATATCGAACCAGAGGAGGTTGTAACTGAGTATTACAGAAAGGTGCCATTTAGGAGGCGTTGGAACACCTGTGCTTTTACCAGGTGAGCCACTCGGGCACCCCTAAATTATTTTTCTTTCAATGGAAATTTTTACACTCAAGTAGGGGTGTCAGCATGGGAACTAAAATAGGACCATCATATGCCTGCCTTTTTGTGGGATCAGTTGAAAACAGATTTTTACAGCAATACAATGGAAAAACACTTAAGCTGTACCTCAAATACAATGACGACATCTTTAGGATTTCAACTAACTTGTGAAGCTTTAAAACAGCTCAAACAGTTCATTCAGTCGATAGCAAATTTCCACCCAGCTCTGGAATACACATGGAACATCTCAAACGGGTAACAGTAGATCATTTTTATTTAGGACAGTTAGTTTCGGCAACAGAGAACCAAATGTGCAAAATCAACAGAAGAGCAAAAATGGGCTGAAGTGCCTTTAAAATATTAAGCATGGTTCTGAAAGTGAAACTATCCTTATGCCTCAAGAGGAAAGTCTTCAACCAATGCATGCTGCCAGTGCTAACTTACAGACACAATACCTGGACCCTCAAAGCAAAAATGACTCAAAAATTACAAACGACTCAGAGTATGGAAAGATGTATGCTGGGAATAACAAGAGCAGACAGGAAAAGAAAAGAATGGATAAGAGTGCAAACAAAAGTATGCAATGTTATTATAAGAGCGAAAAAAACTGCAATGGCAGAGGGCCGGACATATAGCAAGAAGAACAGACCATCGCTGTACCAAGGAGATATTAGACTGGATCCCAAGAGATATAAAAGCGACCAAGAAGAAGACCTCTAGGAAGATGGCAAGATAAAATTAGGAAAACACGCCGGAGCAATGTAGATTTTATGTTAGAATCTTGGGGAGGTCTTCATCCAGCAGTGGATTGAAAAAGGCTGATGATGATGGTATAGATGATACTGGAGTTTTTCTGTATAATTGTCTAAATAAATATAAAACTATAAAATATTAATCCAGAAATACGACAAGTTTTTTTTTTTTTTATTCTGGGCTGTTTTTTGTATAATAATAATAATAATAATAATAATAATAATAATAATAATAATAATAATAATATGATGATGACGACGACGACGACGACAATACAATACAAATTTCACTCATATAGCACTCTTCATGCAAGCATTCCAGGGCACTTTACAAAATAAATATAAAAAAAGCCTGTGCAATTTATAATACAGCTACAAATAAACAGACGCAAACTGCAGTCAGTTCAATAAGTATGGATATTCCATAATGCAAATAACGTCCCTCGCCACTGTAAAGCGGTAGCACAAATCTGGTACGGATACCTCCTTACCCCACATAACAAAGCGAAAAAAAACAGCACTGTCACCTGATACTGTTTCAGGTCTTGTGAGGGAGTATGATGGGGTTCCCACTCCTTGTATATATTAATATATTTATGTATATATTTGTATTATTATTATTATTATTATTATTATTATTATTATTATTATTATTATTATTATTATTATTATTATTATTTATATTGTATTTGTGTGCGGATGGACGAAAGCCGTCCGACATTATTATTAGTTATTTGAGACCAGCGAAAAGCCGGTTTTGAAATAGTAGGTCGGAGTGGATGGGGTTAAAATCCCCATCCTAATAAACCTTGTCGGAATGTGGCTGGAGCCTTAAAAGGTAATTATTTAATTAATGGGTAATTAAGGCTCCAGTCACAGAGAATAAAAAGACCCAATCCAAGCTCATCAAAAGAAGAGAATAGAGAGGAGTTAAGAGCGAGAGCGAATGCTACCAGAAAACGAACTAAGGTACTCGTTCTACAAAATAATCACTATTGTTTGTGTTTTCCTTTTTTTTGCTTTGGCATGTTTTGTTTGTTTACTTAATAAATAAAAAGCTGAGCGCCGTAGAGCCTCAGTTTCACCCCGTATGTTTTGAGTTTCTGTTTCATTTCCTGGTCTGACATCACCACTGCAGCCCTCACTGCCACAGGAAGGTTCTGTGTGATTTAAAGGCAGACTCATTTGTGCTGTGTCAAATGTAAATGTAAATGAACAAGAAGAATAACAAAGAAAAATTGGACTTTTAATGTTCAATTCAACATCTATAAATTTTGGAACTATTTTTTCTTAGCTCAGTTTTAGGCGGAAGGATGAAAAAAAGGAAGGACTGCTGATGAAAAAAAAAACATTTTTACTATTTTTTTTTCAATTTACTAAGTTAACCCACTTTATTGTTAGCGCAATAAGGCACCCGGGGCATGGTGATATTATAGTATATCACACACCCTGTCGTGCCATATAGCTTACATTCTCTCTCTCTCTCTCTCATATACACACACATATATATAATTTTTTTTTCAGTGCCACCTTTCCACAAACTACTGTACCTCTGATCAACCGTTTACACTACACATTCCAAAAAGTAGTGTCACACTGAAAGATTACATTCCTTCTGTTCATTCATCAGAACAAGTAATTCTACAGACCCCCTTCCCACACCTTTGCCAGACATGGGGAGACCCTTCTTCCAGACACCGCAAAACTTCGAAACTCTCAAATTAAAAAGGAATGATCCATGCAGAAATCCAACTTTCTTACAAATATCAATGCATCAAATAAATACATCTTTCCACAACTGCTGATTAAAGGGATTGTAGCTAACCAAATAATTCCATAACCTTACCTGGGCAGTTTTAAAATTAACATGTTGTTATAAACATGTATTTTCTTTTTTTTTATGTATTCTTTATTTAGGAGTGCCCAATTACTTTAACCCTGCTTTTCTCCAAAATTTAGAATGGCAAATTATTTTCCCTCACCGCAGCAATTCCACACAGAGACCAGTAGGGCCCACTGTAGCACGATGAGGAGCAACAGTCCCTGTGAATTTTGCCTTCCTAACCTGCAGGAGTGCCAGAGTCAATGTGATGCTCCCTCCAGAATCCCCAGCAAAGACCAGTGACTTTGTTCAGCTGCCTCCACTACACTGATTCTCATGTCCGGGTTTATGACTGATTGATGGCCACTTGCAGCAGGGTAGAGGGCAATATTACAAACTGCCGAGGCATTTTAAGCTCGGGCAGCCTTAATCGATTCTAAAAATCGCAACAGGATGACTGTGCAGTCCTGGTAAAGATGTTTCATTTAGCATTGAAGACTCAAAAGAGGATCATCTTTCTCAACAGTAAACTATACACAACTTTAGAGTTTATCAACAGCATGCAATAGTTTTACAATAGTGCTGCTGTGGAAAAAGAACCACCACTGAACTGATTTGAAGTGTCCCCTTGTGTAAATAGAGTCTTAATCTGGGACAAAGCATGCCCACACTGAAGTGGCTGTAGCTAACTAATTGCACTTTCATTCACTATGCAGGTCTTGAATATGCAGTTTTGAAAGAAACACATGTTTTAACATGTATTTTCGTTTTAACACAAGACAGCTGGCACTACACAAGACTAAAAGAAAGATCTGTTTATTTGCCTTGCCTTCCAGGTCCTCTTGGTCATTTCACGCTAGCAGTGGACAATTTCACTCTACAGGAGAAATGCCCCAGGAAGAGAAACACAGTCAAAAAGCATAGTTTGCAAACACTGATTCATTTAACCTAGTGTAGTACCAGATATCATGATTTAAAAATGAAAATACTAAAAAAGTGTCTTTCAAAACTGCACATTTGGGACCAATATTGTGAACTGATGTGCATGGCTGATAATTTATGGAACTATTTTGTTAGCTTCGATTACTTTAAGCAGCTGATTCAGTTACATTTTTAGGCATAAGTTATAGGGCTTTCTGACCCGTGGTAGTGATTTCATTACTAAGCAGTAAATCTCCACAGAAGCATTACCAAGCGGCACTGACTTTCACGCTATACTTCACTCCACAACTACCACCCGTCTCCTAAATACATTTTACTGCATTGCTAAAAGATTCAAGTTGATAGATAAATTCAATTAGTAAGAATACATAGGTAGATTTAAACTATGTAAATTAGGTTAACTAAAGCTCTAAAGCTGCACCAGCATGTGAGAAGTAGTACATAAGAAATAGTAAAAGTGCACGCCCCAAAGCGACCAACGATGAACACAAGACACCTTGTGTTAAGTTTATGTAATTTAATTTACGAAGATGTTGCTCTACCACTCAGAATTTCTACAAATTCTACCATAATTCATCAGAGTGGTCTTCAACCCCCCCCCCCCCCCAAACTGGGTCCACTGATTGATCATTATTATTTGGTTTATTTAGCAGACGCCTTTATCCAAGGCGACTTACAGAGACTAGGGTGTGTGAACTATGCATCAGCTGCAGAGTCACTTACAACTACGTCTCACCCGAAAGACGGAGCACAAGGAGGTTAAGTGACTTGCTCAGGGTCACACAATGAGTCAGTGGCTGAGGTGGGATTTGAACCAGGGACCTCCTGGTTGCAAGCCCTTTTCTATAACCACTGCACCACACAGCCTGATCATGATGTTTATATGCATGGAGCGTCAGGTAACTTCAGTGCTGCAGCACTACAACACACACAAAGACCTGCGATCCAATAAATGAACCTTTCTTACCAATGGTGCAATTTGTAGTTATTTTCCTACGTTTGGGATTGTGCCGTAGTAATTCCAATTCGCGTTTCGTTGGCTCCCACGTTGAATACTTTTCACCGACACCTGGCAATTCAGAGATAAACGTATGATGAAAGATAAAATGTGCAGAGTAATGAAAGAGACAGATAAAATGTAAGAGCATGGGGGGAAAAGGTTCAATGCTTTACAGCATCAACATGTCTGGTCATTGCTAAAGCAGATTGATACCATGAATACAGTAGTCTCGGTGTATAGGAACACCTCCTAAGAACACTTAGCATAAGAGAACACCCTTGTGGTGAAAATGATTTATCCCATGTAAATACTCCGCCTAAAGGAACCGGAACTTTGCTTAAAATAACCTTTTTGGCACCGCTAGCGATTCGTTCACAACTGAAACTGTATTTCTTGTAATCTGGTAGCATCATCAAACTTAAATTCAAATTCAATGTTTTTAAATGTGATCATCGTGAGTGTCTTAAGGCAGACTGATTGGTTTATTAAATCTTTCCAGAACCGCCGTCATATCATTGCCGCGTTTTGTATTCTGATTTCCACAAGTGCACCTCAAATGGCATGTAAACAAACAGCAAAACACGCAGCGGTTTCTTTTGCTACAAAAAGTTGGAAATTGTTCACGCTCCTGAAAAAAACCTGAATCAGACAAGACACCGAGCAATTTGGTGTTTTCCGTTCTGGTGAATTGCTTCACCATTCTGTTAAATAATTTTGTGCATGTCTTGAATATTACTCCTGTACAGGTATTCATAATTAATCTAGAGCTGCTGCTGCATTGTTGCTGTGCTAAATTTAGTTTGACGATTTGATTTCCATTACATGAGAGTAGATGTTAAAACTTCATGCTGATTTGAACTTGGCCCTCGCCAAGATAAGCACCAACTAAGACGAAGCTTCACAGTAAACTAATGTGATCCTTATGTGTCTCCATCCATTTGCGCTTCCTTCCATATGATGATGTAGATATCCTTCTGTCTGGTGTTGATGGCTGAAGTGTAATGCTGGCTCCAGGGATCAGCTTATTTTGCCTCCCTAGCGCATCAGCACACATAACGGCTGCGATGCTGGCTCCGGGATCAACCATAGTGCGGTCTCCCCAGCGCATCAGCATGACAACCGTCTGGATTGAGCTAAGTAGGGTACATCTCTGGGGTCTTCAAGTGGGCACCTTCCATCCTCGGTGTTTCGTCGACTAGCCCACGACACCTCAAGAGGGCTCGACGGTGATTCTGGCGTCCCAGCATCACCCCTCCGCCCCCACTCAACTCAGCCCAGCTTACTTACCTGTACATCAGTCTTTCTTTCTTTCTATTGAGCTTGAGATCCCCAGCCAGAATCTTTCCGTCTCAACCACAGCCAGTTGCTGCTCCTCTCTGCTGCTTCAGATAAGTTCTTCACTGTGCGACGCAACGCTTGGCCATTGAATCCGACATCTCTGAGAAACCGGGTTGTAGAGTGTGCCACAAATCCTCGACATCCCACTTCCACTGGGTAAACCCAGACTCTCCATCCTCGCTGTTCTGCTTCAGTGGCTAGTTGAGCATACCGCAGTTTCTTCCTCTCATACGCCTCATCTACAGCATCCTCCCATGGCACTGTTAACTCTACCAGGTGAACAAGGCGTGCTGATCCAGACCACAAGACAATATCTGGTCGAAGGTTTGTGGTGGCAATCTCAGGTGGAAAAATAAGCCGCTGACCAACATCTGCCAGCATTTTCCAGTCTCTAGCAGCTTCCAGTTGTCCTGGGCGAGGATTGGTTTTAAGACCTTTTCTTGGTGGTTGCTCTCCTGGGCGGAGGAATGTTGTCTTTTGTGTGTAATGTTAGTTTATGAACGTTAGTTTGTCTGTTACTTTATTATTATAGTTAACATACACTTGCCTCTCTTCATTTACCTATTTTATTCATTTCATATGTTAATGTACGTGCATCATGACTATCAATACATATTTATTTATTTATTCATTCATATTGTGTCTGGTGGTCAACTCCATCTTAAAAGAACACTTGAGCTAAGAGAAAACTTTGTTTGCTTCCCGAAGGGTGTTCTCTTAGCTGGAGACGACTGTACATGAACTCACTTCACAGTGCAAGGAAATGACACGCATTTAAAAATGTACAATAATCATAGGGAACGCAACCAGGACTGCTTGCATGAACAGATTCTTGATCAAATTAAAAAGACCCCACAACAAAATCTGTATCTATATTCCAAGGAGTATAATGAAAATGAAAAGTAAATGACGACATTACATTTTAGCAACGTGTCTAAATACCCTTTAACTGTACATTAATCCTGCCTGTGCCACCCCTTATTAGCACTGAATACAAGAAGTGGAAAGAGAACAGTGTTAGCACAGTTGAAAATTGCAGATCATTACTGCAATTATCTTGAATAAAATGTACTCACATTTTACCCATTGGAAAAAAAAAACACAATATACATTTTTTTTTTAACAATCTGTCTATTGTTTCTATCAGACTGAATAATAAGTTAAAAACTGACAAAAGTTTGGGGAGAATACAGTGAGGAACTTAGTTACCCCAGTTTAGATCAGTTACTGCTGAGAAATAAGGGGCTGTCTGCATAAGCATGAGCATGCTGGTTAGGTACATCACACATTCATTCACAGCAGAGAGTTAAACATCTCTATGAATTAATTCTGCATACCTTGTAATTTCCATGCTTTTCTTTGTTCTTCTTTAGCAATCTGTTCCATGTCTTTGTCGTATATGTAGTCTTGACACATAAAACAATATATACCCCCATATAATAGATCTATGGCTGAAGAGAGAGAAAAAAAGTGTTTTAATGTATGCAAGTACATTCCTTTGCAGGCACAGATATTGAGAGTGTCAGAGACCACTAGCACTGTGTATTTTTGAAAGTCATGTTCCTGTTACGACTTGTATCCCAATCGTCTTTTGAAAGCTGAAAGCGCATTAGTATTACCACTTTTTTTTTTTTGCAGTGAAACAATGATTATCTGGTCTAGAAATGACAGCGTCAGGTAGCTCTTTATCACCAGGACGCAGCTTCACAGTATAATACAAGTACAGAATGCATAAAGCCCAACTTCTGCATACATTTCCAAACAGCAATTGAAGGCAACATAAGAACATACAGATTACAGTGAATCAATAAACAATGTCTTCATTAGACAACTATAAAAATATAACTACATCTTTACACAAAGTAACATACCACATTAATACAGTATATACCTTCCGGTCTTGGTATATGTTCTCCTAAATCATTGAACGTCATGAACTATTATAACACCATTATAACGGAACACATTAAAAACTACAAAATGTGTTTATTATTATTATATATTTTTTGTAAAATATCTCTGTTTTATAGTCTCTTGTATTAATTGAATAATTAAATGTGGTTTTAATACGGGCAATGGTGCATTCCAACCATCTCCGTTACCCATAGCTACAGTATTGGTATCACCCTACACTTATTATAAAAAAAATAAAAAAAATAACAGATGTTCTTAAGTCAGGAGCTTGAGTAATTTAGGACCATAGCAAGAAATAATGATTTATTTCATATTTATTTATAGTCATAGGTTGGGCAGCGGTGGCAGGCTTAGCATGGTTAATGGGTCTTTTCAGACCATTTATATTTGTTGCAATATAAGATAGATTACATACGATTAGTCATTTTCTAATCAATTACCAGGAAATACACACACAAGGGTACTGCTTGGTGAGTCGCAACTGCGCTCTGTCTTTAATTCATGAAAATAACAAACACACACACAAAACAAAAAATGGCACAGTGGCCAAAATAAACAGACAATAATTCAAACAAGTATGATGATGGTTTATATATAGAGGTTGAGGGATTAACTGAGTATCAATTACCTCGATTATCCCTCCACCACATTCTGCACAGGTTTTCTAATAAGCGTTGTTGACAGCCAATTTGTCACACACAGGATGTAGTTGGGCAGAGACGAGAAGCAAACATAGTCCCTACCAACTACATTTAACTAAAAGAGACACAGATACATTAAAACACTAACAATACAAATATACAAATAAACACAGAGGCGGGGTGTACACCACCACGCCATCCCTAGATGTAACAATACACTAATAATGTCACAATACAAACCGTGACTTTCAGGTTGTGATATGCATCACAATACATGTAATGATCCTGATGGGCTTCTTACATGATGCATTGAGAGATTAAATGATCGTTTAATGATGGGCTATTTTGTTAAAAAGACAAAATTATGAGATAAGGAGAGTATATGTATGTATTCATATGTATGTATTCATACCAACTATAAAAACACACTTATTTTTTTATTCAAGAACCACTTGGTGAACAATAATGAGCTATGCAGTGCTTTTGGTGTTGTATCAAGACACAATCAGTACATCTCTCTACTACAATATCTATACAATATCATCTAAAGAAACACAAAGATACACAGGATGGTAAATCGATGTCTAGTGATGTGCAAGTGCTGTTCTGAAGGACTTCTCTCGATCTAATTACTTGAAGTCCTCCTCCCCATCACTCGTACTTTCTACTGAGTTATAGGAATGCAATATGCAGATATGCGGTTGCTGTATGTTATAATAAGGCAAATCGTGCAGAAATGAAATAGAATCTGGACAGCTTGTTCAACTCATTCCACAGGATTCAGTCATACTAATCCAATTCTACGTTTAAAAGTTCTGTGGGGTCAAATGTATCTGGCATCATTCCATGTGAAATGGGCCAATGGTCCCTACCTTGCAGTCTCAGATTCTTGCAATATTGCATATTGCAGTTTTTTTGGAAGAATCCCAAAACATTAGCTCTCAAATCTCATTATTTTTTTTATTTTTTTTTAAGTTTTAGCCCTGTAAAGGAGGGGTGCCAATGACAGATTAAGGAGGCTGTGTGGTCCAGTGGTTAAAGAAAAGGGCTTATAACCAGGAGGTCCCCGGTTCAAATCCTTCCTCAGCCACTGACTCATTGTGTGACCCTGAGCAAGTCACTTAACCTCCTTGTGCTCCGTCTTTCGGGTGGTAAGTGACTCTGCAGCGGATGCATAGTTCACACACCCTAGTCTCTGTAAGTCACCTTGGATAAAGGCGTCTGCTAAATAAACAAATAATAATAATAATAATAATAATAATAATAATAAACAAGCACTGAAAAGGGGCCCATATTTGAGAGGTAAAAGTATTCAAGATATCTTCATGATACTCACTACACACAGATCTGCTCTTCTAGTTTAATAGCGGGTCAACGTATTGCCTACTGGTGAACAGGGATGTTAATGCAAAGGAGGTAAATGAACTGTAAGATAAAAGAACAACGACACTAATAGAAATGCCACTTCACACTTGAGAACCCTGAACCAGTGTAGCTATCACAGGTTCCAGGTTACTTAACAACAACAAACAGAAACTATATATGCAAATGTCAGTTTCACAGGGTGACTGGTTAGTGAGCTATGATGAGCCCCCAAAGTGGACGCCAGGCCAGAAATGACATCCTTCAGCGCCCCAGAACATAAAAGGGATAGATTTTTTAAAATGTATCCCGCTACTTAAATATGACATACTTTTTGTTTATGCACTAATGGTATTTGGTAGGTTTACATGCACCTTGATAGCAAATCATTAATCGAACTGGTATAAAACATGGTTTCTATGTAAATTATTATCAACTAAACCATGTATAATAGCTATAGTATTATATACAGTTGGGCAAAATTGTATTTGTATCCAGGTCTTGACTAGACTGGTCTCTATGGCAATAAAGAAGGGTATTTCAAGGTCAGTCATTTTAGTTTTTTAAATATAAGAAAATAAATCATGTGCCGGCATGGTTCTTCAGGTGACCAGCTCACAAAGACATACAGATTCAGACGAGATTGATTTCTAGTTAGATAACTTAAAGTCTGATCAATTAAGAGCAGATTTAGCAACAGCCTGGTTGCTATCATTGCTGCTACAGGATTATTTTATATATCATTGTGGCAATGTGCCCCGCCCATCTGCATTTGTGTGTTATATGTTGCATGTTGCGTGTGTTAATGTTGGTGGACTGTAGTTGGTACACGGGATATAAATGGGTGTGTGCAGCACGAGTTATTTAAAATGTATAATTGTATTTAGGCACAAGGTTGCACAATTAATTCACGTGCTGGGATTCAAGTGAATAATTAATTAGTAATTGAATCCCAGCACAACAGTATATATAGATGCACATTTCACTCACTCTGGGTTTTTTGTGTGTTCGGTGAGTGGAGAACGGGAGAGAGAGAAAGATAAAGATAAAGATAACAGATAACAAATGCTATTGCGTGCTGGTAGGACCAGCACGATACTTGTTTGTTTGTTTAAACTCACTGTGTGTGTTTGTCTGTCCGTGCACCGTTTGTTAAGTGTTAGTCCGTTTTGTTTGTCTATTTATTTTGGCCTCAAGTGCCGTGTCCTGTTTTCTGTTTAAAACCTTTTGTTTGTTTATTAAACGCACTGAGCGCAGCCATTGCGTCTCAGTTTCAAGTCCAGTACCGTCTGTCTGTGTGTTTCTTTCTGGCCTGAAGTCATCCCTGCAGCTAGCCTGTCACACGTGGTGTCAGAACCGGGACAACAGCGCCTCCAAGACTCAGGCCAGAAGGAGTACTATTTGTTAAAAAAAAAAAAAAAAAAGGGAAAACACGGCAGAAGACAGCAACAGCATGTGTGGAGAGAGGTCCCGGAGCATCCACAGCCCAGAAGGGAGGAGACAGAGCCTTTCCCATCCTCTGAGGAGATGCTGGACTGGGTGTCGGACCCAGAGTGGAACTGGGAGGACCTCCCGAAGGTTGTTGACCTGCTGTGGGCCAGAGATGGGGAACATTGGGAACGCTGGGAACAGCACTACTTCCCAGTGCCCTTTGTGAACCCGGCAGCCGTGGTGATCAACTACTTGGCTGCCGATATGGGACTGCCCCAGCAGGTTGACTTCCAAGTAGGAGGAGCCACACCTACCTGCACCCTCACTGGACTAGAGGGAAAATGCCTGCTGTCCCCATCTCTACCAGCAGAGGGAAAATTCCTGCTGTCTCCACTTCCACCAGCAGAGGGTGAATGCCTGCTGGGTCCACTTCCACCAGCAGAGGGTGAATGCCTGCTGGTATCACTTTCCCCACCATCACCACCAGCAGAGGGAGCATGCCTGCTGTCCCCATCACAACCAGCAGAGGAAGAATGCCTGCTGGTTTCCCCATCACAACCAGCAGAGGAAGAATGCCTGCTGGTTTCCCCATCACAGAGGAAGAATGCCTGCTGGTTTCCCCTTCCGAGACAGAGGCAGAGCCGCACCAGTCCCCTGCAAGAGAGGCAGAGCCGCACCAGTCCCCTACAAAAGGGGGAAGACTACACGCTGCTCCCACCTCCGTCGCCAGGAGATTACACGCTGCCTCCGCCACCTCCAGGAGCAGAGCTGCAGGAGCTGCCTCTGCCTCCTCCACCAGCAGAGGGTGAGTACCTGCTGGTTCCACCTCCACCGTTGTGGGAGGACTGCTTGCCCCTCCCACCTCCACCAGCAGAGGGTGAATACCTGCTGGTTCCACCTTCATTGTCGTGGGAGGACTGCTTACCCCTCCCACCTCCACCAGCAGAGGGTGAATACCTGCTGGTTCCACCTTCATTGTCGTGGGAGGACTGTTTGCCCCTCCCACCTCCACCAGCAGAGGGTGAATACCTGCTGGTTCCGCCTTCCCCAACATGGGAGGACTGCTTGCTGCTTCCACCTCCACCACAAGAGGAGCTGCAGCTGAGCCTCGCTTCGCCCAAGGATGCCAGCCTTGCATCGCCTGGGGCTGCCTGGTGCTCCGCATCGCCTGGGGCTGCCTGGTGCTCCGCATCGCCTGGGGCTGCCTGGTGCTGCCTGGTGCTCCGCATCGCCTGGGGCTGCCTGGTGCTTCGCATCGCCTGGGGCTGCCTGGTGCTCCGCATCGCCTGGGGCTGCCTGGTGCTCCGCATCGCAGCAGGAAGTACTGTGGCCGGAACCCCACCAAGGGGAGCTGCCGCAGTTTTGCTGCCGGAGATCGTGGGGGAGGTCAGGAGACCTGCTCCCACTGCAGCACTTGGGCTGCAGGAGATACTGTGGCCGGAGCCCCGGAAGAGAGAGTTGCCGGCTATGAAGAAGGGGGGAGGACAGGAGACCACCCCCCAAGCAGCCTTTCCGCTGCCAGGACGACTACCCCGGCTGGAGGAGCCAGACTGGGGACTATTAATGTCTCTGCTGACAGCATTTCCGCTGTCAGCTAGGAAGCTGCCAGCTTTGAAGAAGGGGGAGGTCGGGGGACCACCTGCCCCCACGGCTTTTCCGCTGCCAGGACTGCCCTGGCTGAAGGAGTCAGTCTGGGAGCTGTCAGCACGTCTGCTGACAGCATGGCCAGTAGCAGCCTGGCTACTGGCAGCATTGCCGCCCATGAACCCCTTGAAGTCCCTGTTCTTGGCCCAGGACTTTGAGCGAGACTTTTGGGATTTTAAGGGGGGAGGTGGCTGTTGAGGCCATGTGTGCTGCGCACAAAGGGGGGTATATGTGGCAATGTGCCCCGCCCGTCTGCATTTGTGTGTTATATGTTGCATGTTGCGTGTGTTAATGTTAGTGGACTGTAGTTGGTACACGGGATATAAATGGGTGTGTGCAGCACGAGTTATTTAAAATGTATAATTGTATTTAGGCACGAGGTTGCACAATTAATTCACGTGCTGGGATTCAAGTGAATAATTAATTAGTAATTGAATCCCAGCACAACAGTATATATAGATGCACATTTCACTCACTCGGGGTTTTTTGTGTGTTCGGTGAGTGGAGAACGGGAGAGAGAGAAAGATAAAGATAAAGATAACAGATAACAAATGCTATTGCGTGCTGGTAGGACCAGCACGATACTTGTTTGTTTGTTTAAACTCACTGTGTGTGTTTGTCTGTCCGTGCACCGTTTGTTAAGTGTTAGTCCGTTTTGTTTGTCTATTTATTTTGGCCTCAAGTGCCGTGTCCTGTTTTCTGTTTAAAACCTTTTGTTTGTTTATTAAACGCACTGAGCGCAGCCATTGCATCTCAGTTTCAAGTCCAGTACCGTCTGTCTGTGTGTTTCTTTCTGGCCTGAAGTCATCCCTGCAGCTAGCCTGTCACAATCATTTAACAGAAATATCTCTTTTTGGTATTGCCATTGTGTCTCCTCAAGAGATGGACACAAATACAATTGACAAACTGTATACAATACTGTAGACAGTGTACATCAAACTGTATACTATACTGTAGATACTATACTGTAGATACTATACATAGTTTAGCTGACATTTTACATAGAAACCAATTTGGTGTTCCATCAATTATTTTCTGGCTAGATGCAAGTAAACACTGCTAAACTGATTAATTCTAACAAAATACCATTAATGAGTACTAAAACTGTGCAATTTTAAGGATAAAGTGTGCCATATTTAAATAAAAGTATGCATTTTACAATTCTTATGGCATATTAAAAGCAGAAGTGTGTATATGTTATCCCTTTGAGTTCTAGGGTGCTGAAGGGATGCCATTTCTGGTCTAGCACCCACTTTGGGGGCTCACAACTCACTATCCATTTATCCCTTGACATTGACATTGCGCATATTGTCTTCGTTGTTGTTATAACTTGGAGACTACAGGGAAGACAATAACTACAGTGATTCTGTACAATACACCAACAAAAATGCTATCATTGCACATTTTACTACATTTACCTCCATCGCATTAACATCTACGATCACCAATAAGTAATATGTTGACGCATTACTAAGCTAAAGCAGTTCTGTGTGCAGCGAGTACCAAGGATATCTTGAATATATTGAAAGATCTGACCTCTCAAACAGTGCTTGTTTTCATCTACCACTGCCTCCCCCATTATAGATACGTAAAAATATTGTATCTGAGTCGTTAAACTGTGCTACATTGCAGTTGCTTTATTAACATCGGTACATTATACAATTAACAATGGTGTAACAGGGGAGATCTGGACTGACTGTCTGGCACATCCGTATTACTGCAGGTGGAGGGCAGCAGTTTCGTGGGATCCGCCTGTCGGTCATGGCGATGACATGGAGAGGTGGGGAAGAGGGTGTGTGTGCTTTCCCTCTCTCTGAGTGGCTGAGGGGCGGGCCTTGGGAGACTGCTCGGCCCATAAGATCTGGATTGGTTGTGCACTCGGGTGGCCGTGTTTGGGGAACACACAGTGACACTGACGAAAGACGTCAATTTTAAAACAAAACGAGGGAAACCTGGCTGGGGAAAATAGCCGGCCTTAAAATAATTTAAAGAGGAAATAAATAACAGAAATCACCACGTACCCGAGGGGACGTGCTTAGTTGTACGGGGAACTCTGGCCATCCCAGTGTATAGGGTAACTGAGCGTAGGACGGAGGCTCGTTCTGACCGGCTTAGCGACAGTGGGGGCACGGCGTAAGCAGCACTTTTGTTTGTAGTTTTATTACTGCGTTTTATTTTCCCTTTTTTTTTCGCCTTTGGTTTTTATTATTATTTACGAGCACTTGTTGCGCCTGTACCTGTATTGGTAAACACCGTGGCTCTGGTTACTGTTGTCAGTAACCAGTCCACGGACAACAGCGCCATCTACTGTACCAAATAAATCAGTGCGCCTAAACGGCGTTACAAATAAAGTACTGTCTCCTTGTATCAGCGAATTGCCCACCACCCTTCCACAAATGGATACATCAATGTGTCTAAAACACCAAAGTATGGTACTGCACCTATACTATTCAAAGAAAATCAGTGAAAATAATTGCTACACAAAAATCTGCAACAGTATTTGGCTATTTACAAAACAGCACTCCAAAAACACTGTGCTTTCTTAGTCTAATCCGTTTCTTTTGCGCTGTGCAATATTAAAATACCAAAAGAATGAGACGGCAAGGTGGGGAAGATCACAACATTTTGTCTGTTTTGTGTGGAAAGACCCATCCAGTGCAAGGTGCCTCCTACTATTTTCTAACAGAGCATAATAGATGACCTACACGTCTTGGTTGAGAATGTATTGAATTAAATAACGTCCTGCCCCATCAACCCTACGATTGCACTGCTGTCAGAATACGTTGCACTCCAGCTGTGAATAAATGCCAAAATGACCTTCTACAATTCCACCTGCTATTGTGTCAATGCATTAGAACAATTCTGCCTCATGTTCCTTCCCACTCCACCCCTGCTTCTTTTTGGTCTGGTAAGTAAGCATTCCATTTATATTCACCAATGTTACTTCCAAGTGGCCCTGAACTTCATTATCATAAAATAATAAATTATTAAAAAGCAGCCTTTTAATAGCTGTACTTTCTCAATTCCATCACTGCTACCATACCTATTTGCAGTTGCCAAGACAACCTATTTATAGTCAAACGAGACATTGCACATCTTATGACACAGTGTCTTGCATATCAGCAGAAAGCATGCGATATACAAAGGTTAGGGAACATTGGGTTACTATTATAACCATGGTTCCCCGAAATAGAAATGTAACCATTACCGAAAGGGCATTTACCTGTAAAAGACCACGAAACACGAATACAAATACCAAACCTGCACGCTAGTGTCTGTGACGCAGTCATGCCTGCCCCCGAAGGCATAAGAGGACTGCAGACACAACTACGAGCATCGTTTTTCCTTCAAACATGCTGCAATCATGGACGCAGCGACCTTGAAGGTTAATGGTGAGTGTACCAAAGCCGTCGCAAGGCAATATTGCAGAATGACCAGACTGCCTCAAGGCTAAATCGAGGCTGTCTTGTGTGTTACTATTCAGAACCCCAGTAAGAAGTAGCTAGGGCTAAACCCTAAAAATTGAGGGAGAAAATCACCACAATGTTATGTTGCAAGGGTTGACCCTGAAGCTGCCCTCAACATTCTAGTTCCAAAGCCAGGGTTTTGGGGATCCATAACATTCAGTAGATAGAATCTTGTTGGCCAGCTCATAGGCAGTTCTGCATGTGTCTGCTATCCATTTGGACAGCCTCTACCTAGACAGGGCTTGACCATGGGGCTTCGTCCCAGAGCAGACAACACATCGTCCAGACTGCTTCCAACTTTTTGTCCTGTCGACATAGCACACCAGGGCAGAGAGTATTGAGCTGCAGCTCCCTCTCAGACTGGGAGGTGGTGCAAAGAAGCCATTATGTGGAGAGCCATTCTACAGCGTCCCAGCCCAGGCTGGTGACAACCTCCCTTTAGGTGATACTGCCCAACGCTAAGCCAAAGGTGCATCTTTATTATTATTCTACTAAATAAACAAATAATAATAAAGATGGGCAGGCTGTTTGCACCAAGAGAGTGCCTTTAGACAGACAGTTATGAAACACTGTCAATAGGCAGTTGTGGTACAATGCAGGCTGAAAAAGCCCTGCTGTTGAACCAGACTTGCACAGGAACGTCATACCATGAGCTATCTGTTGAGCTGAATAGTTCTAAACATTCTCTGCCCTCTGCCGTCCAACAGAGTGGACAGCATGGACCAGAAGTCCAAGCACACTCCTAGATAGGAGGCTGTCTGAGAAGATGTGGAGTTGGCTTTTTGTATGATTCACCGTAAGCCCCAACCGTAGAAGGTGGCTGATGAACAGTTACGGGTGAGCGTATGTCTGAGCTGGAGACTGGGCACAATGAACCAGATTAATAGAGTACTCTGATACCTTTGAGTCTCAATGAGGCCAGTATAGCTTCCCTGTTCTTCGAAAAGGAATGGGGAGCTAGAGAGGCCAAACGGTAAGACTTGAACTCGTACGCTGTTCCCTGAAAAGCAAACTGCAGGTTACTTAAGTGTGCCAGTTTTTATGGGGATATGGCAATAAGAGTCTTTGAGGTCCACCGTGTCACACTCCGAAAGGGAGGGGGACCGTGCTTTAACTGCAGTGAGTAGCTGGTCTGAACGGTAGTAAGCACCCAGATGTCTGCGTTGCATTGACGCCAATAGCCCAGATGGCTCCCTGAGAATGGGACCCTGGGCCTGTGGCAGCAAACCCCTTGTGTCTTGGCCTGAGGCTCTTGCCTCTGTGCCGGGCGGCGGTCTGTCCGCAAGCACAGCTGGCTCTGCCAGTCCCTGAGGCTGCTGGCACAGGGATAAAAAACCAGGCATTATGCAAATAGCACGCATGTACAGTCAGTTTGTGTAGCTCCTGCATACAGTACTTACTGTAACAGGGCTGGTGCAGTATACAGATCTTCTAACAAAAACCCTGATGTCTGACAAAACAAGCAGCAACACCGCTGTACAGTATGTTACAGGCAAAAGTACTGTAAAAATATAAAAACGAGTTGAGACTCAAAATCGGGTACTGGACCAGGGATGGTATCACTGTTTAAACCGAAGTACAGACTCGGTTCAAAGTTGGATCGGTGATGAACCGAGCAGACAGTAATATGAACCGATCGGTTCAGCAGCCGCACGGTGCCTGAGCACTCGTCCGGTGCGGTACTGTACGATGTGGTTAGGTGGTACACTCGGTAGCCATACACCACTCTGTGGTGGTACACCCGGTACAGTACCACACTCAGTGGTGGTACTCCCAGTACGGTATCTTCAGTACGGTATGGTGGTACACTTGGTGGTGGTTCACCACTCGGTAGTGGTACACCCAGTACGGTACCCTTTGGTACAGTGCGGTTCAGTGGTATACTCTGTACGGTACAGTTCGGTGGTACCCCGGTAACCTCGTTTGCTGTTCAGTACATGTACCGGGTCGGAAACGGGGCAGGTCTGTGACTCAGTTACTACAGAAGCAATATATAGGGATCAGGCATACTATATCGCACACGCGAATAAGCAGATATAAGTAAATTGCAGGCTTTAACATGCAGTTTTGATATATCTTATTCAGGTTATCAGGATCTTAAGGTTAAATACCCATGAGGTAATTATTACATTTCGCACGACAGAGAAACAACCATGATTGTTCTGGTTTTAGACCTGACCTGATCTGCCCAGTGGTGACTACACCTGTTTTCTGAAGTGAACCCACCTTAGTGGCACTCTTTCGGAATTGTCAGCTCTTACCGTCAAGTAAAACATAGTTTTTTGTATTTAATAGCCATTCTTTTTTCCCTGGTGATTTTAAAACCTGATATTTATATGCAATGGAAAGTAGATCTCTCCATTTAGATTGTAGTCCTGTCTATATATCTTAAAATGAAGTTTTTGGTTTGCTATTTATTTTTTTATTTGTGGTGCAACTCTTAGTTTTTGTATAAGAAAACTTATCTACTATTATAATAAACATTCCCATGTAGGACCACATTTTAGATACCTTATACACATTTACTTGGACTCATACACAAAACAAAGCAAAGCTATTATTATTAGGCTAATACATTTAACACTTTTTAAAAACATCATTCCTTTAGTTACGTTTATATTAGGCTAGCTATCTTAATGATTATTAATAACATGAATATATTCATAAATGTATTTATATTTATACCTTGTTTAAAAATGTATATTGATTCAAATGGCGTCATTAGGAGAATGGCACATTTCCATACAATCGACTCAAACCATTTCATCACTTAATATAAAACAAGATAATAGCCTAATAATCATGAACAACAAGATCTCCCAGATACTTGCAACTTCGTTAACTAGGGATTTTAACATGTAAAACAAAACGTTGGGGTAAATCACATACAAAATAAATAGAAAAACACATAAGTGCTGCCTTTACTTTTTTTTGTTCAAATGCAGCTACCCTTTTTTTGTATATATTCACTACTATACTGTATGTATTGTGCCTCACAGTTCACATGGAATGCGGGTTCTGAACGTGAATGATCAATCAAATGCTGCAAATCCATAATTGTTTGTCAACAATTTATTACGTGATTGTTGTTTTCAGAAATAGACATTTGGTAATATTAATTATCATGCACATTATATTGTTTGTAATACGTTATCGTACGCAATATATTAGCATTACAAATATAGATATTTTATGCTTATGTTTTAAAGTGTATATAAACTAAATATATACTGACTAATATCTTGGCTGTAAATATTTAAAAGAGGTACAATTTCATTTGTAGTCTAGAGTCATCTTTTGAATGTCCCACTACATGTTAAGTTTGAAGTTTGATGCCAAATAATGAACATGAGCAGTTTGACTGCTAACTCACTCATTAATAACACACACCCGCTGGAAGACCTGTAAATATAAAATTAGAGCAATCAGTACCTTCAGTAAAGTAGATCACCATGCATCGTATGAACCAGGGTTTTATGGATCTTTAAGGAAATCTGCTAAAGGAAGTACTTCATGCCCACCATGTTTTGCAAGTCACAGTGCAGTTGCTGTGAGGGTATTGTTTGCAATGGGGAATAGCTGCAAAATACATGATTCTAAACAATATAACAAGTTAGAGAAAACTTCTACTAAATATGGTGCAGAATCCTGTAAAAACACACACAGACACATGTGCCAGTACCGCTGCATTTCCTTTATATCCTTAAGCAAATGTTGCCCTTCGTTCAAGGCTCTTTTCAATGAAACTCCAGGAATTGTGTTAACCTGGTTTTTGTACTGCTGCTGTGTTCAGGGAGTAAGCTCACCCCTGCTCATGGCTAGGCTGGTAGTCTCGATTCTCACCTGATGGTTTATTAATGTTTCATCCCTTTCGGTTGACAAAGCCATTTCCTTGGTATTTTGACTTGCTGTGCATTTTTGATGGACTTTTAACAATACAATACACAATGTAAAACACAGATATAACACAAAGATATCATGTTTTTTATGGTTATAATTCCACAGAACTGTCTCAAGTCTTCACTTTTTCTGTATTCGTACAGATGAAAAGGAGATTGTGATGAGGTTGTAATGTACTGATGAGACCACACTTAAGAGTGCTGTGTCTAATCCAGGTCACCACAGTACCAAAAGGACATTGGTGAGACTCCAGTGAAGAGCAACTAGCCTAATCCCAGGGCTAAAAGAAATGAGCTATTAAGACAGGCCTAGAGCAAAGAAGAATAAGGGGGTGGGGGTTAACCCGAACCAATACTTTAAGCACAGAAATCAGTGCACACAACTAGAGATATTGGACAGCAAAAGCACTTCAGTTTCACACACTTCATCATTAGCAGGCAGGGGTGGAGGTAATGAATGTTAATACTCCCGTGGGTGTTTGAGTGAGTGTGTGAGCATATGGTTTTATTGACCATACCCATTACTGATATGCACACCAAGGCTTGAGAAACAAAGACATCAAGGCTAAATAAACCCAGCGCTAGAAGCAGTCTACGGACTTCTGTTCAGGACTCTTACCCAGGTTATGCCGTTTGTTTTTTGCATGTTCGTGAATGTGTTTCTTGGTAAAGCAGCCAAAGAAGACGCAGTAGAGGCAGGAATGAAGTCTGTTCAGGTGGGCGCCACACATGTGACAGATACAAGATTTTGCCTGTGAAAAAAAAAAAGATATACTTCAGTTTTATCATCATTTGCAGCAATTGGGGTGGAACATTTACTGTAAATACATGTTATTGTTCCCTCTACAGAAATGGCCGAAGCCTCCCACAAAATAAAAATAAAAAACCCATTCTCCTGGTGCGCTGGCCTGCTAGAACATCTCTATAAGCACTTCAAATAACTAGAGCTGCAGCTACATTAAATATTTAATAGAGAGCTGCCCTATTTACGTATAAAAGAAAATAGGGAAAGCTCTCAAAAGACAAAAAACAAATGCAATACAAAAATAGCCCCCAAATGCCCCAACCATACACACACATTTTTAATGATCTTATCACTTTCTGTGTAATATTTACCCGCAACTTCAAAATATCTTCAGCATTACTGAAATGATTTTAAATGAATTTAAATGTCTTAAAACAGGGTTTCTCAAACTTGGTGCTGGGGACCCCCGTGTGGCTGCTGGTTTTCATTCCAACCGAGCTTTCAATTACTTAACTAGACCCTTAATTGAACTGATAATTTACTTAATTAGACCTTTTTACTTGTTTTCAGCTCTTAAACAGTTGCATATTTCAAGCTAGCTGTAACATTGTAGAAGTAACTTGAACTGCATTTAAAATCTAAGATCAACTGCATCTAAGATCTAAAACGGAAGTAAAAAGAAAACACTTGCGACTCGTGCTGGGAAGCACCAACGCGGTACTTGTTTTGTGTTCGAGATCGGTTTTGTTTAAAGTTTTTTGTTTGTTTTTGCTCAGTGAGCAGTGTTTTTTTGTTAAAATATTTGATTTATTTTTGTTTAATAAAAACGGCGCCGCAGAGTGCTTTTCACCCAAGTACCTGCCTGTGTTGTTTCCGTCAGCTATCTGGTCTGGGGACATCATCAACCTTCTGCTACCCTGTCACATATGGGTTAAGGCAATAACCCAAATATCGCTAGTGTGTGTTTTTTAATATACAGTCCATAAGCTATACAGTAGAAATTTGTTTGAATGTAATAACGTGTCAGCTCCTTAATAAAACTTTGCATATAGTAAAAGCATGACCAAGAATGGGAAAGCATAGGCAAGCATTGTAAAGCCCAGAGAAGCATGGCAAACCATAGTAAATGTATAGTTTAACCATAGGGAAACTGCAAAATTATTGTGGTAAACTTGTATAAGGGCTGCAACACCACTCACCACATACAGATTTTTAGTATAGCGTGATTCAGACAATAAGCAGGCACTAGAGGCTAATACGTCACCAACTGGGCTAAATTACTGTTTTAACCCGACTGTGCAAGAATTAATGCAGAGTGGCACAGAAATATAAGCGCTAACCCTCTAAAAACTCGCTACACTGACAACTAGTACATTCCCCAAAACTACCCGAAACAAACACCATCCTCAGAAGCAAGCACACACACACACACACACACCCAGACTGCAAGACCGTATTTCCATGTCATAAAAATGACCTTGTATTGCGTGAATATAACAGGAAATACACATATGGAGCGTCCTCAGAAACAAAACAGTAATACATAAGTCAGAGTTGGGTTCAAGTGCAAGTGCATTTGCATTTAAATGCGACCAAGAAATACACCGCATTTGCATTTTTATTTTCATTTGAATTCCATTTGCAAAAGTACAGTCAAGGTTAACTTGACTGGTGGATAACTTGACACCTTCGCTTAGTCCTGAATTTTCTCCATATAAAATATATGCATCCTTCCTCTTAATTTTTTAATTCAACACCACACTTTACTCGTAACTCGACACTTATTACTGGTACCGAAGGGATAAAAACTATTAAAAAGACCAATGGATAACTCGACACTGTCGTTTCACGTGACTGACCACTGACTGGAAACGATCGTTCATTCATCCATTGCAGTTCCAAGTGCAGCTGGTTAGTGTCAGTTCATAATGAGTGGAAAGCGAAAAATGTGTTCTTGTTCAATTGGTTTTAAAGCTCAGGTTATTAAGGACAACAAGCTTGCCAGCAGAACTTTCAAAGCGCGTGTTTCTGTTCACCGAGTTAACAAACGTACATTATACAGAATTAACTTTTGCTATTTAAGCTGTCAAATTAGACAGTACAAGCCAATATCTACAAGTAGTCAACAGTTTGTGGTTGGATTGTTTTCGTAAAAATAACGCTGTAGTTATTTTATTAATTCTTATTTCAATCAAGTTGTGCCTAGTTTGTACATTACTGTATACTGTAATTTATTCATTCACTGCAGTTCTTTCAACCATTTTCAAAAGGGCATTTAACTAAAAATAAACTTGTAAATACTGTAAATGTGCAAGTTCTGTTACTTATACGCATGTCAATGCCATGGCCTACGTGCACCCTTGGTTAACTCGACACCTTGGATAAGTCAGCACTAAATGGCATCCCCGTGGGGTGTCGTGTTAACCGAGGTTGACTATTTGCATTTCACAGAATATATTTGACTGATTTCAAAAGGATTTAGAAAGTGTTACTATCTAACCAATTCCAAGTGCTATTAATGATACAGCTATTAGTGATACATCTTTAAAGTAATTGCAGGGTTAATTGAGAGCTTACAAGTTTCAGGGTTTTGATTAAGTATTCCTTTGCAATTAGAGTTTCAGTATATATTTTGACAAATGTATTTGAATCTAGGAGGCTGTGTGGTCCAGTGATTAAAGAAAAAGCCTTGTAAGCAGGAGGTCCCCGGTTCAAATCCTGGCTCAGCCACTGTCTCACTGTGTGACCCTGAGCAAGCCAGTTAAACCTCCTTGTGCTCAGTCTTTCGTGTGAGACGTTGTAAGTGACTCTGCAGTTGATGCATGCTTCACATCCCTAGTCTCTGCAAGTCACCTTGGATAAAAGGTGTCTGCTAAATAAACAAATAATAATAAATCTATCAAATGCATTTGTATGTGTATATAAATACAACTGAGGTGCACATATTTGTATTTGCAAGACTTACAAGTATTTGCATTTGAATGCAGTTGTACTCAACCCAGACAGGTCTTTGAGTTTTGTCTAAATGTGTGTTAACCTTTTTTACTTTCTTTAGTATTAGTGAAGATTGGATTATGTGCGTTTGAAGTTAGGGATGTATAATGCATTCCCATGTTACCGCAACAGTAATATAATACAACATACATCATATTATAGACATGTAAATAGTCTCAGAAAACAATAAAAGCATAGCATTTAAAATGTTGTAATACATTTAAATACTATTTTCTTATTTTTAAGCTTTCCTTAAGCACCTGCTTCATTATGCATACCGCACGTTTATCTCCTCTCTACCAGAAAATAATTATAACATCACTAAGCATTTGAAAAGGGAATTACAGTATCATCAGAATTAATAATAGTGGTCTTTCATTACAATTTGCTTATTAATCTGGTAATATTTCTATAGTGTTAATGTAACTTATGACCCGTTTCCCACATTTCTGCATTTCACAAACTGGGTGGGATTGTCAAATCAGTTGGTAGTGGCTCTGCACAGTTCTATACGCTGCAGACATTGTATAACAGTCAGTGTGCAGAGGTGCGGCGCCTTTTACAAATTACATTTATTTTTCTTGCCAAAGGTAGACCTGCTATCACAAAGTTTGTGAACCACAGCTGTAAATAATCAAAATACTATTGGTATAAACAATCTGTCAATGCAGAGAGCACCACAGTATCTCAACAGTTTTCAGGCTAATCAGTTCTGAATATGCCAGCGGCATTACAGAGCTGTATATACTGTACAAGAAGTCAGTTTTCTTTAAGCCACATTATCTATTCAGGGCTACAATGCATCTGAATTAATGTACAGCATGATGATGTCAGATTAGCTGCAGGCATTCCGAGCTGTGTCATTTCAATAAAATGTGCTTTTTTCAACGAAGATAATGTTTTTGTACAGAAATCTGCATTACACTACAATATCCTACATCCCACATATTTGTACAAGTACAGCAAACAGGAAAATCCCAAAGAGCATTTTTATTTTTGGCTTAACAGTTGTTAATGGGGATTTACGACTAGCGATTTCTGTTAAATTGGCCACCCAGGCAAAGAGACCACAATTAGGCCTAGATATATGTACTACTAAAGAAGGGACTGGTATGCATCATATATTCACCACACCAAACTGGCTGTGTGGTCCAGTGGTTAAAGAAAAGGGCTTGTAACCAGGAGGTCCCCGGTTCAAATCCCACCTCAGCCACTGACTCATTGTGTGACCCTGAGCAAGTCATTTAACCTCCTTGTGCTCCATCTTTCGGGTGAGACGTAGTTGTAAGTGACTCTGCAGCTGATGCATAGTTCACACACCCTAGTCTCTGTAAGTCGCCTTGGATAAAGGCGCCTGCTAAATAAACAAATAATAAACTGGAAATGACTAATGGTTTGATGTTACAATCATCCTCCCTAAATCTTCAGTTTTAGGTCCTTTGCTCCTTTCTAAATAAGGGCTGGTTTAAATCCCTGCAAAACAAAGTTCTGAAAAGCCATGAAATTAAACCATGCCACCAAAAAATGAAAGTTAGGTTATCATAACCCTGGCACCCTGAAATAGAAATGTAACCATTACCGAATGGGTATTTACCTCCTAAAGACCCGAATCCTGAATACTTCAGACTCAGTCGTGACTCCACCCCGAGGGATCAAAAGGATTACAGTCACAGATCTCTGCATCCTTTTTCCTTCAAGCCTGTTGCAAATAATGGACGCCGCAAACTTGAAGGTTAATGGTTACATTTCTATTTCAGGAAACCAGGGTTAAGTTAATAGACATTTAGTCTGTAGGACTTAGCGAGGTATGGGGGAGTAGCCCACGCTGCCGCATTGCATATGTCCTTGACAGATGCACCCTGGAATAAAGCCCACGAAGTTGCAAGGCCCCTGGTGGAAGGCACGATGGGTCGGGATACCATAAGGTCCCCCGCGCCTGGCTGAACAGGTCGCGGCACGTCTGCAGTCTCCACAGCTGGCCGCTCAGGAGCTGCATCAGGGTTGAAACCCAGATTCTCCTGAACCAGTATGGCTAAGAGCATGTTGCAACTGTAATGCTAGAATAATGCAGGTGACTGTTTTTGAGACTGGATAAAGTAGGACAGTCGGACAAAAAACGAAAATGCTACACAACAGGTTTGAAATTGCGTGTTGTTGAATTTGCCGAAGTGCACGGCAATCGCAATGCTGAAAAAACAGTACGTGACTGGAGACGAAACAAAGACAAACTTAAATATGGTGAAGAAAAACGAGCTGATAAGAGGAGGAACGTGTTTATGGCCCAATGTAGAAAACATTTAGTTTGAATGGACTACAGTACTTTGAATGACTGATACATACTGTAACTTGTTCTACATGTCAGTGCAACGCAGTGGAACACTTGTATGTGTGATATATATTTACTTCAATACAGCGCTACATATAATGGCGTTTGCAAATTAACAAATATTTGAAAAAAAGAACAAAAACCCTCTCCACTTTATAACAGAGCCTTGAACATCTGTTTGATTAATCTCCGCACAACCACCCCATCTAATATAAAACTGAATATTACAAAACAAAAAGGAGTGATAGCAAGTACTTACCCTCACCTTGTAACTGGTTCCACTTGTGTTGAAAATCTTTTGCTTATTTCTGCTTTAATTTGGGCTGTGCAGATATTTCAAAATATACAGTATAGTTAAAAAGCTGCTGCGGCTTCCTGGTCCTGAATTAAATCCTCTGCTGTAGGTCCATTCCATTTCAATGCTCCAGTTGCAATTAGACTGCGTATTCATTAGGGTAGCAGTTTTATTTATTTTTTGTACTGGGACAGCATGGGACTAGCATGTTTTCAAGGACTGCCATTTTCCAGGGCTTCTGTTATTGGTAAAAGTCTTCAAAGTTATGAAACTTAATTACTGATGGACTAGGTTTCTCACTATTCTTATCAGCCCTGGATCAATATAAACAAATGCTGGGGACAATGTATCATAAAATAGAATGAGCCCGACTGCTTGACCTCTTCTCCTTCCAATATCAAACTGCCTTCAGTTCCACCTTCAACCTATCACAGAGATAGTAATGGTGAGTGAAATCACCATGACTGTACCTTCCTGTGACAGGGCGAGGTGCCCTGTACATTGTTTTGTTTGTTTACTTTTAGATCGGGGTCCCCCTCCGCCCCTGTGTTATTTTGTATTATTATTATTATTATGATTTATTATTGTATATGTGACGGCGTAGCCGTTTGTTTATTTTATTATTTAGTAGCGTGGATGGGAAGCCCCATCCACATTGTAATTAATAAACTCGTGCAGATTGTGGCCGAGGGGTAATAGGATGATTACCAATTAGTTAAACCCCTCGGCCATGATATAAAAAGCCTGCAGCTCTCGGCACTCGGGGTGGGGTGTTTTTAGGAGCGGAGAGAGCGAGAGGAACGAGAGCGGAAAAAGAAACTAAACTTTGACATAGGAACAGTGAAGGCAACCTGCCCAGCCTGACCTGTGTTTTATTTAGTATTTGGTGTTCGAGATTTGTTTTATGTTTAAACCTTTTATTTCGCTCGTTGAGCAAAGTGTTGTTGTTTGAACATTTTATTTTGGTTTTTTGTTATTAATAAAAACGGCAAAACGCCACCTTACCTGCAGTACTCCTCGGTGCCAGTTTCCTTCCTGCTTCTACCTGACGTCAGACAACTCAGTCAGCCTGTCACACGTGGTGTCCAGAAGAGGGATCACCAGCGCCTCCTGGACTCAGGCAGAAGTAGGGTACTGCAGTTTTTTTCGTGTTTTTTTTTTTCTCATTGTGTGGAGAAAAGGAGTGAGGAGGAAGAAGGATGGGAAGAAAGAGGAGGATGAGAAGGCAGCAGTCACAACACCAGCCGGAGGAACAGCAGCCCGGGTGTTACTGCTGCGCTAAGCCTCGGCATTCCAGCACCAACTGCCCCTGGTACCCCCTCGGACAGCTACCCCAGCTATGCCCCATCTGCGGAGGTAAGCACTACGTGGCCCGCTGCCCTGTCCAGGAGAGGGAGGAGCAGGGGTCGCTTCAGTCTCCACCACCAGCAGGGGGAGGTAGACTGCTGCTCCCACCGCCCCAACAACAGCGGCAACAACAGCAACCACAGCAGCTGAACAAGAGGTGGTGGTCCCGGGTGCCAACTAAGTTTGGACCCCTGGACTGGGCAGCTGAACAGGAGCAGTGGAGGAAGGAGGGGGCTCCCATGTGCGGCGCCTGTCTCGAGTTTGGGCACATCAGGGAGGACTGCCCTTACGGGGACCCCCAGTTTGAAGAGGCGTGGAACCATGGTCGAGTGGGGGATGCTGCAGAGTGGTTCTGGGCAGTGGACCAGACCCGGCCATCTCCAGCACCCAAGAGGGAGGAGCCCGAACGTCCTGCGCCCAAAAGGGAGGATCCCGAACATCCACAGCCCAAGTACCTGCCAGCAGAGGGAGAGTTCCTGCTGGTTCCGCCTCCACCGCACTGGGAGGACTGTGTGTCGCTCCCACCTCCGCCAGCAGAGGGTGAGTGCCTGCTGGTTCCGCCTCCATCGCCTCCGCCAGCAGAGGGTGAGTGCCTGCTGGTTCCGCCTCCATCGCCGCCACCAGCAGAGGGAGCATGCCTGCTGGTTCCGCCTGCATTGCCGCCACCAGCAGAGGGAGCATGCCTGCTGGTTCCGCCTCCACCGCACTGGGAGGACTGTGTGTCGCTCCCACCTCCGCCATCAGAGGGTGAGTTCCTGCTGGTGCCACCTCCACCTCCATTGGAGGACGACTTGTCGCTCCCACCGCCACCAGCACAGGGAGCATGCCTGCTGGTTCCGCCTCCATCGCCGCCACCAGCAGAGGGAGCATGCCTGCTGGTTTCACCGCTGCCTCCTTCGCAGCCAGAAGGGGAGGAGCAGGAGCTGCCTCCTTCGCAGCCAGAAGGGGAGGAGCAGGCGCTGCCGCCTTCGCAGCCAGAAGGGGAGGAGCCTCTGCCGCCTTCGCAGCCAGAAGGGGAGGAGCCCCTGCCGCCTGCGCAGCCAGAAGGGGAGGAGCCCCTGCCGCCTTCGCAGCCAGAAGGGGAGGAGCCCCTGCCGCCTTCGCAGCCAGAAGGGGAGGAGCCCCTGCCGCCTTCGCAGCCAGAAGGGGAGGAGCCCCTGCAGCCTTCGCAGCCAGAAGGGGAGGAGCCCCTGCCGCCTTCGCAGCCAGAAGGGGAGGAGCCCCTGCCACCTTCGCAGCCAGAAGGGGAGGAGCCCCTGCCGCCTCCGCCACCTTCACCGGCAGGAGCAGAGCAGCAGGAGCTGCCTCTACCTCCACGACAGGATGGACCGGGACAGGAGGCTGGCGGTCCGCAGCTGCCCTTGCACAGGCTGCTAAAACGAGCAAGGGGGAAAACCGCCGGGTAACAGCGGCTGAGAAGAGGGCCAACCCTAGCACCGCCGCTGGTCCTGGCTCCCCTCCTGCAGTCGCCTCTCGGGGGTCCGCTGCCGCCCTGTCGTGCATCGCTCGGGGATGCCAGCCTCGCACCGCCCAAGGATGCCAGTTCACCATCGCTCGAGGATGCCAGCCTCGCACCGCCCATGGATGGCTGCTCCGCATCGCCTGGGGCTGCCTGTTGCTCCGCATCGCCTGGGGCTGCCTGTTGCTCCGCACAGGGTACAGGGTACGAGGGAGAAGTGGAGCTCCCGCTGCCGCCTCTATGGCCAGGGGCTCCCCTCCCAAGGGTCCGCTGCTGCTGCTGTCGCCTCCCGAGGATCCGCTGCTGCTGCCGTCGCCTCCCGAGGGTCCGCTGCTGCTGCCGTCGCCTCCCGAGGGTCCGCTGCTGCTGCCGTCGCCTCCCGAGGGTCCGCTGCTGCTGCCGTCGCCTCCCGAGGGTCCGCTGCTGCTGCCGTCGCCTCCCGAGGGTCCGCTGCTGCTGCCGTCGCCTGGGGTCGTCAGGGATCCTGCTTCGCCTGGGGTCGCCAGGGATCCTGCTTCGCCTGGGGTCACTACACTGTGGCCGGAGCTCCATGAAGGGGAGCTGCCGGACATGAAGAAAGGGGGAGGTCAGGAGACCAGCTCCCCGCTGCATTTTCGCGGCCGGAAATTTGATGGCCGGAGCTCCATGAAGGGGAGCTGCCGGACATGAAGAAAGGGGGGAGGTCAGGAGACCAGCTTCCCCAGCCGCACTTTTGCGGCAGGATATTGTGTGGCGGAAGCCCCGGAAGAGGGAGCTGCCGGCCACGAAGAAGGGTGGGGAGGTCAGGAGACCAGCTCCCCTCGCAGCAGTTTCGCTGCCGGAGATCGTGTGGTCGGAGCCCCACGGAAGGGAAATGCCGGCCATGAAGAAAGGGGGGGAGGTCAGGAGGCCAGCTTCCCCAGCCGCACTTTCGCGGCAGGATAGTGTGTGGCGGGAGCCCCGGAAGAGGGAGCTGCCGGCCACGAAGAATTGGGGAGTGCCGGACCGACATTTTATTTTGGTTTTTGTTATTAATAAAACGGCAAACGCCACCTTACCTGCAGTACTCCTCGGTGCCAGTTTCCTTCCTGCTTCTACCTGACGTCAGACCACTCAGTCAGCCTGTCACACGTGGTGTCCAGAAGAGGGATCACCAGCGCCTCCTAGACTCAGGCAGAAGTAGGGTACTGCAGTTTTTTTCGTGTTTTTTTTTTTCTCATTGTGTGGAGAAAAGGAGTGAGGAGGAAGAAGGATGGGAAGAAAGAGGAGGATGAGAAGGCAGCAGTCACAACACCAGCCGGAGGAACAGCAGCCTGGTGTTACAAGGCGCTTAAGCCTCGGCATTCCAGCACCAACTGCCCCTGGTACCCCTCGGACAGCTACCCCAGCTGTGCCCCATCTGCGGAGGTAAGCACTACGTGGCCCGCTGCCCTGTCCAGGAGAGGGAGGAGCAGGGGTCGCTTCAGTCTCCACCACCAGCAGGGGAGGTAGACTGCTGCTCCCACCGCCCCAACAACAGCGGCAACAACAGCAACCACAGCAGCTGAACAAGAGGTGGTGGTCCCGGTGCCAACTAAGTTTGGACCCCCGGACTGGGCAGCTGAACAGGAGCAGTGGAGGAAGGAGGGGCTCCCATGCGGCGCCTGTCTCGAAGTTTGGGCACATCAGGGAGGACTGCCCTTACGGGACCCCCAGTTTGAAGAGGCGTGGAACCATGGTCGAGTGGGGATGCTGCAGAGTGGTTCTGGGCAGTGGACCAGACCCGCCATCTCCAGCACCCAAGAGGGAGGAGCCCGAACGCCCTGCCCAAAAGGGAGGATCCTGAACATCCACAGCCCAAGTACCTGCCAGCAGAGGGAGAGTTCCTGCTGGTTCCGCCTCCACCGCACTGGGAGGACTGTGTGTCGCTCCCACCTCCGCCAGCAGAGGGTGAGTGCCTGCTGGTTCCGCCTCCATCGCCTCCGCCAGCAGAGGGTGAGTGCCTGCTGGTTCCGCCTCCATCCGCCACCAGCAGAGGGAGCATGCCTGCTGGTTCCGCCTGCATTGCCGCCACCAGCAGAGGGAGCATGCCTGCTGGTTCCGCCTCCACCGCACTGGGAGGACTGTGTGTCGCCCCACCTCCGCCATCAGAGGGTGAGTTCCTGCTGGTGCCACCTCCACCTCCATTGGAGGACGACTTGTCGCTCCCACCGCCACCAGCACAGGGAGCATGCCTGCTGGTTCCGCCTCCATCGCCGCCACCAGCAGAGGGAGCATGCCTGCTGGTTTCACTGCTGCCTCCTTCGCAGCCAGAAGGGGAGGAGCAGGAGCTGCCTCCTTCGCAGCCAGAAGGGGAGGAGCAGGCTGCCGCCGCAGCCAGAAGGGGAGGAGCCCCTGCCGCCTTCGCAGCCAGAAGGGGAGGAGCCCCTGCCGCCTCGCAGCCAGAAGGGGAGGAGCCCCTGCCGCCTCGCAGCCAGAAGGGGAGGAGCCCCTGCCGCCCGCAGCCAGAAGGGGAGGAGCCCCTGCCACCTCGCAGCCAGAAGGGGAGGAGCCCCTGCCGCCGCAGCCAGAAGGGGAGGAGCCCCTGCCGCCGCAGCCAGAAGGGGAGGAGCCCCTGCCGCCTTCGCAGCCAGAAGGGGAGGAGCCCCTGCCGCCCGCCACCTTCACCGGCAGGAGCAGAGCAGCAGGAGCTGCCTCTACCTCCACGACAGGATGGACCGGGACAGGAGGCTGGCGGTCCGCAGCTGCCCTTGCACAGGCTGCTAAAACGAGCAAGGGGAAAACCGCCGGGTAACAGCGGCTGAGAAGAGGGCCAACCCTAGCACCGCCGCTGGTCCTGGCTCCCCTCCTGCAGTCGCCTCGGGGTCCGCTGCGCCCTGTCGTGCATCGCTCGGGGATGCCAGCCTCGCACCGCCCAAGGATGCCAGTTCGCCATCGCTCGGGGATGCCAGTTCGCCATCGCTCGAGGATGCCAGCCTCGCACCGCCCATGGATGGCTGCTCCGCATCGCCTGGGGCTGCCTGTTGCTCCGCACAGGGTACAGGGTACGAGGGAGAAGTGGAGCTCCCGCTGCCGCCTCTATGGCCAGGGGCTCCCCTCCCGAGGGTCCGCTGCTGCTGCTGTCGCCTCCCGAGGATCCGCTGCTGCTGCCATCGCCTCCCGAGGGTCCGCTGCTGCTGCCGTCGCCTCCCGAGGGTCCGCTGCTGCTGCCGCCCTGGGGTCGCCAGGGATCCTGCCGCCTGGGGTCGCTACACTGTGGCCGGAGCTCCATGAAGGGGAGCTGCCGGACATGAAGAAAGGGGGAGGTCAGGAGACCAGCTCCCCAGCTGCATTTTCGCGCCGGAAATTGATGGCCGGAGCTCCATGAAGGGAGCTGCCGGACATGAAGAAAGGGGAGGTCAGGAGACCAGCTTCCCCAGCTGCACTTTCGGGCAGGATATTGTGTGGCGGAAGCCCCGGAAGAGGGAGCTGCCGCCACGAAGAAGGGTGGGGAGGTCAGGAGACCAGCTCCCTCGCAGCAGTTTCGCTGCCGGAGATCGTGTGGTCGAGCCCCACGGAAGGGAAATGCCGCCATGAAGAAAGGGGGAGGTCAGGAGGCCAGCTTCCCCAGCCGCACTTTCGCTGCTGGATAGTGTGTGGCGGGAGCCCCGGAAGAGGGAGCTGCCGCCACGAAGAATTGGGAGTGCCGACCTCCCACCATGGCCACCCCCATGGACACTGTACTTCCCCCTCTTCCGGGACTTTGGGACTGAGGGGGGAGGTGGCCGTTGGGGCCATGTGTGCGTTGCACAAGGGGGGGGATATGTGACAGGGCGAGGTGCCCTGTACATTGTTTTGTTTGTTTACTTTTATATCGGGGTCCCCCTCCGCCCCTGTGTTATTTTGTATTATTATTATTATTATGATTTATTATTGTATATGTGACGGCGTAGCCGTTTGTTTATTTTATTATTTAGTAGCGTGGATGGGAAGCCCCATCCACATTGTAATTAATAAACTCGTGCAGATTGTGGCCGAGGGGTAATAGGATGATTACCAATTAGTTAAACCCCTCGGCCATGATATAAAAAGCCTGCAGCTCTCGGCACTCGGGGTGGGGTGTTTTTAGGAGCGGAGACATCGGGAGGAAGCGGAAAAGGAGAGCGGAAAAAGAAACTAAACTTAGACATAGGAACAGTGAAGGCAACCTGCCCAGCCTGACCTGTGTTTTATTTAGTATTTGGTGTTCGAGATTTGTTTTATGTTTAAACCTTTTATTTCGCTCATTGAGCAAAGTGTTGTTGTTTGAACATTTTATTTTGGTTTTTTGTTATTAATAAAAACGGCAAAACGCCACCTTACCTGCAGTACTCCTCGGTGTCAGTTTCCTTCCTGCTTCTGCCTGACGTCAGACCACTCAGTCAGCCTGTCACACTTCCTCAATGCATGAATGATTAAATCACTTGTATATTTCTGACTAGATTTTCAGAGTGATTGCTTCAAGTTGAATATATGCGTTGAACTAGAAACAGCAGAGCAATTGATAATTCTGATTGAACTGAATTTGCTTGTCGACCCCCATTTAAAAATACTGTGCGTGGGGAAAATCATTGTCCAAAAAAGTTCAAAATGGAAGGTATGTTTGCCAGTTTTATTTTTTACAAATGATATGCAAACACCATTAAAAATCAAATACACGTTTAACATAACGCGTCTCTTTCATAGAGTAAAAAGTGAGATCTGCAGAAGTGATGGTAATACAGTACATAATACATAACATTTACTGGAATTGTGTTGTTCGCTATTTATGTTTTAAGGCGCATGTATTATCAGAAAAAACTATATATATATTTAGGCAGCAATTGGGGCTTTTGTGAACCCTTGTTGCATCTTGTGTTTAACATGCAGCAACACACAGTATCAGTACAGCCTTGCTATTTGCAATATATTACAGAGGGATGAGCTGAATACACAGTGCAGAATAACCTGGGTTCCATTTGCAATCTGTTTACAATCTTTTTCAATTCCTAATTTCTACAAAAAATGCATTTAGCTCATTATAAAAGGAGTTTCTTTAATGTCTATTTTCTGCAATGCACCACTGCAGTGCCCAGTTGAAAAACAAGGGCACTGCCAATACTGCAGTAGTATTCTATCCAGCAGACCCAGCCTAAAAATCTATTTCACTTCTGTTTAGCCCTCCATTCTCCAGTCAGCATTCTAAGTGATGGTTTTAATGTCCTATTAGGTAATGTATTGATCCGCTCTTGGCACATGACATGGTTAGTAATAAGACAGCCCTATTAAATGCTACAGCATCCATTTGCATTTCCCCCAGACATCATTCACACAGACAATCCTTAGCTGCTGTTTACATGGTTGGGATTTCCATAACATCCACTGCTGAAAGCGGCAAGATCTACCTACAAAGTCGGAAATAAAGAAGTTCAAACTAAAAACAAGACACAAGTACTATACATCACCTGTCATTCTCCTATTAATAGATACTGCCACACTTTCAAGTTGTTAATGGTACAGTACTGAATTTGTGAAGAAGTTATGATTTATGTTCTTGGTTTGCATACAATTTTTGCATACAAAGGCTATAGCAAGAAACAGTGTAAGAAGCAGGCTTACAGTCCTTACACCTATAAACACACACAGAATGTGCAATAAAAATCAGTTTTGGTCAGCATTGCTCAATGGGCAAAGCAGAAAAGAGGGTTTTATTGACACAAAAACCTAACTGGACCCTTATCTAGCGATACATTATATCACCATATAGAAATTGTTAGTTGTATCGTTTGTCAAATCAGTTACTGCAATATTACAGGATAATGGTACGGACAATGTTAGTAAGTCAGAGATAACAATCCACACTTGAAAAACCCTCCTTACTTGTCAGTTAAACAAAGGTTTATGGTGGAGTCTAGTTCCCATCAGAGGACATTGACTTTGACTTTACCTCTGGTCTCTGGCTATTCAGTATGAATCGTTGTGGCACTGTGGCAGGGCGAAAGGTATATATGTGGAGGTGGGGGGGGGATATTGGGTGGCAGGGAGGGAGTTAAAATCCTCCCTGCAAAATGGATTAAGGCTGTATATACGTCAGTGTCCATGTTTATTCACGTTTGGTGAGTTTCTGTTGCTCCAGTGGCCACTGTGTCTTGTTTTGTTCCAGTGTTTGTTTATTGTTATTTGCTTGTAAATAAACAGGTGCATTTGTGCTTTACTGCAGCTCTTCTGTGTCCGAGTCTCCTGGTCCTAACAGCCTGGCAAATGACGCTGTTACACACATATGCTGCAAGCATTTAATCCTCATTACAAGGTAGGCTCGAGTTACATACAAATAAAAGATAAATGACACACATTAAGTTAAGAATTTGAAGGCATGCAAGTAGCCTAGATGTACAAGCATTTGCTTGTGTTTGATTTCCACCCAGAAAACCCGAGGCTTATTTTTCATTTTCTTCATCATTAATGACATATTTCTGTGGAACACAAATATAAAAATGGAAACGTGTTTGGTATGCCTTGTATTGAAAATAGGCACAGCATTTCATGGAAGCAAATGCAACTTCTGAACAGTTGGATTTATGTATAAGAATAAAAATACAGTTGCAATGCTCAGCAATAAGATTAGTGCAGCAAGAATATTTTTACAAACCCAGTCAGAGACCAGAGTAGAGGCTCAGATGTTTTTATGTACAGTAACAGTACCTACATAAAATGGGTGCAGGGGCTAGTGCTATCGTCTAACCCTGCTTTAGCAAGTTCATATTTCAATTAAATATGAAAACAAACCTTTTATGGGTTATATGTCATGAACTTTATTATTATTAGTTTATTCAGCAGATGCTTTTATCCAAGGTGACTGACAGAGACTAGGGTGTGTGAACTATACATCAGCTTCAGAGTCACTTACGTCTGACCCAAAAGACAGAGCACAATGAGGTTAAATGACTTGCTGAGGGTCACACAGCTAGTCAATGAGTGAGCCGGGACTTGAACCGGGGACCTACTGGTTACATGCCCCTTTCTTTATTTAAATCACCAGACCACATTCAAATGGTGACCATTTAATTCAATATAATAATGAAACAATACTGTTTTGTAACCTGATAACTCGTCAAACTCAAATGGTTTATTCAATCTTTTCACAAGTCATTGCAAGAGTAATCTGTATGTAGGGGTGCTATATTAATTTAGTTATTAATTCACTTATTATATTAACGACACTTTGTCTGTTAGGTTATTAACATATGTTTGTCTATTGTTTTTTTTCTTACTTATTCTGTGGTCAAGCCGAACAACAGAGCCATACATCAGTCTAACTGTGCACTACATTGACTCAAACTGGAATGTGTGCAACAAGTGCTTGCAAACTTCCTCCTTCCCCGAAGAGCACACTGCTGAAGCAATCACTCCAGGATTGAGAGATGCTCCGTCTTCCTGGGGTCTGGGAGAAGAGCAGCAAACCTGCATTACCACACACCGTGGCTCAAACATCGTCAAAGCCGCAGGAGTCAATGCCCGGACTACACTTTAGTGTTTACGACACAGGCTTCACCTCGCTATCGCTAAGTTTTTTTTCATTACAAATGTAAAAGACAGTGTTATTTAGAATTAATGCACATATAGTAACCTTTTTATTATTTAAATATTGAATTATATTTACAAATTGTTTTTTTCTGTTAATATTGGAAAAAGGAAAAATGTTAAATACTTGAAATATTTTTTCAGTCATTCCAATCCATGACCCTAATAAGTAAAAACTTTGAAAAGAGAGCGTTGTTTTATTAGGATTTAAAATGTGATTCTTCTATATAAAGAATCTTGTTTTGCATCAGTGCAAATGGTACTCGCAGATTAGAAAGCCTTGTGTAAAAACATTAAAGAGTTATCGTTGCTGGTTCTCATATTGTATTTGAAAACAGACTACGATTTAGCCAGATAGAGGAATAAAGTTCCTGTGCTGTGGAACTTTTTTCTCTTTGGGTATTTGTTTTTAAAACAGACTGACAACAAAACATTATAGACAATGATTTTTAAATAATATAATCTACAAAAAACCCATCAGTACATATGGAAAAAATTGATTATTATTTGAGAAAACATTAATATGAGGTGTAAATGTAATATTTTTTTTTTCCTCATTTCTAAAAGAATAGTATACAGTTTTACATTCTATAAAGAGGATTCCTAATATTTGCTTTTTCTTTCTTTGTTAAGGTGATTCCCGCATTGACCGTGCTGTTGGTGTGTGCAAGAAGGTGGTGAGCACTTTTTCTTACAGCTGGAAAAAAAAAAGAGGGCACAGGCTTCAGCTCAAGATGAGCTCAATCTACCTCAGCACCAGCTGGTAACAGAGTACATGGGGATCTCATCAGAAAATGATCCAAAGGGTGCTGGAACAGGAAAAGGCAATAACCCAGGTCCTAGCTGCAGATAAAAACAGGAACCTAGTTCCAACGTGGCAGGACATTGATGTAATGGATTCAGTGAACAAGTCTCTAGGCCCATTGCTGGATTTCACCGATGTTCTTTCAGGTGAAAACTATGGGAGTGTCTCTTACCTGAAACCTGTCTTACATCTACTCAACAACAGTGTTTTAGCCTTGAAAAGAAGAGGATCCAGAACTCAAAGTCCATTAAACTTAAGATTTTGACCACTCAACGATACTCTGACACACAAGATCTTCTGGACATTGCATCTTTTGTCGACCCAAGATTAAAGGTGCATTATATCAGTGAGGATAAGGTTGCCACCATCCAAACAAGAGTGGTGTCAGAGTTGGAATCACTGGCACAGCAGGAGAGGAGCTACACTGGCATTGCCAGCAGCAGCAGCACTACCGATCCCTAAGGAGAAGGGGGAGCACTAGCTATAAAGACCAAGACGACCTTGGGCAGCTTTTTCAAGATGAGCAGCATGCCAGGAGCTACAGTTGCCCGAGAAGGAAGCAACAGAGCTTGAAATGAATCACTGCTTGCTCACTCCTCTGGCTGACAGTGAATCAGATCCACTTACCTGGTGGAAAGCTCAACAGATAAACTTTCCAAACTGAGGAAACTTGCACAGAAATATTTGTGCATTCCAGCAACAAGCTCTCCATCCAAGACAGTCTTCAGCACCTGTGGAACACTGTTCTGTGCAATCGTTCCAAACTGAAACCTGAAGCTGTTGACAGACTTGTTTTTTTGGAAAAAAAACTTGTAAAACGTATAAGAAAAATGGTAGCTACAGCCTGGATAGCTGGGTGAATTGCACTTCACTGCATGAGAGTAACTGGGGTAGGGTCTGTATTATTATATTAAAGAGACAATATGTTTTCAGTTGTTTTGTGGGTGAAGGAATTTGAGGAATTTATTGTCAATAGAAGGCAGACAAGATTTTTGTTTTGCAGTTATGGGTAATTTCCTGCACTTTAGGGAGTATGCCTTTTGTGCTCATTGTGTTTTTAGAGATACAGTTTCAGTTTAACAGAGCCAGGTATCAGGTCCTGAGTTTGTGTTTATTTTGTTAATTTATTTTTTGTACAGCACAGCTTGACTTAGTGGGCTTGAATTGCATTCATGCCCATTCAGTGTTATTGATTAGTTTGCCCAATAACCGATTAGTGCAGGCTGTTGTAGTCATGATTGTCATGTCATCCATGTATGCTCTAATTGGTGGCAGTCACATTCCAGAAGCTGCCGCTCTCCTCCCACTACCCATTTTGATGCCCTAATAATTACTTCCATTGCCATGGTAAAAGCCAGTGGAGAAATGGTGCATCCAGCCATCATTCCAATTTCTAGACATTGCCATGTAGTTGTGAATTCTGAAGTTGACTGGTCTGCAGTGATGGATAGGCTACATTGTAAACTCTGCTGCTTGAGGTGCCAACGAAATCACAGAACTGTGACACAGCACACATGAGACACACAGAGACTCACAGAAAGATGTCACATTTAATAACCCATGACTATACATTTAAAATGGCCATCTTGTTGCGTCCAATTCTAATTTCTACTTTGTTCAACCAGGACTATGAGACTCAAGGGCTTTGAACATATTTTACCAAAACGACATCCTTTCATTCACAGGTCCCAATGAATGATCCGAACTGAACCTGTAAACATGCCGTTTTAATCCTGCTGCTAGTCTATCAAATAATTTTTCTCTAAAGTCAGTACATTTTGAATTATTATACAAGGGTTTATGCAACACAAATACCACCCCCTCCTCCTCGGGATATACTCCAATTTTGGGGTGAGCCACAGAGATCTGGAGCTGCCATTCTTGGCTAAAGAACCATAACAAGCGCTGCATTGTCCTTTGCACTCCCGTGGCCAAGGGGGGAAAATCAGCTGGGGTGGATTGGAATCAACTTGCCACAGTGACCCCTGTTGGTCAGGAGCCAGGAGAGGCCAGATGAAGACTACTTTTAAAATGACTATTATGCATCATGTAAGTAGCCCATCAGGACTATCACATGTCGTGATACACATCTTAATCGTGACCTGCTTGTCATGATAGACATTGACATTTGGTATCACTGATATTAACAGAGCAGTTAAATTATATCTGGGGCGTCTGGTTTTCATATTTTACACAATTTAACACGATTTCCCCCCCCCCCCGAATGTGTGTATATACAGTATATATATATATATATATATATATATATATACACACACACACACACACACACACACACACACACACACACACACACACACACACACACACACACACAGTGCCTTGCAAAAGTATTCAGACCCCTGACCAATTCTCTCATATTACTGAATTACAAATGGTACACTGAAATTTCGTTCTGTTTGATATTTTATTTTAAAACACTGAAACTCAAAATCAATTATTGTAAGGTGACATTGGTTTTATGTTGGGAAATATTTTTAAGAAAAATAAAAAAACTGAAATATCTTGCTTGCATAAGTATTCAACCCCTGTGCTGTGGAAGCTCCCAGTTTACACCGATGAAAGAAACTGCCCTAACAAGGACACAATTACCTTACCATTGGCCTCCACCTGTGAACCATTAAAGTTGCTGTCACATTTTCTGGATAAAAACCCCACTGTTCAAGGATCATCGGTCAGGCTGTGAATCTGAAGGAAAATGAATACCAAAGAGCATTCTACAGAAGTTAGAGATAAAGTAATACAAATGCATAGATTAGGGAAAGGGTACAAAATAATATTCAAGTGTTTGGATATCCCAGTGAGCACAGTTGGATCAATAATCAGGAAGTGGAACCTGCATCACACCACCCAGGCCCTGCCACGAAAAGGCCGTCCCTCAAAACTCAGCACTTAAACAAGAAGACGACTTGTGAGAGAAGCCACAGAGAGGCCAACAATCACTGAAGGAGCTACAGAGTTACAGAGCTACAGAGGAGGCTGTGTGGTCCAGTGGTTAAAGAAAAGGGCTTGGAACCAGGAGGTCCCCGGTTCAAATCCCACCTCAGCCGCTAACTCATTGTGTGACCCTGAGCAAGTGCTAAATAAACAAATAATAATACAGAGTTCAGTGGCTGGGAGTGGAGTAATGGTGCACCAGTCAACCATATCAAGAGCTCTGTATAACACTGGCCTGTATGGGAGGGTGGCAAGAAAGAAGCCGTTACTCAAAAAGTATCATCTGAAAGCACGTCTGGAGTTTGCCAGAAAGCATGAGAGTGACCCAGCTGCGATGTGGGAAAAGGTTTTGTGGTCAGATGAGACCAAGATGGAGCTTTTTGGCCAAAACTCAAAGCGCTATGTGTGGCGCAAACCTAACACTGCCCATGCCTCAAGACACACCATCCCTACAGTGAAGTATGGTGGTGGCAGCATCATGCTGTGGGATGTTTCTCATCAGCAGGGACTGGGCATCTTGTTAAAATTGAAGGAAGAATGGATGGAGCAAAATACAGGGAAATACTGCAAGAGAACCTGCTTCAGTCTGCTAAAAACTGAAGCTTGGGAGGAAATTCACCTTTCAGCAGGACAATGATCCCAAGCACAAGGCCAAAGCAACATTGGAGTGGCTCAAGAACAAAAGGTGAATGTCCTACAGTGGCCCAGTCAAAGTCCTGATCTCAATCCCATTGAGAATCTGTGGCACTATTTGAAAATTGCAGTCCACAAGCGTCGTCCAACCAACCTGAACAACCTGGAGCAAATCTGCCAAGAAGAATGGGCCAAAATCACTCCGACACTGTGTGCAAAGCTGGTACATACTTACCCCAAAAGACTTAAAGCTGTTATTGCAGCGAAAAGGTGGCTCTACCAAATATTAAATGTGTGGGGGTTGAATACTTATGCAAGCAAGATATTTCAGTTTTTTTATTTTTCTTAAAAATATTTCCCAACATAAAACCAATGTCACCTTACAATAATTGATTTTGAGTTTCAGTGTTTTAAAATAAAATATAAAACAGAATGAAATTTCAATGTACCACCCTTGGACTTTTCCACATTTTGTAGTGTTACAACCTGGAATTAAAATGGCTTTAATTGGGATTTTTACCATTTGATTTACACAACATACTTAACACTTTGAAGGTGCAAAATATCTTTTATTGTGACACAAAAGTTAATTAAACAAAAAAAAGACATTTGTTGGTTGCATAAGTATTCACCCCCGAGGCAATATTTGGTAGAAGCACCTTTGGCAGCAATTACAGCCGTGAGTCTTTTTGGGTAAGTCTCTACCAGCTTTGCACATCTGGATCTTGCAATTTTTGCCCAGTCTTCTTTGCAAAATTGCTCAAGCTCTGTCAAGTTGGATGGGGACCGTTGGTGAACAGCAATTTTCAAGTCTTGCCAAAGATTCTCAATCAGATTGAGGTCTGGGCCTTGTCTGGGCCATTCTGAGACATTCAGGTTCTTGTTTTTAAACCACTCCAGTGTAGCTTTGGCGGTGTGTTTAGGGTCATTGTCCTGCTGGAAGGTGAACCTCCACCCCAGTCCCAGGTCTCTTGCAGACAAACAGGTTTTCCTCTAGAATTTTCCTGTATTTGGCTCCATCCATCTTGCCCTCAATCCTGACCAGTTTCCCAGTCCCTGCCGATGAAAATCATCCCCATAACATGATGCTGCCACCACAATGCTTCAATGTGGGGATGGTGTTCTCAGGGTGATGAGCAGTGTTGGCTTTGCGCCACACATAGCGTTTTGCGCCAAGGCCAAAAAGTTCAATTTTGGTCTCAACAGACAAGAGAACCTTTTTCCACATGTTTGCTGTGTCTCCCATATGGTAAAATCCAAACGGGATTTGATATGGGTTTTTTCAGCAATGGCTTTCTTCTCGCCACTCTTCCATAAAGCCCAGCTATGTAGAACGTCCGGGTCATAGATGTCCCATGGACGGTTTCTCCCATGTCAGCTGTGGATCTCTCCAGCTCCTTCAGAGTTACCATTGGCCTCTTGGTTGCTTCTCTGACTAATGCCCTCCTTACCTGGTCACTGAGTTTTGGAGGACGGCCTTATCTAGGCAGAGTTGCGGTTGTGCCATATTCTTTCCATTTTTAATAATGGATTTAACGGTGCTCCGGGGGATGTTCAAAGTTTGGGATATTTTTTTATAACCCAACCCTGATTGCTGCTTCTCCAGAACTTTATGCCGGACTTGTTTTGATAGCTCCTTGGCCTTCATGATGCTGTTTGTTTAGATATGCTCTCTAACAAACTCTGAGGCCTTCCAGAAAAAGGTGTATTTAATCCGAGATCATGTGACACTTTAATTGCACACAGATGGACTCCATTCAACTAATTATGTGACTTCTGAAGGCAAGTGGTTGCACCAGAGCTTATTTAGGGGTGTCAAAGCAAAGAGGGTGAATACTTATGCAATCAAGAGTTTTCAGTTTTTTATTTGTAAATAATTTTGAAAAATATGTAGATTTTTTTCCCCACTTCGACATTATGGACTATTTTGTGAAGATCAGTGACAAAAAATCCTAATTAAATCCATTTTAATTCCAGGTTGTAACAGTACAAAATGTGGAAAAGTCCAAGTGGGGTGAATACTTATGCAAAGCACTATTTATTTTTATATATATATATATAATTTTTTTTTTTTTCAAAATTACAGCAATATAACTAAGGTTTTTGCTTTTTTTTCACACTTCATCCCAGTTATTTGTTTTATGAGTGTGTGTTTAAGCCAAGAGCATTTAGATGTAACAGTCAATCGTTTCTCTTTGTAAAACAGCATGGAGTAAAGTTGTTTAGTTTTCTTGTGTGCAATTATACTTGCAACTCCACTACAAAATAAAACTTGATTGGAACGGAGAAATGCCTCCATATAGAGTGTGTGTTTGAGAGAGAGAGAGGTCATCAAAAGTTTGCATACCCCAATGTGTGGAAATATACATGTGTTGGGGTTTTAGACTGTTGACGACAACTTTGTTGTCAACACTTTGTGCTTAAGCATTAGTTTATTTCTTCCTAAATAAAATCAGATTTCTACCCAAATATTTATTCTTTCTTGATTATACATATAAAAAAAATGCACCCGATTTCTTCATAAATTATTCTACTCGATTTTAAAAAAAAACAACCATTCACCCGAATTTGAAAAATCAGACGGCCTATGTATATCCTTCCATTAAAAAGCTTCCTTTTTGATAAATTAGGTATACTACTGTAGGAATAACATTTAACCATTCTTTACTTTTTGCAAGATCATGTTTATCCTGCCATTTCATTCACGTAACCAAAAGATCATTAAAAACACACCAACATGAGGACTACTGTATTCCAATTCTGGTCTATTATTTAACACAAAACACCCTGGACTTACAAGGAAAAGACAAGCAGGAACGTTTCCATTGCCTAATGAAAGAGAAACAACGGATGCTTCCTTTTCCAACAAGAAGTGTAATTACAGGGTATTGTAGTGCCAGTACTACAGAGCATTTGCTGTGATTCAAACTGTCAAAAATGAAGAGGGCAAAGCACAATTAGGCCACTTAAGCCTCCATTTGTTTGTAAACCCTCAATAACACAACCACATTTTTGCCCGAATCGCTAATTCGCAGGTGGCAGCAGCATTTCAGCGGCAGAACACTACAGTACACTCCTCAGAAGGTTAGCAATATCATCCTGGCTTGTTATGTTTTACACAACATAGCTCTCAGTAATGGATGTTGAACTTACAGAGGAAAGATAACAGGGTTTGAGGGAAGGAGATGCTGAACTTGAAGCACCAGTGTTGGAGGTTGCAGTTGCTGCAAGTGCCAGGCAGGTCAGACAAAGCCTTTTAGCCAGGGGTTCACAGGTACGCATGCGGACCAATAAAAAAAATGTGGACTTTGTTATTGTTCCATAAGACACAAATGCGTACCGTCAGTATATTTTTAACAGGAAAGCATTTATAATACAGGCAGCAACCATGCTCACGGATCAAAGGTGAGCTATACACACACCGAACTTAAGGAAAACTCCTGATTCTACCTTTTTCGCTACCCCCCTGTTGTTTACTCGCTCAACAAGTGAAACAGAAAAAGAACAAAAGAACAAAAATACATAGCAATAGAATCCACAAAAAGCAAAATTCCGTAAAGATCAAAAGAACAACCAACCATTTCACTAAACCAGGCAACCCCCACTGGTCTTAATATTAAACGCAGACCAAATGCACCAGATTTTTAAATAATCATACATGTTTCGGTCTCACTTAAAAGCTTAAATGTTTCTGCTGAGTTCCCTGAACTAACTTGCTTATTCAATATTACCATTAGTAATATACTCTCTACTCTCCGTGCCAGAACACTAAGAAAGTGGGAAGTGAAGTCCTGCTTTCATTACATTACCTAAAACTGCATCAACATAATTAATATCTAACTTAACTCGTGGGGAGTGTGGTTAAGTGATTTGCAGTGCGCAGGTGTAGTGGTCATGTATCTATGAAACAGAAGACAGACAACAAAGTTCACGATCCAAACGGCTTTTACCCCTTTGCGGTCCTATGTCAGACCAGGTCCGACATTACAATTTTCCCTTTCCGGTCTGATCATCAAAAAGACGTAACGCACAGGTCTCTAAACGTTTTTTCTCCGGAAAAAGCACAGAAAACCATTCAATGGCCGAGTGAGACCGACAGGAGCAGAGAGAAGCCGGGGCATAAACAAACAAGATAGCTGTTTCCGCATCCAGCACTCAAAGAATATATTGGACATTTGCAGAGCTTTATGAGATGTTATAGTAATAAAATAATGACTAGTTAGTTATAGTAAAACTATTATGTTTAAACCTGAAAAACATTTATAAACTACTGACCTGAAAAAATATCACATTTTGCACACTCTTTTGCAGATTGCATTATTACGCACATTAGTGTCCGTGGTTTGTTTTGTTGTTTTCCTGCTGCTGCGACTTAACCAAGCAAATCACTTAATCATGTTACTGCTTGGATCCTAACACTTTCTAATACAGGCGTCTCTAGTTGCTGTAGATTAAAGGCCATAATGGCTGAGAATAGACATATATTTTGATCGGCATTGCGGCACTTGAGAAGGGCACCCACGGCAGTTGCCGAATGACTGCCACTAATTTCGAGCCCTGTAGTGATCAGGAATGTTAGTAAAACACATTGGAAATCAGTATCATGGAAAAGAAGAAGATCACAGACCTACATCCACCATATGTACATGTGAAAAGAGCAACGCAAAGAAAGCCACATTTTCCTCCCCCTTTTTGCTTGTGGATTTGTCTCTAACACAAGCATGAAAACACTATATCCCAACACATTTAGTTTTCTTCTTGTTCCACTTCCTTGTAGGCTTTCAAAAGATGCATATTCCCAACCATGTAATTTAAACAGAAAGGGATTCCACTGAATTAATTAAACTTGAAATGGGCAGGCATAGTGGCCTTAGGAAATGTTTTATTGCCTCAAGGTGTTCTGGCAAAGGACAGAATTCCACATAATAAAATGGATAAATTAAGTGCTGTGACTGGCTTAACAAGATCACATGACTATGCGGGAAGAACTGTCTTCATAGACCATCTTCATGACATCATAGACCAACTTACTTACCTGATCTATTAATATTACTACACCTTAATAGTAACAATTATCTAAACATTGTTTCTGTAGGTAAAAATGTCAGCATACAACGGACATGTCAATAAAATAACAAAAGGCTGTAAAATCTAAAAGCTACTGTATGACTGATCTTAAATTTTACAGATTTGCTCCTCGTCAACAGCTGCCTTTTACAGTGTAGTAATATATTCAGCTCTATATATTACACTTCACGCCAAGCCTTCGTTTATATGAAATCATCTGAAAACTTTTTAGTTCCCATCTGATCAATATTTATCAGAAGCCATTATTGTATGGCCTCAACCCTTTTTAGTGAAAATAAATCAGCCTAAAAAACCATAAATAGGACATGGCAAACTGACATTAAGACCAGCAGTTTTATCCAAGTCTTGCACGGCAAGTAGAGCAATGAAAACTACTGTGGAGACTCAGTAAAACAAGTGCTGAAAAGATGTAGATATAATGGAATAAACATGTTCAAAGTAATATTGTTTTATGCAAAATCGCAGTACTTGACAAATCTTTGTTTTAAAAGCGAGTTAGAATCAGTACTACAGGACAATTCAGGCATTTACATTGGGATTGATCAGCAATTATGCAGCCTTATGTAAAAGGCTACTTAAGAATTTATCACATTCAGTACTAGGTGGTCAAAGTTACTGTTACAACTACTATGATATTTACAGGTTTTTGTTCAAAAAATAACTGCATTTTACAAATGCAATGTGCTCAGAGCGTATTGAACTGAATGTTGTTTATGTAAGTCAAACCTAGGGGGAAAAAAACAACTAAAGATCTGCTGAAAATATTACTGGTACATGACAGGCTTGCAACTGGTACGCACCCGCAGTTATTCTTTATATCGATATGATTCCTCAATCACAATACTCCTTCAATCACACCATCATAATGGATCAATCTGTCTGTACCACTGAAATTAGAGAGAAATGAGAAATTATGATGCTCCAGACGGACACTAAAATGGTTGCAAATGTGACAACAAAAGTTTTTTCGGGGTTAGGCACAAAAATGCTGCCTCTCCCTTTAAAAGGACGTGTCCATATTTATGAATGTCTGTATATCAGTCTGTATATAACTAATGAATATATATTTGTAGTGTTGTTGAAGCTGACACCCTGGGATCCTTCAAGAAGCTGCTTGATGAGATTCTGGTATCAATAAGCTACTAACAACCAAATAAGCAAGATGGGCTGAATGGCCTCCTCTCGTTTGTAAACTTTATGTTCTTATAAAAAAAAAAAACGCATATGACATGTTTTAATAAACTGAAGTGCGAGAAGGATGGTAACAATTTGATCGAAAACAAATGCTTGTACATGCAGAAGAGAGGTACCCAGAACATGGGAACCCCAGTTTCTTGCAACAGTTGTGATGGTGACCAAATGTGTGCGAGTACTGTAGTGTAAAAAAGTAGCTTAAAATGAACAGTTGCATTTAAAAAATGTAGAACAAGAACAGCAAAAAACAAAAATAAACGTAAGATCTGTGGTTTGCACACGGGCCATTAACAAAATGCCCTGGAAACTTCAAATAAAGAAAATAATTTACAAGGGCTGTAATGCAGCAAAAAGCTCAACAATTACACAAAAAAGGGAAGTGAAAAGGTTACTGTACCAAGCTGGAAAAAAAAAGTTATCTTTGTGAACTCCAATAAACCAACGTTATCTTTTGCCAGTCACATCGTAGAGTGCCTAAATAAAGTTTTGAGTCAACACAAACAGATTTTTTTTCGTCTGTTGCATTTTGCATCCCAGATATAATATATTTAGTTATATTGTTTACCGTCAGGAGTTTAAGGATAATTTAATTGTACAGCAGATTTCCCAGTTAGATGATGAGCTGATAATATCTCTTCAGCCAAAGAAGCAGACACAGTCATTTAAGAGTACCATTACCATAATGTAAAACAGAATGTAGCGTGAGTTTTGTACTAAAGCAGGGCCAGCTCTTGCAGGGAAAACAAAAGTTTATTTCTCAAACTGACCATTTGAAGAAATGTGAAAGCAGAACGCACAGAAATACTTGGGAATGTGTACTACTGAGAAAAAAACACAAAATTAAGGGAATTAAATGACTTGCAGTAAAATAACAACAAAAAAAACACCATTCACTAAATTTAACTCTCAGATTGTGCTAAAGAAAATATCTAAAATATATGGCCATGTGCTTGCTATGGTGTATTTAATATTGTAAATATAGCAGAACAAACTCACTGCAATTTAAACTTGTTTATACTGAAAAATAAAAACTGTAAAATAAACTAACATGTAATCATAAGAGCTGTCTGTGTTACATGCTGTCAGATCAGGACTTCACTCTGCGCATGAGACTGCAGCATGCTAGTTCCATATTACAACTCCACACAATTAAAGGTGCAGTCACCAATTCCATACACAACACTTGCTAAATATGTAAAATATAAACATGCTGAGTTAATTACAGTCTTCAGCTGCATAGCTTAACCATTTAGCAGAATGAGGCGACAAGCAAGTAGGGTAGGTCTCCAAATAGCAATCGATTAATTGGGCACACAAAATATAATCGTTTGAATAAATATCGATGATTGTAACGCTCACATACATTTTTGCTCGCCCCCTCCCACCGATGTGATTATTTTAATATCTTTGCTGTTAAGTAAAAGCTTGTGCACAACAATGGAATGCAAGGGGTAATTAAATGTAACATAACTTTGCGTGTGGTACTGTAGGAGTAACGGCATAAAAATGTTTTATCTAGATGTGAGAACCGGTTCCTTTGAAACCGGGTACCCTGTTCCTGCTTTGGAATCAATGAACCGGATACAAATATCAAGGATCCGGTTCCAGCAAGTACTATTATGCTTTTAATAAAACTGATTATTAAAAAACATAAAACAACGAATTATCAAAGACTTTTAATATTCAAAAATACATTTGACAACTATAATGGACACATTCATACTTAGACAAAAAAAACAGAAAAAACACACACTGACTATATATTTGTGTTTTGTTCTCGTTTTGGACTACTGACTGACCGCGGCTGGGATGAGTTTAGTTTGACTTATTTTTTGCTCTGCGATTGTTGTGGTCTTTCTAATGGTTTTTATGCAGACATAGAACTGTAGAACCCTCCCCTCTTTCTGCTCCTCCTTGACATACAAACATGTTTTTCTAAATAGTTTGGGAACCGGAATCCAACTCAAAATACCCGGTCCCAAAGACAGACATCCAGTTCGGACCCGATTCCAAAAATCTCCTCAAATGCACATCATTAGTTTTATCAGCTGTGGGAAGCACGGATTGTACTACATGGACTAGATATGGTTATCAATCAGGAAACACAGTCGGAGCATGCAGCACAGTTTGAAAAATACATCATCATTTTTTTTTTTTTAAATGTATTATTCCCAGGTTTAACAGTTCATTTTGAAACTCCAAAGAAGCGCAAATTATATAGTCAGTTTTCTTCAAGTGCACAATTTATTTACATGTTTGCCAGGAATACAAGTCTGTCAACCAGCTCTGGATTCAAGGCGGCACGCTTTTTGTTTACATCGAATACACAGACAGCGCGTACTTACAAAGTATTTTCAAATCGGATTAGCTGGTAGGATGGGACTTGCAAATGAGATGCTAGTTAACACAAGCAGGAAAAGAAGAGCACGCCCACTGCTTGTCAACAAGCTGTCAATAACACGGCAGGGTGTTTGGTGCAGTTTAGTAGATAAACTTAAATAGGTTATTAACTAAACGCATTACAAAAATGTAATTATTGAATCGATTATCCAGTATTTATATCGATGTGTATAAAGAGGTCTGGAATAGACTGAAAAGTTGATTTTCCATTTAATCGTAGCAGCCTTAATGCAGTACAACCACTGCCATGCCAGTAAACACAAGATTTGAGTCCCTAAAAACACAGGTTAAAATACAAGTGTGGCAAACAGCCAGGGGAAAGGGCATCTCCATACACCATATACCAAGGAGGCTGTGTGGTCCAGTGGTTAAAGAAAAGTGCTTAACCAGGAGGTCCCAGGTTCAAATCACAGCTCACTCACTGACTCACTGTGTGACCTCCTTGTGCTCCGTCTTTCGGGCGAGACGTTGCTGTAAGGGACTCTGCAGCCGAAGCACAGTTCACACACCTTAGTCTCTGTATGTTGCCTTGGATAAAGGCGTCTACTAAATAATAATAATAATAATAATACATTTCAAAATGTCCCGACGAGTTTCATTACAATTGGATATTCTCTAGATGTAATGTACAGAGTCCAGTGTGAGGCCACGCATTCTGATACTCTCAACAGCACAGAGCAGTAATTATATATTTTTTTCTTTCCTAACCAACAGATCTCTGCTCTCCTGCAAAATAACTGCAGCCTCTATGTATCAGCCAAAAAGAACTAGATAGATTGTAATACAGCAGCTTCCATGAAGAACAGTGCGACCTCCTGTCAAATCTCACTCGCTCATTATAGGAACATTCTGATTGAGTCAATTATCCAGTTGCTACTGTGGTAAACAAATATTCCTAACCTGTTTTTCATAGTGGTGTTGAGAGTCTCTAAAGCCATATTCCCAAAGAAAACGCAAGATTAGTGCATGCACTGATGCTACATTTCGTTTTCTAAACTCACCATTTACACACAACAATATTGCCAGTTCAATGTCGGCAATTTGGCAGCTTGCCCTTATTTACACAGAAGGCAGATATTCTCGCGTTAACATAACTTGCTAGTGTTCAGTACCGTGATCAAAATAATGATGTCTTTGGTACCTGCAGTGATATGTGTGATATTTTTCACTATACTGTTTGAATATTACAATAGACTAATGAAAAGATTGTAAGACATACAGAAATAATTTAGCCATCACTTCCTTTTATTACACACAACACCGCGTGTCATTAACTTTAACTGTGGAATACACATTAGCATCTCCACACAGTTCCATCACGTTGTGCGTTTCTCTCTTCTTCTGCTCTGATGGTCAAAAGCTCCCTTACTTCTTTCGGACCAATTACTGCCTCGGCCACTTGCCATTTTGTTGATTTATTTCTTCAAATCAGCATACGGCGGAACAAGAAATTGCGTTTACTTGGGGGAAAAAAAAATCCACCTTGAACTCAAAATGCGGTGTTGCAGTTTACACTGAGAAAAAGCTGTTTCAGTACTGGCACAGAGCCATCTCTGAACCACCTCGAAGGGTGGTTCAGTGTCGGCATAAAGTGTGAACGCTTTTTACCGGCATTTCCAATTCACACTGAGTGATACCGCATCATTGCCGGCACAGACACAGCAATTTGCTCCTGTATAAACATGCCTTAAATGAACACGATTCCTTGTTTACATCACTAAACAGTAGGAATGATCTCTGGCTTCCCCAGAATCACATAGTTGCAGCCGTGGCTTTTAAAACCCTTCCTGTATAGGCTACTCCCCCAATGCATGTTGGGTGGGCCCGGAATTCATTCGGATTTGCCCAGAGGTGATTAGCACACTATGCATAAAGAGCTGGACCATGACTGCCAGATTAAATGCAGTGGTATTTTGGTGGGCCCCATGCCATCTCAGTTTACAAAGCAGAAAAACCACCAGACCCCCCTGAAATTCACAAGCACAAACCCAGGGAAAAAACAAACAAATTATCTTTCAGATGGGTAAACAGTTTTAATTTGATTAGATTTTTTCAAGTTTTGCTAAACTCACAGATCAATTTCAAATCAACCAATCAATTCATGGGACAGGACAAAGTAATAATAATAATAATAATAATAATAATAATAATAATAATAATAATAATTTTATATAGCACCTTTTTTCAGAAACCTCAAAAGCACTTTACAGAAAGATTCAAACAAAAAACAATAAACACATTACAAAAATGCCATTTGATAAAAATAAATGTCTTTAGTCCAGATTTAAAAGCCTCAACAGTCCAAGTGAATGTATAAGAGCTCCTGTATCCCCACTGAGACCCAAAACAGCACAATGAAACTGTAATTCTTAATATTCAGAGACTTAACAAAACCTCCAAGAGTAAACCCTTGTCTACACTTCTAAACTGAAAAATAAAACACTTTGGGTATTTCATTGGGTATTTGTGCCTTCAGAAGATGGATCCAGTTGATTGAGAAAAGTTGAGAGCTGTGTTTCAGTCAGACCCTAGCCAGGCAACTACAAGTTTAACAATTCCAAACCTCCTGTACGTTGAGATATATTATAAAGTGATTTTAACATTACATTTTCATTACTAACTTTCAGTAGCCAACAGTGTAACAATATCATACATCCTGATGGGCTACTTGTATGATGCATAATAAGATCAAATGATCATTTAATGACTGACTATTTTGTTAAGATAAAAAATGAGCTAGGGAGAGTATCTAGTCATGCCCACTATAAAACAATCTCATTCTTCATTCAAGAACCATTCCATGAACTGCAATGAGCCTTGTTGTGCTTTTGGTCTTGTATCATGATACAAACTGTACCTATCCTTTACTATACATGTAATAAAAGGAACACAATCCATTGATACATAAATAAGGCACTAAGTAAATCGCGATTTCACGGGCTGCGCTGAAATCGTGAAATTAGTCCATACTGCGATTTTTACAATATTCTTAAGAAATAAAAATAGATTTCATAATTATTTGCATTACATACCAAAAAAAACCCACAAAAAAACCCCCACAGCTCTGCTGTGTGCCTGCGTGCAATATTCACCATGAACATAGTGCTGTGCAGTGATTGTCATGTGACTATATGTAATCTAGGCAGGAAATTTAAATACTACACACTGTAAGCAAGAAGATGGATGTCTCTAAAAAGGCTAAAAATGTGTCTGCAGCAGATCACGTAAAGCAGTATTCAACAAGAGTTTTAAACAGCGATGGAGGTATGCTCTTCTGTATGTCCTGCAACATAACTGTAGATCACTACCGAGAATCGGCTGTTGACAGGCATTTAGATTCAAGTATTCACTGAAAGAGAAAGGCGGATATCCAGAGCAATACTGCAACTGCTTTACTTGCAAAGAAACAAAAAACGATGCCTTCCATGTTCCAAAAGTCCACTGAAAAACATGAAGCACCAAACACATTACATTTGACCTGACCGTGGCGTTTGTTTGCACAAATATCCCTCTGGAAAAATTGTACAACCAAAAGTTCTTCAGACTGAGTGTAGCAAATGGTGGAGTGATTCCTTCATCAGCCCAGCTGAGACATGAATACTTACCTAAAGGAGGAGGAGATTATGGAATTGATAAAACAGTTTTGCAAGACCTAAATGGTGAACATGCATCTGACGTACTAGAACTGAAAGCTGTCCTTGCAGATACACTTTACCGACAGGCTGTTAATTACAACACCGTTTCACAAGCTATTGTAAAGTGCTTGAATAACTCCGACATTGATTTTGATGATGTCAGTGCATTCCTCTCTATATATGATGTTTATAATAATAATAATAATAATAATAATAATAATAATAATAATAATAATAATAATAATTCTTTACACAATTTATAAAATAGTTGCACATTCCACAAAATAAGATACTTTAACCGTGACACTGCCGTGAATTTTAAAGAAAATTTCCACGATTCTTCACAGGGCCTTAATAATGAATAGCTACTCCCCAACTATACTCACTTAACAATGGTTCAAAGCCACATTTGTGCCACATTTGTGTGGTAAATAACTTACACCTGGAGGAACCAGCAACTACTAATCTATACAAAGACATTCCAAACTATTCTGCTGCTTGAAAATAATTCTTATTCTGTTACCTTTTAAACAGAGAAGCCATCTGTGTTGATACTGAATGCATCTCCTTCATACTGCCCAGGCCCAATGAAACAGCTGTGAAAGGAAATGCTGCATTCTCTCATGTTAGAAGCAGTGACGCGAGGCAGAGCTGACAAAGACGAGACGCAATGATTTCAATTATGGCAAGCCATATGGGCTTTGGAATCACAGGGGGCTGGCAGGAGAAGATTGCCAACATTTCATCTGGACCTGGAATCCACTAAAAAGGGTATCTGATCTGTACTTATTTTTTTTTTTTTTAATGGTTGGTGTTTGAGGTGCCTATAAAACAAATTTCAAGGCAATTTGACATTTCAAAGACAACAGAGAGTAAAAAAATCCAAGTATTAACAGTAAGCTGTATTTTCACATGTAGAATCAACTCTTTGAAGCCATTTGACTGATCTAAACAATTTTTTTTATGTACCAAGGTTATGAAAACTAACATCTATGACAGCACTTTTGGCATTTGGTATATTTCGGTCTTTAAAAGCATGGGCAGCAGGTCGCATTTTAAACTTGCCATATCCAAATAAATCTTTGGACACATCCCTCTGGTTCAGTTGTCTAGATTGTCACCAACAGCAAAATATTACACTGTAGCCATATCCCGGGTTCCCAAGCTTCAAAATTCACAAGGCGTACGACTGCAGTAGCAGCACACAGGGTTTCTTTAACCGTCAAAATTGCCCAGAGAGGCCACTTATTAAATATGCGGCACTAAAACCGCTGCCAGCAAGGATGACTCTGTTAATTCTGTTTTATCTCAATTTCTTGGCAAATGCAAAAAGTTGACCACTGTGACAACACAAAAGACATCTGTACATCTGCAACAAAAACAGGACTTGGATTTACACTGCATTCTACTCTGTTATTAAATATAAATATAATGTACACTTTTCGGGAAAAAAATAAGCAATCATGTCAGTGACATAACCCTGCACCCAAATCCACCATATGTTAATGCAATAATGTATGCGTGACATACATATGAATAGATGTACTGTATCTTTTTTTTTCCAGCATACCATTGTACAATGATGGCTATTGGCAGCATCACCACTCTCCTTCCCCATTGGGTTACAGTTTTGATTAAGGTTATAACCTATTCCTTTGTTTACGTGATTTCCAGTGTTGGGGAATAACACATTTCATGTAACATGTTACTGTAATCTAAAATTGTTTTAGTAATTGTTAAGGTTCTTTTTTCAGACAGATAAGAGATTAAATGTGTATGTCAAAAAAAATAGTTACATTTAAAAAAAGGACTACGGCTGATGTATGACATCAGAAAGCGCTTCCACGGTGCAAGTCAAACCTCACAGGTCACATGAAGGTGCTTTTCATATCATCTTCCTAGAAAAGGTCGTCAGAGGAGGGAACGAGGGGTTCAATAGCTGGATCTTCAAAGAATATTTCAAGCTGCAGCTGGACCCAACCGAAAAACAGATCTCTGTAAAATACCAGAGAAGTAACTATTTTAACTATAACCAGTTCAATGTTTTTGTTGCGCTAGCCATGTGAAGATATTCTTGTGCAAGTGAAGTGGGCATTTGGAGCGCAGTTTGAGAGAGCTCCTAAAATACGAATGCAGGTATGGAAGATAGCCCGCTACTGTTTCTGATATACACAGTAACAGCCGTTTCCATGATAAAAATGATTAAAGGATAAAAGGTAATACATTAGTTACCTTACCCTAAAGCCTAGTTTGATGTTTAACATCAGTATTCTCCCTTTGGATTTCTGATGCAGTAGTATAGATCCTGTAAGCACAAGACAGAATTCAAGGGTGCTGCAATGACATATAACTTCAATTGAGATCAGTGTAAAGCTGTATACTGCACCTGAGCACAGCTATAGTATTCGAGGTTGCAGCAAGCTGGAATGTATGCATTTTAAATATTCTTGGTTGTGCTACTTTTAACCTGAAACAGCAAGCTGACATTTACATTAACTATACATTGGTCAATTTCCTGCTTCTGAAGTGTCTGGGAGATAAGAATCAACATTTTTTATTGACTCTGAATAGAAACCAACAGAGAGACAACAATAACTGCTATTGGCTGGCATACTGCTGTAGCCAAGGAAACCTTTGAATGGAATCATAAATTACTGGCTGCCACTAGGGTTAAAGTGACTGAGCTGTCACTGTGTGTGCACTGTACACTGCTGCGTTCTAGCCAGCACAAATCAGACAGGTCCACCGAAACTGCTGATGTGCAACAACCGTTGGGACCAAACAGAAAAGGAAAATAAGATGACTTGTGCCCCGCTATTTTACTGAAGTGTAAATATACAAAGTCACCATATGTTTTAAAATCATCTTTGCACAAGGCAAGACAAAGCTGAAATAGTACATTTTGTTTACAGTCAGGTCCTGGTATCAGGCTGTGTAGCCTTGTGCATTGTAAGCAGAGTTTGGTTTCAGATAGTTTTGTGCATTGTGAGCAGTATTGGGAAGTACACATTTCAGAAAAATGTGGTAACTGATTACATTTTACATGACAAAAAAAATGTAGTTACATTTAAAAAAGGACTACATCAATGCATAGCAAGAAAATTAAGGTGTGCTTTAACAGTGCAAGCCAAACATGGCATTACACTAAACAAAACAGAAAGCTAAACTCTTCTATGACTAAGGCACTGTGTAAATCAATTTCACAGGCTGTGCGGAAATCGTGAAATTAGCCCAATACCTCGATTTTTACAATATTCTTAAGAAATAAAAATAAATTCATAATTATTTGTATTTCATACAAAAAAAAACACACATTAACGAAACTGTACAGCTCTGCTGTGTGTCTGCATGTACTATTCGCCATGCACACAGTGCTGTGCAGTGATTGTCATATGACTATATGCAATCTAGGCGGGAAATTTAAATACTACACACTGTTAACAAGAAAATGAATGTCTCTAAAAATGTGTCTGTAGCAGATCACATAAAGCAGTATCCAGCAGGAGTTTTACACAGCGATGGAGGTACGCTCTTCTGTACGTCCTGCAACATAACTGTAGATCACTACCGAGAATTGGCTGTTGACAGGCATTTAGATTCAAGTATTCACTGAAAGAGAAAGGCGGATATCCAGAGCAATACTGCGATTGCTTTACTTGCAAAGAAACAAAAAACGGTGACTTCCATATTCTAAACGTCCACTGAAAATCGTGAAACACGAAACACATTACATTTGACCTGACTGTGGCGTTTGTTTGCACAAATATCCCTCTGGAAAAATTGTACAACCAAAAGTTACGTAAATTCTTCAGACTGAGTATAGCAAATGGTGGAATGATTCCTTCATCAGCCCAGCTGAGACATGAATACTTACCTAAAGTTGCCGAGTATCACAAGCAGGAGATTATGGAATTGGTAAAACAATCTGGTTGCTTGTCACTTGTCACTGACGAGTCGACTGATGCCCAAGATCAGTATGGCTTACACATTTTATTTGTTTTGCAAGACCTAAATGGTGAACATGCATCTGACGTACTAGAATTGAAAGCTGTCCTTGCAGATACACTTTACCTACAGGCTGTTAATTACAACACTGTTTCACAAGCTATTGTAAAGTGCTTGAATAACTTTGATGTTGATTTTGATGTCCGTGCATTTCTCTCTATATTTGATGTTTAAAAAAAATAAGAACATGTACAAATAATTTATAAAATAGTTCCATGCATATCCCACGAAATACGATACTTTAACTGTGACACTGACGTGAATTTTAAAGAAAATGTCCTCGATTTACACATGGCCTTATCTATAACACCAAGGAACTGTATTTTACAGCACAACAAAACTGAATTTGTTATATTTTAAAAGCAACTGAACTGATTCAACCGCGTTGTCGGAGCAGGAAACAATCTGCCAAGTACAGTACAGAGATTTACAGCATTCAGAAACAATTAACAAAATGTGCTCATAATGAATAGAGTTACATAATAATTAGACAATCTTTTCAAAGTAATTAGCAATGTCCTTAATTTAGGAATCAAATAGCTATGCCACTTGAGAATTTTTTACTGATAATCTTATGCAGTTTGTTATAATCACTGCATCAATAAAATAGACTGCTTAGCCATATGTCCCCAAATTGTCTCTAAGCTGTACAGCTGCCTCCACTGCACCCCTGTATCACTTAAATAACTATTCAAAGTATGTTAGAGTGCATAATAGGAAGGTGCCCCTCATACACAGATTACGTTTCTTACTGCAATCAGACTGAGTGTTATGTGTTGGTGTGCGGTAGCAGAAAATGTTGTTGCATTAATATCTCAGGCTCTGGAAAGACTCCAAACAGTTAGAAGAGTCAAGTGTCTTGAATTTTAGAGAAACTAATGATTCAAACTTGATACCACTAAAAACCTGTTCTACTACTTTTTTTTTTTTTTTTTTTAAACATAAAAATAGATCACTATATCCCAGTATGTAGGGTCAGATTCACTAATGCAGTATGCAACATTTTTGTGAAAGGAAAATAAAACTGGCAACTCACACAATGTATCTGAAGGACTAAGAAGTGTGCTCCATGTATTTCACAAAAATGTCTCGGTGCATGCGGCTGTGATCTTATGTAGTTGTTGCATGCAGTCCCTCGATATTTTGCATCTCAAGGGGTTTTAACGCAGAAATAAATTAAATAAAAAGTAAATAAAAATATGCTCTGTCCCCTTCAGATTTCTAAATTCTCATTAATGAGCTTCCTATGCAGCAAATCTTCCTGTGACTGCCTAAGAGAGGTGCACAGCCTTGAAACAACTGTATTCACAGGAAACTCAAGGGATCATACGGTACTTGTGTGCAGCTGGCAACTGCTCCCTTCTGACAGTGGAGTACAAACTTGTCCAGTCGATGTACAGTCTGGAGCAAACAAACATGTCATCGATCAAAGAAACAAAGTGTCCCGTTTCAGATGCCATTGTACTGCAGTTTATCCTGCAGTATGATGCCATAAATCAGAAACAATACAAGTAAATAAGGAACAAAGTTTCTCAAAATTGAAACCAAGATTCCATTCTATGTGCTACTCCAGGGATGTGTGTGTATATGTGTACTAGGATTTCAAAAGGAGGCTCACTGATGCAGTACGCGACCAGCCAACCTCTCTTTAAAGTTTCTTTCAAAACTTGGTTAGAGGATTTTGTGTAAGCTCCCTTTTATCCTTTTCAGAACTACAGTATGAATACGTTTGAGTTAGAATTTATATTCTGTTTCAGTTAATATGCACAAGAAATGCCATTTGCTTGTATAGCTCTATGTCCTTTTTAACAGAGATCTACTGAGTTTCCAACCTCTGAAAATAATGGAGTGCAGAGGCTGACCTATCCTGTTTTTTTCTCTTAGAAAACTGATTTTACACATTATATCAGAGGCACAGCTACTAAAGTGCTGGGAAAAAACTAATCCTGTATTATTCACAGTGGGCATTAGAAAACGACTACAAAATGACAATACAACAGCACCCAATTCAGAGACGTTCATTAAAATGGATTTGTACTGCTGTATTGAACCATCTATTCATGGTTTGAAAAATACAACATATAAACTATTAAATGCTTTAATCTACAGTGATCTTTTTTTTAATTCATAAAGACGTTAACATTTTCTTCAGGATTTAATGAAGGTTCTCAAAAAAACAATTGATCATCGTATTCACTCATGCTTCGTTACTTTAGCAAATGTTGTTATGTAATCTACACTTGGGAATCTATTTTATTCATGCAAACTACAACACTCCCTGTGCATCTCTGGAAGTAGGTTTCAATGTCTTTCATTAGGCAGTTGTTGTGAAGGGAGTTATTAACATGATTATTGAACTGTATTGGGAGTAAACAGCAGAGCACTGCTTATGAGCAAATGGATACGGGCCAAGCACTTGTCTGGGTGCAGGGAAAGCAACAAAACAAATAGGAGGCTGTGTGGACTCCGTGGTTAAAGAAAACGGCTTGTAATCAGGAGATCCCCAGTTCAAATCCCGGCTCACTCACTGACTCGTGTGACCCTGAGCAAGTCACTTAACCTCCTTGTGCTCTGTCTTTCGGGGGAGACGTTGTTGTAAGCGACTCTGCAGCTTACACATCCTAGTCTCTGTAAGTTGCCTTGGATAAAGGCATCTGCTAAATAAACAAATAATAAAAAGTAGATTTGTCCATTCCAGCAAAATGTACAGGTTGCATGTTGTCTTCACAACCCACACTTGCATTAATTGTAGCTAAACATGTTCATAAATCTTCCATTAGCTATGCAGGTCTTAAACATCCAGGTCTGAAAGAAACACATGTTACAGAAAATGCGATATCTGTTACTACTTAAAAGGATAAACATTAAAGACAGTTTCATTTTTCTATTCTTTTCGCAGGAAATAAGTTGTACTGGCACTTCCTGGGTGATTTCACTTGGTCTCAGAATGTTACTAGCAGAAAGTGTGTCAGTAAATACAGGAAGCAGCTGATTGGTTATTGACAGGTACAGTAAGAAGCCATTACAGGGATGAGAACAACTTCACCCTCCAGGTGTAACACTATCTGAAAGCATTGATATGAAACAGAGGTTTCTGTAACCAAGTTCAGTACCAGATATCAAGTTTTCAAATCAAAATACATGTTAACAATATTGTGTTTCTTTCAATGCTGGACATGTGAGCCCCTCCCACCCATGTCTGCCCATGCGATCCTCAACCTTGCCCTGGGACCAGCTTTAAAACCCTGCAAAAAAGCTAAAAGATCCTTAAAAGGGACACATGTATTACTGCTTCATTATACGGAGTGGTGGCCATGGAAATTGCATTACATTAACCAGAAATTCACAATTTTTTACCAATAGTGATTGTTTCAATACAATTGCATGCAATGGCTGTTCACCAAATAAAAAAGCATGAAAAAAAAACCAATTAATATATATACACTACCGTTCAAAAGTTTGGGGTCACTTAGAAATTTCCTTGTTTTCGAAAGAAAAGCAAATTTTTTGTCCATTAAAATAACATCAAATTGATCAGAAATACAGTGTAGACATTGTTAATGTTGTAAATGACTATTGTAACTGGAAACGGCTGATTTGTAATGGAATATCTACATAGGCGTACAGAGGCCCATTATCAGCAACCATCAGTCCTGTGTTCCAATGGCACGTTGTGTTTGCTAATCCAAGTTTATCATTTTAAAAGGCTAATTGATCATTAGAAAACCCTTTTGCAATTATGTTAGCACAGCTGAAAACTGTTGTGCTGATTAAAGAAGCAATAAAACTGGCCTTCTTTAGACTAGTTGAGTATCTGGAGCATAGCAATTGTTGGTTCGATTACAGGCTCAAAATGGCCCGAAACAAAGAACTTTCTTCTGAAACTCGTCAGTCTATTCTTGTTCTGAGAAATGAAGGCTATTCCATGCGGGAAATTGCCAAGAAACTGAAGATCTCGTACAACGCTGTGTACTACTCCCTTCACAGAACAGCGCAAAATGGCTCTAACCAGAATAGAAAGAGGAGTGGGAGGCCCCGGTGCACAACTGAGCAAGAGGACAAATAAATTAGAGTGTCTAGTTTGAGAAACAGACGCCTCACAGGTCCTCAACTGGCAGCTTCATTAAATAGTATCTGTCAAGCATGGTGGAGGCAATGTGATGGTCTGGGGGTGCTTTGGTGGTGGTAAAGTGGGAGATTTGTACAGGGTAAAAGGGATCTTGAAGAAGGAAGGCTATCACTCCATTTTGCAACGCCATGCCATACCCTGTGGACGGCGCTTGATTGGAGCCAATTTCCTCCTACAACAGGACAATGACCCAAAGCACAGCTCCAAACTATGCAAGAACTATTTAGGAAGAAGCAGTCAGCTGGTATTCTGTCTATAATGGAGTGGCCAGCACAGTCACCGGATCTCAACCCTATTGAGCTGTTGTGGGAGCAGCTTGACCGTATGGTACGTAAGAAGTGCCCATCAAGCCAATCCAACTTGTGGGAGGTGCTTCAGGAAGCATGGGGTGAAATCTTTTCAGATTACCTCAACAAATTGACAACTAGAATGCCAAAGGTCTGCAAGGCTGTAATTGCTGCAAATGGAGGATTCTTTGACGAAAGCAAAGTTTGAAGGACACAATTATTATTTCAATTAAAAATCATTATTTCTAACCTTGTCACTGACTATATTTCCTATTCATTTTGCTATATTTCCTATTCAAACTCATTTCATGTATGTTTTCATGGAAAACAAGGAAATTTCTAAGTGACCCCAAACTTTTGAACGGTAGTGTATATATATATATATATATATATATATATATATATATATATATATATATATATATATATATATATATATATATAACACACACACACACACACACACACACACATATACACTACGGTCAAAGTTTTAGAACACCTCCAATTTTACAGTTTTTATTGAAATTTCCAGTTTAATGTCTCAATGTACTCTGAAATTAAAGCATAGAACAAATAAACAATTGGAGATGAAAAAGAAATCATGGAATTGTTTTGTTTAACAAAATTTAATCTAAATTTTTGACTCATCAAAGTAGCCACCTTTTGCAGATATAACAGCCGAACACACTCGTGGCATTCTTTCTACAATGGAAATCAAATATTGTTCGGAAAGTTCTTCCCAACACTGTTGCAGAAGTTCCCACAAATGTGTTGCACTTGTAGGTTGCTTTCCTTTCACCCTTCTGTCCAGTTCATCCCAAACCAGCTTGATGGGGTTTAAGTCTGGAGACTGTGCTGGCCATTCCATGATTTGAAGCCAACCGTCTTGTTCTTTTCTTCTAAGGTAGTTCTGACATAGCCTGGAGGTATGTTTTGGGTCATTATCTTGCTGTAGGATGAACCCCTGACCAACTAGGCGTATACCAGAGGGTACTGCATGGCGCTGCAAAATGCTGTGGTAGCCGTTTTGGTTCAGGGTGCCACTCACTCTGTGCAAGTCAGCCGACTCTGGATCCAGCAAAAGAGCCCCAGACCATCACACTTCCTCCTCCATGTTTGACAGTTGGTGTCACACACTGAGGAACCATCCTTTCGCCTACTCTGACGGCGTACAAAAACCCTGCATGATGAACCGAAGATTTCGAATTTTGATTCATCGTCCATAAGACCTTCTTCCAGTCTTCAGTAGTCCACTGGCGGTGCTTCATGGCCCAGGCAAGCCTCTTTTCTTATTTTGCCATCTTAGTAATGGCTTTCTTACTGCCACTGACCTGTCAAACCTGCAGCTCGAAGTCTTCTCTTCACAGTTGAAAGTGAGACTTGCTTACTAATACCAGTGTTAAGCTGTGCTTGAAGCTGTTGTCCTGTGAGCCGCCTATCACGCAAGCTGTTGACTCTCAGAAACTTGTCTTCTGATTCTGTTGTGGCTTTGGGTCTGCCAGACCTCTTCCTGTCAGAGTTTCCTCCAGTTTCCAAGTGCCTTTTGATGGTGTAGGAAACTGTACTCACTGACGCCTTGGCTTTCTTTGCAATTTCTCTAAAGGAAAGACCTACACTTTTAACCCTTTGCGGTCCATTGTCGGACTGGGTCCGACATTGCAGTTATTCCCACCAGGTCCTTTGTCGGACCCTGTCCGACATCATTTTAAAAACGCAAAAACGCAAAAAGTCGGTTTTCAACGGAAAAAGCCGAGAAAACCATTCAATGGCCGAGTGGGAACGAAAGGAGCCGAGAAAAGCCGAAAAAAAAAAAAAAAGGCGATCTCATGAATAGTCATAGTACCCCATTGGCATCAGATGGGCGGTCGTATGGAAACAAGCTGGAAGTACAGTATCAGCGCACAGAGACTATCACGGACATTTGCAGAGCTTTTTGAGATGTTATAGCAATAAAATAATGACTTGGATTGCATTATTGAGGAGTTTGGTGATAAAACGAGTCATCAGGAGACGATTGATCGGTATGTACGACTATTATTATTATTTTTTATTTGGTAGCATATGTGAAAGCGATAGCAAACGAAAGGGTGGGGCGGGGCTGGAGATCCCTAGTGAGTGCTTTGTTGATGTGCAGGGCCATTTAAACCCGTTTGACTGTGGAAAAAAATACTTTTAAACAGCGCGTCTAAAATTAAATGCGCGTGTAAAAATTAATTAGACCTGGCGAGCCTGACGAAGAATTAATAAATGGACCGCAAAGGGTTAAGGGTTATAATGGTCTGTCTGTCTTCCTTTGTTAATTGCCTTTTTCTTGCCATTATGATAGCAATATACTACTTCCTGCAGTACAATACTGTCCAAATAATGCTTAAGAGGGTCTAGTAACACAGTCTGTTCCAACACTGCTTTTATACAGAGGGTTTGTAAGTAATCAACAAAAGTTGGGACACCTGTAGGAATTGTTAGCATCAACTTTCAAGGCTTAATTTACTTCCATTGCTGCCGAACAGCTGTAAGTTGTTAACCCATTACTTGTTCCCTGAAAAAGGCCTTTTTGTATAACTCTGAAATGTACATTATTTTTCAGTTTTTGGTAACCTAAACCTTTTTTTTAAACCTCTGGCAGTTTACCGCTTACCTTTGTACCATTTCAGGTTATTCACTGGACTGCTCAAATTTCAATAAAAACTGGGGGTGTTCTAAAACTTTTGACCGGTAGTGTGTGTGTATGTGTATATATATATATATATATATATATATATATATATATATATATATATATATATATATACATATATACACACACACACACACAGTGCCATGCAAAAGTGTTCAGACCCCTGACCAATTCTCTCATAGTACTGAATTACAAATGGTACATTGAAATTTCGTTCTGTTTGATATTTTATTTTAAAACACTGAAACTCAAAATCAATTATTGTAAGGTGACATTGGTTTTATGTTGGGAAATATTTTTAAGAAAAATAAAAAACTGAAATATCTTGCTTGCATAAGTATTCAACCCGTGTGCTGTGGAAGCTCCCAGTTTACACCGATGAAAGAAATTGCCCTAATGAGGACACAATTACCTTACCATTGGCCTCCACCTGTGAACCATTAATGTTGCTGTCACATTTTCTGGATAAAAACCCCACTGTTCAAGGATCATTGGTCAGGCTGTGAATCTGAAGCAAAATGAAGACAAAAGAGCATTCTACAGAAGTTAGAGATAAAGTAATACAAATGCATAGATTAGGGAAAGGGTACAAAATAATATCCAAGTGTTTGGATAGCCCAGTGAGCACAGTTGGATCAATAATCAGGAAGTGGAAGCTGCATCACACCACCCAGGCACTGCCAAGAAAAGGCCGTCCCTCAAAACTCAGCCCTCAAACAAGAAGGAGACTTGTGAGAGAAGCCACAGAGAGGCCAACAATCACTTTGAAGGAGCTACAGAGTTCAGTGGCTGGGAGTGGAGTAATGGTGCACCAGTCAACCACATCAAGAGCTCTGCATAACACTGGCCTGTATGGGAGGGTGCAAGAAAGAAGCCGTTACTCAAAAAGTACCATCTGAAAGCACGTCTGGAGTTTGCCAGAAAGCATGAGAGTGACCCAGCTGTGATGTGGGAAAAGGTTTTGTGGTCAGATGAGACCAAGATGGAGCTTTTTGGCCAAAACTCAAAGCGCTATGTGTGGCGCAAACCTAACACTGCCCATGCCTCAAGACACACCATCCCTACAGTGAAGCAAGGTGGTGCTTCTCATCAACAGGGACTGGGCATCTTGTTAAAATTGAAGGAAGAATGGATGGAGCAAAATACAGGGAAATACTGCAAGAGAACCTGCTTCAGCCCGCTAAAAAGCTGAAGCTTGGGAGGAAATTCACCTTTCAGCAGGACAATGGTCCCAAGCACAAGGCCAAAGCAACATTGGAGTGGCTCAAGAACAAAAAGGTGAATGTCCTACAGTGGCCCAGTCAAAGTCCTGATCTCAATCCCATTGAGAATCTGTGGCACTATTTGAAAATTGCGGTCCACAAGCGTCGTCCAACCAACCTGAACAACCTGGAGCAAATCTGCCAAGAAGAATGGGCCAAAATCACTCCGACACTGTGTGCAAAGCTGGTACATACTTACCCCAAAAGACTTAAAGCTGTTATTGCAGCGAAAGGTGGCTCTACCAAATATTAATGTGTGGGGGTTGAATACTTATGCAAGCAAGATTTTTCAGTTTTTAATTTTTCTTAAAAATATTTCCCAACATAAAACCAATGTCAGCTTACAAGAATTGATTTTGAGTTTCAGTGTTTTAAAATAAAATATCAAACACAACGAAATTTCAATGTACCATTTGTAATTCAGTAATATGAGAGAATTGGTCAGGGGTCTGAATACTTTTGCAAGGCACTGTACTATATATATATATATATATATATATATATATATATATATATATATATATATATATATATATATATATATATATATATACACACAGTACTGTGCAAAAGTTTTAGGCAGGTGTGAAAAATGCTGTAAAGTAAGAATGCTTTCAAAATAGACATGTTAATAGATTATATTTATCAATTAACAAAATGCAAAGTGAGTGAACAGAAGAAAAATCTAAATCAAATCCATATTTGGTGTTACAACCCTTTGCCTTCAAAACAGCATCAATTCTTCTAGGTACACTTGCACAAAGTCAGGGATTTTTCAGGCATATAGTCAGGTGTATGATTAAACAATTATACCAAACAGGTGCTAATGATCATCAATTCAATATGTAGGTTGAAACACAATCATTAACTGAAACAGAAACAGCTGTGTAGGAGGAATAAAACTGGGTAAGGAACAGCCAAACTCAGCTAACAAGGTGAGGTTGCTGAAGACAGTTTACTGTCAAAAGTCATACACCATGGCAAGACTGAGCACAGCAACAAGACACAAGGTAGTTACACTGCATCAGCAAGGTCTCTCCCAGGCAGAAATTTCAAGGCAGACAGGGGTTTCCAGATGTGCTGTTCAAGCTCTTTTGAAGAAGCACAAAGAAACGGGCAACGTTGAGGACCGTAGACGCAGTGGTCGGCCAAGGAAACTTACTGCAGCAGATGAAAGACACATCATGCTTACTTCCCTTCGCAATCGGAAGATGTCCAGCAGTGCCATCAGCTCAGAACTGGCAGAAAACAGTGGGACCCTGGTACACCCATCTACTGTCCGGAGAAGTCTGGTCAGAAGTGGCCTTCATGGAAGACTTGCGGCCAAAAAGCCATACCTCCGACGTGGAAACAAGGCCAAGCGACTCAACTATGCACGAAAACACAGGAACTGGGGTGCAGAAAAATGGCAGCAGGTGCTCTGGACTGATGAGTCAAAATTTGAAATATTTGGCTGTAGCAGAAGGCAGTTTGTTCGCCGAAGGGCTGGAGAGCGGTACACGAATGAGTGTCTGCAGGCAACAGTGAAGCATGGTGGAGGTTCCTTGCAAGTTTGGGGCTGCATTTCTGCAAAGGGAGTTGGGGATTTGGTCAGAATTAACGCTCTCCTCATTGCTGAGAAGTACAGGCAGATACTTATCCATCATGCAATACCATCAGGGAGGCATCTGATTGGCCCCAAATTTATTCTGCAGCATGACAACGACCCCAAACATACAGCGAAAGTCATTAAGAACTATCTTCAGCGTAAAGAAGAACAAGAATAAGAACATCATCGAGTCTGTCTGGGATTACATGAAGAGAGAGAAGCAACTGAGGCTGCCTAAATCCACAGAAGAACTGTGGTTAGTTCTCCAAGATGTTTGGGCCAACCTACCTGCCGAGTTCCTTCAAAAACTGTGTGCAAGTGTACCTAGAAGAATTGATGCTTGATGCTGTTTTGAAGGCAAAGGGTGGTCACACCAAATATGGATTTGATTTAGATTTTTCTTCTGTTCACTCACTTTGCATTTGGTTAATTGATAAATATAATCTATTAACATGTCTATTTTTGAAAGCATTCTTACTTTACAGCATTTTTTCACACCTGCCTAATACTTTTGCACAGTACTGTATATATATATATATATATATTATATATATATATATATATATTTTTTTTTTTCTCGATTAATTGACTTTTTAAAAAAAATAAAAGCCATTGACTGCTACGAGGAGTTTCTGTGGGTTCCTCCCCTCAATCAACGGCTGGCATTGATGAAATATGGGCTAGGATATTCTCAGTTAATGACGCCATACCCAAAAAATGTGATTTAATTTGTTAAAAGAAAAGGGTTATGCAATATTTGCGAGCTGCCACTTTATATAATTTAATACATTTTTAAAATAGCAGTGAATCTTCCAATTCAAGCTAAAAAGTCCTGAATGTCTGCATATCTGGACTTGGGGGAGATGCCAAATACTTTTGTCTTACATTTAAATTGAATATAAAGGATGCTGGATATTTATTTGGAAATCATGCACAGAACGTTTTGTTTAGTACTGGGTCTTTGAATGCATGATGCCTTCACTTATATAGTCTCAGCGCCAAAATACTATATAACAATCAGAATGAACCTCTATTTAAATAGTTACAGGGATAGGGGAGATACAGAACAAAGCCTGTTAATGTCTTCAAGAAACTTATCAAGTCTCTAAATTCAATTACCATGGCCAGCTTGTTCAACAACAAACAAACATTGAGTCAGTAGGATGATTCCATGTGGAGTACTGCTAGTCTTAATACCCGCTTGCAATGTCAAATATCATCGTTTTAAACTGCTGCTCTATTGCAGCCGTCTTATATTTTGTGAAGTCGATAAGCGCAACGTCAGAGTTAAAAGATGACGTCATTTAGATCATTAAAATAGAGCCCTTTCAGGCAGTAATCTACAAACCATGAGCAATGATTACAAAACTGCAACACAATGTGTGATCATTTAGCATGCAGAGGAAACATCTTCTCCGAAGATGTACAACATAACCCTTGTACGGTGTGCAGCACAATCTAAAATGGTTGTTATTGCATGGAATATGATTTTTTTTGTAGAATGAGAATATGACATCAGATAATCATGTAATCCAAAACAGGTCACAAGCAGCAAATACTGTTTCATTGTCACAGCAGAGCAAGTGTTAATGCAGCAAACACTTTGCAGGCAATGAATCTAAGTCCAAGGATTGGAAGGGTATGGATACCGTCTCATCTCTGGGTTAGATGGGGCTCCCTCAAGGGCAGGATTGAGGCACATAAGCAGGACAGGGCTGGGGAGCACTGCAGGTCCCTGTGCCGTAGCTGTTATGTCAATACACATAGGATAGCACTCACCATTGTCGTCCATCCAGCATCTTTCTGAAGCACCTATTTTAGCACAACGAAATAAAAACATGTAACAGGTGTAAAAGGTTTTGACAGAATTGAGTTTACTAGCACAAGACACATGTATCAAGCCTACAGGTATTTAAACAGTTAAACGTCCTGCTCTTTATGGAAACCAAGTTATGCTGCAGAACAGTATATTCATTCACAGAGCTACAATGGCATCTAACTTTGTCTGGTTGGTACCGAAAAGATGCATTATAAAAAGGTTCCTAAAGTCAATCATTACTGTTAAGGACAGTCATCACAAGGAGCCAGTGGCATACCATACATATGCAGCATGTGTACAGCTCAGAACCCCCTGTTGAAATTGGCTAGTATGCTAGACATAGCGATCACAGTTAAAAGGACAAGCACAGATGAGACATTAAGCAGTTAAAGACAAATGACAGCCAGGGAGTGTGTTCAAACGGGTGGGTTGGTGGGCAGATGGCATTACAAACAAAGTGAAGTAACATAATGGGCCTTTTGCTGTGCATTTCACTGCCTCTGCAGGAGGGGGGCAGTCTGGGTAAAGTGAGGGGGGACTTGACCCTCCACAAAACGTATTAATAGGTGTCTTAATACACTTGTATTTGTTTGGCCTGCATAGTGACAGAATACTGGTAAACAAAGAGCAGTTGAAATTGAAAGCAGAGTTAGCACTGCAGCTATCCTCTGCAGTCTTGGTACGAGGTTTCACTTCTAGGCAATAGAGCCCCACCACCCATTTGTGTTACAACAATGACTACTATATATATATATATATATATATATATATATATATATATATATATATATATATATATATATATATATAGCATGTTTGCTGTTAAGACAGTAAAATGTTTTCTTTAGCAGTCTTCCCCCTAGTTATAAACCAAAACGATGGAGTTGAGACCAGTGACTGGCTGTTGTGGTGACATTAGCACAGTGCAGTATTGTGCACTGGACTGCATAGTGTTTTTATAATAACACAAATCCACAATACGTGGTTTACATGTGAAAATACATTGGACATCAGAACTTAACACACTATATATTTTCCCTTAGCGTTTCCTGGCGCTCTCTCTAGTGTATTTTTCCCACAAGGCACTGCTATTTCGAAGATCCTTATGTGCAATGACCGTATTTACTGCGTACTCACATATTTACAATTCCGGGAAGCAAAAAACTAAGGTGTGTGTACGACTTCTGGGTGAATACATGCTGTACGTTTTGCTACTCAAGTTGTTTATCTTCCGATGTCTACTTTAAATACCCAAACCTTGTACAAGCCCCCACACAAAGCCAACGCCACAAGTTTAATTTATGAACCTGCTAAGTATATAAATCTGCATACACACTCCCTGTGCGTTGAGGAAAAACAGGTAACTGTGGAATGAATACATGTATTTTTTTTTATTTTTTTTTTTACCTTTCGTTTCCTGGTTTCGGCAGTCCCGCTCCAAACAAAGCACTGGTATATCACTCGCAGATTCTGTTTCCAATTCTCCACCTTAAAGCTATTCACATGGGAGCACCCGGCCGGACTCATGACAGAAACAACATTCACTTTATTTTCTATATAAGAAAACGTTTAGGAAGAATTATCCAGAATGGTTTCCTATTTAAAGGGGCAGTCAGACGAAATCCGCGGTGCCTTCGTTTTCAAATTAATCCGTTTTAAACTTAATCTCTCTGTCTCTTTAAATATCGCTATCTCTCTCGCTCTCTGCCACTCTCCCCGATTCTTTTAATGGTCGGCAATGGAATTCAACAGAACACCGCGAGCGTTACAAGTCCCGCCCGCCGACATATTTGATAGGTCCTAATTGGCCGGCGGTGATGTAGTTTCCCGTTAAACACACGCCCTGTTCGGAAACAGACACTTTTTAATTGGCTCCCGGCAGCGTCATTTCCCATTTAGAGGCGTTTCCACTAATTTGAGATCGTGTGTTGGTTGACAGAAAGTGTAGGTAAAGCCCAGTGAATCTTTAGTAACGTCAGTCAAAAAACGTTTCTTCCCCGTCTGGAGACGTAAGTTGTGATTGGTTTTGTGTTGGATGTCACACACAGTGAAGAAAACCATTTATATTCCTCGCTGGTTGGTGAAAAAGCTGTGTCTAATGCCACGATTATGGGCGAATATCATGTTAGTAACGCGAACCCCCCCACCCTCGCCCTTCACTAAACTGCAACAAGTGATCTGAGTTCGAGCAGTTACGGCGCTGGTTCCCACAGCCGCGCTTGTTTAGGTGTTCTTTCCTACGTCATTTCCGATTGTAGTTGCGCGTTCTCAGTTGCCTGAGAGATTTCCTGTGGAAGCGGCCCAGGTTGCCCACGCCGGCTCTTCAAAACAAAAGGGCGAGGCGTGCCAAGTTGTCACTTTGTGAAACTCGCAGTGCTGGATGACCCAGAGGCTAACAACACGTGGTAATGGTACAAGGGCTTTGAAATGGTGAAGCTAATGTCAGACAGAGTGTACTGAACTGTTCTACCTTTACTCTTTTTGCCACATATTAAAGCTACAGTGCACCACTATCACAAACAAACAGAAATGTTTTCCCATATTCTACTATGTAGCGTCATTTAAAAAGAAAAACAGAATTTGTCAGCTGTCTAGTTTGTTTACATATGCATACAACTTTAAAATATTTTAGTTAAAAGAAGTTCCATGAGTTATTATTTTAATATTTTTTTTAAATTAAAACTAGATGCATGGGCACATTGTGTGTTGCAGATTATTGGTACAGTAATATTATAACAATTGTCATGTAAATGTTATTGTTTTAGCTTGAATAAAACATAAAACCACATACATTTTCAATAAAAAGTACACTTGATTTAGCATTTATAGTTATATTTGCATTTCATGTTTGTATTTTTGTCTCATTTTACATTATTTTCACATAATAGACGATTCACAGTGGTTTACCAACATATTACTGAACTGCAACAAAATGTGTTTCGTTAAAAGAACATACACATAATTTCTATGCAACTATTTATTTAACAATATTACCCCCCAAAACTTATTTTCAATGCAGTTTCCCAAAAGTGAATCTAGCATGTACAGGACAAAATGTATTTTCGCTTTAAATACTCCCCACCCACACGGGTCTTGGCAAGTAAAAAAGGGCTGTGTGAAGCTGGCAACAATTGCTGGCAACAATAAGCAACTTCCGGTTGGAGCATCGCACATTTACTTCAAAGTAAAGTCCTTTGTGGAATGCAGTCGTACATACATTAAACAGTAAAATACATACAAATAGCTTAGGTATATGAATATAATATGGCCATTTTTTTAAAGACCCAAAATAATTACATTTTCTAAAATATTCACAAATATCTCCTTGAATAAAATGTGTTAAAATGCAAAAGATTAATGAAGCATACATACTGTCCATTTCTGAACAATTTAAGGATTGTAACAAAATAAAAGGGGGGTGAAATGTGAACTAGAAAATACTGTGTTTTATGTCAGATGTATGTCATTGCAGAAAATACAGTACTTTGAAGACAGTCGATTCACTAAATATATGGGCTTGCTCTGAATTGCAAGGCAGACACCACTACAGAATAAAAGCAGAACAATTTATAAATGTATTTTTTTTTTTTTTTATTAAAATAAATAGCCAATCAAATAATATAAGCTGCAAAGCACTTGGGGGGAGGAAAAAACAGGTTTAACTGAAACCTCCAGGATTCCACGGCTAGCACCCTCTCCTCCAGGATTCCACGGCTAGCACCCTCTCCTCCAGGATTCCACGGCTAGCACCCTCGCCTCCAGGATTCCCCGGCTAGCAGCTACCTTCTCCTCCAGGATTCCACAGCTAGCAGCTACCCTCTCCTCCAGGATTCCACGGCTAGTAGCTACCCTCTCCTCCAGGATTCCACGGCTAGCAGCTACCCTCTCCTCCAGGATTCCACGGCTGGCAGCTACCCTCTCCTTCAGGATTCCACGGCTAGCAGCTACCCACTCCTCCAGGGCTATCTATTGTACATCTGGAAAGCGTTGGCAAATTAATTCTTGCTCAAAGCACCTGTGGGAAAAACTAAAATTGAATTACAAAAATGCAACAACACTGTTTTCTTTAAAGTAAATAACACTGTAACTATTTTTTACAGGGAGTTAAAAAGGTTGTTAACTCTAAGCAATTTCAGGGGTCCCTGAGTGGCTCATCCAGACATAAAGGGGGTGATGTAAGTATAGGCTCAGTGAAAATAATTGTGGATACAAAATTCAAATTGCATTGCGGCAAATTACTCAACAAATATTGATCCGCAATTATGATAATGAGGGTCTCAATGAGTGCATCTGTCTATTTAGCAGCCACACTTGCAGAGTTAGGAGTACAGAGAGCAGTAGTTGCTGTATAACATTTATGGAGCACAAAAATACAAACCCAGAAAAATATGTCAGAGGAGGTGCACAGAAAAGAACAGAAAAGTTACTGGTGAGGTCACTCAGCATGAAACGGAGTTGTTTGGAAAAGCCTCAGCCAACATCAGTTATGCTTGTATCCTTAGGAAATTATAAGTATTGGCCTGCCCTTTTTAGCATGACATCCAGAAATTTGCCGAGCACTCTGGAAACGGTGGATAAAATAAATATATGGATTACAGACTAAAATATATTTTAAATATATCTCATATATTTTAAATATATAAAAATGGGCCAATTTCTATATATGAAAAATATAAGGATAATACTTTTCTACCATATATTAAAAATTTATGTTTTTTCCATAAGGGACAGGTCTGCAGGTGTGTGCTTTTACACAGCTCTTAGTTACTCGCTTCTACAATGGTTTGCACCTTGTAAGAAGAGGTGTAAAGTTTTTGGAGGGTCAGCATTTGCCTAATTAGGCAAAATCCTTACATCAGATTATAATGTTTGCACCCATTTAGTTCCCGTCCAATGCCATACTCTTTTCTTCATTTGAAAGTATTTCAATACAATTGTAATGGATTACTGATGGCAATGTTCAAATTTGATAGCGGGTGCAGAGCACCAGGTGAACAGTGTGTGTTCTGGTGGTCTGGTGGTTAAAGAAAAAAGCTTGTAACCAAGAGGTCCCTGGTTCAAATCCTCCCTCAGCCACTGACGCATTGTGTGATCTGAACTTGTGCTCTATTTTTTGTAGGTGACCTTGCAGCTGATGCATAGTTCACACACCCTAGTCTCTGTAAGTCACCTTGGATAAAGGCATCTGCTAAATAATAATAATAGTAATTCTTTACATACACCATATTTTTAGCGACCAGTAAAATCAGACTTTACAGCTGCTATATGGGGGTTTTGCACACGCAAATCATGTATCCTTACATCACCCCCAAAGTCTGCTGCCATCAGTTTACATTGGAAATGTAATACAAACTACACTACATTCTGTGTTAACGATTTGCCCTTTTTAGAGATAAATATTGCAAATTAAGATACCTTTGTAGAGAGGAAAACATTATTTTAAGGCTTCCCTTGTACCTCTTTGTCTTCTCTAACCATACTGATTAAAATAAACATCCCATGTGATGAATGTATATTCATATTCATAAGAATTTTATTAAAACACCACCAATTTCTTTCAACTTTTAGAGGTATGGTTAACAGTTCAGATTCCTCACAATGAAGATTATTTAGGCTTTAACGTATGAAAGTTGAGTGAATGAATAACTTTTTCTGAGGGATTTTACAATTTAAAAGTGTTACCAGTACCAGTAATTAATCTGATCTGTCATCAGAAGTCAAATTAAAAGGCAGACTTTTTATGCCAGAAGGCACAATGTACTGGTAACTATCTTTATAGACAACAACGTGCACACAATCAGTGTTGCAAGAGTGGTTTCGCTGAGTTATGCAATATTCTTGTATTTTATCAACTTAAACCAAGTCATACACTCTTACTATATATCAACTTTTTAAAAACATTTTCTGAATCATTTCAAAAGTGTAAACAATATTTTGGGCATCATTGCAGTACCATTGCTGATTTGTATTCCAAAATGAAAATGGATATGTGTTTCATTTGAGATTTTATATGTGAGTTTTCTAAAAATTGAATGAATAATAATTTCTTCTGCAACACATAGAGGGATGCTCATTTGTTATTAGGATTGTTGTTGGCAGATGTCAAATGCACTTTTTAATGAAATTGTTACAGTTGGAATTTCCACAATGCAAGCATTATGAGTTTTTTTATAATGGGACAATCAGAGGACTCCTTTTTTGGTTAATGTTAGCGAACCAATTCCCTTATTGTTCCTGTCCTCCACTAACAACCCCCGCCTACTTTTCTCTATCTTTTTCTCCCTCCTCAAACCCCCACCTCTCCTCAATCCTTATGCTTTACACCTGATGACTTTGCCTCCTTCTTCTGCTCCAAAGTACATTAAGAAGCTCTTCAGACCATCTTCTCCTTCCCCCTCCCCACCTGAACACATCTCACCCTCCTGTCCCTCCCCCCTTGTTCTCAACTTTCACACCTCTACCCTGTGACGGATAAATGATACAATTTATTAAGGTTTAAATGTATATTGTATAGGTTATAAGGATTTTTCCAAACCTAAATGTGATCTTTTAGAAATAATATCTTCTGGCTGGGGGGAGATTTTGCCAGCCTGTTTTCAAGACAGATTGCTGTTTCTGACTAAACAAAATGACCCCCGCTGTGGTCTTAGCTTCAAAGAATCCCTGCTGGGAGCCCAAGCTAGTTTTATTGTTTTAAATAAACTTAAAAGAAACTGGCCTACTTGTGGTTTGAAGATTAATTTATATACTAACCTATGTAGTAATTATCCGCTACAACCCGACTCAGACCTTTGCTCCTTACTCCTGGATTCCAGACCAACTACTTGAACCCTGGATCCCCTTCCTACTCTCTTCTTCCAATCCATTGCCTCCGCTCTTCTTCCTTTTATCTCCTCCCTCATTAACACCTCTCTGCTCTCTGGCTCCTGTCTCTCAGCCTTCAAAACTGCTTGTGTCATCCCCATTCTTAAGAAACCTTATCTTGACCCGTCCTCTGCCCAGAACTGTCCTGCACACTCCACGGAAACTGCCCTCCTCTCTGTAACTAACTCTGTCCTCTCTGCTTGGGCTGCCTCCCTCTCATCCATTCTAATTCTCTAATTCTCCTCTGCCTTTGACACTGTCGATCATGCTATTCTCCTCTCCTTTCTCTGATCTGGGGATCTCAGACACTGCTCTAGCCTAGTTCTCCTCCTATCTCTCTAACTCTTCCTTCCAGGTTTCCTGGTGTGGCGAACTCTCTTCTCCTCACCCCCTCTCTACAGTGTACCTCAAGGATCTGTCCTGGGACCCCCTCTTCACTCTAAACACGCTTGCTAGGTACTCTCATCTCCTCTTTTGGCTTCTCCTTTATGCAGATGATGCCCAGATCTCCTTCTCCTTTCCCTCCTTTGACTCCCACATCTTAGCTTGCATCTCAGAATGTCTCTCAGCTATCTCAATTTGGACGCATTCTCACCACCTCAAACTCAACCTCTCTAAATCTGGCCTCTACTTTCCTTCTGCTTCCTCTCCCTCCTCTGACCTCTCTATCAGTATCCCTTGATTCTATCACTCTCTCTCCATTCCCTTCTGTTACAAACCTAGGTGTTATTCTTGACCCTCCCTCCTTCTCTCAACACACCTGTACAAAGCCTTGGTGTACTTTTGGATAGTAACCTCTCCTTTGATGCCCAAATCTCCTCTGTAGTTAAATCGTCCTTCTACCACCTCTGAAACATCTCAAAGGTCTGTCCCTACCTTTCCCTCCCAGATGCAGAGATACTCTGTCATGCATTCATCTCCTCTCGACTCGACTACTGCAACTCTCTCTACGGTGGTCTCCCGTCATGCGCCATAAACAGACTGCAGCTGGTTCAAAATGCCGCTGCTAGGATCCTTACCAGATGTAAAAAACATGATCACATTACCCCCTGTATTGCCCAGCTGCACTTGCTACCTGTAAAGTTCAGGATTACTTTCAAAATTCTCCTGCTTGCCTACAAGGCCCTTCATCACACAGGTCCAGAGTATCTCTCCAACCTGCTGACCCACTATCTCCCTGCTCGCAACTGAAGTCCTCTGACTCTGGCTTGCTTGTTATACCCAAGCAAAAGTGCACTACACTCGGAGAGCACTCTTTTAGCTTCATGGCCCCGAATCTCTGGAACTCTCTCCCAGCTTTAGTGCATGTAGCTCCCACAGTCACTCGCTTCAAATCAACTCTCAAGACCCACTTATTCTCTCTTGCTTTCAATGCTCTTTAAGCCTGATATCTGTTATTAGCTGTTGTCTAAATTGCTATTTCAGATTTTTTAATTTCATCTTATTCGTATGATTCTGTATGACACACACGTCCATAATGTTTAGAATTCACATCCTAGCATGTACTTAATGTAATATGCCTGTATTTAATGTATTTGCATTGTTTTTTACTGTTTGTATTTAATGTACTATGACCTGTATTTCACTGTATTTAATGTATTATGCATTGTTCCTCACTATCTTGTAAAGCGCTTTGTGATGGTGGTCCACTATGAAAGATGCTATATAAAATAAAGATTGATTGATTGATTGATTGATTGATTGTGTTTGCAGCAGATAGGGTGGTGTGTGACCTCTGCCAGTCATTGCGAAGCAACCCCATATATTTAGTTCATGGCCTGTTTTCAAAGTACTGTATTTTCTACAAGACATACAGTAAATCTGATACAAAAAATATAATTTATTCCCCCTATGTCTCTAGTTCACATTTCACCACCTTTTACTGAGTTACAATCCTTAGATTTTTCAGAAATGGGCAGGATGTATGCCTCGTTACTCTTTTGCATTTTAAACACATTTTATTCAGGGACTTATTTGTGATATATTTAAGACAATTATTTTGATTCTTTTTGAGCAGATGAGAAAGTATATATTTATATATAAATGTCCATATTATATTCATCCACGGTAACTAAGCGATGTGCATGCATTTTAAGGGACTGCTATTTTGAAGTAAATGTGCCATGCTCCTAGTACCGGAAGTTGCTTATTGTTACTATTCGTTGGTTTAATTTCCGGGTTCTCCGAAGCATGTTCTTCCAGTCAAGCAGGTGGGTTAAAGGGTTTTTTGTTTTGTTTTGTTTTAACGTAAAAATCGGGGGTAGCTGATGGAATAGTAATGCAGTAGTCTAATAACGTATAAGTACAAATGAGGGCAATTGCAAAATGTACTAATAATAAAATCACAGAATTGTAAGGATTCGACACGACTGAAAAGTCGAATTCGCAAATAATGAGCACAACATTATTGCAGATGTTGTCTGAGAATAGCATTGTAATAAAACGCAAACCTACCTACATTTTGCACAAGTACGCGACAGGCAGGAGGGAAATAAACACACACAATTTATTTTGTTCTCACTTTTATGTTGTGCAACGCTTGACATTAACTGCAAATATAGAATAGATTTGGTTAGGATTTAAAATCATACTTTAAATTACAGTATTCACAAGACCCACGCAAATATTACAAACGACTGCTAAATAAACACAGTTCAGTCGCAAAAATGAACAAAGTGTTTAACTACTAGCTTAGTTATCAGATAAGAAACCAGTGAATAAATGAAGCAAAGTGTTTAACTACCAGCTAGTTATCAAGTAAGAAACCAGTGAATAAGTTGACATTAAAGTGGTCTTTATCAGGAGTTCACCAAAAGTAATGTTTTGTACACAACATTTGTGTGATATTAACTGGACTGTGATAATAACCTAAGTGTCCCCATTGACTCCTGTTATATTCTGGCCATTTCACTGTGGTGATAATAAGAGGGTGATATTAACCCTTTAAAGTACAAGGGGCATGTGTGAGTCACACAAATACAAATTATGCTGACTGTTGGATCAGGTCATCCAAATTGTCAATTTCCACCTCGTGATACTTGAGTCACTCTCAAGTGTATTTTAAGAAGAACAGCCGCTCAATTTCTCATGTACCTGGAGGGGTTAGCTGGGGTCATATTAAACAGGATTCACTGTATCTGAAAAGGTACTGAAGGGCTTCTAATCAGGAGGCCCCTGGTTCAAATCCCGGCTCACTCACTGACCTACTGTGTGACCCTGAGCAAGTCACTTAACCTCCTTGTGCTCCGTCTTTTGGGTGAGACGTTGTTGTAAGCGACTCTGCAGCTGATGCATAGTTCACACACCCAAGTCTCTGTAAGTCGCCTTGGATAAAGGCGTCTGTTAAATAAACATAATAATAATAATAATACACAGCAACCTTGTACCTCAGTTGTACAAGCATTACTACTAAAAATCAGGTTTAAAAAAAAAAAGTGTCCATTTTAAAAAGAGCTTTGAAACAGACTTTAAAGTTATACGTGTAAACAGTTGACGGGATGTTAACAATGAAAATAAATTACAGTTGCCTTATTCAAATAGTTGTAGAAACACTTGGGGATGTGTGACGCTACATTTTTCGGAACCCTGCTACTTACTGTATAAGATGCCTAATTTTAAGCACAAAGTGGTCTAACGTTTTCATGTGAGTACCTATTGTTTCTGTATCACTGATTACAGAGGTTTTTGTGCAGGGAGGTATATAAAGGATTTTCATGACACGTCCTGAGGTGTTCTTATGCATTTGCACACTAGTTGCAGGTGTTGTGTGGCATATCTGGTCTTATAATAAAATAGACTGAATATATTTTGTTTAGCAATTAAAACCTGTAAAGTAACCTGGTTTTGATCATCCCAGTTTTACCAAATAAGAAAGGGTGTGCATGTTGCTGAAATGTACTCAGCTAGGGTAGATCAGAGACAAGGTTCACATTTTCATCCCTTCTTCGGTGTTCAGTTTCAATCAATAAATGAGTAGGCATGAAACTAAAAATAGATTTATTAAGCATGTGTCTCTTTGTTAGCAATTACTAGCCTGTAAACTGGGAAGCCAGTATAGTTGTTCTTGTTTCTGATGAGTGCACAGAATGCTAAACGAAGGAAGAATGTAGCTGCCTTTCACCCAGAAACCATACAACTGGAAGCACCTTCATTGTAGCTCAGTCCTTTGTTTTACCTAAATCTGGAACATTCTTGGAAATGCCAGCACTGGCCAGTCATTTGAGCTCCCTGTTGTTTCCAGCACACCAGAATAGGCTGCAGCCAGTGACAGTGACTAGAGAGCACAGTATGGACCAATTAACATAATTGTAGCTAACAAAATAATTCCATAAGCATGACCTGTTTTGCACTTCCGTTGGCTACATACAGGTCCCCAGCATGCCATTTGTAGAAAACATGTATTTTTTTATTTTAAAACGTGATATCTGATTCTACTTTAATTAGGGTAAAACAAGTTCTCAGTTTCTATGCCTTATTTGTCAGTTTGCACTTGCCCTTCCTGGGTCACCACAGCAGAGACTTCGGGGTCATCTTACTGGCTGGAAGCAGGTCAGCCAGTAGGGGAAGCAGCTGATTGGTTATTTGACAGGAAAGAAGCCAGTAAAAGGGTGGGAACAGAAGTGCAGCAGATGTGCACGGCGGAAAAAATGTCTGGAATTATTTTGTTAGCTGCAGTTACTTGAAGGACAGTTAATGCTTACTTTACCCTTTGTTGTCCCAGGAGGAGTGTGTCTAAAGGGAAGCTGATGGAGTTCACCTCTAGTCCTTTCTTTCCTCTGGTGTTGGGCAGTATTGGGGTCGTCGCCCTGTACCAGCTGCTGCTGAGAGTTCGTCAAAAGACCCACATCCAAGATGCTGTTGTGGTGGTTACTGGAGCCAGCTCTGGTCTAGGGCGAGGTGAGGTGCAATACTGTATATGAGCTCTTCAGAAAACAAGAACATCTATAAAGGGTTACATAATAATAGAATACCAGCATAACTGCACACTGAAAAGTAATTCCAGCGAACATAATTATGTAAGTCTCAAATGTGCAGTTCTGAAAGAAACAACATCCTGTTTTCATTTTATGACTTGATACCTGGTAGTACTCTAGGCTAATGAAATCTCTGTTTTTTAAAACTTGATACTTGGTAGTACTCTAGGCTAATGAAATCTCTGTTTTTTAAAACTTGATACCTGGTTGTACTCTAGGCTAATGAAATCTCTGTTTTTTATAACTTATCTAGTACTACTCTAGGCTAATGAAATCTCTGTTTTTTTATAACTTGTTATCTAGTACTACTCTATGCTCATGAAATCTCTGTTTTCAAGCCATGCTTTTAGACTTCCTGGGTGGAGGATGACATTGTCCCCACCTCTTCACTGGCTTCTTTCCTGTCAATAACCTGTGTGCCCTATTGACTGACATGCTTTCAAACAGTACCCAAAGACACTGCTGGGGTGAAATGACCAGTGAGATAAGGTAGAGACAGACTTCTTTGGAGGCAGGGCAAGCAAACTGAGAACTGAGTGTCAGACCAGATAGGCTTTTCATTGTAAAACAGTTTGCTGTAACGTGTGTTTTTTTTTAAAAACTGGACATTTAAGAGCTGTTAAGCTAATGGAAGTGCAGCAGTTTTATGGAATTATTTAGTTAGCTACAGTTACTTTAAAAATCCAAGTCCCATGAACAGTTCTCAGGCGGCGTAAGAGTCCAGTGGAGATGCATACTATGATAAAGAGATTTACCTATTATTAAATGTAGATTTGCAGTCTTAGTTATTTAGGATCCTGCAACAGACTGTGGCTGTAAAGTCTGTCTACAGAAACTAATGGAACTTACATTAGCAGGTGTATGTTGTAACTTTCGTTTTTGTTGCAGAATGTGCTAAAGTTTTCCATGCAGCTGGAGCCAGGCTCGTCTTGTGTGGCAGAGACAAGGAGAGGCTACAAGACTTGGTGAAGGAGCTAACCGGAGCGGCTGACAGCCAGAGGAAGGTACAAAACATGGCAAGTTTAGATTTCCTCTAAACAGAACCTTCTTTACATAGGAATGGTGTTTAAAGTGAATGCAGCTAACAAAATAATTTCCTGACTCGTACGGGTCGTGCACTTCCACTTGTTACATTGGTCTCAAAAGTGCAGTTTAAAGAAGCACACGTTAGACTAAACTTGTGTTTTTATTTTAAAACATATATATGGTACTACACTTGATTGGCAAAATATCTGTTTGCAATCCATGCTTTCAGTTAGTGTTGCACTTGCTTGGTCATTTTACCTGGAGGGTGAACTTGTCCCCAACCCTTCCATTACTTCTTTCCTATCAATAACTAATAACTACTATCCTTTCACCAAAAGCATTTTAAAACTAGAAGATAAGAAGAGAATTTGGATGTACAGTGCACTCCGTTTAGTGAAAAACTGAAAATAAGTCACAGATGCTTAAATGCAGTGGTAGTCCTGACAGTAAAATACTGTACTGTAATGTCATTTTAACTCAAAGGCCATTACAAGCAACACCGCACAGCAGTTAAACTAGACACCCTCACGAGACGGTCGCTTCTGAAGTATAATGTAGTAACATAGGATTCTGCAGCCTTGAGTAAACATAATCATGATCAAATAACCAGCTGCTTACCCACAAGGATTTGTTTTGATTGGTTGTCCTCAGTGATTGAGCACCATTGACATTTGTATACTGTATTTAAACTGCTGACGCGCTTTTGCTAATTGTAATGTGATGTGGCCGAGGGCCGTGTAAATGATCAGGCTGGAGTCTTGATTTACAGTTTAAAACCGGTGTTGGTTTTATTTTTCTTACACTGCGGTGGGGAAACAACCACTAATAACAAAACAAACAAAATAACTAAACTACACATATACTGTGGCTACTTTACTTATTTGCACAGTATAGAACTGGAACAAACAGATCTCTTACTCGCTCTTTGGTTTTGATTTCTTTATCTATCTTCTGCTTCCTCAATACACGCATGCTTCCACTTCTTTCCTCCTCTATATGTTCATCACAAAGCTATCGACTAAGCCCTTTTTATCGCTGTGTCATTAACTTTAACAAGCAGTTAATTTGTTAAGGGAACAACTATGGATTTTCCGGAGGCGTGCATACATGCAGGAACTCATGACATCTAGTGGTCAATCCATTACACTGCAAAAAAGTACTGTACTGATTCTGCAGCACTTCACTGCAGTAATCATGTCGGTCCGCTTTTAAGAATCAACCACTTATAAGAATCACTCGGTCGGATGTGATTCCTATAAACAGAGTGCACTGTACTACTAAAAAAGAAATATAATTGTATAGTTTATGAAGAAGAAAATCTGACTTGAATTATACAATATACATAGAAACAAATCCATTCTTTGCAATTAAATGTGCATATCACTTGCTAATCATCAGTTTTAGAAACAGAACACATGTACAAATAATCTTAAATTCAGATGGTAACATCATGTACCAACTTTGGTTTTTAGTTTCACTCTTCTGTAATTCAGATCTCCTTACTTCTGTTAAGGATTTATGTTTTTATTTTTTTTATCCATTTTCCAATTTTCTCCCAATTTTTTTGAATAATTATTCAACCTGGCTCACCGCTGCAACCCCCGAACTAACTCGGGAGAACCGAAGATGAGCACTCGCGCCTCCAAAACGAGTACCGTCAGTCCGCTATTTTTTTTCACTCTACAAGCCCGCCGTGCAGCCATATCCTGAACTTACAGCATCTGAGGACCATGAAGTTCTGAACTACGTACAGGCTGGCCTGCAGGCACCCAGCCAGCCACAGGGGTCACTGGTGTGCGGTGAGCCAAGGACTAGCCGACCTAACCCCTACCTCACCCGGGCAGCGCTTGACCAATTGTGTGCCGCACCCTGGGAACTCCCGTCCACATGCAGCCGAGGCATAGCTTTGATTTGAACCAGTGATCTCCAAGCTATAGGGCGCATCCTGCACTCAGGGCTGCGTGCCTTTATCGGATGCGCCACTCGGGAGCCCCTATTCAGGATTTTCTAAGTAAATTACAGTTACCAAAATTTATGTATGAACAGGCCAAAGGATTAGACAAGCCAATTACAGTTAGTTGGAGATTATAATCCAATATTGTACAATCTTTAGTAAAATTCTGGCTTTGAGATTAGATTCCATGATTAGTCATATAATCAAAGACAATCTAAATATATTTATTTCAGGACAACATTTTATATCACATACACGACTTGAGCGAGGCGAAGCCAAGCCACACTATAAGCAAAACAAATTGCCTCCCATGTATTTCAATGCGAGTGTCCATACTGCTCCGAAGAGTCCGTGGCTGTACCAAGCCAACTTTCCCGATTGCTCTCCACAGTCGCTGTACAGTGTAGCCAGTCATCATGAAGCAGCAGTGTGGGCAGGGGAAACTGTTCTGTCAATCACAACCACGTCAGAGCGAAGGGCAACAGGGAGAAGCTGATAGTGACAATAAAAATATACAGTTACAAATACAGGGCAAATATATGAGTCCTACTTAAAATGAAATGTAAAAATAAACATTTATAATTATACATCAATACAATTCAATTGCAGTGCTTGCACACCACATTTATCTCACAGAAAGCTGTTATAAGTCACTTCTACTCATATAGAGAAGCAGCGTTTGGAACCAAAGCATTATAAACACTAAAAATGAGCAATTTTCTGCTTTCCTGATGTATCATATAGTCATGTAGGCTGTGTGGGCATTAGCAGTCTGTTGCCGATGCCCATACAAGAAGTCTGATTTCCTGTTCAGATGTTAATGAGGGATCAAGTCACAACACGATGTATTTATGCGGAAAGAGTTTTAAGTGCAGCCCCAGTATGAGAGCGGCACTCAAGATAAGGGTTTGGGTCATTGAGTCACGTGCTCTCCAATTTAGACACTACGGGTCCTATTTAGCAACGTTCGCAAACCCCTAAGGCAATCACAAAACACTTTTACGGACAGTTAGCGCACCAAAATCAAGCACACGTGTGGGCAAACAGACTGTGATTTAGCAGCCATGTTTTAGTGCTGCCTCAGCAAGTCAGCGTTAGCACTGGACATGGCCTGAACTTTAGGGGAGTGTCCTCATTTACATACAAATGTAGCGATTTAGCAAACCAGCAACAGTGTTAGCGCTTGTGTTTCAATTGACGTGTGAAAACCAGGCCTAAACTAGGGATGTAAGTATCGTTTAAAAAAAAGTACCCGTTTAAACTCTTCCAAATATATTGGTTAACTGTTTAACCTTTAGTAATACTTTCACAATCAATAAATCTACTCCACCTATATATATATATAGTCTTTGTCATGTATTCCGTTATCTTTACCATCAACAAAAACAGACAGGCCTAACTGTAAACACACTTTTTCAGTGCATTGCAACTTCATTACATTGAAAGCATTGGTACATTCCTTTCAGCTTTATAAAGAATTTAAACCATTGTACTTCCCAAAGATGAACATCCACCGCCAAACCCGCAGAAATAACAAACTACAGCAACTTTGTAAATAAGATCCTTCTTTATTTATTTATTTTATGCATTCTGCCTTCCAAAAATCAAAAGAAAACAGTCAGATTAGAAAAAAGTCACGTTTCAAAGTGCCAAAAGCAGCAAAAAAAAAAAAAAAAAAGGCGACATCAACTCTACTGATGATTTGATCATCCACTGCCAAACCAGCAGGAACAACAAACTAGAGCAACTTTGTACATAAGATCTTTATTTAGTTTTATTTTTTTAAACATTCTGCCTTCCAAAAGTAAAAAAAAATAAAAAATCTGATTGGGGAAAATGTCACAATTCAAAGTAAAACAAACAAACCAAAAAAGAAATAGCTGCATCAACTCTGTTGACGATTTTTATTAAGAAAAATGAACACGTTGACGTGCTCTGGTATGGGTCGCGTGTGCAGCCGATTTACAGTAAGTCCGGCAGTGAAAAACACACAAGCAAATTACATAGTCGACTATAAATACAGCTAAAACTACCAGGGAAGCAGGTAAAGAAAAGAGAGAGAGAGAAAAAAAGAGAAATACAAGAAATATGGAGTGCACACTGAATTTCTGCATGGCCAGACAAAGAGAGAGGAGGAGGAGGAGACGTCCCCAAATATGTAGAAGTCATGTCTTTTCTGAGCCTGTCTGAGACACCAATGGATGCAGCGACAGACAAACAATAACTTACATCTGCCAACTGCTTCAGGCTGGCCTGGCAGGAGACATGGGAGAGCACACTGTTTGTCCTTTAGCACTCAGGGTACCCGCTGCACTAACATTTTATGCCACTGGCTCATTCCAACGTACTGTGGGTTACCTTAAGCCATAAATATTTGTGACCAAAATATTTGGCAAATCACACCCATAAAACCTATTTTGCTTCAGAAATGTTGGCTACCTGTTGCAATATTTCTTCCCCAAAATGTTTGCAGTTTTTTTAATATGTGAAAAAAAGGCTTGCAAATATTTGTATGCGTTACAGTATACTGCAGACATGAGCCAGTCGGCTGTGCAGTGCGAGATGTACCTGCAGCTTTAGTAAAGCGGGCAGGAGAACTCATCCATTTCGCTGTCTCTCACGAGCTGCAATAAAATGCACAGCAGGGTTTTCTTGGGAGGTATGGGTTTCCTGGGAGCCGATTGCACACACGTGCAGCTGCGTGCACCAACACAGAATAGGCTCCTCTACATAAATCATAAGGGGACCTAAGTCTACCAGAATCTACAATAGTAGTACAGTATTTCATGTTAGATTTTAAAATTTTTTGAAAACTACAAAGTGATGAGTAATTTCAGTATGTCAGTGTAACAACGTAAATTCTGTAGGGTGTGATGCAAAACTTTTGGCCATAGCTGAAATGTCCCCCATATACTAAATGCCTGTCCTTGTATGAAGTATGGGAGGGATCAAACCCTTCAGGGTGCTTGGACACCTCCGTAGACAACAGTTTCATTCATAATTTTTCATGTCAAGCACGTGTTGTCACCACTTGGCTGTGATTGGTTAATCCACCAACGGTACCGCACGGCAGCGAGAAAAAATTGCTCTGGATTTTATTTGAGCAGTACCTCTCAGCGTCACTGCGGGACAAGCGGTATCGTCCTGTGCTGATCTGTCCAACACCATATGAAAACAACGGCAGTGATACAGACGGTAAAATACCTTGCGTGCCACTCCACGCCTGTCTGTCCCGGGCTTGACACTGTCATTTTTGTCCGAGCAGAACCGGCTGCGCGCATATTTGCTAAATGTGAGTGAAATGTATTTTGGATGCAACATTACCTTGAAGTCACAAGTGCTTTCAATAAATACTGTACATACTTATATGCTAACTTATTGGGTCTGCATTAACTACAGCCTTATATTTTAACTGTAATGTTATACATTTTAACTGTAATTTCTGCCTTAATAATATTATAGTCTTACGCTGCACCAACACTGGACAGATCGCTCCGAGCGAAGTCGCTGAATCTCAATCCGCACCAGACGCGACTTGGAAACGATCCAAAAGACTGGAAATAAATACAAGACCCCGCCCATGCATTCCTATTGGACATGCTAGAGATGGGCTGTGCCATTACAAAACAGGTCATGTTTTGATAAAAGGTTACCACCGTGACCTCCGGCAACTCTTGTAAAACAAAGGCTGGACTTTGTAATCTATAGATTAGAGTTATTGAGCATCCCTATATATCCAACAGTTTCATTGTTATCATTATTAGTAGTAGTAATTGTACAGTTGTAGTCTTAGTATTTATTTATTTTTTTCCTGTGGTGGTAGTAGTAGTAGTCTGATTTGAAGACAGCTGGATGATAGTAGTATAGTTGAACTGATATTTTCAACAAAATTATTTTATTGTTATACATTTATATACAACGTAATGCAATCTCAATTGTGTTTCTTTACACATTCCTTCTTTGATCCTTTTGATTTATTAACTTTAAGTATTTTAAAGTGCAACATTATTATTATTATTATTATTATTATTATTATTATTATTATTATTATTATGTTGTTGTTACACACTACATAATCACCATCTTCATTATTATTATTACTATTATTATTATTATTATTCGTGTTATTATGCGCAGGTCACCACTTACCTTGTATTATTATTTAATTTTATTTAGTTTTTCCTTTTAAAACAATCAGGTGAACTTGACAGAAAGTGCTTTATAAATATGGCTCATAATCTTCAAAACTATGTATGAGATTGGTAATGTTGGGATGTGTCACGTAGAATATATAGACGTATGGCTTGTTTTGTTTTACAAGACCTTGATAATATTTTTGTTTGTTTGGTGAATCTCCACAAAACTTCACTTTATGCGTATGTAAAGGCCGCCTTCTTGTCACGGATTTGTGCCAGAGAACAATTTAGTGAACAAAACATCATTTATCATAAAAACAAACAAACCAACCAAAAAAAAAGCCATAGCTTAAAATTTGGTCACATGTTCAAGTTGTGTGAATGCGGGACCTTTTTTGTATCATTTTTAAAAGCCTGCAAAAGTGCACATTTTTATTTAAATGCTGGATACGTACACTGCTTATATGATCCGGTTTATTTTTGCTTATTAATAAACCTTAATCTGAAAGAAAATGTCTCAGTGCTGCTAAATTAAATGCACAGCCTGGAAGCCACCCAGACATAATCTTTCTTCTGCATGTCTTTGTAGTCGTTCCATTTGCAATCATATAATAATTGATTATTATCATTATTAATATTATTATTATTATTATTATTATTATTATTATTATTATTATTATTTATTTTCTTAGCAGACCCTTATCCAGGGCTTACTTACAATTGTAAGCAAATACATTTCAAGTGTTACAGTACAGGTAATACAATAAGAGCAAGATAAATACAATGACAAGTTCAAGCAAGTGCAAGTGTGACAAAATACAATTCAATACAGCAGATAAGTGACAGTTACATCAAGATATGATTAAATACCAAATACTACAGTTTAAACATATGGCAGATTACAGTACTCTGAAGTACAGGATTAAATGCAGTAAAATAGGGGGCAGGTAAGAGTAAGTAAAGCAAATTTAAGGAAGGGTGAAAGTGTCCCAGGCGGGAAACAGAGGAGTTCTACAGGTGCTGTCTGAAGAGGTGAGTCTTAAGGAGGCGCCGGAATGTGGTCAGGGACCGGGCGGTCCTGACATCTGTAGGTAGGTCATTCCACCACTGCGGAGCGAGGGTGGAGAAGGAGCGGGCTCTGGAGGCAGGGGAGCGTAGAGGAGGTAGAGCCAGTCTTCTAGTGCAGGCGGAGCAGAGAGGTCGAGTGGGGGTGTAGGGAGAGATGAGGGTCTGAGGTAGCTGGGTGCAGTCTGGTCAAGGCATCTGTAGGCTAGTACAAGAGTCTTGAACTGGATGCGGGCGGTGATCGGTAGCCAGTGGAGTGAGCGGAGTAGTGGAGTTGCGTGGGAGAAGCGAGGCAGAGAGAACACCAGGCGGGCAGCAGAGTTCTGGATGAGCTGGAGCGGACGGGTGGCGGCCGCAGGGAGGCCAGCCAGGAGGGAGTTGCAGTAGTCTAGGCGGGAGAGTACCAAGGCCTGGACCAGGAGCTGGGTGGCGTGGTTGGTGAGGAAGGGTCGGATTCTTCGGATGTTGCTCAGGAAGAATCGGCAAGTGCATGCCAGAGTGGAGATGTGCTGGGAATAAGAGAGGCAGGGGTCCAGGGTGACTCGAGGTTCTTAGCGGAGGAAGAGGAGAGAGTGTGGTAGATTCCAGAGGAACAGAGATAGAGAGATCAGAGGAGGGGGAGGAGGAGGGAAAGAAAAGGAGGTCAGATTTAGAGAGGTTAAGTTTGAGGTGATGCGAGTGCATCCAGGAGGAAATAGCAGACAGACAGGTAGAGATACGGGAGGAGATGGTGGAGTCAGAGGAGGGGAAGGAGAGGAAAATCTGAGCATCATCAGCATAGAAATGGTATGAGAAACCATTGAAACCAATTGATACTGCTGCACCTCAAATTAACTTTTCGTCGTACATGAATAACTTGTTTTGAGGCGTGTGTTTGACGTGTGGTGTTAACCTTGCTTCTGATTGGTCAGTTTAATTCCAGTCGTGCGACAAAAAAAAAAAAAAAAAAGGTTCTACGCGAAATTCTCAAAGTGACGTTGCTCGCTACTGGTGTGGATACTGTCATTTGACTGCAGTGACTTCTAAATGATTCGCTCGCGTCCAGTGTTGATACGGCTTGACTCCTGTTGTGGTTACTCATCCTCTGACATTCACTTCAGACATACAGTGCAGTGAAGACAAGGCATGACTTATTACCCGCACAGCTTTGTCTCATTTGTCTCATCACACGTAGGACTCGCTTCTAAATGTACCCAGTTAGTTTGTTTGGAAAAAAGTCAGGTAAGTTCTGTGGACTGGTTTCCAAAGTGACGCTGTGGTTAATGGAAACTCCTCTATAGCTGCTCATGGGTGCACCCTTCAGCAAACCTGTCAAAAGTGTCAGCAAACCTCCCACACATTTCTGCTCATGGTGACATCATACTGAGAGCTCAATTAGCCGCCCCGTTCACAAGTATCAAACTCATGGTGATTCACCCCTCAGTACAGGAGCACGATCAACTAAACAAAACAAATTTAAAAATATTTTTAAAAAACTCGAAAGCAGGGATGTAAGACGCAGCGTTCTTGTTCAAATCGAACACGGGGTGGAAGCAGCTGACCCCAGCTTGCCCTAGTTCTCAACTTGCTTACCCGTAATAAATGGATTGTATTACCGCATCATAAACTACATCCCTGCTAGCAATGGAGATCTTATAATTCTAGTGTGAACTTGGTGTAACATAGAAACAAGAAAACATGTGCGACTCGACTATACGGGTTTCGGTTACCGTGTCTGGAATTGGTGGATTAACCCTCATTGTCTGTGTACACACATGTCTATACAGTATATATAAAATACTATGTGTATGCTGTGGTACTTGACCTACAGACCCATCTTCCATTCCTGGCATGATGACACGTGAAAGTGTCGACTCATGTGGGGCACCGATTGTCAATGCAAATCAAATGTTTTCTTGAAAGGGCTGCTCAGTCATACATTTCATTTTTGAATAGCACAATATATTGTAAATTACAATTTAAAAACACAACTTCAAAAGCATGAGTGCTTATCAGAGCACTCATTTGGAATCGACATTAAGCACAGGCTATCGTCGTCACCCAGTCCAAGTCAAAATGAATTTTCAGTCGTTTTAAATTTCCACATGCACACAAAGTAGCCGGTAGGATGGTTCATCCTGGAAATGGTTTGCGTAATCGAAGTAGACAGGAAATTGTGGTGGGATAGAACAACAGAAAAACTACTCCTGCTGTACTGCAACTGAAAAAAACATTCCCACATGTATTTTTTTAGTTTTACTGAAAACAAATACTCTGGTTCCCATAGTGGGGCTTCAGCCAAAGTAATCACCTATGGTTTACTGTCATTCTCTTTCCATTCATCTAGGGCAGTGGTTTTCAACCTGTGGTACGTGACGGACTTGCAGGCGGTATGCACCCACAGTTATTCTTTATGACGATATGATTCCTCAATCACACCATCGTAATGGATCAATCTGTTTGTAGCACTGAATCACAGAGAAATGAGAAATTGTGATGCTCCAGATGGACACTAAAATGGTTGCAAACTGTTTTTTGGGGTTAGGCACAAAAATGCTGCCTCTCCCTTTAAAAAGGACATGTCAATATTTATGCATGCAACATAACGTTGGTCTGTATATAACAAAAACGCCTATCACATGTTTTAATAAACTGAAGCGTGAGAAGGACGGTAACAATTTGATTGAATGCAAATGCTTGTAAGTGCAGAGAGGTATTAACACTAGCAGAATACGGGAGCCCCAGTTTATTTCAACAGTTGTGATGGTGACCAAGCGTGTCTCAGTACTCTTGTGTAAAAATTGTAGCTTCAAATAAACAGTTGCATTTAAGAAATGTAGAACAAGAACAGTGAAAAATAAAAATACACAAGGTGCCATTAACAAAATGCCCTGGAAACTTAAAATAAAGAAAATAATTAATGAAGGGTTGTAGTGCTTTAAAAAGCTGAACAGTTAAACAAAAAAGGAAGTGAAAAGGTTCATACCAAGCTGAAAAACGTTATCTTTGTGAACTCCAATAAACCAACCTTATCTTTCGCCAGTCAAACCGTGGACTGCCTAAATAAAGTTTTGAATCAACACAAACTGATTTTTTTCATCTGTTGCATCTTACATCCCAGATATAATTGTTACAAAAATAAAATATAAGTCACTTTTCCATTGTAAAAATAAAATGGTGTAAAAAAATCTAATCTAAAAACAACAAACTTTTAATAATGAAAAAAATACAAAGGGTAATTTGGCAAAAAATAAATATTCAGGGTATTTTTTAACTAAACTCGGTCACACACACTACATTTTTGGACAAGCCTTTGTGCTCCTCCCACCCCTCTCTCAACAGATCAAGGATGACGCAAGGCTGTCGGCTGTACAAGAGCTCGAAGCGGGAGAACCCTGTCGAACTCTGCGGCACCTCTCTCACTGCAAAAAGGAGGTTGTGAAGAAGCGATGCCCAATGTTCTTGAGTTACAAAACGTCTCAGCATCTGCTTCAAGGTCTGATTAAATCGCTCCACCAAACCGTCCGTCTGTGGATGATAAACAGATGTCCTGATGGGACGTATTTTTCATATTTTATACACTTGCTGTAACGTTTTAGACAAAAAGTTGGTTCCGTGATCAGTCAAAATCTCCTTGGGGATCCCTACTCTAGCCATAATCTGCACAAGTTCTTTGGCTATTGCAGCGGCACTAGTGGACCTCAATGGAACTGCCTCCGGGTATCGTGTTGCATAATCTACCACCACTAATAAATGCGTATACCCGGAATCAGAAGGTAGGAATGGGCCCACTATGTCCATTGCAATGCGTTCAAAGGGGGTGGAAATAATCGGCAGTGGAACCAAAGGAGAGGGGCGCACTCATCCTGGTGCTACTTGCTGGCAGTCTGGGCATGTGGCTACATATTTCGACACATCAGTATGAAGACCTACCCAATAGAATCAAGCCACTATCCGTTCCCTTGTCTTGTCAGCTCCGAGGTGCCCCGCAAAAGGGATATCATGCGCCAGCCGCATGACCTCGGGCCGACAAAACGGGGGAACCAATAATTGTGTTACAGGCTGTCCTGTGCCCGCGGCTAGGTTTACCCTGTACAGTAATTGTCCCTTGATACCGATGTGCGGAAACACTAGCGCCCCAGTGCCGTCAACATCCTTACCTTCAATAGACCGGACCTGTCCCCAAGCGTCATTATGTTGGCCCCACACTATGTCCGCGCTTGAGTGCCAAATGTCCGGTATATTGAGAGGGGCGGGATTAGCATCTGCCCTAGATGGCCCAGTAACCTCGCCCTCTCGGTCACAGTGCATTCCGATCCCCTTTGACTGCCGTTTGTTACCATCCGAGCATTCTCCCACCAAACCCCAGCCTTATCTCATTAATGCTCCTTCCCATTTTCTTATCCGTCTCTCTTTATTCGTTTTTCTAGGATGAAAAAGGGGGGGAAAACATTTCAGTTTGAAAGAGAAAAACATCACTAATTATTTCCCTTTCTTTTCTGCCATGATTATGTGTGCGGTCAAGACTGCCATTAATTTCAGCAATGCTTTATAGTTTGGCCAGTCTCGGCCCAGAATAACTGGGTGTGGTCACCTTTCCGCCACCCCCACTATGAGGTGACGTTTTATCGGTCCTATCGATAAATATGCTTTTATCGTGGGGTATGTCATCATGTGGCCATGGATACAGGAGGTAGCCACCTGAACTTGTGGCTTCCATGACACCCCGCCTAGGAGAGCTGTCCTAATTAAGGTCTACTCACACCTTGTGTCCACTAATGCATGGGTGTTCACATTCCTTAAAACCACATTAACAATACAAGGCCCCTCCTGACCATTTTCCCCTCGGCTACCTATTTCAGGTGCCCAGTTACACGCCGTCACGTCACATTCCATTGCAGCAGGGCATGACCTGGCCAGGTGTCCCGGTTGGTTGCACCTAAAACAAGTTGGGGGGACAGAGGGCACACTGGTTAGATATCTGCCCCGTTGCTGGTTTGGCAACGGGGCAGGGGCAGCGCCTCTACCCCAGCTGAGGGTCAACCTTGGTCTCCATGAAGGGGAGGCAAGGTGGCCCATTGGGGTCGGCAGTCTCGGAGGTCTGGATCCCAGTACCGGTGCTGGTGGTGGTGGGAGAGATAGAGGAGGAGGTGCTCGGCTGCTGTGGTAGACGGGAGCCGGGAGTATCCATGTCCAGGTGGAGACCAAGGAGTCTTCAAAGCCCTCAGCCAGTTTCACGGCTTTTTCCAGGGTGTCGGGGTTGTGGCGTCGTATCCAGGCTTGAGTTTCGGCACCGAGCACATGGTAAAAGTGCTCCACTACCACTGCCTCCCCCATTTGCAGATTGGTCTTCTTGGCAGGGGTCAGCCAGTGTACCATGTGGTCACACAACCTTTCCACGACCACCCTGGGGCGTGTGTCTGGGGACCTTTGGTACTCCCTGTGATGTTGAGACGACTGAGAATGGCCACGTGGTGGAGTCCACGTTGCTCAGTGCCTGGTATGCTGCCTGACCCCCACCCCCGATCAAGCAGGGTCCCAGGTGGCTCGCGGGCAGAACTCCCGCGGCCATGACGTGGTGGCTAGCCTGTCAAATGTGACCAGATACACTCTGGGTTATCTTCCGCCGTCATCTTCAGCGCCCAAGCTTTCGGGGCCATCATTGTTGGTTCTGCTGTAGGGTGCGGCGTTAGTACCATCCCTACCTTCTCAAGGAGCGCGATGTATCACTCCTCTCTCCTGTTCTCTTTTGCCTCCCGTCTGCTATCCAGTGCCTCCAGCAGCTCTGCCAGTGCGTTGCAGTCCATGATCCCGTGTTCTGACACCACGTGTGGCAAACTGGTTAACAGTGTGCAGGTGCATAGTTTGTATGTCCAGTGCCTGACGGGAAAACAAACAGTAAACAAATAAATGATGCTAAGTAATACAGCGACGTGTATTACTCATATTGTAATCCCCGTGTTTGTCTGGAAATAATAGTCCCATTTATTATACACCCACACAAAACACATACACAAGTCTTTTAGTGCGTGAATTAGTGCTTGTGGTGCAAATACAGTTGTTTGTGATACAAGTGAAGTGCTGTTCCGGGTTTGTGTTGGCCCTTGGCGACAGCTCCGGAACGTGTTAGCCGTCTACTAATTACAAGACACAGTTAGACAAAACAAACAAACACTCACGATACGGATACACAAAACACAGGTCCTTCCGGGTTCTTTTTTTCAAACCAAAACAAAGGAACAGATTACGTCGCTTCGTCCCCTACTTATACCATAACTCATAACCCCTTGGTAAACGATTACAGCCGCTCCTCCAATCCACGTCTGCCACATTGTTTCCCTTCCGGTCGATGAATTAATGTACGAAGCTCGTCCTTTTCTAAATGACGACTTCCTTTTAACCCTAGGAATGAAGTGTCAGGCCAAGCAGTCCAGAGTAGTCTATTCCTGTTACTTAGCACCCTCACAGGTCGGGAGGGAGATTTACCACCAAGAATCATTGTCTTTCTGTCATAGAAGCCCTTAAACTAAAATAGATGTTCTAAAATATGAATTGGTTATTATTGTTATGTACTTTTTGTCATAAATAGTTTTGTTGAGAAATTTGTATAATAATTAAAACAGGAAGTGTAAATGCAAACAGATAACCTGAGAATAAGGCATAGAAAAGGACAGATTCCTTTAACCTACAGTAGTACCAGATACCATGCATTAGAATAAAACTACATGTGTGCTGTCAAAACTGCACATTTGAGACTTATTTAGGCAATAGAAGTCCAAAACAGGTAAAATTCACGAAGTTACTTTAACATATACAGCAGTGTTCACATTTATTAGAACACCTGAAGATTGCTCATTTATATCCTTTATATGCCTACCTGCATGAAAACCTCTGGGTGTGAGAATTTCAATTTTCGATCAGTAATCAGTGATATAGAAACAATAGGCACTTGTGTGACAGTGGTGGCCCACTTTAACCCTTTGCGGTCCTATGTCGGACCTGGTCCGACATTGCAATTTTCCCTTTCCGGTCTAATGTTGGACCCTGTCCGACATCATCAAAAAGACGTAAAAAACAGATCTCTAGTCGTTTTTTCTCCGGAAAAAGCCGAGAAAACCGTTCAACGGCCGTGAGAAGCCGAAAAAAGGGCGATCTCATGAATACAGATAGCCCCGACACCACAGAGATAACACGGACATAAACAAACAAAATAGCTGCTTCTGCATCCAGCGCTCAAAGAACATCACAGACATTTGCAGAGCTTTTTTTAGATGTTATAGTGATAAAATAATGACTTGGATCGCATTATTGAGGAGTTTGGTGATAAAACGAGTGATCAGGAGATACTATTATTAAGAGGTATGTGAAAAATGTAGTGAACAAGGGGTGGGGCGGGGGCTGGAGATGCAGTACTGAGTGTCCTGTTGATATGCAGTGCCTTTTAAACCTGTTTTACTGTGAAAAAAAATACTTTTAAACAGCGCGTCTAAAGTAAACTGCACGTGTGAAAATAAATTGGACCTGACGCGCCTGAGACGCGCTGAATAATGGACGGCAAAGGGTTAAATAGGCATGTTAAACAACTTCTTAAAAGTCATGCATTTTACCATTTGCGCCTGTGTGTTCCCTTTCTCTTACTATTTTAAATGAATTGCATGTGTGTTTTGACAATGTTCCAATATTTTCAGTTACAGTGGTTTGATTTCATATGCAGAACAAATCAAAACTACAGAAGCAATGAGGTGTTCCACTGTAAGCTCAATTTCTATGGTACACTTTCCTCTACAGACCTATCCTCCTAGTATGGTAACTTTTGACCTGTCGGACACAGAGGCCGTGGCCAGTGCTGCTGTGGAGGTCCTGCAGTGCTTTGGCCACGTGGACATCTTGATTAACAATGCAGGAATCAGCTACCGGGGCACCATACTGGAGACTGACGTCCAGGTCCATAAACAAGTCATGGACATGAACTACTTTGGGGCAGTTGCTTTAACAAAAGGTATGTGGTTTACAGAGGGATCAACTAATGAGACAACCCGTTTTGTATGATACATTTGCACACTGCATACGGAGTAACTTGTAATCTGATTACATTTTCAGTAACTTGTAACTCTACCTTTTTGACAGGTAACAAAATGTGGAAGCACATTACATTTTATGTGAAATAATAACGTAGTTACTTTTCCTTGCATTAAAAAAGGACAACGGCTAATGCATAGGGTGGAAGTCAGAACGATCTTCATCAGTAATGTGAAACCTGTCACATCGCCCTTCTCACAGCATCTTGCTAGACGAGGGCATCAGAGGAGGGAACAAGTGGGTCTGATAGCTGGATCTTCAAAGAAGATGACCAAACCCAAAAAAATCTGTGTGAAATGTAACCTGCCTGAGCAGTAACTGTAACTAGTTGAAATGTTCAAAGTAAGTTACTGTAAGTAGTTTTGTTGAAGTAACTGCAACGGATTGCTTTGTAACAGTAACACTGGCTGCCATGCTTGTGTGTTGCAGATCATCCTGGCGTCCGTTCAACGATAAAGCTTAGTTTCACTTTGTCTGCTGTTCTCTGTGTCCATCAAGTTTACACACCCAGATATAACCAGTCACTTTGGACAAGGTCTGAGATACACAGTACCGGTGTCACAAGAAATTGGTTGACGGTGAAAAAATTAGATATCGCCCTTACTGCGTAGGTGGGATGTTCTGAAATTAAAGGAGGGTTCACGGCTCCAGCTGGCATTTCTATCTGTGAACTTTAATCATTGAATACCCTGTATATCACCGTCTTTGTTTTTATTTTAAATTGTAAAATATAGCAAACTATTTTGAATTTAAAAAATGTTGTCCAGACCGTTATTAAAAAGTTACCTTTTACGAGAATTTAAAAAAAAAATAATAACACTGTTTAATATGACATACTGTTAGCTTCATTAATATAATATAATATAATAATATATAATATAATAGACTGTATTTTTGGTTATTATCTATTATAATTCAATCACAGTGGTTAACTTTACCTTGTGGTACAAATATTAAAGTAAAATTAATAAATGCATTATTTTGTGTATGTTTCTGCCACAAGTGCTGTGGTAATCCAAATATGATGCACTTACTACCATATTGGATATTTTAAGTCGCATCCCAATTGGAACCTATTAGCTGCAACTACACTTGTAATTTCGAGGAGAGTGTAGATCTCACACTCAATGTCAATGACAAAGCATTTAAAACACAACACGTTCCATAAAACCAAATTCAATACGTTAATATCAGCTTTTCATTGGTTTTGATTTAGATTTAATGATGTTGTTTCTAAGTGTTCAGTGGTTATGACAAGTTCTGGACTGTTGCATTTGTTGTAGTAATCATAACGTGGGACAATTATCTGAAAATTCGAACAAACAGATTTTTGTGGCAAAAATGATCATGTTTGCATTTGTTCCTATAACAGAATAAATTATTACTGTAAGCAAAACTAAGTAAGGGATAAACAATTGTTGACGTGGTAAAAAGAATTCACTGTTTCAAGTGCCGTGAGGAATCTTTCGAATCTTTTCTTACCGATTCAAATCTTTGAGTTGTTTCTGCCTCTTAAAACATTTCTTCCAAATTGATACTTGTTCAATAATGAGATTCAGTTCATTGTTAATTTGGTAATTGGATTTGTTTTTGCTTTTTTGTTATGCTTAGTTCAAACAGTTAATGTTTGTCTCTCGTATTGTGGGAATGTTGTCATGAGTTCCTCGGAGTTTGAGTTTGAAATCCCACTTCGAGACAAAAGTGTCTGTTAAGTGAAGATAGTAGCAAGGACTGTGTTTTAGATGTAGAACATAAAAGTGTCTTTAGAAAAATAAAAATGCAAAAAACTAAGGAATGTCAACCAGGAACGGAGAGTAAAGTTATTGATTGTTTTGCCGAACCTAAAACAGATGAAGAAATAAATATCACTGCCGGTGATCAGTTTTCAAGAAGTACTTTGGCAAAATGAAATTTGAACCATGGTTATGAAAGAAATGCGAAAGCTATATGAAATGTAAAATGATAAGCTGAAATCGCAAGCCCTTTTTTAAGTGTTAAGTTTGAAATGTGTTATACAATAATTAACTAATTGTTGAAATGATTATATGGGGGATTCGTGGCACAAGCTGTGGATTCCTTGATCAGCAATATATCTGCCCCGCACTCCCCTTCTTTTCAAAGCCACACAGAAGAATCATAAAATTAATCATTTAAAAGATCAAAAGGTGATGCCACATAAATGTTTTTAATTAATTTAACAAAGTTTTCTGAAGCCATAGAAATGAACAATATCAAACTTTTGTTTCAGCACTTTTGCCATCGATGGTGCAGAGGAGATCAGGTCACATTGCAGTGGTCAGCAGTGTCCAGGGGAAGATAGCCATCCCCTTCAGATCAGCGTGTAAGTACAGTGAACAAAATATGAGGCACGCCTGCCATAACATGTGTTCACATTTATCAGGGGGAAAATACATGAACACGATTACTACCCATCATGACGTGCTTGTCCAGATGTATGAAGTGTGACATGGGTGTGTACGCCTCCACTAGAGCCCCTTCACAGGGTATTTCATCTGTAGCGGGGGGTAATATGCGGTTACAAAGTGCTGACTGGCTCTGCAATGTTCTGCTCTTGTCTCCCTCCAGACGCAGCTTCTAAACATGCGACCCAGGCCTTTTTCGACTGCCTGAGAGCCGAGGTAGAGAAGTTTGGGATTGAGGTGTCTGTGTTCAGCCCCGGATACATTCGAACCAACCTCTCCGTTAATGCAGTTACTGGAAATGGATCCAAATACAGTGGTGAGGCTCACATGAAATAACATGAAACTCTGCTTTGTGTACAGCCATGACGATCCTTCATTAGAAAAACAGGAGAAAATGACTCATTCAGCCCATCTTAACCCTTAGCGGTCCAATTTATTTTCACACGCACATTTTATTTTAGACGCACTGTTTAGAAGTATTTTTTTTCACAGTAGACCAGTTTTAAAAGGCACTGCATATCAACAGGACACTCAGTACTGCATCTCCAGCCCCGCCCCGCCCTCGCTGTTTTTTTTCCACATACCTCTTGATAGTAGTGCATACCGATAAATCATCTCCTGATCACTTGTTTTATCACCAAACTCCTCAATAATGCGATCCAAGTCATTATTTTATTACTATAACATCTCAAAAAGCTCTGCAAATGTCTGTGATATTCTTTGAGTGCTGGATGCGGAAGCAGCTATCTTGTTTGTTTATGTCTGTGTTATCTATGTGATGCCGGGGCTATCTGTATTCATGAGATACGCCCCCCTTTTTTTTTCGTCTTCTCTCGGCTCCTATCGATCTCATTCGGCCATTGAATGGTTTTCTCTGCTTTTTCTGGAGAAAAAACGACTAGAGACCTGTTTTTTCTGTCTTTTTGATGATGTCGGACAGGGTCCGACATTGGACCGGAAAGGGAAAATTGCAATGTCGGACCAGGTCCGACCTAGGACCGCAAAGGGTTAAGTTTGTCTGTTTCCAAATAGCTGATTCATTTGAAAACTTTGTCAAGTTGGGCCTTAGAGGATCCAAGTGTTTCAGCCTCAACAACATGGCTATGTAACCCATTCCATACCCTCACCATTGTGTGATGAAGTGTCTCCTTCCCTCGGTCCTAAGTCTGTCTCCACTTAATTTCCAGCTGTGTCCTCTGGTCCTGGTTTCAGTGCTGCGCTTAGTGTTGGTTATGGTTTGTCTGCTCCTTTTTAAGATTTTAAAGACGACCCAGCCCCCCCTATTTAATTCTTTTTTAATCTATGATTTTTTTGTTTGTTCCCAAATAGAGCTGCAGACAATATCAAATATGTTTTTTATTAATGCTTTTTGTAAAGTAGCAACTAGTCGAACTATTCGACTTGTCGTTCTACCTCTTGAATGCCGTACTAGAGATACAGTCAAACCCGCTTAATATCACACTCCACTTATTATCATCAAGTTGAAACGTCTCGACCACAATACAATGGGAGTCAATGGAAACAAGCTCCTGATAATTTCACTTTAGTTAATGTCACACTCCACTTAATGTTAAGGAAATGTAACAGTCATACAATTGCTTGGGTGAACATGGCCAATGATCATTTTGACTGAAACTCTGGGGCAAAACCAGTCTTTTGGCTGGGGGTCTGGGGCCCGCCTGTGGGGTTGTACATGCTCTCAGATGCATTCTGAACTATTCTGGACCACTTTCATAAGCAAATTTGTACTTGACTGTAGAAAAAGAAATTCAGAAATTACTTCACTTACAACTTGTCATTTTACCGGATGGATCAACCTGATAAAGCACACGTGAGGCTCGTTAGCAAACAGTTTTTGAAATGTTACTCATTAAACCTTTTAAATCTATGCCCAATTCATATAATATAAAACCTCAAAAATCATATACAATCTCTGCTTAACTCAATCAGATGTGGTAAATACAGGGTTCATCCAGTTTTTCTGATCCAAATTTCAAGGACTTCAAGAACAATCAAGGACCATTTTGACAATTTTCAAAAACCTAATTTAAGGAGTTTGACGATTTTCAATGTTGATAACTAATAACCAGCTGTAAAAAATAAAGCTTTTGCATTAAGTTTATTTAACTGTATAATAAAAAAAATCTCAATTATACGCCAAAATTTTCTTTGCACCCATCAACGATCTAAAAGATTATTAAAAACAGAAATGCAATTTTGAGCGCCTAGCACAACTCTCAAGTGGCTTCTACTACTAAAATAATGCATAGAGGAAAGTACGAGGACTTCGAGAGAACATCAGTTGGTTTATATGTGTATTTGGTTGTTTGTTAGGTTATTGATGAACCCTGATAATGTCACAATGCATGCTTAGGTCCTTTTTGAAGCAATATTGAGCAGGTTTGACTGTATTTTAAAATAAGCCCAAGGAAAACGCAGGCACGGTTGAACTTGACCCTGCACTTTCGTTTTTCCAGCTCTTGATAAGAACACAGCAGAAGGCAGGGATCCCCATGACATTGCCATGGTGATGCTAAACTGTGTGAGCAGGAAGAAGAAAGATGTCCTGCTGGCTGGAGTCTTCCCCACACTGGCCGTCTACTTCAGGACCCTGTGTCCCAGCCTCTTCTTCTTCATCATGGCTTCCAGAGCCAGGAAAGAGCAGAAACTCAAGGACAGCTAGACTTGTTGTACAGTATGAGCTCCCTGCGGCAGATAATATCACCACGCACTTTCTAATGTACATGGTTGAATAATGTTCTGTTGGGATCAGCCAAGCCCAGATCATTTTACCTGAAATTAAAGCTACGATTTGTGATTATTGTTGCACTCAATATTAAAAAAAAATAACTGACAATAAAATAACGAGATGGGGAGTGCATGGCTGTTTAATACTAGTAGACAAATTAAAAACTACTGATTTAATGGAATAAAGTCACATGTATTTGTTGATGTTTTGTTTATTTTATAAGAAATTAAGAAGTCTTGAATTATACAGTGCTTCACCTTTAGAGGGATAGCCCATTTTAATGCAGAACCAGTTATAAGGTGGCAAGTTGTGGCTTCCATTGCACCATCGTGGCATTCCACTGGCACTTTCATTCTCATTGTTTCGTAACTGTGGCTCACAACCAGTGTCCCAAAATGAAACTTCTTAATGCATTTTAATAGTCATGCATGTATGTGGACAGTTTCATTTCAATCCAAGGTGGGATCTATGTGACACATTGTCTATTTGTAGCACCTCAAACATTGCTTTGTAGTTCATGTGATGAGAGTATTCTTCATCAGTAATTTATGGGACAAAATCTTATGCTTTAATAGAAATCAGCAGGTCATTGTTGACCAAAAAAATCTCCTTGGGTTTAAAACAATGTGCTTGTTTTGTTTAATGTGTGGCAAAGTTCAACAGACACGACACACTGAAAACAAACCACATGACTTGAAGGCCACTGCAAAGGGTTTCTTGCCTGTAGTCAGCAGACGATGACAAATGTAAAAGAGAAGCAGTTTAGTATTGTGTTTTTCTTCTGTTCTTTTTGCTTTTGCTGACACTATACATTTTCAGACAAGTACACACAGTGGTGTAGTGCTATATTTAGAAGTGAGGGGTCGCTATTACCTACCCCCCACTCCCATCCCCACTTGATTTCTGATAAATGGGTCTAAAAATAATAAAACGCTAATTGTAAAATGCTGACACCTCAGCACAGCGTTAATACAAGTTCCCTTCACCTCTCTTACGCATTATTCACACCTGTTGTTCCAGACCAGAAGCACGCTATATTCAGACATTTTCATTATTTATCTCTCAAGGGTTTCTTACGGTTATTGTATTCTTTGCTTATTTGTATGGGTTATATGGGTCAATATTCTACATGAAGTAAGGAAGCAGCGCTCTTTCTCCCTCCCAACACCCAAGCACACACATAAAAGGAAGTTTCCAGTACATTTTTTTTTTACCATTCAGCAGAATCTGAAGATACTTTATAAGCAAAAGAGAAGTAATCCAAAATGATGTATTACTCTTTACAAATGTGACATCATGGGCTGGTTTTATCAACACATACCTTAAGGAGCCAAGTGTTTTAATGCTCAAGGCTGTTTATGCTACAGATAGTCACAGACAAAAGTATTGGCACCCTACGCTTATTATACCATAATTCAAGGCAGCACATTAAGGATAACCATTTAGGAAACTAACCACTTTTTAATAAAACAAAAAGCACTATTATGCCTGATACTCCTAATTCTTTCTTAAAGTCCTTTAATCTTTTTTTTTTTTTAGCTGCTCGGACTCTTCTCTTGTCATTTTCTTTGGACGTCCACTTCTTTCAAGCGTTTCAGTTGAATTTGTTCTGTTGATTATTGCTCCAATTCTGGATTTGGTATTCCATATTTCTTTGATACTGTTCTATAGCCATTTCCTTTGAGAAAAGCACTGGTAGCAAACTACAACAAACGTATCCAACTCCTTCGTCTTGACCATCATCTACTGTGTTGCCAAAACTTTCTTCAACAGAAAAATAATTTGGAAATAATTACCTCTTTTCTAGCTATTGACTTTATAATGCAGCTTATTTACTGTGCAATGGTTTTCAATCAATACATATATTTTAATTAGTTATATTACATTTTTGCAGACTTTTAATGTAAAGGTGCTTGTACTTTTGTCATGAACAAATATTTGATATTGCTTAAGTTCTTTTGTTTATACAGATTGTTTGTTAAACTACCAGAAACCAGTATTTTGGTCTGGCATATTAATTAGTGGATAATCAGTGAACACTTGTAATTAACATTTTGTTCTTGAATTATCTTATATTAAGTGTTGAGTGCCAATACTTTTGTCTTCGACTGTATTTCTGTGAAACTCAAACTAACACATTTTGTAAAGACACAACACCACTATACAGCGAAAAGGTTTGAGGCGTTCACATGGCTCAGCATCAAGTCCTAAATTCTGAAAGTACATAAAGTAACATTACCAGCATTCAGAAATGTGGGTGTCCAGATGAAACATGGTTCCAAAGCACAAACCATTTTAAAAATGGCAAAAGTCCCAGTCATTGAATTTGGTCAGATTCTTCAGAAAGAGGACAGGGGTTGCTTATTAGTGTAATGGAAAGGTAAGTGAAAAAACCAGCTCCACCCAACCATAAAAAAAAGTTTAAAACATGTTTGTTTATCAATTAAGACCAGTTAGATTGTCAATGCAATAAACATCAGTGATGAATATAAAACAAAATGGATCCCACATGCATTCTGTTAAGTGCATGAACTTGAATATTAGCTTGTTAAATATTGCAACATTCACTCTGGTTATTGTTGCCCTAAAATTCTCTCCCAGGTAATCGAAACCCAATGGAAGAACATCCACTAAATGCTATTACTAAATACTAAATATTTATATTTTCCTGTGAAGTGCAGCTCCTAAGATCTGTTTATGTAGATGCATGGCACCTGTGTACCTCACATTCTCTGCACTTCCAGCTTCTTTATTTGCATATTTACTTTCATCCTGGAGCCAAAACAAGCAGCATAAAAAGGGATGACGGAATGTGAAAAAAGAAATAGAACATTTTCTAATGTCCTGACGTTTAATGAAGTGATGTCTTTCTGACCAGCAATGAAGGGTACAATAAAACTACTAGGAAAATAGATGCATCAGGCCTTTGTTAAATACTCAAAACACTTTCATGTACTAAAAAAAAAACAGTTTGTCCATTTAATAAGGTCTTTTAATTCTCAAATATTTAATTCAATCCAAACCCACAGTTTAGTGTACAGAGAACGGTAAAAAGAAATAGAGTGATATATAATCAGTGCACTGGTGATGTTACTTCAAAGAATTAAAAAGAAAGAAAAAAAAAACTAATTTTAACCAAATTCCTCTGGGCTTCAACAACAAGAAGTGCCAAAACAATACAAGAAGCTTAACATTCTGTCTCAGTTTGTTTTCTTAAATCATACAACGTAAAGTTCATAAATCTTCTTTACACAATAAGCCAGGGCAGCTAGCACTATCGTGTTGTGGAGTCTCTTTCTGTGAATGTCGTCCTTTCTCACCAGTACCACGGGCGTGGAAGTAGTAAGCGTGTGCAGTGGCAGGCGGGACAGTTTGTAGGTGTCGTACTCAACTTGGTACTTGCAACAGGGGTCGAACTGCCAGGAGATGCCATAGAGGGCTGCGCAGGCCACGCTGAGGGCTCCGGCGGGCAGAGCGATGTAACGCGAGTACTCCTGTGGCAGGGACAGCGGGGTGAGCAGGCAGGCGCTGCCCGACAGCACGGCTGTTTTGTGCAGGCAGTTCCCCACCGCGACCCAGCGGGCTGTCTCGTCCCCAATGCGGGTGGGCTCGATCACGATGTACTTGTACTGCGCCTCCAGGGCTTGCTCCAGCTCATACTCAAACTGCTCCTGAGCGTTCTCCCCATTGTAGATCTCATGCACGATGTAGCAGTCTGTGGACGACACGATCCTGCAGCAGGAACACAAAGGACGCAATACACAAACAGCAATGAAGATAGTGTGCAGTTTAATCCAGGGCAGACCTGGGGTCAATTAGAATTACAATGACAATTACAGCAAAATCGTTTGCTGAAATTGCAATTACAATACTATTTTGTTTAATTACAGTTACGATTATGCTGCACTAATTACAATTACACTAAAAAGTAACAAACAACTTAACATGTTTAATCTAGGTATCCTAAATAGTACAAATACAGAAATACTACATAAACTTATTTTTTTCAAAAAAATTGTCACCAAAAAAGTGGTAAAAATACAAGAATGATGACAAATGAATATGTAATTGAACTGTAATCTATCAACTACATGGTATAATTAAACACACAAAAATATGTTTTACTTGGCGATAAGAGCTGACAATTCCGAAAGACAGGAAATTATCAGGTAAGGTTGTCACTGCTCCCTTACCTGACCCATATTCTGTCAAGGCTTTCCAGCACACACTGCTTAACTGGTACAGTGGGTGAGTTCACTTCAGACACCACTGGGCAGGGCAGGTCAGGTCTAAAACCAGAACCACCATGGTTGTTTTCATGTTGTCATAGAATTATATGCGAATTGGAAAAGCTAATTAGAATAGTTGGTATATTAACATGTGGAGTGAGACAAGTTATTTATTTACAACTGTCATAACAATTTCAGCTTTTTTTTGGTTTTGTTTTTGTTTATGATATGCTGAAAAGAAGATTCATGAGATAGCAGCCTCCCTTTTTAATTTACACCATGTCCCTTTAGCGGTTCTATAGTAATGAGATCATTGAAAGGAGACAAATAATATGTTACACAAACATTTTCCAACCAATCAACCCATGAACTTTATAGATCTTTCTTATCCATGTATGACAGTGACTCTTATAAACTTCAAAAGGATATGTATTAGGCTGTTTCAGAGAACTTTTGAATCCTCAGCAACCCAACCCATGTTGTCTGAAGTAAACCCACCTACTGTACCAGTTAAGCAGTGTGTGCTGGAAAGCCTTGTCAGAACATGGGTCAGGTAAGGACGCAGTGGCAGCCTTACCTGACAATTTCCCGTCTTTTTCGGCTCTTACTGTCAAATAAAACGTAGTTGTTTGTGTTTAACATCCATTCTTTTTTCCCTGGAAGGCTGATTTTAAAACATGATATTTATATGCAATGGAAAGTAGATCCCTCCATTTAGATTGTAGTCCCACTGTATATCTTAAAGGAAGTTTTTGGTTTGCTATTTATTTTTTTATTTGTTGTGCAACTCTTAGTTTTTTGTGTAAGAAAGTCTATTACAACAAACATTCCCAAGTAGGACCACATTTTAGATACCTTATACACATATACACAGACTTCTCATACATAAAACAAGCTATTATTATTAGGCTACTACATTTAACAATTAAAAAAAAAGAATACTTTAGTTACCTTTATATTAGGCTAGCTATATGACTGATTATTAACAACAACATGAATATATATATATGCATTTATACCTGGACATGGATTCAAATGGCGTCATTAGGAGAATGGCACATTTCCATACAATCGATTCAACCATTTCGTCACTTAATATAAACAAGATAATTGCCTAATAATCATGAACAGGATTTGGATACTTGTAACTCCATTAACTAGGGATTTCAACATGTAAACAAAACACTGGGGTAAATCACATAACGTGCGATCAACCTACGGTAAATATGTCTCAATAGAGCAGTGTTTGGAATTTAATATTTGAAGACAATAGGATAGTTGAGTTTTGTGCAGCAGAACAGACTTAATCTGCATTCCTTGCGGGTGTATTCGGCGACATTTTGAAGCGGAAATCAATACTGTGCTGTCTTTTGTTAAGTAACAAATTCAAGTTTGACTGAATTTTGTAATCAGAAATTTAATATTTTTATGGCATCTTTTTTTTGGTTAAGTGAACAATTTAAGTTGTGCTGCATTTCAGCAGTATATACTTAATTTAACGAAAGTTGTTGTTGACATTGTGTAGGCTGCATTTTTTTTCTACTGTACAGTATAGGTAGAAATTACAATACGCAATGTTTGACAGCAAGTGGCTATAAAAGTTAATGTCACATTATATATTTTTTTCTACAGAAGTGTTTTTACCAGTACAGTACAAATGCAAAATTGTATGTGTGACTGCTGCAAAACCAATGTATAAACTGCTGTCAGGCACACAATATAATATTACGTTATTCTTTGTATTCATTTTCTGAAGTAAATGCAACAAGTAAACATTACCTGTTCATTTCGGTCATAAATACAACAAGTAAACTATATCTTGTTAATTTAACATCTATAATTACAAAACAGTTTAAATATAGGCCCTATGTCTTGTTCTAGTAGTTTACAATAGCTTACCTGCACTACGGCTGGGTATCGGCAGTGTCCTAATGATACGATATGTATCGCGATATGAGGGTCACAATACGATAAATGAAGCATGAAACATAAAAATCACACACAATTGTCTCATTTGCTTGTGCAAGTGTTTGCAATAACACTGGTAAAGCACTTTTGCTCAAATAAGCTTCACGGCCCGCTTTGCTTTTGTTTCCCATTTAAATACATTTCTTTAAAATAAAATTACAAATCAGGGCTCCAGACACAGTTTTTGTCTTTGGAGCCAATGGCTCCAGGCCAAAAAAAAAAAAAATTGGTCGCCAAATTCAATTGCTGGGTGCCACTTCAGGAGCAAGTTAGTTGCTACCTTATTCAGCTGCTTAAAATAGAACAACTTGTTAAGACACTAAAGTGATACTAAAACAGTAACTTAATGCCTGTATTCACTTGTTTGTTGCTGCATTCTGCTGAGTGGTTAATCTATGACAACTGCAATGAACTCATCATGTTTATATTTTAAATATTTTCCAAGTGTTGTCTGGAATTGGTGACGGCACCTCTAATTGTGTGCAGTGTAACATAGGAAATAGCATGCTGCAGCTCCCATGCTCAGTGTCAGTGTAGTTCTGATCTGAGAGCATGTAACAGACAGCTCTTATGATTGCATGTTATTTTATTTTTCAGTAAAAACCAGTTTAAATTGCAGCGAGTTGGTTCTGCTATTTACGATATTAAATACTAAATGTTTACACAACACTCGAACACGTTTGGTCATCTTCACAACTGCTGCATGAAACTAGGGTTCCCGTATTGTGCTGGTGTTAATACAGCACCTATCTGCACTTACAAGCACTTGTATTCGATGAAATTGTTATTATTATGGGTAGATAATCGTCGGCTATCGGTATCGGCCAAGAAAATCTTAATCTGTGCACCCCAAGAAAAAAGCCTTATATATTAGCTACTAGTTGAAGCAAACACATCTTTTTTAAATGCTGACAACTGACGAGTGTTAAAAGTCCATTTAAACAGACGTTATGCCTGTTGCACCAAACAACATTTTACCTGGCTTAGCTACATCCACCGTTAATATTCTACGCCTGGCATTTGAAATACACGTTCATGTTAATGAGATTTGCATATTAAACATAAGGACCTTAATTAATTTAATCGTAATAAAATTAATTACAATTAATTTTAATTCGATATAAATTGAATACACAAACATGTTGGACCCCGTGTGTTCGAAACTATTGAAAATTCCCATCCTTTCCTAATAATATTTATTCCGTCAAGAGATGTCAAGAGATATTATCAGCTCATCGTGTAACTAGGTAAGCTGCTGCACAATTAAATCATCCTCAGACTCCAGAAGGTAAACAATGTAACCAAATATCTGGGATAGATGTGGCTGCTAAAGATGATTCAACAAAACTATAAAAATAGGATTTGAGAGGCAAAAGACAACACTGGTTTATTGGAGTTCACAAAGAAAACCTTTTCACTTCCTTTTTTTTTTTTTGATTATTCACCTTTTGCTGCGTTTCAGCCCTTCAATATAATTATTTTAAGTTCTGGGCATTTTTGTTAATGGCACATGTGCAACACACAAACTAAGTGCATTTTTATTTTAGTTTTTCAGTGTTCTAATTTTCTTACATGCAATGTTTAATTTTAAGCAAAATTTTTACACAATAGTACTCCGACACATTTGGTCATTGCTGCATGAACCTGGGGTTCCTGTATTCTGCTGGTGTTATTACAGCACCTCCGGACTTCCAGGCATTTGTGTATGATCAGATTTCTATCATCTCTCGAGCTTCAGTTTACAACATGTTACATGCCTGCTTTTTTTTTTCCTTTACAGACCAACGTCATAGCGCATTCATAAATATTGACAATTCTGTATGGAATTGGTGCTACTTAACCACGGAAATTAGGCAATCGTTTGGACCCAAAAACGTCCTAATACAGGAGTCTCTCTAGTTGCTGTAAGGGAACTGCGGCCATAATGGCAGTGAATAAACATACATTTTATGGGGCATTACGGCAACTGCTGCAGGGCTGGTGCTAATTTCGAGCCCTGGACTCCGATACCAGGAGCAGAGCTCCACTTGCTGTTTTCTAACAGCCCATTACCTTTGGCAGATCCTAATTTCACTATAGTCATTAGTTTATTAACCACGTTTGGAATTGGACTATCTGCTTCTCTAGCTTGGAGTCTAGGGACAATCCTAAAGGAATGTTTGTAAATCTGGCATTTTAGCAGAGCTTTCTCACTCTGTTCCATCGCTGGTCTTCAGAATTTGCAGTACTGTGCATTTCAATGGCTTTCAACTGTTGTCAGCTCCTGCCTCCCCTTTACAGACATTACTGGACTTTAAAATTGTGATTTTTACGCTCCAAGTAGGATTTTCATTCCAAGTTTAGTGCCCAAGAAAGTGCTTGATTGACAAAACTTGGTAATGAAGTTCTCTATTCATCAACGAAACAGGTACAGTGTGGGCAACAGCAACAAGGGCTAGGAGGTGCGTCGCCTTTCATACTCATGCCAAGATGATACAAATTACAAAGAGAAAAGGAACATGGGAGTTCCTAGCTGAGACTGAACCTCTTTGTAAATTTGCCCTATTTGTAGATTCCCCATCTTTTTACTGTAGTGCCGCCCCCTGTTTCTCTTGTTTCACATTTAGGTGAGTTTTTTTTGTCCCAGATTAATTTGCATAATTTCTGCAGTTGTATGCAAGTCTTGCCTTGTATCCAAGACAGTTGATATATTCCTAATGTTTGATCTATTTATGCAAATTGTTAGATTTCCAGACCTTGCTTGTAAATTGCATTGACAAGACACAATTACATACAAATATAATACTGCTTTTTATAGCCATAAAAGAAAACAACAAGACTAGCAAGTAGACACTGGTTATATTGAGAGTAGTGATGTTTCTGGACTACTGGAATAGGACAGCAGTTTAAGTGATTGTAAAGATACAACACTACTAAACGTAAAATGTACAAGTCCCAATACATAGCAGTTGAGTTAGCTTGAGTATTAACTCAACAGTTTAAAAGTGAGATTGTGGTATTTGGGATACCTATGTGTAATACAGATACGCCAAAAACAGCAAGGGCAGAAATCACTAGACAACTGCTACTCACTTGTAACACTATTCGGAAAACGGTTGGCTACAGCACCCTATGGTAATTGTAATATAAATAATGGGCTAAAATTCTGTTATATATTAAATTAATTATTATTAATAATAATAATAATCATCATTTCTCTTAAACATGTATATACATCTGCTACTTGCATGATGTGACTAAAATCTGATTTTAAAAGCAACTGAAAGAACAATAAATAAATAAATTATTTTACTAGTATGACAACACAGGTTCACTATTATGCTGCAGGGTCAAGTCGGCTGTTTGGGTTGAGATATTTATTTACACCAGGTAGGAAGCGAGGACAAATCCTATTCCACTGTAGAAAACAAAATGAAACAGGTTATGAAGAAGCACTTAGAATTGTTCAACAGTACACAAATGAATAAAACACGTTCATGTTTTAATTTCAAGAGATTATAAAGTAGCGCATATGTATTGGTCTCTTCTAAACCCCATAAAAATGGTAATCCTGGATACATTTTTTTTTTTTTTAAACGGTTGGTGTCTGTTAATGTGTAGCTATTTAGCGTGCTGGTCGGCATCATGAATATTAAACACGGTTAAAAGAATAATATTCTCAATTTGTATTTCAGTGCTGGAACTTAAATTTATCAAGTGAAATAACTCGCGTTTATTTGCCACAAATACAAGTTTTAACTCGCTACAAACGGAAGGAAAAACTTTCATAAAATTTGTCAGTACTACTTTCCACATACAGCCGAAGAAATGGGTTCACCTTCTTCTGCGGCCTGCGCTAATGTTTCTCAACCAGCAGGATCCACGAGAAGGATAATTCAAGCTACACACACACTCGGGTTACTTTTATTTATTTTGTTATTATTATTTTTAAACTTGATTGTGGCATGCTACCATCAGTTAATCTGCACCGACTATAATCCCTAAAGGCAGAACAAAACTGGATTGGCTGGTAAATTACAACACTATGTATGGAATATCTTGACAGGAAAGAAAAAATAACATATCATCAGAACCCTTGTTTACAGCTCAGGGGCCACATAAATATGTATAAAATATATTATTAAAGGTTCCACTTTATGTTTTAATGTTTACTCCACCCTTTTTAATTTGTAATGTACTTTCTACTTTATCTTTATACTCCTCAAGTCTGAAAATTGAAAACGAAACGTCTCCATCACGAAACAAGTATTACAATTCCCAACATTGCAATAAGTAATAACGGCTATCGTGCTTTTGTGCAAATCTGTACTAGTTCTGCCAGAGGTAACCAAAACAAGCAGAGAGACTTAACACAGCGCCTGAGATGGAAAGGCATCAAGGGACTGTCCGTAAACATTGATAAACTGTGGCCCTAAAAAAATATCATAAACAAATGTAAAGTACATTAATTCGTACATGTTAAACGTGGGGTTAAAGTTTGCTTGGCTGTGTAAATAAAGTAGCACTGACCTCTCCCTGCTGCCTGTGACACCGCGCCTCCTACCCCACGCCGCCATCTTGGAGACTCAACACACTGCTGTCGTCAAAATGCGACGCGACGCATCACGGGAAACGTAGTTATTTTGCCGAAGATGCTTATACGTGCATATTGTCGGCGAATCTCCAGAGACTACGGATTCCGCCATACAAAAGGCTCGTTTCGACACGACTACGTTCTGAAGGAAACGCTGTGAGCAACATACGCAAAGATATAGAACATACGTAAGTAATAAATAACGGTGTGGGGGACAAAAAGACTACATTTCCCACAACCCGGTAACGAGCTGCCGTTATGTCAAATCGAATGCAAGGACAAAAGTACGGTACCTTGTGTAGGACAAATTATGCCTGTTGTTTAATATGAACGTGTAGACGAAAATGTGGTGTTCATCATTGTTTAAAAGTTGCAATACAGGAGGACTAAATGTATTTCCAAAAATTTCTACTGTCAAAAAAAGTATTCTCTTCCGCGCAGTTTTGTCGATGTGGGAAAGTGGTTGTTACTCATCAGATACTCTGACGTCTGACCTCAATGCAGGTGTTAGGTAGCAAATAATGATACATATCGTATGCAACCTTCAGTTTCAATATTTGCTTTCAGCATATTGTTATTTTATATAAAATCTAGTGTGTCTAGTCACTTAATTAATCAATCCATTATCAACTATTCAAAGGACTGGCCGTGTTCACAACATCTAGGAGCAGCCGTGTTTTTATTCAGCACTGAATACAGTGAAGCAAGGAGGATTGAGGGTCGCTTTTGTGTTCCGCCCCTTTACAGTGAAGCAAGGAGGATTGAGGGTCGCTTTTGTGTTCCGCCCCTTTACAGTGAAGCAAGGAGGATTGAGGGTCGCTTTTGTGTTCCGCCCCTTTACAGTGAAGCAAGGAGGATTGAGGGTCGCTTTTGTGTTCCGCCCCTTTACAGTGAAGCAAGAGGTACTGAGAGGAGTCTCTTTCTTTAATTGAAGCGGTGCTTAGTTCATGAAAACACTGGCAATTAGGCCTTAATTTCACTTAATGCAATGTTTGGATAAAGCACATTACGTCATTCATAAATTCACTGGGAGCATAAACACATTCGAAATCTTTCTCGGTAGTTGCTTTTATAGGAGGATACATTTTATTTTGCAGCCAGAAATACCAGAGCAATCCAGTCAGTGTGCAGTGGCTGGCAGCAGCTGAACACATGTCAAAAGTCACCTGATAGCTTCACTGATGTGGGGCTGAAAAAGTAACTGCTGAGCAATAAAACTTGACTGGTAACAACAGTAGACCACAGATACAGGGACATTTTTTTTTGTTCAATTCACTGATAGCATAGCAACTCTGAAGCAGTTAAAAATAACTGTTTATTAACAAGCATAATTTAAAAGTTAAATATTGGGTGTATTTATTGCAGATCATATATATATATACAGTGCCTTGCAAAAGTATTCAGGCCCCTGACCAATTTTCTCATATTACTGAATTACAAATGGTACTTTGAAATTTTGTTCTGTTTGATATTTTATTTTAAAACACTGAAACTCAAAATCAATTATTGTAAGGTGACATTGGTTTTATGTTGGGAAATATTTTTAAGAAAAATAAAAAAACTGAAATATCTTGCTTGCATAAGTATTCAACCCCCACACATTAATATTTGGTAGAGCCGCCTTTCGCTGCAATAACAGCTTTAAGTCTTTTGGGGTAAGTATGTACCAGCTTTGCACACAGTGTCGGAGTGATTTTGGCCCATTCTTCTTGGCAGATTTGCTCCAGGTTGTTCAGGTTGGTTGGAGGACGCTTGTGGACTGCAATTTTCAAATAGTGCCACAGATTCTCAATGGGATTGAGATCAGGACTTTGACTGGGCCACTGTAGGACATTCACCTTTTTGTTCTTGAGCCACTCCAATGTTGCTTTGGCCTTGTGCTTGGGATCATTGTCCTGCTGAAAGGTGAATTTCCTCCCAAGCTTCAGTTTTTTAGCAGACTGAAGCAGGTTCTCTTGCAGTATTTCCCTGTATTTTGCTCCATCCATTCTTCCTTCAATTTTAACAAGATGCCCAGTCCCTGCTAATGAGAAGCATGATGCTGCCACCACCATACTTCACTGTAGGGATGGTGTGTCTTGAGGCATGGGCAGTGTTAGGTTTGCGCCACACATAGCGCTTTGAGTTTTGGCCAAAAAGCTCTATCTTGGTCTCATCTGACCAAAAAACCTTTTCTCACATCGCAGCTGGGTCACTCTCATGCTTTCTGGCAAACTCCAGACGTACTTTCAGATGGTACTTTTTGAGTAACGGCTTCTTTCTTGCCACCCTCCCATACAGGCCAGTGTTATGCAGAGCTCTTGATATGGTTGACTGGTGCACCATTACTCCACTCCCAGCCACTGAACTCTGTAGCTCCTTCAAAGTGATTGTTGGCCTCTCTGTGGCTTCTCTCACATGTCTTCTTCCTGTTTGAGGGCTGAGTTTTGAGGGACAGCCTTTTCCTGGCAGTGCCTGGGTGGTGTGATGCAGCTTCCAACTGTGCTCACTGGAATATCCAAACACTTGGATATTATTTTGTTCCCTTTCCCTAATCTAAGCATTTGTATTACTTTATCTCTAACTTCTGAAGAATGCTCTTTGGTCTTCATTTTCCTTCAGATTCACAGCCTGACCAATGATCCTTCAACAATGGGGTTTTTATCCAGAAAATGTGACAGCAACTTTAATAGTTCACAGGTGGAAGCCAATGGTAAGGTAATTGTGTCCTCGTTAGGGCAATTTCTTTCATCGGTGTAAACTGGGAGCTTCCACAGCACAGGGGTTGAATACTTATGCAAGCAAGATATTTGAGTTTTTTTATTTTTCTTAAAAATATTTCCCAACATAAAACCAATGTCACCTTACAATAATTGATTTTGAGTTTCAGTGTTTTAAAATAAAATATCAAACAGAACGAAATTTCAATGTACCATTTGTAATTCAGTAATATGAGAGAATTGGTCAGGGGCCTGAATACTTTTGCAAGGCACTGTATATATATATGTATACGCACACAAGATACAGTTTTAAAAAAACTAGACATGGTCCAGGAAGTTATTAAACACATAATGCATTGTTTATTTTATTTTTGAATGGTGCTAACAACCTAATGCGTTACTCTGCAGTTAACTTGCTGAAGAAAGTCAGAAGGCCCACAGTCTTCTGCAAAATGATCTAAAACATAAGCTTGTGAAGTTGCACAAAGCAGAGTTCCTGCGAAAGCGATGTAAAAGGAGCGTGTAAGAACCAGCTTTTCTAAAGATGCATTTGTGAAGAACTTATTCACCAGTGAAAAGAAAGATATACTTACAGCAACTAAGCCGGAGTTGGAGAAATATCTTGAAGAGACATACGCTGAAGCACATCCTTACAGGTTGGAAGGAGGCTTTGAGCCAGGGTCGCTTCACCTGGTGTCATGACCAGGTACTGCGATGCTTGGCATTAGCACTGGAAGAACTGCATAATAAGATCAACATCTCACCACCAATATCAGCAATAGCTGTACACAGAGAATGACATTCCTCCGTCCAGGAGAGCAACCAACAGTAAAGGTTAATAGAAGGAAGATTCATCGTGCACTCCAAAACCCGGCTTCTCAGAGATACTGGATTCAGTGAACATGAATTGCGGTATTGAAGGCTCTATCCGGAGAGGCAGAGAGGAGTAGAAAAGCCTAAGACGGGAGGTGCCCTATCCAGCCCATTCCAGACAGTTTCCATGCTGGGGCTCTAGGGAGGCAGCAAATAGGCTGATCCCTGGAGCCAGCATTACACTTCAGCCAGTGGAAAAGCACAGGAAGATCATATAGTACAGTGAAGCTACGTCTTGGTTGGTCCCCACCACTACTATCTAATTTGATCTTGGTGAAAGCTGAGTCCAATATTAGCATGAAGTAAATAACAGCTACTCTCATGTAATAAAAATCTCTGCTATTAAGTTGCTAAGCACACTGCTACAGTTTTGTACTTGAAAAAAAAATGTGAACACAATAGCAAAACTGGGGCCATTTAAAATTTTTACTGGGACAAAAAATTAAGGTTGAACTGGGACAATCCCAGTTTTCCCAGGACGTCTGATAAGCCTACATAGTCCTATTGTAGCAATACAGAGGACTGAATTTAACCAAAAAACACAGTTTTTGTATTTATTCCTTGTGCTACAAGTAAAATCTAATGTTTAAGAATTAAAACATTTTGCAAGAGTGTGACAGGGTAGCGTCAAGGCCCAGGCTGGCTACTGGCAGGAATTAGACCCAGAGACACAAAACACAGGAACAAATAAACATGGTATGAGGGCCAAAGTAAAGGTTCAAACAAAAGAATAACACAGTTGTAGGCTGGACATTAGCCCTGCCATATACCTCCTCCCTTATGCAAGGCACACATGGCCACAATCGGCCACCTGCCCCCTTAAAACACTAACCCTCTCCTCCCTTGTCTGGTTTTCTCCCTCTGGATTCTTGTGGGTGGGCAGGCAGCTTAGTCGCGGTTGTGCTGTAGGTGGTCCCCTCTCATCCTCCTTCAGCTATGGTAGTCCTGGGCCTTCTGTCAGGGGCGCCCGTTTAACCCCTGTGGTTACCCCTGGGCTTTTGTAAGGAGGTGCCCATTCAACCCCCTTTCTACCCCCTAAGCCCGAGTGACTTTTCCCCATTCGGGGCTTTTCTATAGATTTTGGCCCAATGCTGGCAGCAGTGCTGGACACTTAGCAGGGACGGACACCTTTCTTGATACCATCCAAGACATCCAGGGGCGAAGGACAGAAGAAGAAGAAAAATGGCATGAAAAGCATTTATTAACTAACTAACACAGGTCTGGAAGAGATCGGCAAAAACAAACAAAAATACTGCTGAGTTATCGTTGTGATCTTAGTATAGCCTCATACCTTTAAAGCCTATTGCACTTAAAATACATACCTTTAAAGCCTATTGCAGTTAGACTCTCTCATGATAATAATTCAAGTTATATTGACACCTTTTAAAATGAGATCTCCAGCCATACAAGGCTCTAATTCAGGGCACATTGACTCAGAAGTGCTGAGATTGATGACTGCACACATCACTACAAACAAGTCAAACTGCAGTTCACCCACAAAATCATATATGTTTACAATTTTAGATAACCAAAAGTGTTGCTCATTAGTTAAAGTCACGTACATTATAATATATTAAAATAGTATTATAGTAAAAAAATGTAAATTTCTTCCTCATAGACGTATCCTAAAATATATCATTACAGTACACTTTCTTCATTCAATTCATAGCACATGTTATGCTTATTGATTTTGTGTTTTGCATACGGTTGATTTGAAAACTGTAATAATTGTCAGACAGAAATGTTCTGAATCTGAGATCGGGTGTGACCCAGTGTAGCATGAGAAAGTGCACCCTATAAGATAGTACATCCCTTCAGCGATGTTGGCTTTACCACACATGCACATGTTATGTGATGTAAAGGGGATATAGTTACCATAATTTCTCATTAGCAGCAGTAACGGTAACGTACAGTCCCCCACTCTTTTTACAGTAAATACTTCCCATGCCCCCTAAGATGTGAAATATTGTTACAAAGGAAAATTAAGTAATGACTGAGTCAGACTGCAGATACACACACACACACACACACACACACACACACACAGTCTAGAGTTACTAGTGAATTTCTCATAATCAGGGATGTAGGAACACCAAAAAACCTTAAATCACACCCTCAGAGATGGCATTACCCACGATTAGAGTTAGGTTAACTTAGTTAATATCACCCTAAGGGGCCATTTGGACCCTTAGAGTGATAAGGCACTCAGGAGCTGACTGCCTTTATTAATATATACAAAAAAGGAGCTGAAGGTTTACTTATACCTGTATACTGACTGAAGTGTTTTGGCCTTCAATAATTCAGTCTCTGGATGTGAACTTTGCACATTCATTAAAATTGATGTACCGTCTTGATAATCTGCCATGGTCTTTGACAAAATCTTCAATCTCACCTATAAACAAACATTCATACAATTATGTGTGGCAGCTCAAGAGACATTGCACATTCAAGCAAGTTTATTATAATGAGTAAACTTTAAATAAGGAATTAAATAAAAAAGGGTGTTATGTGCATATTTTAGGGTGCAGAATAATAGTAACTATGACAGCTAACCATGCGCACAGTCATAGTCAAACAGACCCTGTTCATGGGAAATCCAAACATTGTGAAATATTGTAAAACACTGATGACGGAAATATGCTGTACAGCCTTTTCCGAGCTCCACAAAAGTTCTTGATATATATATATATATATATATATATATATATATATATATATATATATATATATATATATATATATATATATATATGTGTGTGTGTGTGTGTGTTACGGTTTATGTGTAAAATCGGGTAATCTATAGATTAACCGGTAAATGTGTAGATTTACCAGCTCAGCAGTCAATGTATAAAATAATTAAGGAGATGGTAGTTCAGCATCTGCACAGTAGGAACTTCATTTGTAAAGCTAGTTTTTATGCTATGCCTATGAGAACGTGAATTAAAGGAGAACTCGCTTTTATTAAAGTATTTGTTCTTACTTTTTAGTAAGAACAAATACTTTAAATAGGAGGCTGTGTGGTCCAGTGGTTAAAGAAAAGGTCTTGTAACCAAGAGGTCCCCGGTTCAAATCCCCCTCAGCCACTGATTCATTGTGTGACCCTGAGAAGTCACTTAACCTCCTTGTGCTCCGTCTTTCGGGTGAGACGAAATTGTAAGTGACTCTGCAGCTGATGCATAGCTCACACATCCTAGTCTCTGTAAGTCGCCTTGGATAAAGGCGTCTGCTAAATAAACAAATAATAATAATAACAACATTTAACATTATAAATAAGGGGGTTTCAAACTATCAGCCTTTCAATTCAGTGTGCAATGTCTTTATAGCAACTACACTATACTTCAATAAGACTCTCTCAGTTGTCTTGCATTGTTATTCACTTCATTAATAATTATATTTTAAAAACGTATTAAGGTATAGTGCACTATTGGTTTAGTGTGCATTATTTAGGTAGAGCATAAAAGTTGCACGGGCGGCACGGTGGCGTGGTGGTTAGCGCTGCTGCCTCACAGTGTCAAGGTCCTGGGTTTGATTCCGGCCTCAGGGGTCTGTCTGTGTGGAGTTTGCATGTTCTCCCCATGTTTGCATGGGTTTCCTCCCACAGTCCAAAGACATGCTGGCTAGGTGGATTGGCCTCTCTAAATTGCCCTTTAGTTGCCCTGCGATGGACTGGCATTCCGTCCAGTGTGTAGTCCTGCCTTGTGCCCTGTGTCTGCCAGGTTAGGCTCCGGCTACCGCGACCCTCGATAGGATTACGCGGTTAAAGATAATGGATGGATAAAAGTTGCATTTATTTAGTTTAGTGTTAGTGCGATATGAAACAAGCGGTACGGAGTAATAGTATTTTCTTTACTGCAGAGAAACTATCTGAAAAAATCCACGTCTGTAGTAAAATGGCAAGTGATGTGTGGGATTAACATAAAAAACAAAATCAACAAAGTGGTGCTTCAGATTTGGCAAGTGAGTCAGAATCGGGGGATACAGATGTAGGTGTATATCACTCGAAAATGCTACAGACTTTCCAGACACTGGCCAAAATTGCGAAGTAAGTGTTATAGTGATCAACGTTTTGTTTTGTTTTGATTCTATTTTTTGTTATGAGGAGAGTAATAAACGAAAACCAAAATTGTGTATTTTTTTCTTTGAACAACACCTCTTTTCCACATTTATTTATGTATTGGAAATCGCTTTAATTTTGCTAGATTTATCTGGGAATTGTACAGCATGTGATTGGAACAGAAAAGTGAAAGTAGTTTTTGTGTTAATTTAATTTAAATACGTTAGCAATGTACTTTAGCTTAGTTATTGTATCAAGTTATATGATTGATTAACCTATTACGCTTGACTTGCTGTCAGAACAATAACTTTTTTTTTTTGAACCTTGCAAAACACCAGATTTTTGTCTGAATTTTATTATAGAAAGGCTTGGGAAGTTGAGAGAGGCTGCTGTATGTTTTCAAAAGAGAAACAGTTATTTTAAACCCAAGGCAACATTTTAAAGCACTGTTTATCTGCTACAGTCCTTAAAGGGTTGCGTGTCCTATCTCTGCCCTATCACAATATAAGCGAGTTTTAGAAAATCACCAGGATGTGCTGAAACAGAAAACGATATACAAAGTGAATCTGAAAAATACATTAGTTACAGTATATGGTACTATCAAAATAATCCCAGGAAATCTGAACCAAAATACATTAGTTACAGTACATGGTACTAACAAAATAATCACAGGAAATCTGAACCAAAATACATTAGTTACAGTACATGTTACTAACAAAATAATCACAGGAAATCTGAACAAAAATACATTAGTTACAGTACATGTTACTAACAAAATAATCACAGGAAATTTGAACCAATATATATTGCTATTATTTCATACGTCTCGGATTTTCCTATATAAAAAAGCACACATTATGGGTAAATTCTATTATTTAATGGTCATTTATTTGAAGCTGTAAGAGAAAAATATTTATCGAACGCTCCTTGCAGATAATTCAGTGTACTTCTGGTCAACTTCCTAATGTTGCATGAAAGAACTGAAAAAACACCAGTCATAGAAAAAGTACACTAATGCAAGCCATTGAGTCTAGCTTCTGGGAGTTCTTTTAAAAAAACACATGGCAAACATTTTGAATTATTATTATTATTTTTTTGTTATATTATTGTTTACAAATGCTATGAAAAAGATTCCATTAAAAATCAAATACATGTTAAACATAATGTGTGCCTGTTTCACAGACTAAAAAGTGATGGTAATACATATTAGATTTACTAGAATTATGTTGTTAGCTATATGTACTTTAAGATAACTGTGATATTTCACTCCTATGCCAAGTTTTTATTTAATGCCAGCACTAAAGACCATAAAAATACAGTGGTTAGAGGAACATGTTAAATGAGCTTAAAGAAGGCAGTGTTCAGATCCCCTGCTGTGGACTATTGAAACAGTTCAGTGTTAATACTGTACTGATCAGTGTTGAAAAACAGATAGGGGATAACGGAATCACAAAGCTTTAAATGATATGCTATTTAAACTGCATGAAAATTATAGTTCATATGTTGCATAAACAACAGCATTTGTTTATAAACAAGTTTCTGTTCATCCTTAGAATGCATAGTTAACCTTGTTTTAGCGTGACCTAGCCCTGCTTCAGAGTGACCTAGCCCTTGCCTCAGCGTGACCTAGCCCTGGAGATCTTAGTTTATGGCACACATAACAACAGGCATGGAGGGGATCTGTCAGAGCACAGGAGCCTGCATCTGTCCATTCCCACAATGTCACTTCCCCCAGGCTGTGGGCTGCAAGAAAGGTAACATGTTGCATTTGCATTGTAGAAATTAAACTACAAACTAAAAATGTTTTACTGATTTTTTTTTTTTTGGTGAACCACTACATCTGCTGTTAATAAGGACAAGATTTTGCCCTGGAAATATAGTTGAAGAATAGGTCCCTCAGCATGAATTGTAAAGTTAATATTCAAATTAAAGCTTGAGGTACTACAGCTATATTTTCCACTTGTGTGATCATATGACTGCGTTTGGGAAACATGTTTTTTTTATAAATAAAAAGGGCAATTTTGGGATAATTATGATGTTTAATATTTCACACACAGAGCCAGCTTCTATCCAAATGAAACTTACTTGTATAGTTTTGCATTGACGTGATTGTAGCTAGTACAATAAATCCAAAACTCTTGCAGGTTATGTGCTCCCATTCATTATGTAAGTCTCAAATAAACACATTATTATTATTAAAACATGATCCCTGGTACTGCACTTGGTTAAAGAAATCTCTGCTTGCAAGCTATGCTTTCAGTTAGTGTTGCACTTGGTCATTTCACGTGGAGGGTGAAACTGAGCCCACCCCTTCACTGGCTTCTTTCCTGTCACTATCCAGCCAGCTGCTTCCCCTCTTGACTGACCTGCTTTTAGCGAGTAACATGACCAGGAAGACACTGCTGAGGTGAAATAACCCAGGAAGTGTATACGCAAACAGATAACCTGAGAATAAGGCATAGCAATCGAGAGCTTCCTTTACCCTAAAGCAGTAGCAGGAAACACACGTGTACTATAACATTCAACAATCCAAGACCGCACATTTGAGACCTGTATATTGAATGGAAGTGCAAACCAGGTTTATTGGGGGTTCCAGGAAATCAGGAAACAAGAGGTACACTTCGAGAACACAACAGTAAGTAATGAATTTATTGAAAAAGAAAATTAAACATTATAAATACTGGTGTTGCACATGGAACGGACACAGAAAAAGCAAGTACTTTGCAATCCTTTGCTTAGTTTTTCCTATCCCCTTAACTGAGTTCTTCTTATTGCAATATTTCAAATCCTGTATTTTCATTATTTTTGAAGAGTCATTGTTAGGTGCATTTACCTGAGTTCAGGGGCTACTTTTCAGAACTAGGTGCTGCCATAGACAGATGTTGATCAGCTGTAAGAGACATCCACCTCTAGTACAAAGCTATGCAGGTGTCTTTATTGACTAGCATATCTTTTGTTTCACTCAATGGTGCTGGTTCTTACTTCTATAAAGACACTTTGGCTGATCTGACCTCTGCTACTTATACATCTATGGCAGGCTGAACTCAGGTGAAAGCACCTTAAAGAGTAAGTAGCAGGGTTCCCCTGGTTACAGGTCCCCACGTGCTGCTACAACTGTTTAAATAAAGTACCTGTCATTTTTCTTTTCATTGTTAACATCCTGACAACTTTTTACACTTATAATTCACTTATAATTATATATAAGTCTGTTTCAAAGCTGTTTTCAAAATGTCCTTGTGTTATTTACAGTGATCTTTTGACAACTTCAGTATGTTTAGCATTTTTGCAAAAACCCCATCTTAAGAATGATTCGCAGGGACTACAAACCTGTCCAAGGTGTCCTCAGAGTTGTCAAAGGCAGAGGATGTCTAGTAATCTCTCTCCCTCTATCCTTGAGCAGCCTGCCTGCCTGTCAGTTTCTGTGTGTGAATGTGACTGGATACAGATGGGCCAATGGGTGATGAGTAGGCGGATTAAGCGTCCATGAAAAGGAGTGCTGCATGCTAATTGAGGCGAGTTGAGTTGAAATAGCTGCCAGATAGACCTTTAATGTTCAGGGGGATTTCCCCTCATCAAACAAAAATTGCAGTATAACTACCATGGGACAGGTCATGGGGTAGAACCCCCAAGGTAGGCCCCAAGTCTGAAAGACGCCCCACTTGTACCCGTAGTGGGAATGCATGGACGCTGCTTTGGCATTTTGCAGGGTGTCAATGACCCTTTTGGACAGACCCAGATGGCTCAATGCAGCCGTTCAGGGGCCAAACCCAGAGCTGCAGGCTCGATGGGTCGGGATGCCATAAGGTCCCCCATGCCTGACTGCATCAGGGCTGTAAACTAGAGCCTCCTGGGCTAATAAGGGGCTACTAACAGCACCTTGGCCCGGTCCTGCCTGATTTTCTCCAGACACAGTGGGAGCATGGCGAGCGGTGGGAAGGCATATAACAATTGCCTCGGCCACTGGTGTGCCAAGACATCTATCACTAGCGGGTCCCTGCCTCCTGTTATGGAGAACCAAAGGGGACTGGGTCGATTCCTTGGAAGCAAAGAGATCTCTCTGCTCTCCCGAATCTCACCCAAATAAGTCTCACCACCTCGGGGTGAAGCCTCCACTCAGAGGCGCTGGGAATTCCCCTCAAGAGGAGGTCTGCCGCCCAGTTTGTCACCCCGGGCAGTGAGAGGAGATTCACGTGCACCCAGAGCAAAAACTTGCGGGCCACGGAATGGAGACTGGGAGACCTGAGGCCACCCTGGTGGTTTATATAGACCACCACTGTTATGTTGTCCATGTCTCCCTCGCTGCAAAAGTTTCTGCAAGGCTACGTAAACTACCTGCAGGTTCCACACCCCCTATGCCCCCCTGCCCTGGTGACACTGCCCAATGCTACACCGAGGCATAGATTGGCAAGCTGTTTCCACCGGGCTAAAATACCCTGCTGTTGAACCAGGACTGCAGAGGGCATGCGCAAGAGACCAAAAGGTTGGTTCTGAGAAGCTGCTGCCATCAAGCCCAGAAGTTTCTGGAATGTCACTACTGTCACTCTGTTTAGATGAAAGCTCTAAACAACAGGTGGCTATTCTCAGCACTCTGCCGTCCGACAGAGTGGACAGCATGGACCTGGAGTCCAAACACACTCCCAGATAGGAAGGCATAAGCTGGCTGAATCGAAGGTACTTCCTGTGCGCTGGTTTTATGGGGATGTGGAAATAGGCGTCTTTGAGGTCCACCATGGTGAACCAGTTGCCTGGTGTGATTGACTGCAACACCTGTTGCATCGTCAACATTTTGAACTGCCAGGTATCTACCTACTGCCAGCCCATTCAGTTTAGACAGAAGGAGCATGTTCTTATTGATCAGGCGCACCTCATCCAGTTGTTGTGGTGATGGCCTGTGGCTGTCAGAGAGGGACTGCAGCAAATGTGACCGATAGGCTAACAGAATGCTGTTAAAGATGCCCAGCCGTCTGAGACCTGACACTGCTTAATTGGGGCAGATAGTGTCCTTGGACAGGAGCGCTAAATTAGGCGCCTGTACCAACACAGCAATAGAAGCCACCACTGCAGGAACTGGGCCAGGCACAGCTTCTCTACATCGTGCACCCTATATAGGGTGTCCATAGACTGGGAAACAGCAGCAGCTGTAGCCAGGTGACCCCAGGATGACTGGATCTCAAAGAGAAAATCTGGGTGCACGGGGGGGGGGGGTCAAGGGAGAGGTGACAGGTAGTCATCGGCGATTGACTGCCTTGCCTCACCTTCTGCAGACCAGGGCGCCTGCAAGACTGTAGTGGTCATCTTGATCGATGGCATAAGCTCTGCTTATAGGGAGATTAATCGCAGGGGACGTGTTGTCTGACTCCACGTCCTCAGACGGGAACGCCGGCTCCTGTTCACCCACCTCCTTAGAGGCGACGATGGAGAGTGCATCATCCTGCTGCCAATCTGCACTCGTAGCCCCCTGGGACCCCAAAGGGACAGGCGGGGAAGGCGGTGCCGAACGTTCACGCAGCTACTCTGTGAGGACAGTTCCTTGGTGGGAAACTGCTGCCCAGAGCTTCTCCATTTGCTCCGGGTCTGCCGATCGCTTGGACTGGTGACTCCTCCTCTTCTTCTTCGGGGAGAAGGAGAGGCAGAAGATGAGGAAGACTGTGAAAATGGCTTCCTACGGAGCAGGTCGGTGACCTCGGTATCAGTATGGTATGGGTCCATTCGGTTTGCAGTTACCACGGGTAGCAATGTACAGGGTTACCCACCTAGGCAAGCTACTGGCAAAACCACTCAGTCAGTACCCACACGAGACTGAGGGAAACCTGCTTGTTAGTGAACTAACAGCCCTCGTAATGGTGATGCAGAGCGGTCATCAAAATGGCAGCAAGACGCTTGGGAGGGATTCCCGAAGCAGCCTCTTGGCCCAGCAGCTGCTCTCACTACACGTGTGCCACAGCACGCAATGCAGACAAGCCTGCGCGTAGTATCTGTTAAAACAGAAAAATATAATGAGAAAAGATTTCTCTCATACAATAATAAAATTACTTCAATTATACAAACCGTCTCGTTATATTGGCTGAAGCCAAAACTAGAATAAAATAACTCCAACGGGAGATATTGCAGCCTGGGGGGAGAGCACAAAGTCAGCCGACTTATGTTGCTTGATCCCTGGGAAGGGAGACTCAAGCCGCCGAGTTCACGCGGGGCACAAGGCCACAGCGGGATGTAATAAACTGAGTGCACAAATACGTGCAATTAATAAAACTAATTCAGAAATGATTTGTAATATCACATATAATTTGTGTAAAACACAATAAATATGAACATTTATAACAAAAAAGGTAACAAGTAATTATCTGAATAGGCTCAGTTGTTGAAAAGGAATATGACGCTGAGATCTGTGCGTGCAGTCCTTTATACCTTCAGGGACGGGCATGACTGCGTCACAGAGGCTCGGCTGAGGGTACATTGCCAGAAAAACAGTGCAGTGTATGCAGTTCATGCACCCTCCTGTAACAACGCTGGTGATTAAAATAAGTGGCATATTGTGTGAACAGAAAACCAACATTGTTGCAGGAGGGAGTGTGATCTGGATACACTGCGATCATTGTAAGAGAAATTATTTCTCCTGGTGAACACTCACAAATAAATGCAGAGAAACGTATTGACATTTGATTTATGACCCATGACGTGTGAATACACATTTCCAGAGTCAGCAATGTTTGAAAATATAACCCTGTAATACGTACAATGCGAGGCACAGTGAAGGGAACGTAGCGCGTTTTTTGTAAACACTGCAGGGGTTCTGCATTTTATAACTATAAAAAAAAAAACATGACATTCGTAAAAAGCTCTGCGTTACACCCTAAAATTACAGTACTTACACTTGTTATTTTTTCTATACTAAAACATATGTCTTTGTAATCACTAAGGCAATAAATGTACATTTCAAAGAGTAAATGTTTAACCCTATTGTGAACTCTACTGTTAAACTATCACATTCAAATACAAAAAAAAAAACACCTGCACTTGACTATTTTACTTTTGTATTTATTTAAAATTGTACATTCATTTTCACAAACAGTAAGGTACAGTGGTATGCAATATATTAAGATACAGTAAATGACACTTACTGAAGAAGAACTTGTGAAATTCATGATACAGTAAATATTCGGTTAAATATTTGGTAAAAAAAGAAGAAAAAAATTTGGTTTACCATTTATATTTCTACTTCTCATAACTGATGCCAATTTTGTCCATTTCCTTTTAACAATGTTCCCAGAGAACACAGAGTGGTGTTGGCTTGGACTTGATCTTGGAGAAGTGGGCATTATCCAAATTTACAAAAATGCATAACTTCCAACTATGAAGCTGATCAAAACTGAACAGGGAGATTTGAACCCTCAGCAACAAGGTCTTCACGGTTTTATTGTGCTATCGGTAGGTATATGAGCATAGCTTGGCTGGTGCCCTCTACCTAGCATTACCTGCAAAAGTAAATTAAACCAGGATTGAGCAAGTTATAGTTGAAAAACAAACAAACACGTTTTCCATTTCACATCTGGTACGGCTGCACTGTCTGGTCTGGCTCAAGTCCTGTGAGCTTGAGAATGATTCTGAATTCCACTAGTAAACCCTTTTTATTTGCATGCAACACATTTCTCTGTTTTTCATTTTATCAGCAACTTCAATTACAGCTACTGGCGTGATTTTACTGTTTCATCGCTTTAAAAAACAAATACAAATGCTGTCTTCATGAAAATTGCTTGGCTGTGCATAACTGACCAAATCAACCGGCTAAAATAAGATACACCAACACAAATATTTGAATGTACACACAGAATATCAGTTGTATATAAAAAAAATAGTATATTGTCAAAAGGCTTCAAAGCTTGAAAATCACCAGCAGTTTCATTGAAGTCTGGGCTTGAGTTCTCCTGGAATCAGAGGATCTACCCTTAGCAGATATCCTGGCTCTGCCATACTGTACTTACTCCACTGCGTTGAACAAAAAGCCTTACACACTTATTACACTAAACAATAGAAAAACCCTGAATCTGTGGGCTGATGGATGCTCCAGGTCTGCTTCTTCGTGTTTAATTCCACAAGTTTCCAGAATTCACACACTGAACATACACATGAAGATCCCAGTACACCCATTCCAAGATCGCCCCAATTGCATTCTATTGAAATGCCTGTGTGTGTGTGTTTTTTGCGACTTCTTAAGGCAAACTGATCTCAATAAAGAGGGATAAATCAGTTCCTCTTCAGGAAGTGACATCTGATTGACTGGAGAACCTTTCCTTTGCACTGTGATAATAAGGCCTAGGGTCAAGTTGGAAATATGGCCTTTCAGAGCGCTGCCAAGGACAGATGGATACCATTTTGTCTTTACTGTAATCTCTATTAAATATTGAATTGAGACTGTTAGATGACTGGTAATGGAGGAACTTGCATCTACAAGCCCTGCAGTGGGTTCTTACAGCTACAGCCATTTAAAGGATCTTCGGGTTTCTTTATTTCCAAGTTAAACTTGTCTGCATGTATTCCTCGAATCTCTCTCACAAAGCTCAATCTTGGATCAGCGTCGGCATCTGAACCAAGACATGCAAGCATAGCTCAAAGGAATTGAAAAATAAATAGGGTGTGGGTTTCCCATGCTCCATGAATACACTATCCCCCAACCCCAACCCCCGCACCACTGTATCAATGGAAAACACGCTCCAGGTATTGAGGCTGTGGGTTCTCCTTCACAAACTTCTGAATATACCAGCAGGTTAGGTGAGCCTTCAGGTCTTCTTCAACTACAAAATCCATGGCTGCCTAAACAAGAAGAGAACAAAACAGTACTTAGGCTTCATCCATAACTATTAAACACTCAATGGTGCGGAATTTAAAATACTAAAAGAAACGGAATTAAATATTAATCTTTTTCAACGTCTTCTAAATTAACCTAGGTTGGTGTTTTCATATTAGAATATTCTTTTAAAATTCAAATGAATAGAAAATTAATTTTAAGATAGAGAAAATCTAAGTAATTTCTCTCAATTCATTTTTATCACATTAACAGCAGTGAGCCATATAACTGTGGCAAGGGGCCAGTCCGCACTGTTTGGACTACAGGCGTGAAGTGTGTAATAACGAATCTGTTCAGCAAAGACACAAGACGCTCCATGACATCTTTCTATCAGGAGAACAGAATTCCTCTTATATTCCAGTACTCTACCTGATCGTGCCAAGACATCCTAAGATACTTATTCGATTCAAATGTTACATTAATATCTGACTCATAGAAGATTGTCATTTAAACCACAACAACAACAACGATTTGACAAAAGTAAATAAGAGCCAGCTGCTGGATTTCTTTGGGTGTGTAGGAATATGAAGAAATTCACCTGCATTTACACAACAACAAACATTGGACCCGGTTTGATGACAGGGCAAAGCCTTTAATGTTGATGAGAAAACTCAGACAGGAGCAATCTGCCTTTGCCTTGAAATGCAATTCTGATGACAAAACCCTTGTACCAAAATATGAGCATATGAGCAGTGCTTAACTTGTAAAGAAAGAGGTGCCGGGGCGCAGGCAATATCAATAATATCATTCTTAAGAAGCGCACATTCAAAATCAGTACACGTTTACTTGAAAGAGTATTGTATGTACCACATGTTCTACATCAGTGTTTCCCAAACGTTTTGATTGGCGACTGTGGCAAAGTGCCCCCCCTGTGTGTATTTTGTGTTGCGTGTTGTGTGTAAATGTTGGTGTATAGTCATCGGTACACGGGATATAAACGGGTCTGTGTTTCACGTGTGATTTAAAAATGTAGATTTGTATTTGGCACGAGGAGGGCACAAATCACTTCACGTGCTGGTTATAATATAATGTGTGGTCACGGGAATTGCACTTTAATTAATTCACGTGCAGTTGTACCGAGATTCCAATTGAATGATTGACTAGCAATCGAGTCTCGGTACAACTGCATAAAAGCTGCATGTTTTCACTCACTCGGGGTTTGGGTGTTCGTGAGTGGAGAACGGGTGTGAGAGAGAGAGAGAGAGGAGAAAGAAATATTTATAACAATTGCTATCGCGTGCTGGTAGTACCAGCACGATACTTGTTTTATTTATTTACTCACCGTGTTTGTGTGTCTGTCCGTCCACCGTTTGTTACGGTTTAGTCCGTTTTGTTTATATATTTATTTTGGCGAAAGTGCCGTGTCCTGTTTCTGTTTTTGTGTTTTATTTTGTTTATTAAATGCTGAGCACAACCAAGTGCTCAGCTTCACCAACCTCACTGTCTGTTGTGTGTTACTTCCTGTTTCTGGTCTGACGTCACCCACTGTCAGCCGTCTTTGTCACACGTGGTGTCAGAACCGGGATCTACAGCGCCTCCAGGACTCAGGCCAGAGCAGGAACCGCAATTTGTTGGTTAAAAAAAAAAAAAAAAAAAATGGGATGGGAGGAACAAATGCAGCCATGGCGTAATCGCCAGGAGGAGTTGAAGGAAGGAGGGGCTCCATGGTGTGCCTCCTGTATGGAGTATGGGCACCTCCGGGAAGGTTGCCCCTATGAAGACCCTCTCTTTTTGAAGGCCCTCGATCAGGGAAAGGTGGAGGATGCGGAGGAGTGGCTTTGCTTAAAGGCCACGAGACCAGTCCACCGCCAGGAGCTGCCTCTGCCTCTTCCGACTGCAGTTTCTGGTTTAAGAACAAAAAAAAATAATAATAAAGAAATGGAAGGCTGGAGCTGGAGAGATGGCTGCCAGGATCTGAAGGTCCTCCTCGGTGGTCTAGAGGACCAAGGCTGGTGCCTTGCCTGTGGGGAGTTCGGGCACCCGGTGGTGCGCTGCCCCTACCAAGAGGGGAGGAGGAACTGGCCCAGGAGAGGAAGGTGAGGAGGAGGCAGAGAAGGGGAAAGGGGAAGAGGAAGGCTGAGTGTCCACAGCCCAAGCGGGAGGAGCCCGAACGTCCTACACCTGAGTGGGAGGAGCCCAACGTCCCTACGCCTGAGTGGGAGGAGCCCGAACGTCCCACGCCTGAGTGGGAGGAGCCCGAACGTCCCTACGCCTGAGTGGGAGGAGCCCGAGCGTCCCTACGCCTGAGTGGGAGGAGCCCGAGCGTCCCTACGCCTGAATGGGAGGAGTCGGTGCGTCCACAGCCCAAGAGGGAGGAGTCGGTGCGTCCACGCCCAAGAAGGGGAAGGTAGAGCGCCCACAACCCCAGTCTCCACCAGCAGAGGGTGAATTCCTGCTGGGTCCACCTCCATTGCCATGGGAGGACTGCTTGCAGCTCCCACCTCCACCAGCAGAGGGTGAATTCCTGCTGGTCCCCTTCGCCACCTCCATCGGCAGGAGCAGAGCAGCAGGAGCTGTCTCTGCCTCCGCCACCTCCACCGCCAGGAGCAGAGCAGCAGGAGCTGCCTCTGCCTCCTCCACCAGCAGAGGGTGAATGCCTGCTGGGTCCCTGTCCACCAGCAGAGGGTGAACGCCTGCTGGTCTCCCCTTCCGAGGCAGAGCCGCACCAGTCCCCTGCAAGAGAGGGAGGGCCGCACCAGTCCCCTGAAACAAGGGTAGACTACACGCTGCTCCCACCTCGCGCCAGGAGACTACACGCTCCCACCTCCACTGGCAGGAGCAGAGCAGCAGGAGCTGCCTCTGCCTCCGCCACCTTCACCGGCAGGAGACTACATGCCTCCGCCACTTCCATCGGCAGGAGCAGAGCAGCAGGAGCTGCCTCTGCCTCCGCCCCCTCCACAGGCAGGAGCAGAGCAGCAGGAGCTGCCTCTGCCTCCGCCACTTCCATCGGCAGGAGCAGAGCAGCAGGAGCTGCCTCTGCCTCCGCCAACCCCACCAGCAGAGGATGAATGCCTGCTGGTAACACTTCCCCCACCAGCAGAGGATGAATGCCTGCTGGTATCACTTTCCCCACCAGCAGAGGAGGAATGCCTGCTGGTATCACTTTCCCCACCAGCAGAGGAGGAATGCCTGCTGGTAACACTTCCCCAACCAGCAGAGGATGAATGCCTGCTGGTAACACTTCCCCCACCAGCAGAGGATGAATGCCTGCTGGTATCACTTCCCCCACCGTCACGAGGAGAGGAGCAGGAGCTGCCTCTCCCGTCACCAGAAGGACCAGGACTAGATGCTGGCGGTCCTCAGCAGCAATTGCATAGGCTGCTGAGGGAAGCACGGGGAAGAACCGCCCGGCCGCAGAGGCCGAGAAGAGGGCCAACACCCGCACCCCAGCTTGTCCTGACTCCCTGCCTCGCTTCGCCCAAGGATGCCTGCCTCGCCGCCCAAGGATGCCTGCCTCGCCGCCCAAGGAGGCCTGCCTCGCCGCCCAAGGAGGCCTGCCTCGCCGCCAAGGATGCCTGCCTCGCCGCCCAAGGATGCTTGCCTTGCATCGGCTGGGGTTGCCAGCCGCTCCGCATCGCCTGGGGTTGCCAGTCGCTACGCGTCGCTGGGGTTGCCAGCCGCTCCGCGATCGCCTGGGGTTGCCAGCCGCCCGCATCGCCTGGGGTTGCCAGCCGCCCGCATCGCCTGGGGTTGCCAGCCGCTCCGCATCGCCTGGGGTTGCCAGCCGCTCCGCATCGCCTGGGGCTGCCTGTCGCTCCGCGACGCCTGGGGCTGCCTTTTGCTCCACACAGGGTGCAGGGGCGAGGGAGAAGTGGAGCTCCGCTGCCGCCTCTATGGCCAGGGGCTCCCCTCCCGAAGTTCGCCTCCCGAGGGTCCGCTGCTGCTGCCGCCGCCTCCCGAGGGTCCGCTGCTGCTGCCGCCGCCTCCCGGGGTCCGCTGCTGCTGCCGCCGCCTCCTGAGGGTCCGCTGCTGCTGCCGCCACCTGGGGTCGCCAGGGATCCTGCTTCGCCTGGGTCGCCGGGCCTCTGCTTTGCCTCGGTCGCTACACTGTGGCGGAGCTCCATGAAGGGGAGCTGCCGGCCATGAAGAAAGGGGGAGGTCAGGAGACCAGCTCCCCGCAGCAGTTTCGCTGCCGGAAATTGGGTGGCCGGAGCCCCACGGAGGGGAACTGCCGCCATAAAGAAGGGGGAGGTCAGGAGACCAGCTTCCCCGCAGCAGTTTCGCTGCGGAGATTGGGTGGCCGGAGCCCCACGGAGGGGAACTGCCGGCCATGAAGAAGGGGGGAGGTCAGGAGACCAGCTCCCCTAGCTGCACTTTCGCTGCAGGAGATAGTGTGGCTGAAGCCCGGAAGAGGGAGCTGCCAGCCATGAAGAAGGGGGAGATCAGGAGACCAGCTTCCCCCGCAGCAATTTCGCTGCAGGAAATACTGTGGCTGGAGCCCCATGAAGGGCAGCTGCCAGCCATGAAGAAGGGGGGGCAGGTCTGGAGACCACCCCCAAAACTTTTCTGGCCAGAGGAGCCGGCCTGTGTGTGGTCCACTGGGACTCTACAGTTGTTTGGGTGGGAGGAGGACATCCCACCGTGGCCGCCACCTTTGGCCCGTTGCTGCCCCTGTTCCTGCGCCGGGACTGCTAGCCGGGACTTTGGGACTGAGGGGGGAGGTGGCCATTGAGGCCATGTGTGCTTTGCACAAGGGGGGGTATATGTGGCAAAGTGCCCCCCCTGTGTGTATTTTGTGTTGCGTGTTGTGTGTAAATGTTGGTGTATAGTCATCGGTACACGGGATATAAACGGGTCTGTGTTTCACGTGTGATTTAAAAATGTAGATTTGTATTTGGCACGAGGAGGGCACAAATCACTTCACGTGCTGGTTATAATATAATGTGTGGTCACGGGAATTGCACTTTAATTAATTCACGTGCAGTTGTACCGAGATTCCAATTGAATGATTGACTAGCAATCGAGTCTCGTACAACTGCATAAAAGCTGCATGTTTTCACTCACTCGGGTTTGGGTGTTCGTGAGTGGAGAACGGGTGAGAGAGAGAGAGAGAGAGAGAGAGAGAGGAGAAAGAAATATTTATAACAATTGCTATCGCGTGCTGGTAGTACCAGCACGATACTTGTTTTATTTATTTACTCACCGTGTTTGTGTGTCTGTCCGTCCACCGTTTGTTACGGTTTAGTCCGTTTTGTTTATATATTTATTTTGGCGAAAGTGCCGTGTCCTGTTTCTGTTTTTGTGTTTTATTTTGTTTATTAAATGCTGAGCACAACCAAGTGCTCAGCTTCACCAACCTCACTGTCTGTTGTGTGTTACTTCCTGTTTCTGGTCTGACGTCACCCACTGTCAGCCGTCTTTGTCACAGCGACCCAAATGAACACAGGAATAATGAACCCACGACCCCAAATTATTCACTATTCGGTATTTTAACAGAAATACTTATTAACCAATCAATAAGCGATGTTTAATTTATTTGTAAATGCACTTTACTATATAAGCATTCAGGCTTTGATAGTTTTACAGGATGCTAAAATGTTTGCATATTTTAACGACGAGGCAGACAAACCTGGGGGGGGCACTTCTACGGACATTTTACGAAGGGTCCCCTTCATGTAGACAACGGGACTGCAGCTGATCATAAACATGAATTTGCATGACAGATCATTAATGGACTATATGGGTGCATTGAGATAATGGATGGCGGGACAGGAATGCATGCCTGTGATTTGGGGAGCGCGCACGACAGAGCGAAATGTAAGTCTGGAAGAGGGAGGGGCTGGGTGAAGAGTTTTGGAGCTGTGGGAGAACCTGATTTTTTTTTTTTTAAATTACACAGAGTCAGACACACAGAGTGTTAGCTTTGTGTGTGTGTTACCTGACTGTTTATTAAACCCTTTTATTTATCCTGTGTTCGTTATTGCGTATTGCATTTCAGTGGCGGCTCGTGAATTTGACAGGTGAGGCACAAATCACAAAATAGTTATTACCACCTCCACTCAATGGCAAACGTACTAAAAGTAAATGTACTTTGTTCAGCTGATTTGCCTCTGCTGAGACCATTTTAATGCATTCAAATAATAGACTACAGTCGCTATGTAAAATATAGCCCCATCAATTAAAAAACATTAGCACTGTGAAGAACACACAATTTACAGAATTGCGGATATACATTTTTATAATCAATTGGCAAATCAGAAACTTAAAACCACAGAGTATTTATTGGTGTCATTATGTGACACCAGCGTAGCACATTCGCTATAATGACACAAATACAGTATCACAAAATCATTAATTCAAAACCAGGCAGCTTGTCATGTCGTGGCAAGAAATTGACAGTTTTACTCCAAAAGAGATGTTACATGGTCTTATTGAGTTGAAAGAAGGCAACATGGCCAACAATATTTTCTTCACAGCGCTGCCTTCCATGTTATGAACTATCCGCGTTCGTTTCCCGTCTTTCTTCAAAATCTCCTGTGCTAGTGTTATTCTGCCATCCTTACAACTGAACATCTGTCTTCTTGGGATCTTACTGTAAAACGTATTTTCCACAGGGCGCATATAATATCAGATTCAACTAAAGCCATTTCTGAACAAATTAAAATCGCACAAATTCTTACTACTCCAAATCCAGTAGGTGCCTCATCAAGCTGTGGTTACCATAGCAAATCCTTTAGAAAGGGACTCCCCAGCGTGGCGAGTTACCATGGTAACAAGCAGCTTTGTGAGGCACTCAAGGTTTGTGCGTCCCACGGCAGCTCTACATTGTTTCAGCTTTCTGGCATTGTGCTTTCGCTGCTGGTAAAAGCGAGATGAGACTTTTAAATAATGTCACTAGCGCTACTGTGGACTTAAATTTATTTAATATGCGTAAATGTGTTTATATTTCTCAATTAAATAATACAAATATGCAAAACGTTTTTTTAGCCTTTGGAAATCATTGGTGAGGCCATGCCCCACTTGCTGTTCAATTGTGTTGCCACATAATGAAAACCAGTTTTAATTTTCAATTCAACAAGCATTGCAAACATACCAACAAGAGTCAGTTGTGCAGTTTTTTGTTTGTTTTTGCAGTATGCATTGTAACCAGGTAGGATACATTCATCCCCTTCTCTGAGACAGTGACTGATTTTTTAAGAACGTCTTGCTGTTTAGCTAATTGATCTTCTGGAAAAACTCGTTTCGTTTCCCAACGCAATCTGGATGGTGATTCTCAAGATGCCGACGCCTTGGCTTTTGTGAGCCAGTACTTCACAACAAATGACACACGAGGCTGCGGATCACACTCATCACCAATGCAAGAAAAACTGAGTCAATATAAAATGGTAATTGCAAGTTTGTTTGTTTGTTTGTTTGTTTCTTTGAGCTGCAACAGGATTAGACATTTTTTCGTTTTGCATCTATTTTAACAACGGTTTTCAAAATCCCAAGTAACCGCACATAAAATGTCACCTTATACTTTATTTTTTTGGTTCATATTTAAAGCAGATGAATTGTTTACATAATTACTGCTAATGATGTGTATGCAAATTATATTTATTTTGAATATAAGCCAAAGAAGTTGTATAGTGAAAATACATCTTAACAGTGTGCACTGAACGTCATATTTTGTAGATTGTTTGGCGACCCATATTTTGGTCGCGACCCCTACTTTGGGAAACTCTGTTCTACATCATATACAAAGTAGTAGTATGTGCAGCAAAATAAATTAAAGGCAATCACAGGACACACACATACACACACACACAAAACAATACAATACAGCGTAGCCGTCCTTTGCATTGGGTGTATAACCGAGATCTGCTTTTCCTGATGAGATGTATACCATGTTTCAAACCTCAGGCTTCTGAGTGGGAGCACCACTAAAGTGGCATTTCTTTGGGATCCACTTTTACTGGCAAAGCTGTTGTTCAGAGGGCAGGATATACAGTTATGCAAGACTTCAGTACCTCTATATATTATATATAGAATAATAGATGGGCTTCAGTGAGTTACAGGAAAATAATTTCATCTAGAGTTTCTGTGACGTCATAAATTACGAGACTGAAGGTCGAGTCGTTTATAAACTGCCACAGAAACCTGAGATGGAATTGTTATTTTTTATAATACATGGATACTCTTGTGATGCCAATATTAAAGAAGGTGGTTCAGCAGTACAGTTGGGTTTTTTTAAACGTAGTGTTTCAGTGCTGTACAGACGTTCTATGTCGTTATCTGTTTCTCCAGTTTCTGAGATACGTATTCTCATTTTGTTGATCATTAATGAACATTTCTGTATTGTGGGTGTTGTCGAGTGACATATAAAGTCTGAAAAACAGAGCTCCCTTTGTCTGTCTTCATACTCACGTCTTAACCCCTCTATTTACATGTTCAAGTAAAATAAGTCTAACCTTTAACACATAGTAAGTATCACCCTCTGAAATCATCTACATGCAAAGTGATGCTTAACAGTGGGGCTACATTTAAATGTTCTGCTATTGAGCTTATTATTACCTGTTAAGCAGTCTCTTGGAACATCTGTATAATATGAGACTGACATATTATGAAAAAGCACAGTATATCGCCATGATCCAATAGTGCATGTAAAAATGTTCCATATGTGCAGCACTCAGTATAACCCAACTTGTGAGCTAAAGAATGTCCTTACCAAGTTTCATCTCACTTGCATAAGCAGTTAGTAAAGCTCTAAAAGGGTGACATACTGTATGCACAGAAGAATACATTCAATGACAAATGTTTCAGCTATAGTTTAGGATAATGCATGACAGGCTAATGTTCCTTTCAGTGTGCTAATGCATGTGTTTGTTTCTCTTCATGTTTGTAGATTTAAGAACTGTGTAGCTATTGGAAGTTCCAAACAGATGAGATTCATGGAATTACTTAGTGAGTTACAACCCTACAAACATTTTACTAGTAATGATTTTTTTCTCTGTTGATTTTAAAATAATGAATTGCCTATTAGGCAAATAAAACATGACTCATCGCCAAACATTTAGCAGCTTGCCTGAGTGGAGATTACTGCACAGAGCTACACTGGTTGGTCCAGGCTTGCTTGTTAGCTGTGATGAGGCTCTGCTCCCATGCTGGGGTACAGCAGAGAATCTTCCGGGAGGCCCCCTGGGTCATTCGCCCTACTTCTCCATAGTGGCTGCAGGATTGTTCACATTGACAGGTTCTTCTGAATTACAAAACAAGCAGCAATGTGGCTGGAAAGCTTGTACTGGATACACTGAAGCTTCTCTGGTTCATGCCCCGTTTCTGCAATTCAATTTCTGCTTTTGAATTGCTTTCAGCGTACAGCTTCTCTCTCCGGGCTGAGAAATTAAATTGTAGCTAAAATAAGAATTAAAAAAATCTTACCAATTTTGCACTTACATTCGGGGTAGTCCAAAATTATCATCACATACAGCAATTGTACACAGCAGGCTCTTTTTCAAGATCCCTTTTTCAAGCTTTCTTTAACCAAGTATAGTACCTGTGGCAGAGTAGGGGAGAGGAAAGAGGAAAGTAGTCCTTGAGGTTCAGGACTACATCCCCCAGAATGCCACAAGGTTGAAATTAGCCAGAAGTGGGATCACCTGGTTAGAATTGAATGAGGGACACCTGCAGGCAGGTGTCGAAAAGCAGGTCAATGTCTCTGTAAGCTGTCTGTGTTAAGGCTAAGGCCTGGGGAAAAAACTGTGGGGAACCTTAAGTGAAGGTACAGTTTATAATACTTGTAAAAGTATATGTGTTTTGTGACCAGTAAATGACGTAGTTGTCCTGTAGTAGTTAAAAACTGAGCAAAGTTTAGTTTAGCACTCCTGGAAGGAGACTTGTATAATGACTGGATGTGCTTAGCGTAGAAAATGTATGGAACTGTTCTGTTAGCTACAATTACTTGAAGTGAGACTTACTCATTCTAGGATTTGCTGTCAGTAAAAGTCTCCTAAAAGTAAAGAAATGTCAATGCATATTAAGAGTATTCCCAAATCTCTCTCATTTTTTTCATATGTCACACAATGTTTAAACATCTTTTGCAACTAACCCTCTGCATTGGAGTTCAACATCTTGTTCATGGACCATTGCAAAGCCAAAATAAACATGGATGTCAGTAATGCTTGTCCTCTTACTGCTCTAAGTAATAAACATGGACGTCGGTAATGCTTGTCTTCTTACTGCTCTAAGTAATAAACATGGACGTCGGTAATGCTTGTCTTCTTACTGCTCCAAGTAATAAACATGGACGACGGTAATGCTTGTCTTCTTACTGCTCCAAGTAATAAACATGGACGTCATAATACTTGTCCTCTTACTGCTCTAAGTAATAAACATGGACATCAGTAATGCCTGTCCACTTCATGCTCTAAGTAAAAGGGCATTTTTTGTCTTGTATAAAAAGGAGAGAAATCCCCACATATGCGTTGGTCAAACTTCTGTTTGTTCACATTATAATCCTTGCCTTGCCTCAAGGTCATTGTCTTCTCCTTAATGGTTACATCCTGATATTTGGCAACACACTTTTCATACTTCAAGAGCGCTAATGAATGGGTTTTCCCTCCTGTCTGCTCTCATCAGATCTCAGAGGTAGGGCCTGATCAGCACTTAGGTGACTTGGGGATGCATTCAGTTAACCCTGCAAATCCCACGTATGTGGCTACATTTCCATCAGTTACTTTCATGTTACGTCATGTTAGAGATCTTTTCATTGCGACGTACTGCAACACAGATATATTCTATTGCTAAGCATACTGCGTATCACTTAAAACAAACATGGGAAGTAAACTTTGATCTACATTTTGATATAGATGACATTAACTGAGGGAATTTCAAAAAGACTTTACAAAATCCTAGGTGTGAAGAATACACTTCTCTCCTCCCAGCTCACCTGCGTGAAGGGACAAGCTCTATACCGCCTTCTCAAAAGTAATAGATTACATTACAGTACCTTCATATCTCTTATTGATATCCTAATTATAGAAAATGTAAACATTCAGGGTGTAAGGTTTTATATACATTTTAAATATGTCTATGTGCCCTTTTAAATCTTGAATGGTAAACATTGATATTCTGTTGTGTTTAAAATGCCTTGGGTTTCTAATCTCTACCTGTCTGTGAACCATGATCTGCTTTGCAGCTTGTGTGAAGGAGGAGGTAGAGGATGTGTTTGAATTATAGGACAGTTAGATCTTAAGTAAAGTAAGGCATAGAGTACGGAGATGGGCAATGCATTCTTGGTTAACTGAAAGGAGACAGGAGGAAGATGAGAAAAAAGGGGGGAGGGGGGGTTATGGTTTTGGGTTTAATTAAACAGATGTGTTTCTTGTCACGCATGCGGAATGAGCTGAGCTTTACAAACTGTGTGTAACTGTGACACTGTGCGCAGAGAAAACAGAACATCCAATACCATGAGGGCTCAGAACACCATCAAGCAAGCTCAAACTGCTGCAGGCGAAAATACGATCTACAGCAGCACAGAGAAACATCTACTCTGAAGCCATGGCTGCTGAAGCCACTGAATGATGATCTCCGTTGCTGTATCCAATATTAATCTGTTCTCTGCTGCTTCCACAATAAAGACTTTGTTAGTTTTGATAATCTTTGTCCAGACTATTTTATTGTTAAGAAAACAAACCTTACAGTGGCATGAACAAGATAACTCAATGAAAACCATGATAGACAGTATTTATGTCATGGACAGTAAGCAGTGGAAGGACAACAACCTCGCCAACAGGCTTGTTTGCTATCGATGCATCTGCCCATGAAATGAAATACGGTAAGTCGTGTTTTTTCATGACATATCCTCTGTGTGTTTCCCTGTCTCGCTGCCTGCATTTCACCTGGGATATTCTTGTATGCAGTTGCTACTCATCTCAATGGACCTCTACCAGTAAACACATTCAATTAGATTTGTTTAATTGGTAAACGGGGACAGCAGAAGCACATCTCCGCTGTGTGCCTCTCTTGATCACTATTTTTTTCGACTCCTCTCTCCCATACCTTTGCCAGATGCTTTGCGATCCCTCGACCTCTATAGGCATCAGGGACCTCGGTGTGCTGGAGATCCACGGTCTTCTTCCCGATGTATTCGTACAACAACACTGCACGATCATGGGAGCCTAAAAGAGAAGACGCAATACTGTTACTGTAGCTCCCCTATAAACAAGTGGAACAGAGCGAGGCTAGGCAACGCTGGTCCTGAAGTGCTGTTCCATTGCAGGCTTCATTATCCAAGGCCTTAGTACCTACAGCACTGCAGAGGTTACACTACTTCATTTTATTTATTTGGAACAAACATTATTCATTATTATTACTTAGTCATTTTAGCAGACACTTTATCCAAAGCGACATTTCCTAAACAACTGTTCATTTTAAGCTACTTTCTTTACACAACAGTTTTCGCACGTTTGGTCACCAACACAACTGTTGCAAGGAACTGGGGTTCATGTATTCTGCTGTTGTTAATATACCTGATTAAGACATGTTAGTGTCGTTACAACTATCTCCATTTTTTTATATCAATAAAGAAATTTTGATGAAGAATATAAAACAAGCAAGTATTTAAGCCTCTTTGAAGCAAAATGATGATTTTTGTTTGGTAAGCCATTGAAATATAGCTTGGCTGAAAGAAATTTGAACGTGTGCATTGCTGTAGAGAATCTACTTTCATTGTGTGTGTAGATAGATTGATAGATGACCAACGTCATCTCGCATTCGTAAATATTGACACTTGCTCTTAAAGGGAGATGCAGAATTTTTGTCCCTAACCCCTGAAAAAGTCAAAATGTGTGTTTTTTTTGTTGCATTTCTAACCATTTTAAGCACAGTCTGGAGCTCTACGTTATAATTTCTCCGTGTTTCAGTGGTACAAACAGATTGATACACGATGGTGTGATTGACAGTGTTTTGAGGAATCATATCGTCATAAAGAACTGTTAGCGCTCACCAGTGGCAAGCCTGTCACATACCAGTAAAGGTACACGTGCCACAGGTTGAAAACCACTGGTCTAGCTGGTCAGGTCGAGTGGCTCCGCTACAACAGGTCACGTGGAAAACTGAGACGTTCGATTTTAGCAAAAAGGGATTCGAAGGGGAATCGAATCCTGAAAATAGATTCGGGTAATATCACAAGAACTGGGTAACCTGGATACCCGAGTGCCCTGTGTCATCGTTAATGTATTTATATATATACAGTACTGTGCAAAAGTTTTAGGCAGGTGTGAAAAAATGCTGTAAAGTAAAAATGCTTTAAAAAATAGACATGTTAATAGATTATATTTATCAATTAACTAAATGCAAAGTGAGTGAACAGAAGAAAAATCTACATCAAATCCATATTTGGTGTGACCACCCTTTGCCTTCAAAACAGCATCAATTCTTCTAGGTACACTTGCACAAAGTCAGGGATTTTGTAGGCATATAGTCAGGTGTATGATTAAACAAGTATACCAAACAGGTGCTAATGATCATCAATTCAATATGTAGGTTGAAACACAATCATTAACTGAAACAGAAACAGCTGTGTAGGAGGAATAAAACTGGGTGAGGAACAGCCAAACTCAGCTAACAAGGTGAGGTTGCTGAAGACAGTTTACAGTCAAAAGTCATACACCATGGCTAGACTGAGCACAGCAACAAGACACAAGGTAGTTATACTGCATCAGCAAGGTCTCTCCCAGGCAGAAATTTCAAGGCAGACAGGGGTTTCCAGATGTGCTGTCCAAGCTCTTTTGAAGAAGCATAAAGAAACGGGCCATGTTGAGGACCGTAGACGCAGTGATCGGCCAAGGAAACTTACTGCAGCAGATGAAAGACACATCATGCTTACTTCCCTTCGCAATCGGAAGATGTCCAGCAGTGCCATCAGCTCAGAATTGGCAGAAAACAGTGGGACCCTGGTACACCCATCTACTGTCCGGAGAAGTCTGGTCAGAAGTGGCCTTCATGGAAGACTTAGGCCAAAAGCCATACCTCTGACGTGGAAACAAGGCCAAGCGACTCAACTATGCGAAAACACAGGAACTGGGGTGCAGAAAAATGGCAGCAGGTGCTCTGGACTGATGAGTCAAAATTTGAAATATTTGGCTGTAGCAGAAGGCAGTTTGTTCACGAAGGGCTGGACAGCGGTACACAAATGAGTGTCTGCAGGCAACAGTGAAGCATGGTGGAGGTTCCTTGCAAGTTTGGGGCTGCATTTCTGCAAATGGAGTTGGGGATTTGGTCAGAATTAATGGTCTCCTCAATGCTGAGAAGTACAGGCAGATACTTATCCATCATGCAATACCATCAGGGAGGCATCTGATTGGCCCCAAATTTATTCTGCAGCATGACAAGCGACCCCAAACATACAGCGAAAGTCATTAAGAACTATCTTCAGTGTAAAGAAGAACAAGGAGTCCTGGAAGTGATGGTATGGCCCCCACAGAGCCCTGATCTCAACATCATCGAGTCTGTCTGGGATTACATGAAGAGAGAGAAGCAACTGAGGCTGCCTAAATCCACAGAAGAACTGTGGTTAGTTCTCCAAGATGTTTGGGCCAACCTACCTGCCGAGTTCCTTCAAAAACTGTGTGCAAGTGTACCTAGAAGAATTGATGCTGTTTTGAAGGCAAAGGGTGGTCACACCAAATATTGACTTGATGTAGATTTTTCTTCTGTTCACTCACTTTGCATTTTGTTAATTGATAAATATAAACTATTAACATGTCTATTTTTGAAAGCATTCTTACTTTACAGCATTTTTTCACACCTGCCTAAAACTTTTGCACAGTACTGTATATTTTTATTTTGTTTTCTTACTTAAGGATGGAAATGGTGGTGATATATATTATTGTCTGTTATCAACACTGGTAGCAGTAATGTTGTTGTTATCACTACTACTTGTCATTGTTGCTGTTGTATTGTTGTCACCTTTTTACATTTAAGTTTACTTATATTATTGATGCTTTTGGAGCTATAAGAATAGTGGTATATACACTGAACTAGTCCCTGTCTAATGCACTACATGTTTTATCTAAAGCTGTTGTGGGTTTGTCAGCATTTTGTTTGGGGAAATGCTAGGGTAGGATGGATGGGTGGGGGCTCTGTCTCTTGCCTCTTTCTATCTGTCTCTTTTCTCTATCTTATGTTTGAGTCACACAAAACTGTTCCCTTTATACCATCGCGGTTGCAATCACCCCCCCAATGTGCTTATGTTTATGCCCCTAAATGGGATGACAGTCAGTTTATTAATAATTTCCTTTCCTCCTTACCCAATTTACATTCCCATCATTTTATTTTGGGTGGGGACGTTCCCAGCCACTCATTCCTAGATATATTTAAGGTTGCTGACCCGTGGTGCTTTCATTTTCCCACCTCAAGACAGTACTTTTTTTTTTTCCCCCACTGCATCATACTTTTTCTCGTATTGATTATTTCTTTCTTGATAGTAAACTACTTCCATCAGTTAGAAACTGTACTTTTGATAGTATAGTAATATCGGATCATGCTCCCCTAGTACTTGAACTTGCTTTTCCCAACCAAGACATGCCTCGTCCCTGGCGTTTTAACAATGCTTTGCTTTCTAGTCAGGACTTTGTTGAGTTCATGAAATCCAATGTGTCCCATTCCATGCTATGGGAAGCGTTAAAAGCTTATATCTGGGGTCAGATTATCTCTTACACCTCTCAAATTACTAAACAACGCATAAAACGCCCCTCTGACCTCACTGTACTTATTTTACAGCTGGACCACAATTATGCAAACTCTCCTACACTAGATTTATACAAACAAAGGATAACTCAAACAAAGGATAACTGAATTTGACCACTTGCCACATCTCAAGCAGAACAGCTACTAATGAAATCTCAGCATAGGACCTACGAACATGGAGTCAAGGCTGGTACAGCTCTAGCTCATCAGCTTCGGCATTCAGCTGCATCTCAATTGATTACACAGATTCACAGTCATCCAGGTTCCACAACGATTGACCAACAGGAGATTAACAATGAGTTAAAAAATGTCTGCTCTTCTCGGAAATCCCTTGAGGAACTCACACAGGTAATTAGGTCGATGCAAAGTTCTAAAGCTCCGGGACCCGATGGGTTTACTACAGAATACTATAAAAAATTCTGCTCACAACTTTTCCCTTTACTAAAATCTGTATTTCATAACTCTTAACTCTTTGTCTCTCCCTCCAACTTTCTATCAAGCATCTATATCCCTGATTTTGAAGAAAAAAAAAACAAAAACTTGAGTGTCACTCTTATCGTCTTGTCTTCCTTTTAAATGTGGACGCAAAAGTCTTAGCCAAAGCCCTGGCATCTCGACTTGAATGCGTCTTGCCATCAATTATATCCCCAGATCAGACTGGCTTTATCAAGGGTAGGCATTCATTTTTTAACCTTTGACGCCTTTAACATAATTTATATCTCAGACTCCTCATCACTCCTTCCTGAAGTACTGATTTCGCCTGATGCAGAAAAGGCTTTTGACCGCGTGGAGTGGGACTATCTTTCATTGGACAAATTTGGCTTTGGCCCCAATTTCATATCTTGGGGGAAATTACTGTATTCTTCCCCTCTAGCGTCTGTTTGCACTAATAATAGATGATCTAACTACTTCCCGCTCCATTGCGGCACGAGACGGCTGTCTCCTCCCCCCTCTGCTGTTTGCTATAGCAATCAAACCTCTACCGATTTCTACAAGAATGGATTGGGACATCCACGGTATTGTTCGTGGAGGAAAGGAACAAAAGGTCTCCCTTTATCCAGCTGACTTACTTCTGTATATTACCGATCCGACTATCTCCCTCCCACGTGTTATGTCAATTTTGGAACAATTTGGCAAGATTTCTGGATATAAGCTTAATTTTCATAAAAGTGAACGGTTTCCTACCAATACATCTGTTCTACAGTATTCTTTTAACCTTTTAAGGACCGGGATCGTGTTAACACGATCATACTGAAGTGGGTTTCTAGGACCGCGATCGTGTAAACACGATTAAATTAGCACTTCGTTTTTTAGACTTACAGGGCCACCATACTTTGCAGTACAGGCTTGAAACACACATCAATGGATAGAGGAGGGACTGATGTTCACTTCCTATGTGACATAATTATATTAGAACATTTATTCTGTTTCATGTGTTTTAATATATATGTTTTTACAACATTTATAAATATCAAGAAATGAGTGGATATACCGTATTTTCTCGAGTATAAGTTCTTTAACCCCTAAACACAGGGGTCGACTAATACACTCGTAAAAAAAAAACAACAAAAAAAAACCTTGTCAGCAAACCTTTAATGTTTGCAAAAGTCATGGCCGGTATGTGGTTACTATAATCCCCGTCTGTACCTAGCAGGGTTTAGGACCCAGGGGAGCCCTGTGTGGGCATGCATTCAGTGCACGAGGCAAGTTCACAAACAGTACTTGGCAACGCATCTACAGGTCTGCTGGGAGGAACTCCCTAGCTTTGAGGCTTGCTCACTGCCACTTGTTTGTTATTTTTCTTTATTAATAGCTTGTATTAGCACTTCAAAAGAAAGGAGGTTCGGTTAAGATCAGGTTAACTTAGTTCAGAGAGAACAGACTCGTTCTGTTTTACTGAACATGCTTTCATGATTCACTACACTTCTGCTGTGTACTTGCATTGCTGTGCCTTTCCCTTGTGGATTACAAACTAATGAAGATTCAATTTGGACACTAAAACTCAGAAGATCTCATTGCTACACTTCTCTCAAATGGGCTAGATAAACAGTGGACGATTTTAAACAAACGGAACATTGCAACCTTATGGTCAATTAATTCACGGGGGATGAAGTTTAAATGTACGCTCTCCAGTTAATATTATTCATTCTTAATGAATTGTTTGTTGTGGTTGTTGCACTGAATTGCGCACGCTTGCCTGTGCAAGTGCTGCATTTGTTTGTTTTTTTCAAGCTTGATTTCATGTCCTTATTGGAGTGCAAATAGTTTTTCTTGTGTTAAGCAAATAGTGCAAGTTATGTGTTTTTTTCGCTGTCAATCAATCCTTCTGTACTTCAATATCTTAGATATTCTTACAATGAACACTCTCCCCAAATTTCTATATCTATTTCAGTGTATCTTAATACTCATCCAGGATCCATAAAGATTTTCTACAAAGATCCAAGCTAGCAGGAGGTATGGCACTGTGTAACTTTCAGTTTTATTACTGGTCTTGTAATATTCAAACCCTTTCTTTCTGGTTGCCCTCCCATTTGCAGGAGGATCCTCCTGCCTGGTTGCACATGGAAGCGGCTTCCTGCCAGCCCACTTCACTGCCTGCTCTACTATGCTCCCCCCTTCCCTTTTCAAAAACTCGCTTTAGCTCTAACCCAGTGGTTATACAGTCACTGTCTATTTGGGCACAGATTTGACGACATTTTGGTTGGCAATCTAGTTCAATCTTGGCCCCTACTGATGCAAATCATGTTTCCACCTTCATTAACAGATAACTCCTTTTGAATCTGGCATAGAAATGGCATTAAAACTTTAAAAGATCTATATCTTAATGATATCTTTGCCTCTTTCAAACAGTTGAGTTCTAAATTTAATTTAACACAATCACATTTTTTTCTACCTTCAAATACGTGACTTTGTGCGCAAAAAAACAAGCTCTTTCCCTGCTTTACCTTGCCAACTCCCAATTGACAGTATTTGCTGAAAATCCCTCCCATAAGGGTACGGTTTCCAGAATTCCTAGCAATATGTCTGCCCAACAGTGCACCTCACTTAGCACGGAAAGCTGCATGGGACAATGATTTTGGATTAGTTTTATTCGATGTTGAATGGGAGACTGCACTTTCTCGAGCGCGTTCCTCCTCGGTCTGTGCTAGACATGGACGTATACAATTTAAAGTGTTACATTGCCTTCACCTGTCCAAAACGAAAATTTCAAAAATGTATCCCATGATAGATCCGTCATGTGACAGGTGTAGTCAAGCCCCAGCTTCTCTAATTCATATGTTTTGGTCTTGTCCCAAGTGGATTAACTTTAGACCTCTGTTTTCAGACACTCACACATGTCCTAGAAAGACCCTTTGATCCCAATCCTTTAACTGCTATCCTTGGCATCCAACCCAATAACATATCTTTCCCAAATTACAGTCGGATTCTATTGCCTTTGCTACGCTACTGGCTAGGAGATTGATTTTATTAAATTGGAGGTAGGCTACCTCATCCACCCATACACACTGGATGAGAGATGTTATGCAGCACTTGCAATTAAAATAAAATAAAATAAATAAAATGTATTTTACGTGGCTCCACTGACAAATTGTTTACTGTGTGGCACCCCTGTATTTCTTAATTTAATAGTCTTTTATAGTCTGAATTCCAAGTGACTCAACTGTGACTCTAACTATCCTCTGTCTTGTCTTCTCTCTTTTTAATCTTTCTGTTTATTACATTGATTGTGAACTGTACACGTGAACAGTGATTATAAATGTCTAAATGTGTAAAATCCAATAAACAGAACTGAAAAAAAAGGAAATACAAATCTGCTAAAACATCTTCACATGTGCAACCTATCTATCTAATGGAAATGCAAAATGGTTACTGGTTAAAGGAATTATTTTGCTTTAACAGCTCATTGGTTTAGTACTGACGTTTTATTTCTAATGTACAGTGCCCTCTCCACTAACAAGAGAGACCTCAATAGAAGTGTCTTCATTCCCCGCTTCAGAGAAATTGCCAGATGATGTAAACAAGTGGTTCAGGTAAGTCAGCAAGGTATATCAATGCACAAAAAAACTAAACAATGTCAAGAAAATACATCCCCTGCCATGACTGTGAATTCATAATTAGAGCCATCAGTATGACACTGATGTCTGACATACATCCCATAATCTGATACTCATTACAACTTAAATATGGCAATACCAAGTATCACCACAACCCAACAAGCGGTTTTCACATACCGTATATGGAAAAATGTAAAGTATGACATACATACGTATGACCAACGGCCTCTACTCTCCCTTTGATTATACATCATGACTTACGAATGTTAGGTAGGAAGCCTCCTCGAGGCTGTGGGAAAGCTTATTAGCGTTGCGCTGTGCACTGAAGCATAAAGGAAACACACTTTAACTTCACTTTAACCTTGAGTAGTCTTTTTTTCAAACAAGGACTAAGCAGACATGACAGTCAGTATTTACAGCTGTTGTATTAGACATGACAGACTGCTCAGGATCTTTCAGCCAATCAGGGCGTACGTTTTGCCTGCTGTATTCCATGACACATCACGGAGAATATTCGTGACATCAACGTGCCACTTTCAGTTTTCACTGTGCGGTACTTTCCACATCAGTACAGTTGATGCCACCAGTTTTAAAAACAATCAACTGCAAAGTCTGTTCAAAACGGTAGTATCACAATAGGCTGCACAGTAAATAACAATAAAGCAGTAGGCCTATACCTATATAATAGATACAGTAAGCTGAGCGTCTGTGTATGGTTATATCGGTACTCGTAAAAACTTAAACGAACTTTGGCTTTCAAACTTGGTCTGTTCACTTCTACTTGTGCTGATATTCTGCCAAACACAGACGTTTGCCATCCCATAACCCTTTTAAAAAGTAATACTGTCGGTAGATGAAAGATCATTAGGAATAATCTGTATACAAACTAGGGGTGAGAATTTCAAATAAGAAGAAATTTGAATATACCAAGAATAAACATTTCGAATCCTTGACCTCTCAATAGTGACAGGTCCTTAGAACGTATTAGCAGCAACCACACATATATATATATACATACAGTCACCTCCAAAATTATTGGCACCCTTGATAAAGATGAGCAAAAAAGACTGTATAAAATAAATAATACCAGTACTGAGATATATTGTAATTTTCCAACATGTGTAATATATTTGACTTTATTAATGATTCAATGGAATCAACCAAAATTACACATTTCTCAAATTATAAATTTATTTCCAAAAAAAATGAAGTGTTACAATTATTGGCACCCTTGTTTTCAGTACTTTGTGCACCCTCCCCTTGCAAGGATAACAGCACTGAGTCTTTTTCTATAATGTTTAATGAGATTGGAGAACACATTGGGAGGGATCTTAGACCATTCCTCCAAACAGAATCTTTCCAGACCCTTCATATCCTTCAGTCTGCGCTTATGGACTGCCCTCTTCAATTGAAACCACAGGTTTTCAATGGGGTTCAAGTCCGGAGACTGAGATGGCCATTGCAAAATGTTGATTTTGTGGGCAATTAACCATTTCTTTGGATTTTGATGTGTGCTTGGGGTTATTGTCTTGCTGGAAGATCAACTTGCGGCCAAGTTAGCCTCCTGGCAGAGGCAACCAGGTTTTTGGCTAAAATGTCCTGGTCCTCGTACTCGGTAGAGTTCATGATGCCGTGAGGGCCCCAGGACCAGTGGAAGCAAAACAGCCCCATAACAACACAAGATCCACCACCATATTTTACAGTAGGTATGAGGTTCTTTTCTGCACACGCATCCTTCTTTCGACGCCAAACCCACCGCTGGTGTGTGTGGCCAAAGAGCTCTATTTTCGTCTCATCTGACCATAGCACCCGGTTCCAATTAAAGTGCTAATGCCGTTTAGCAAACTCCAGGCGCTTACGTTTGTTGGTTGCTCTCAATAAAGGCTTTTTCTGGCAACCTTCCAAATAGCCTATTGGCATGGAGGTGGCGATCTAATTATAGATTTGGAGACTTGGTGACCCCAAGATGCAACCAAGTTCTGTAATTCTCCAACTGTGGCCCTTGGATTTCCCTTTGCCTCCCGAACCATCTGCCTCACTGTGTGTGGGGGCAAGATACACTTGTGCCCTCTACCAGGTAAGTTTATCACTGTTCCAGTGGTTTTGAACTTCTTAACTATTGCCCTAATAGTGGTAAGTGGTATATTTCGTTTTTTAGCTATTGCTTTGTACCCATTGCCTGATTTATAAAGGTCAACAACCATTTGTCTCTTCATTTGTGAGTGATTTGCCTTTCCCCATGGTGATGGATGACAAATGGATTTCATATGCGTGTTACCTCATTTTTATACCCCAGTGAAACAGGAAGCCATGGAAGGCCACAATACAGTTCCTTAAGACTGAGATGAACTTAAAGAAGTAGAATGTTAATGCAGATTTAATTTTGTTTGATTTTATTTATAAGAATCTGTAAGGGTGCCAATAATTCTGACACCTATCTTTTTGAGAAAAAATGTTATTACTTGTTAATAAAAATACTTCTCTGAGCAATTGTATTAGAATAAAATATGGTTTTCCCATATATTTGAGCATAAAATATAGCTCATTACCTGTGTTGTTTATTTTATACAGCCCTTTTTGCTCATCTTTATTAAGGGTGCCAAGGGTGTGTATATAAGTAAGAAATAAGACTACACAGCAGAGGGGTTTTAACTATAAAACACAGAACTTTATAAAAAGGACCTTCAAAACTTGTAATTGAATTTTTAACACCCTTGACGACGCGTATAAAACACACAACATGACTGCTTACTAACAAAGCACAACACAATATGTTTGCTCAGTGACATCTATGCTATAATATAGAACATAAAAATTAGATGTACCGTACCCGTATTTGCTGATTCCATAATATAACAATCATTTAAAATAAAGTCTGATTCCGGAATCAATCCGATATCCGTCGGAGACAGCAGAACTCAAACAGCAAAGGCTTAACATCGCCCGGGGAGTTTGCAGTCAAAATCCAAATTAAAGTTAACTTTTAACAACAACAAAAAATATGCCTTTTTTTCAGTCCTAGATGCATCACATTGCCGACCACTGCACACAGTGAAAGATGCAATGCTTGTTTGTTTTTTAGCCACATGCTGTGTATTCTTCCAAAGTAACACATGGGGGCTTGCATTTTTGATGATTTCTCGTTGATTTACAATACGAAATAGAATACGTGTGCTGCAGAGACTACATTGCATGTGGTCTTGTTTAACTTTTTTCAAAATACTTCCATGCGTTGCTGCTTTTTTTTTAAGATGCTATTTTCACCACTCATGTACTTCCTTAGCCAATAGCAGAGCTATGTAACGAAGGGCGTCTGTCTCCCTGTCAATTATCAGTGAGGTGACAACTGTTGTGGCTGATCACTTTTAACTTCCTCCTCTTAAAAATACCGTGCCAAGTTTTTCTGGGTATAGTTGCGCATTTTTCCATCATTTGTTTTAGAAATTAAGGAGTATTCGAAACTTGATCAAAGTATTCGAGTAGTAATTTGATTTAGAATACTCAATTACTCGAATATTCAGACTCACCCCTAATGCTAACACGCAGTACATTTAGGAGTGACCGAGTTGTAAAATATCTGGTTTCAGACTGGACAGCAGAGTGCACTTGGTGCAGAATAGTTACACAGGCAAATCTTTTTCTAAGATCATGTATTATCTGCAATTCCACGTAACACTCTACGTTTAGCAAACTGCAGAGATAACTATTGTTATTCAGAATCAGAGCATCATGCTGCAGAGAACTACAGGGGTTGGGCTAGAGACAATACAACCCCTGCAAACACTTTGTGTAAATGGACTCACATGCCTGATTCATTTGTTAATCTAAGCAAATGGAACCCCTAACATTTCAGTCACTATTTACAGATTTCCCCTCCCAACAGCCCATTTACAATGCTATGGCAGGGCTATGCTACAAAACCGGTCACATTCAACTTGTAAGGTTAGTTTAAAGAGTTGTTACTCATTTTGTAAAACATTTTCTCACACACAACTTACAATACAAAAGTATCTTTGGCATAATGTCCTTGATTAGTTCTGGGAGTTCATCTTTCTCACGTCTATCTAAAAAATATTTTTTTAAAAACAAGTCCTGGCATTCTCATTGTAACCCTTTTCAATTACATAACTTTTTTCCTTTACCAAGCCCAATCTATCTTCCTATGCGTCGCTTGCATCTATCTTCCTGTTGTCCAATGACATCATCAGACTAGCCTTGTTTTGTGTCAGACAGCTTGTAATTGCCAATTCTACCCAAACGTATTTCCAACTTTGACAACATTAATATAACTTAGGAAATGACTGAGAATAAATACGAATTAAATTAATTACTTATTTACTTAGTAAATTAAGTGACACACGTAAAGGAAAAGACTTGTAGTCGACACTATTTAAGTTTCTTTTTAGTATTTCTAAATGTAACACTCTTTACTATGGAAAATTAAGAAACAAGGATTTTTAAGAATTGTGTTAAAATTCAACTTCTTAACTCGACGGAACATTTGCTAGACAACCTGAACACGCAGTGGAGCAATCTATTTTAATCTCGACCGAGCCCGTGCACAACTCTGGCCTGCCGCTGCGTCCCATATTGGGATCTCTACTTGCTTAAATCTATTCACGTCTCAGTCTTTTCTCTCACTTTATTACAGTCCAAGTCCCCAGGGGCTGATGACAATGCCAGGCTCTTCGTCTTATTTTCTGTTTTGCACTGTGCCATTACAACCACGGCTTGCTGTGTTAGTTGTATAAAAACTAAACAAAACATGTAAAACATATACTAGAAAATTCCAATCTAGTGTGATTAAAATGCACTATTGTTTAGCAAAGGAGGGTTTAACGTTGCAATTTAACGAGGTTCGGTACACCGAAAAGACCGTAAAAAATAAAGGACTAAGGTATACCCCCCTCCCCCTTCGCGGTTTGCAAAACATAAATCATACATAAATGTTAAAAAAAAATATATATACTTACACTACAAACAGCGGACGCTAATTCGTTATATACAAATTTTAAACAAACACTTATAAAAACTGAAATCGAGTTAGAGGGCAATCATCTGACGGCTGTTATTTTATAGACAAAAGGTGGAAAAAACTGTAGAAAAGTAGATTTAAAAGCCCAGCCCTCGGTACTTTACCGTTTAATCTTACAGTAAACTGCCGCCGTTTCCTGTCGTGTTCCACATTGATGGGACAATTGAGCTCCAGGGCGCTGATCTGAGATGCCTGAGCCATAGCTTACCAAAATGTTCAGTTTGATGATCAGTGGGTCATTATCCCACACAGAACACAAAACACATACATACAGTACGTACGTACACTCACTCACTCACTCTACCCAAGGAAATCAGCTGTAGGATCACATGCAACGTGGAAACCAATAAGAATCAGTAGTAAGTGTTTTGATGTCTTTCTCGTTTCAAAGAAATAGTACTGCATATGTGCTCTTTGTGTACAATGGTGGCGGATTGCTACAGCGGATGTTAAAGTGGCTGACAAAAAACACTTATTAAAAAAAAACATATATATGCGGGAAGGGTGTTTAGCCATCATGTGCAGCGAGACACTGATTTGACTTGTCGGTTGTGCGTGTGTTCAGTGAGTGCCAGTCCACAGATTTATTTGTTTTACGTATTCATTCTGAAGTGGGGGCTTCAAATCTACGGTGGCCCCGATGTGCAAAACAAAAACAAAGTATGGCAAAAAATATATAGTGTCTTCTAAATAGTGTGCATTTTTTGTTTAAAGTGTGAATCTTTCTAAAATCATTGTTGCATTGTCTCATATTTACTTTACACTGATATAATTAATGCAAGTGTTTATATCTAATAATATGGGCTCGAGCCCACTCCAGCAGTTGCCATTCACTGCCCTGTGTACTGCGCAGTGGTCTCCACTCGGGGCTATTTAATTGTGTGTTTGGAGAACTGATTTTTCAGTTGTACTGTCAGAAGTATTCTTTTTTCCTTTTTTTGTAAAAAAAACTAACTTTCCTTCACGGAAGCTAATAATAATAATAATAATAATAATAATAATAATAATAATAATAATAATAATAATAATAATGTTTAATATAGACGTGAAAGGTTGGCTTTAATGGGTTTATCATATGATAGCCTTAAATACAAAATAAGAAGAAGAATAATACTGTACCAAATTCCCTGTAGAGTTTTATAGAGATATAGTTGTCAAAGAGATATTAACCATACGTCTATTAATGAATGGTTCGTTGTTACTTTGATATTTAGTATTATAAAAATAGTTTTGGGGTGATTGTGGCTGAATGTTTCCTGTATAATTATATATTGCTGATAATTCCATCCATGCATGTCTTCTTTAATATTTTTTTTACTTTGAAAGTAAAAAGTCTGGACTTATCTGAAAGAACAGATCAAGCCTTGGTATTCTATATAGATTGTTTTTAAATCAATATACAAACCTCTCACACTTATGAATATTTGTTCAAAAGTAATTTACATAAAATCTGTGATTTAAAAAAACAACAAAACACAAACATGTTAAGAATTACTGGAAAATGTAAGAGAATGGAAAATGAATGGTCAATATTGTGGTTGCACAGTTGTGCTGTCTTGCAGGGATTAACCAGAGTCCCACCCATATAAAACAAACCAAATTTATTGAATTTCCTTTAATGCTTATGTGATCAGTCAAAGGGGCTTTGGTCTGTAATTCAGCCTCCCGACAGTAGAAAACTCGGGACTTCTCTTACCAAGGTTTCGTAACCATGACGAAAGTCATCTTTATGAGGGGCGTCACCTTGGTGAGGGGCGGAAGTGTGAGTATGTAAATCCCGGTCACTCGAGTCAAGTGAGTTGTAAGGACACTTGTCAGTTTGGGATTGGTGTTCCACTGACTTCAGGGGCGGGGCTTTGCATACTAAAGGGAACGCGCTACTGTGTTCCGGGTTGGTCCTTGAAAACATAGGCGGGGTTACTGGGCTTGAGGGAGAGACACAGTGCAGTTTGTTTTGGTTTTTGGTTTCTTGTCACAGTGTTTTGGAATACAAATAACGGCTATCTTTTGTTTATCCTTTTCATGTTTGGGATATCTTCAAGAGGACTGAGAAACGACTGACAATCTATTCTTTTTGTTATTTGTTCCAGCACCCCCTCCCTCACGCCATTCTTTTATTTTTTATTGTGTAACAAAAACAATAAACATATTTTGGTTACACGTAAATTGCTGTCTGGACATTCCATTAATACTCACATGCCTCACACGTGGTGTCATTGTGGGAGATGGATCCAGCTACAGTCTTGGCAATGTTTAGGAGGAGAAGTGAGAGGAGAGAGAAATACGGCACCAGGAACAGCTCGCCCAGTTCTTTGGACAGCTGGTGGAGAAAATTACAACACCTCCATCAACATCAGAGACAGCGGTTGCCCGGATGTTTGCAGCGCAACCAAAGTTGCAGAAGATGACTCCGGAGGATGATCCCGAGGCTTTCTTAATCACCTTTGAGAGAGTAGCGAAAGCAGCGATGTGGCCAAAAGAACATTGGGCTGTGAAATTAGCGCCTTGTTTAACAGGGGAGGCACAGGCTGCTTATCGAGCATTGATGGCCACAGAGGCAACAAATTATGACAAGGTGAAGGAAGCCATTCTCTCACGCCTCGGGATCATGGGGAAACATACGGCGCCGCTTCGGGAATACCAGCTGTCCAAGGGGATGTGGCCCGGTCGAGGACAGTATCTCATGGATCAGTGCACCCGGTGGCTGCAGCCGAAAGAACACACACCCCAAGAACTGGTGCAGAAGATCGTTATAGAACAGTTTGCGTCTGTACTACCACCAGGAAATCGAGAGTCGATTAAAAGAAATCGATCTACCACTCTCGAGGATGCCATCATCCTGGCGGAGGCATATGAAGACGTGAACGAAGGCGCCGTCTCAGACCCCACTCCTGCCTCTAAACCAACCAGGACCAACCAGTCGATGAAGCCCAGAGGGGGTAGCCAGACCTTTCGACCATGGAGGCCGAGGCTAGCCCCATCTTGGGCGAGAGAAAAACCCCCTAACCTGCCAGTCATTGACTCGCAGGACAGACAGACTCAGTTGGTGCCTCCTACCCCAGTCTGTTACCTGTGTAATGAGCCAGGACACATTGCCAGGAATTGTCCGATAATGGAGGTGGACATGGCTAAAAGATCCTGGTCAGCAGTAACAGGTAAGAACGCTGGGGAATGTCGGGAGGGCTCTTATCAATTAAGAGTACAGGTCGGGGATAAGAGTACTTACGCATTTGCGGACTCTGGGTGTGCACAAACATTAATTCAACAAGCTCTCTTGGATGGGGTATCCTGGGAGCCACAGGGTGAAGTGGCTATCTCCTGTATCCATGGAGAAACTCAGGCTTATCCCACCACTAAAGTTAGACTTACTGTTGGTGATTATTCAGCTTACATTAAAGTAGCTGTAGTGCAATGTTTACCATACATTGTTCTCCTGGGAAGAGACTGGCCATTTTTTGATTGTATATTAGGTCGGGAAATGGTCTTAATTTCTACCAGGGGACAATCTAAGCAACGGGAGAAAACAATTGGCGAAATTTTTCCGTTGCAATCCGACCTGTTTAACCCTAAAATCTGCCCAAGAAAAACAAAAAGAGAGCGCCGGGTGGAAAAATATGAAGGAACTCTGAGATGACAAAAGGAGGGGTCTGACTCAAAGGTAAACCAATCTCTTAAACGGCAGGGTAAGAGAGTAGGTGTTCAGTGTAACCGGGGCTGCGAGGTCACTGATGTGGAAGGTCACATAATAAAAGACACTCCTCTCAGTGTATCTAACCATTGGGACCGAGATATTGACCTGGGATATGAACAACAAAATGATCCCACGTTACAATATGCTTGGAAACAGGTTAGATATATTGAGGGGAAGGATATGCAGGAAGGAAGACCAGTGATATTTCCGCATTTTTCTGTATCTGGGCACTTATTATATAGAATAACCCGGGCTCACGGGACGGGACAGCTCGTAAAACAGTTATTGGTTCCTGGGCCTTTTCAGTCATAAGTCATGAGATTAGCTCATGATATCCCATTTTCAAGTCATTTAGGAATTGAAAAGACCCAGGAACGAATTCTGGCCCGGTTTTATTGGCCAGGGATTTATGGTCTTGTGCGGAAGTATGTATCTGAGTGTCCTGAATGTCAATTAGCTGCCCCTAAGTCAGTTCGCCCCGCAACTCTGGTCCCACTGCCAATTATTGGGGTACCGTTTGAAAGGATTGGTGTAGATGTGGTAGGCCCTCTGGAGGGAACAGATTCAGGATACCAGTATATTTTGGTAATAGTGGATTACCCAACGTGATATCCAGAAGCTGTACCCTTACGCTCTATGAATGTAGAGATTGTAGCAAATGAATTAGTAAAAATATTCTCTAGAGTGGGAATCCCGAAAGAAATTCTCACTGATCAGGGCACTACTTTTATGTCTGGCTGTATTCAGCAACTGTACAAATTATTGAAAATCCGTTCAATTCGAACCTCAGTTTTTCATCCTCAAACGGATGGGCTTGTTGAACGATTTAATCAGACTTTGAAAAGTATGCTGCGCCGCTTTGTAGATCAAGAAAAATGCAATTGGGCTAAACTGCTTCCCTACGTGCTCTTTGCGGTTCGTGAGGTACCACAATCTTCAACGATGTTTTCTCCGTTTGAGCTCTTGTACGGTCGGCAGCCGCAGGGTATCTTAGATCTCATAAGAGAAGGTTGGGAAGAACAGTCAAAAGAGTCTAAAAATATAGTGAAATATGTGTTACAGTTACGTGATCGCTTAGAATTAGTCGGTCGATTGGCACATGACAATCTCAAAGCAGCACAGCAGAAACAGCAGCAAAGCTACAATAAAAATAAGAATCAGGAACTTTCGACCTGGAGATAAAGTGTTGTTGTTGCTTCCCTCATCGGAAACTAAATTATTTGCTAAATGGCAGGGTCCCTTTGAGATTATTCGAGCAGTTGGAAAAGTTAATTATGAGATCCGACAGCCTGGGCATCGGAAAGAAAATCAAATTTATCATGTTAATCTCCTCAAACCGTGGAAAGAACGGGAGGTCCATTTTATATCTCCCACACAGGAGGGGGAGGACTTTGGACCCTCAATTGAGCCAGTGTCAGTAATTGGGGTCCCGATGGGGGAACAATTAACTCCTGATCAGCGCAAAGAGATAAGCAATCTAATCACTATGTTCAGTGATGTGTTTTCTAATGTGCCTGGAAGAATGCATTTGATTGAACATGCTATTATCACTCTGCCAGGTCTGAGAGGTAGACAGAGACCGTATCGCATTCCAGAAAGTCTGAGAGATTCTGTTCGGAGGGAGGTGGAGTGTATGTTGAAACTTGGGGTAATTGAACCTTCCCGAAGCGAGTGGTGTAGCCCAATTGTACCAGTAGATAAGCCAGATGGGTCACTACAGTTATGTATCGACTTTAGGAGGGTGAATGCTATCTCTAAGTTTGATTCATATCCCATGCCTCGGGTAGATGAACTCTTAGACAAGCTGGGACGAGCTCGGTTTATTTCAACTCTGGATCTGACAAAAGGATACTGGCAGATTCCATTAATGAAAGCTTCTCGTGAGAAAACGGCATTTTCAACCCCAGATTGTCTTTTTCAATTTTGTACTGTGCCGTTCAGACTTCATGGAGCTCCTGCTACTTTTCAGAGACTGATGGACAGGGTATTACAACCTCATCGAGATTATGCAGCTGCATATATCGATGATGTAGTCATTTATAGTTCTTCCTGGAAAGAACATTTGAATAGATTCAAAGCTGTCTTACAGTCTCTGAGGAAGGTGGGGCTCACAGCAAACATGGCAAAGTGCACTACTGGAAAAGAAGAAACTAAATATTTAGGTTTCATAATGGGTAAGGGTAGAGTGAAACCGCTGGTTTCCAAAGTCCAGGCTTTGTTGGATTCACCGGTACCTACCACGAAAGCCCAGGTGAGATCATTGTTGGGGTTGGCTGGTTATTAGCGCCGCTTTATTCCACATTTTTCCACTATAACCCCCCCCTCACTGATCTAACACTCCAAATAAAATTAAGTGGAGTGCAGTGTCAGACGGCTTTTGAATCTATTAAAACTAATTTGAGTCAGGACCCAGCATTAGTAAGCCCGGATTTCAGCCGAGAGTTCATCCTTCAGACCGACGCATCGCAGACTGGTCTGGGGGCGGTTCTGTCCCAGGAAAGAGATGGTATAGAACACCCAATATTATATATTAGTCGGAAATTACTGCTCAGAGAACAAAGATATTCAGTAATTGAAAAAGAATGCCTGGCAATAAAATGGGCTGTAGAGTCCTTAAAATACTATCTCCTGGGACGACCCTTTGTACTCATCACAGATCATGCCCCTTTAAAGTGGTTAGACACAATGAAGGATTCAAATGCCAAGATTACGCGGTGGTACCTGGCACTCTAACCCTTCGCCTTTCAAATAAGGCGTCGTGCGGGTAACTTACACCAAAATGCTGACTATTTTTCCCAGGAGGGAGGGAGAAAGGAGGGGTTAGAGGTTTCCGAGTGTTCCTTCGGCTCCACTCTGAGGGGTGGGATATGTGATGAGTCAAAGGGGTTTCGGTCTGTAATTCAACCTCCCGACAGTAGAAGGCATCAAGCTAACTCGGGACTTCCCTTACCAAGGTCTCGTGACCATGACAGAAAGTCATCTTTATGAGGGGCGTCACCTTGATGAGGGTTGGAAGTGCGAGTATGTAAATCCCGGTCACTCGAGTCAAGTGAGTTGTAAGGACACTTGTCAGTTTGGGATTGGTGTTCCACTGACTTCAGGGGCGGGGCTTTGCATATTAAAGGAACGTGCTACTGTGTTCCGGGTTGGTCCTTGAAAACATAGGCGGGGTTACTGGGCTTGAGGGAGAGACACAGTGCAGTTTGTTTTGGTTTTTGGTTTCTTGTCACAGTGTTTTGGAATACAAATAACGGCTATCTTTTGCTTATCCTTTTTGTTATTTGTTCCAGCACCCCCTCCCTCACGCCATTCTTTTATTTTTTATCGTGTAACAAAAACAATAAACATATTCTGGTTACACATAAATTGCTGTCTGGACATTCCATTAATACTCACATGCCTCACAGCTTACTATTCTGTCTTTTATAACTGTTTTATGCATTGTTCAGTTATGTGACAGTATACAGTATGTTAATTGTAGCATGTCACTTATAATGTACTGTGAGATCCCCCTCACCTCCCAATAAAGACAACACAGCTCAACACAATTTGTATTAGATGAAATCAAATTAAATTAACATAAACCATAAAACTCAACTATATACAGAAATGCAATGATATGTTGTTTTACCATATACCAGTGAAGCAGCTTCAGCCTTGTAGTTCAGCTGCCTCATTTCACCACCTTGCAGTGCACTATAGTCTGAAATAAATGATTGTACGTGGCACTGATATAGCTGTAATGGGTGAGGTGGTGACATCATTTTCATTTACTCCAGTCCTAGCTGTCATGCCAAGTATGCATGATGCTGTATTAACCACATACTTACCTTCCATCATGCAGAAGGCCCATGAAATCCGTAGACTAGGTTATAGAAAGGTGCTGCACCAACTAATAAACATTTGCATTAATTATATTAGTGTAAAGTAAGTATGAGAAAATGAAACAATAATGAGCCAAAAATGAATACTAAGTAAAGCTCACAATAAATACAGGGAATATCCAGGTGCAAACATCAGTTGGTCTATTCAATCAGGCACACAGCCGAACATGATTCATTCATTTTAAATTTCTTTTAACTGGCAGGATGGCTGCACCGTAGCCCCTCTGCTAACAGGCTGTAATAACAGAAAATAATTAGTTTACTGGAACGACAATTCACGCGAGGATTCTTTTTTCTCACTGATGAGTGTCTTTATTTTCAGCACACCAGTTCTCTCACGCAGCAGGCATAAACAACAACATTTAAGTGCACTCCAAAAACAAATGTGAAAGATAACAATAAACAGTTCTATACATACTTTTAAACATATAAAATAACACTTAAATAAAAACATGATTAATATGACTGTAGCAGGGCGGTAGGGAGCCCTGTACATTTATTTGTTTATTTGTTTTTAGATCAGAGTCTCCCCCTCCGCCCCTGTGCAGTGTATTTTGTATTTGTTTTGTATTATGATTTATTTATTGTAAATGACGGCGAAACGCCGCGGATTTGTTATTGTTTTATTTTAAATGTTTTCTGGAAGAGGCGAGAGTGGGTACTCGTCCTCTGCCAGGAATAATTAGGAAAACTCGTGCAGAAGGTGGCCATCTCCCAAATTAATTAGGTGATTTAATTTGTTGCTAATCGGGAGACGGTCACCTTTATAAAAAGCCTGCAGCGCTCCAGCTCGGGTGTGGGTGAGAGGAGAGAGCGAGCGGAGCGAGAGGAAAAACGAAAGGAAAAACGAAAGGAAAAACGAAACACGAAACTTTATTTAAAAGACATAGGAACAGTGAAGGCAATCTGCCCAGCCTGACCTGTGTTGTGTTATATTTTGTGTTCGAGATTTGTTTTGTTTAAACCTTTTATTTTGCTCTGTGAGCAAGTGTTTTTTTGTTCAAGACTTTTATTTATTTTTGTTATTTGTTAATAAAAACGGCGGCCAGCCAGCGTCTTTCTTTTTGAAACTGCAGTATTGGTGTCAGTTTATTGATGTTCCTGCTTCTGCCGTGACGTCACCGACTCAGCCATTCCTGTCACACGTGGTGTCCAGCGTGGGATCACCAGCGCCTCTTAAACGCAGGCAGAGTAGGATACTGCAGTTTTTTGTTTTTTTATTATTATTACTTGTGGAGAAAGGAGAGTGAGGAGGAGGAAGCATGAGAGGAAAGAGGAGGAAGAGCTGCCAGAAGCAGCAGCAGGAGAGAGGTGGGAGGAGATGGTGGTCACGGGACCCCACCCAACTGGGACCCCCATACTGGGACACGGAACAGGAGCAGTGGAGAGCTGAAGGGGCCCCCCTGTGTGTCATTTGCAGGGAGTTTGGGCATGACCAGGGGGACTGCCCCAATGAAGACCCCTGCTTCTGGGAAGCCTACACAATGGGGAGGGTGTCCTGTGCGTCATGGTGGTTTTGGCTGCTGGAGCAGCAGACCCCATCACCTCCACAGGCCAAGGGAGAAAAGAAGGTGAGGAGAAGGAGGCAGAGAGGGGACATGGACCTAGAGTGGGAGACTGAGCGTCCACAGCCCAAGAGGGAGGAGTCGGTGTGTCCACAGCCCAACAGGGGGGAGGCCGAGCGTCCACAGCCCAAGAGGGAGGAGCGGTCGTCCACAGCCCAAAGGGTTGAGGCCGAATGTCTACAACCCATGTCTCCACCAGCAGAGGGAGAGTTCCTGCTGGTTCTGCCTCCACCTCCATGGGAGGACTGTGTGTTGCGCCCACCTCCAGCCAGAGAAGGGAGAGCTCCTGCTGCCTTCGCCGCCAGAGGGGAGGCTGGTTCTGCCGCCGCCAGCCAGGGGCAGAGCCTGCTGGTTCCGCCTCCTCGCCGCCAGAAGGGAGCGCCCTGCTGCCTTCGCCGCCAGAAGGGGAGGCGCCCCTGCCGCCTTCGCCAGGAGCAGAGCAGCAGGAGCTGCCTTTGCCTCCACCACCACCACCTGAGGGAGAGGAGCAGAAGCTGCCTCTGCCTCCACCACCACCACCTGAGGGAGAGCAGCAGGAGCTGCCTCTGCCTCCACCACCACCAGCTGAGGGAGAGGAGCAGGAGCTGCCTCTGCCTCCACCACCACCACCTGAGGGAGAGGAGCAGGAGCTGCCTCTCCTTTCACAACCGGACGGACCCGAACAGAAGCCTGGAGGTCCGCAGTTGCCCTTGCACAGGCTGCTAAAAAGAGCAAGGGGGAAAAAGGCCGGGTCACCGCGGCTGAGAAGAGGACCAACCCCAGCATCACCGCTGGTCCTGGCTCCCCTCCTGCAATCGCCTCCTGAGGGGCCGCTGCTGTCCTGTCGTGCACCGCCCGGGGATGCCTGCCTCACACCGCCCGGGGATGCCTGCCTTGCACCGCCCGGGGATGCCTGCCTCGCACCGCCCGGGGATGCCTGCCTCGCACCGCCCGGGGATGCCTGCCTCGCACCGCCCGGGGATGCCTGCCAAGCACCGCCCAGAGATGCCATGCCCGCTCCGCTCAGGGATGCCACGCCTGGGTCACCTGGGGCTGCCTGCTGCTCCGCATCGCCTGGGGCTGCCTGCTGCTCCGCATCGCCTGGGGCTGCCTGCTGCTCCGCATCGTCTGGGGCTGCCTGTTGCTCCACCCCAGTTACAGGGTATGAGGGAGAAGTGGAGCTGCCGCCTCCATGGCCAGGGGCTCCCCTCCTGAGTTCGCCTCCCGAGGGTCCGCTGCTGCTGCCGTCGCCTCCCGAGGGTCCTCTGCTACCGCCGTCGCCTGGGGTCGTTGAGGGTCCTGTTTCACCTGGGGTTGTCGAGGGCCCTGCTTTGCCTGGGGTCGCCGGGGGCTCTGCTTCGCCTGAAGTCGCTACACTGTGGCCGGAGCCCCATGATGGGGAGCTGCCGGCCATGAAAAAGGGGGAGGTCAGGAGACCAGCTCCCTCAGTCGCATTTTCGGCAGGAATCACTGTGGCCAGAGCCCCACGGGGGGGAGCTAACGGCCATGAAGAGGAGGGGGGAGGTCAGGAGACCAGCTCCCCCAGCAGTGGTTTCGCTGTCGGAAATTGGCTGGCCGGAGCCCCACGGAGGGGAACTGCCGGCCATAAAGAAGGGGGGGGGGAGGTCAGGAGACCAGCTCCCCCAACCGCACTTTCGCGGCAGGATAGTGTGTGGCGGGAGCCCCAGAAGAGGGAGCTGCCAGCCACAAAGAAGTGGGGGGTGGAGGACATTCCACCATGGCCACCCCCAGAAACACCATGCTTCCCCCTCTTCCGGGACTTTGAGACTGAGGGGGTGGCCGTTGGGGCCATGTGTGCGTTGCACAAGGGGGGGGATATGTAGCAGGGCGGTAGCGAGCCCTGTACATTTATTTGTTTATTTATTTTTAGATAGGGGTCTCCCCCTCCGCCCCTGTGCAGTGTATTTTGTGTTTGTTTTGTATTATGATTTATTTATTGTAAATGCCGGCGTAACGCCACAGGTTTGTTATTGTTTTATTTTAAATGTTTTCTGGCAGAGGCGAGAGTGGGTACTCGTCCTCTGCCAGGAATAATTAGGAAAGCTCGTGCAGAAGGTGGCCATCTCCCAAATTAATTAGGTGATTTAATTTGTTGCTAATCGGGAGACGGTCACCTTTATAAAAAGCCTGCAGCTCTCCAGCTCAGGTGTGGGTGTTAGAGAGGAGGGAGCGAGCAGAGCGAGAGGAAAAATGAAACTTTATTTAAAAGACATAGGAACAGTGAAGGCAATCTGCCCAGCCTGACAGGTGTTGTGTTATATTTTGTGTTCGAGATTTGTTTTGTTTAAACCTTTATTTTGCTCTGCGAGCACACAGTGTGTTTTTGTTTAAATATTTATTTTATTGTTGTTGTATTATTTAAATAAAAACGGCGCAAGCACCTTTAACTGCAGTACTCCCTGGTGTCAGTATTTTTCCCTTCCTGCTTCTGCCTGACGTCACCGCCCAGTCATTCCTGTCACAATGACTAATACAATAAAAAAATAGCCTGTTCAATGGAAAAAGAACACTTCTGACAGCACAACCTCATAGCGCTGAGTGGTCACAGGCCACAGAATGCTACAACCCCTTCTTGCATTTTTAAAGCACGCATCTTTTTAAAAGCATACCCAAAAAAAAAAGAGTGTCTTCAAAAACGTAGCATGCATCTTTTAAAATACATGCCAAGAAAAATGCGTGCCAGAAATAAAAAATAAGGCAAATAAGACACAGTCCCTTCGACCAAACTCGTGGTCAAAAAAATCGAAATACAAATTCAAGTAATACTTTAAGTTTGATGGAGCATTTTATTTTGAAAATTAGTACTTTCAGTTAAAACCAGCACCTTTATTAATCACAAAAAATTGTGATTCTTTAGCAGTTAGTTGTGGATGAGATTAAGTCATAAACAGTGTATATATTGACACCTTGTTTCACAGGAATGCTCTGAATGAAGGTCAAAATTTGAATTAGGAAGGGATGACTTTTTTTTTAACTTAGAAAGCCATAAGGGCTGCGGCGAAATACCTGTATTAAGCCTGACCTGTTTTTGGGGAGAGATGACCGTTCTCCAGTGAATGTGGAAAAAACCATGATGTTTTTACCAAAAAATAATGAAAATCAGTCTTCTGTAGCTTCTGAAGAAGGTGTTTGTTGTGCTTTATCATTCAGGCATTAACACATACATTGTAAAACATAAGGGCTACTTTAATGTGTTTGTGAATTGTATGTTTTGCAGGCATCCCTACACCTTTGCCGAAATCTAAAACTTGAAAGGAATTTTTAAAATTTTGTGACCGAAAGAGGGATAAAAGGAACCTGTATTGTAACAGAAAAACAAGCAAAAGGGAGATCTTGTCACGGTACCTAGTTTTTGCATGTATTTTTTTTTTTAATTTAGTAGTCACCAATTGTTTTTATCATTTTCTCCCCAATTTGGAATAGCCAATTATTTTTAGGCTTAGCTCACCGCTACCACCCCCGTGCTGACTCGGGAGCGGCAAAGACGAACACATGCTGTCCTCCAAAGCGCGTGCCGTCAGCTGATATTACACACTGCAGGCCCATCGTGCAGCCACCTCAGAGCTACAGTGTCGGAGGACAACGCAGCTCTGGGCAGCTTACAGGCAAGCACGCAGGCGTCCGGCCAGACCTGGCCGACCTAAGCCCGGCGGCGCCGGCCAATGTGCGCTGCCCCCTGGGAGTTCCTGTCCACGATTGGCAGTGGAATAGCCTGGACTCGAAACGGCGAAATCCAGGCTATAGGGTGCATCCTGCACTCCACGCGCAGCACCTTTACCTGATGCACCACCCGGGAGCCTATGCATGTATGTTTTTAAATTACAGTTGTTGAGCATCACATTTATTAGTGGCTTATATTCACTGATTAGTATTTTCTTCAATTATCACATATTAAGTGTAGAATGCCAGTGTTTATCTGTGACTGTTTTCCTAATGTATAAAAAAATCTGCCAATAGTTTTTATCCAGTTCCTCTCTTTCCATCTCATTAGTAAATATATATTCTGTTAAAGATTGTGTTTCTAGGATTTTGACTATAGGCAACAGGAAAACAAAGCATTCACAAAACAATATTAACTGTAGTCTGTTGTGTGTGCGTGTGCATGTGTGTGTGTGTGTATCCTTTTGAACAAAGCAAAGTGTCTGTTCCATGTTACCAGCTAATATCATTCAATTACCTTTATTAAGTCAGAAGAACGGGATCTTGACTGCTGAAACCTTGTGAGCCACAAGCACGATTCCTACTCCGGTTTACATGGGTTTTTACAGCTATTTTTATTGTGAGAAAGCGATTGACCCAGCCTTTAAAGTCACACTGCCAAAAGGATGTCCTTTTGCTGTTTCACGATGTATTCGCGTGACAACGTCACACAGTCATGACTGTAGAGTTGATTTTCAAGTGCATGTAAACCAAGCCAATATCTACCATCTGCAGCCATATTTTAACACTAAGTTGTCCTTCACTAAATGTATAAAAAACTTCATGGGAACAGGATATTTTTTCTCACATCTCGGACGGCATGTGGGAATTTATTCTGTCCAGAGTGCATTCTTCCTCATTCTGTGCTTGTCATGGGCTAATCCAATTTAAAGTTTTACACCGTCTTCACTTTTCTAAAACTAAATTAGCCAGAATCTACCCTGGAGTGGTCCCTACTTGTAACAGATGCAAACAAGCACCTGCCTCTCATATGTTTTGGTCCTGTTCCGAGCTGACACCTTTCTGGTCTTCCATTTTAGACACTTTTTCTCAAGTGTTAGACACACCCATTGATCCACCAATTGTTGCACTCTTTGGAGTTGATCTGTCTATGACCAACAAGTGCTACATCAAAAGGCTATTTAGCAAAACACACTGAACAAAAGTATTTGACCTAACAGCTGCTTTTGACACCATAGATCATAGCATTCTTCTTGACCGCCTTCAGAAGCATGCTGGTATCTCCAGAACCTGTCTCTCCTGGATGTCCTCTTACCTATCCGGACGCATGCAGTCTGTCTTCTATGATGGAAGCAGTGGTGTTGCAAACCCGGTCACTTGTGGTGTCCCCCAAGGATCTGTTCTTGGGCCCCTTCTCTTCAATATCTACATGCTTCCCTTGGGTCGCCTCATCCACTAACACAGCCTCATGTTTCACTCCTATGCTGACAACACCCAGCTCTACTTAAAACTCGACCCTGGAAGCCCCTCTGCCATGGTCCGGCACTCGGCTTGCATTCAAGACATCGAGGCCTGGATGTCTGCCAATTTTCTTCAGCTAAGCACTAGTAAAATCTGAGCTTTTTGTAGGATCTAAAACTCAACTTAAGAATCTATATATAGCTGCCCTGAACCTCGGAAACTGTCTGCTGCTGCCTTCCCCCACAGAACGAAGCCTTGGTGTATTTCTTGACAGCAACCTCACTTTTTGATGCCCACATCTCCTCCGCAGTCAAATCTTCCTTCTACCATCTTCAAAACATCTCCGTCCCTACCTTTCCCTCCCAGAGGCGGAGATACTTTGTCATGCATTTGTCTCCTCTCGACTCGACTACTGCAACTTTCTATATGGCGGTCTCCCGGCACGCACCATAAACCGCCTGCAGCTAGTCCAGAATGCCACTGCCAGGATCCTTACCAGATCACATCATCCCCCGTCTTGCCCAGCTGCACTGGCTACCTGTAAAGTTCAGGATTATTTTCAAATATTCTCTCCTGCTCACCTACAATGCCCTTCATCACACAGGTGCCCGCAAGCTGAGGTCCTCCGACTCTGGCCTGCTTGTTATCCCCAAGCAAAAGTGCACCACACTTGGAGAACGCTTGTTTAGCTTCATGGCTTCGACTCTCTGGAACTCTCTCCCTGCTTTGGTGCGTGATGCTCCTACTGTCGCTTGCTTTAAATCAATTCTTTGATTGATTGATTGATTGACCCAGAGAGTGTTGAAAATGCGGATTTGTCTTGACCCGAAAGCTGAATAAGATATAACAAAGCTGCTCTGCTGAACCTCTGTGACGCAGTCATGCCCGTCCCCGAGGGTATAAAGGACTGCACGCACAGATCTCAGCGTCATTTTCCTTTTCAAGAACAGAACCTATTCAGATAAGTACTTGTTACTTTTTCTGTTTATAAATTTTCACATTTATTGTGTTTTACACAAATTATATGTGATATTACAAATAATCGCTGTATTAGTTTTACTAATTACACATATTTTGTGCATTACAGCCTGTTTGTTACATCCCACTGCGGCCTTGTGCCCCATGTGCAGCCGATGGCTTGAGTTGCCCCTTCCTAGGGATCAAGCAAAGTAAGTTGGCTGACTTTGTGCTCTCCCCCAGGCTGCAGTAGCTCCGGCTGGAGTTATTTTATTCTCGTTTTGGCTTTGGCCAGTATTATGAGATGGTTTGTATAATTAAGTAATTTTATTACTGTATTATTGTATGAGAGACATAGTTTCTTTTCTCATTATATTTTTCTGTTTTCACAGAGACTACGCACAGGCTTGTCTGCATTGCGTGCTGTGGCACACGTAGTGAGAGCAGCTGTGCCAAGGGAGAGTGGGTGACGCACCCGGGAAAGTAGCCCACGCAGGAAGCCATCCTCACGGTCTTCCTCATCCTCCTCTGCCTCTCCTTCTCTTCCTCCGAGAAAGTGGAAGATGAGACACCGGTCCAAGTGATTGGCGGATTCAGAGCAAATGGAGAAGCTCTGGGCAGCAGTTTCCCACCAGGGAAGTGTCCTCACCAAGTAGCTGCGAGGACGTTCGACCCCGCCTGCCCCGCCTGTCCCTTTGGGGTCCCAGGGGGCTACGAGTGCAGATTGGCAGCAGGATTCACTCTCAATTAACCATATCTCATTTACTTCCTTTCCTAATAATCCAACACTGCATGATTTAAAAGAAGACAACAACAGGCTTTTTCAAAATGTTGTTACCAGAAATAGCATACATTAAGATGCTCATGCAAATTCACATAATCATTTTGGACAAAAGAAGTCATGTTAGACTGACTTGGCCCAGCTACAGGATGAATACATCCCCTTTCAGTGTGCTAGAAGTCCTTGCCACTCACAGCAGAGCTTCACTCACACAAGATTAAAATTAAAAAACAACATAATCCACTCACTGATATCACACTGACCCAACCTGACCTGACCCGGGCCCGAACTATAATATACAAACTACACCCGACCTGACCCGAACCCGACACTTATTGTTGGGTCCCGTCTGGCTTGGGTCGGATAGCAAGGCTCTTCTATATAGGGTGCATGATGTGGAGAAGCTGGGCCTGGCCCAGTTTCCACCAGTGAAGACTTCTATTGCTGCGTTGGTACAGGCGCCTAATTTAGCTCTCCTGTCCAAAGACGCCTTCTGTCCCAGCAGTGTCGAGTCTCGGAGGTGATCGTTGAGCATGCCTATTCAGCTAGTGTGTTCCCCGCATGGCTGGGTAACTTTAACAGCATTCTGGTAGCCTACGCGTCACATTTGTTGACAACCACAGGCCATCACCACAACAAATGGATGAATTGTGCTTGATCAATAAGAACCTGCAGGCGGTGGGTAGAAACCTGGCTGCGCTGGTAGCCGCATGCAGGCAGCTTTGGCTTTCCCAGGCATGCATGCCTGATAGAGACAAAGCACCGCTGTTGGATGCCCCTATTTCACCTCGGGGTCTGAAGGAGCTGGTGCACTTGCTTCCAAAAAAGCAATCACTCCCAGTGCGCTAACCAGCAGCAAGGAGGATATAATAAGTTCCTCCGCCCAGCGCAGAGACAAACGCCTCAGACCAAACCACAAGCCGAGCAGCTTTCCTAGGGGTTTGCTGCCACAGGCCCAGGGCCCCTTCTCAGGGAGCCATCTGGAGTATTGGGGTCAGTGCACCATGGACATCTGGGTGCTTACTACCATTCAAACCTGCTACTCTCTGCAGTTCAAGCACGGTCCCTCCCTTCGAGCGTGACGCCAATATCAATCACGGACCCAAAGACACCGCAGTCGTGTCTCAGGAGGCAGCAGCTGCAAAAACGGGCTATTCGTATGGCAGACCCCCTCCAGTTGGAGGAAGGGTTCTACTCCAGGTACTTCCTGGTGCCCAAGCAGGATGGTGGCCTCAGACAGAACCTTGACCTCAGACAGGTCATCCTGTATCTGAGCTGAAGGAGGTTCAAAATGTTGACGATGCAACAGCTATTGCAGTCAATCAGGCCGGGCGACTGGTTCACCACAATGGACCGCAAAGACGCCTATTTCCACATCCCCATAAAACCAGCGCACAGGAAGTACCTGCAATTCGCTTCTTCGGGAACAGTGTACGAGTTCCGGGTCTTGCTGTCTTGCCTCTCTCTAGTTCCCCGTGCCTTTTCAAAGTGCATAGAAGCTATCCTGGCCCCACTGAGACTCAAAGGCATCAGAGTTCTCAATTATGTGGACGACTGGCTCATTTGTGCCCAATCTCCAGAACTTGTCACGGCCACCTTCAACGGTTGGGTCTTACGATGAATCATGCGAAGATCCAGCTCACGCCTTCTCAGACAGCATCCAATCTGGGAGTGTGCTTGGACTCCAGGTCCATGCTGTCCACTCTGTGACTGCAGAGTACAGAGAATAGCCGTCCGTTTAGAGTTCTTTCAGCTCATAGTAGTGATGTTCCAGAAACTTCTGGGCTTGATGGCAGCAGCTTCTCAGACCCTACCTTTGGGTCTCCTGTGCATGCGCCCTCTGCAAGCTGCAGGGTTTTTCAGCCTGTGTTGAACCGCAACCGCCTATTGACAGTGTCTCGTCACCATCTAAAGGCACTCTCTTGGTGGAAACAGCCAGCCCATCTACTCTTCGGCGTGGCGCTGGGCAGTATCACCAGAAGGGAGGTCATGAGCACGGTTGTGTCCAGCATGGGCTGTGGTGCTGTGTGGAATGGCAGGGCGGCACAGGGGGTGTGAAACCTACTTGGCAGGATCTCCACATCAATATTTTGGAGATGCAGGCAATTTACCTGGCCTTGCAGAAATTTTTGCAGGAGGTTCGAAAGAGACAACACAACAGTGGTGGCTTACATCAACCACCAGGGCGCCTCAGGTCTCCCAGTCTCCATTGCGTGGCCCACAAGCTTTTGCTCTGGGTGCACGAGAACCTCCTGTCACTGGGGGCAGTACACCTGCCTGGGGTGATAAACTGCACGATGGACCTCCTCTCAAGGGCAGTTCCCAGTACCTCAGAGTGGAAGCTTCACCCCGACGTGGTGAGCCTCATTTGGGGGAGATTCGGGAGAGCAGAGATAGATCTCTTTGCCTCCCAGGAATCGACCCACAGTCCCCTTTGGTTCTCCAGAACAGGAGGATAGATGCCTTGGCACACCAGTGGTCGACACAACTGTGATTTTCCTTCCCACCGCTCGTCGTGCTCCCGCTATGTCTGGAGAAAATCAGGCAGGACCGGGCAAGGGTATTCTTAGTAGCCCCTTATTGGCTCAGGAGACTGGTTTTCAGCCCTGATGCAGCTCCTGAGCAGCCAGCCGTGGAGACTGCCCATACGCCATGACCTGCTCAGTCAGGCACAGGGGACCTTATGGCATCCCAACCCAGAGCCTGCAGCTCTGGGTCTGGCCCATGAATGGCTACATTTGAGCCACCTGGGGCTTTCTAATAGGGTCATTGACACCCTGCAGAATGCCATAGCATTGTCCATGTGTTCCCAGTATGGGTACGTGGTGTCTGCCTCATGGGTTCGACCCGACGACTTGTCCCATGGCAGTTATACTGCACTTTCTGCAGGATCTTTTTGATAAAGGGAAATCCCCCTCCACGTTAAAGGTCTGTCTGGCAGCCATTTCAGCTTGCCATGTCAAAATTGACTCACTTCCTGGCGGGGCAATTTTGGAAAGGGGCTCGGCAGCTTTGGCCGCCTATGAAGGATATTGTTCCTCGCTGGAGGCTAAACGTGGTGCTTGAAACACTCATGAAGCCTCCATTTGAGCCCTTGCATTTAGCTGAGCTTAAAGTGGCTTTCTTGTTTGCAATCACCTCCGCAAAGCAGGTGAGTGAGATGCAGGCATTCTCAATTGCGAAAGTCTGCTTAATTTTGTAGAAGCCAGGACAAAGGTTACGCTCTGTACTAATCCTGCTTTTTTGCCGAAAACTATCTCGGCATGTCATGTCAACCAGTCTGTGGAATTGGAGGCTTTCCATCCACCTCCTTTCCAGTCTGACAGAGAGCAGCAGCTCCATATGCTCTGTCCTATGCGGGCACTAGTGTATTATGTTGACAGGACGAAAAGTAAATTGTATTGCTATAAAAAGAAAGGTGTTACATTCCCAGTTTTAGATTCACAAATTACTATAAAGAAAATAAAAAATGTTTTATAAACTAGTGCTGACAGTGTTCTAAATCATTTCTTAGGCCATTCAGTCAAGTACTTCAATTCATTATAATGTTTCAAACTAGTTAAGCTTCAATCACATAAACAAAGCAAATACATTGTGTGAAGTTTACACAGCAGTTAACTTGTTTACAGTTTCACATGATACACAGCTAGCAACAACCAGGGAAAGGAAGGACAGACACACACATACAGACACAGAAGTGGCGCTCCTGTTATGCTGCTCTCCATATGCTGTACGTAAATATTTTCACTTGCAGTGATTGCCATGAAAATACATTGCTACAGTCCTTGTGAAAATAAATGTTCATAATTATTTCAAGTAAACTTGTATTAAGTCAAGTGCCCCTGAATATCAAAGCTTTTCTGACTGTCGGGGAAGGCTTTTGTGGCGGGATTTTAACTTTCGGACTGTTTTTCTTGTTCCGAGCAAAAATCAAAAATGGCCAGGAATGATGACAACAGTGGCAAAACCCCAATTCCGACAGTATGAGGAATGTTATGCAAATGAAGTGGGTACCTGTGACAAGATGGCTGCAGGGAGGAACTCAGACCAGAACTAAAAACACACAGAGCAGACAGAGACTTGGGGTTTTGGTGAAGCTGAGCGTGATCGCTCAGCATTTAATAATTAACAGGACAGAAAATAAAAGGTTTAAACACAAAAACACAGGACACGGCACTTGCGCCAAAATAAATAGACAAACAAAACGGATTAAACAGTAAACAAAACAATGGACGGACAGACAAACGAAACACGGTGAGTTTAGACAACTATCAATTATTTTAGTTTATTTTACTCTCCTTCTCCACACCCGTTCTCCACTCACCGAACACACAACCCGAGTGAGTGAAAACATACAGCTTTTATGCAGTTGTACCGAGACTTCGATTGCTAGTCAATCATTCAATTGGAATCTCGGTACAACTGCACGTGAATTAATTAAAGTGCAATTCCCGTGCTCACATATTATTACTTTTTACTTGCACGTGATGTGATTTGTGCCCTCCTCGTGCCTAAATACAAATCTACAATTTAAACACATGTGAAACACAGACCGCTTATATCCCGTGTACCAATGCCTATACACCAACATTTACACACAACACGTAACACAAAATACACACAGGGGGCACTTTGCCACATATACCCCCCTTGTGCAAAGCACACATGGCCTCAATGGCCACCTCCCCCTCAGTCCCAAAGTCCCGGAAGAGGGGAAGCAAGTTGTTTCTGGGGTGGCCATGGTGGAATGTCCGGCACCCCAATTCTTCGTGACCGCAGCTCCCTCTTCGGGGCTTCAGCCACACTATCTCCTGCACGAAAGTGCAGCTGGGGAGCTGGTCTCCTGACCTCCCCTTCTTCATGGCGGCAGTTCCCCTCCGTGGGGCTCCGACCACACAATCTCCGGCAGCGAAACTGCTGCGGGGAAGCTGGTCTCCTGACCTCCCCTTCTTCATGGCGGCAGTTCCCCTCCGTGGGGCTCCGGCCACACAATCTCCGCAGCGAAACTGCTGCGGGGAAGCTGGTCTCCTGACCTCCCCCTTCTTCATGGCGGCAGTTCCCCTCCGTGGGGCTCCGGCCACCCAATTTCTGGCAGCGAAACTGCTGCAGGGGAGCTGGTCTCCTGACCTCCCCCTTCTTTGTGGCCGCCAGCTCCCCTCCGTGGGGCTCCGGCCACCGTGTTTCCTGCCACGGAAATGCGGCTGGGGAGCTGGTCTCCTGACCTCCCCTTTCTTCATGGCCGGCAGCTCCCTTCATGGAGCTCCGGCCACAGTGTAGCGACCGAGGCAAAGCAGAGGCCCTGGCGACCCCAGGCGAAGCAGGATCCCTGGCGACCCCAGGTGGCGGCAGCAGCAGCGGACCCTCGGGAGGCGGCGGCAGCAGCAGCGGACCCTCGGGAGGCGGCGGCAGCAGCAGCGGACCCTCGGGAGGCGGCGGCAGCAGCAGCGGACCCTCGGGAGGCGACGGCAGCAGCAGCGGACCCTCGGGAGGCGAACTCGGGAGGGAGCCCCTGGCCATAGAGGCGGCAGCGGAGCTCCACTTCTCCCTCGCACCCTGCACCCTGTGTGGAGCAAAAGGCAGCCCCAGGCGATGCGGGCGACAGGCAGCCCCAGGCGATGCGGGCGGCTGGCAACCCCAGGCGATGCGGGCGGCTGGCAACCCCAGGCGTCGCGGGCGGCTGGCAACCCCAGGCGATGCGGAGCGGCTGGCAACCCCAGGCGATGCGGAGCGGCTGGCAACCCCAGGCGATGCGAGGCAAGCATCCTTGGGCGGCGAGGCAAGCATCCTTGGCGGCGAGGCAAGCATCCTTGGGCGGCGAGGCAAGCATCCTTGGGCGGCGAGGCAGGCATCCTTGGGCGGCGAGGCAGGCATCCTTGGGCAGCGAGGCAGGCATCCTTGGGCGGCGAGGCAGGCATCCTTGGGCGGCGAGGCAGGCATCCTTGGGCGAAGCGAGGCAGGCATCCTTGGGCAGCGAGGCAGGCAGTCAGGACAAGCTGGGGTGCGGGTTTTGGCCCTCTTCTCGGCCACTGCGGCCGGGCGGTTCTTCCCCATGCTTTCCTCAGCAGCCTATGCAAGGGCTGCTGAGGACCGCCAGCATCTAGTCCTGGTCCTTCTGGTGACGGGAGAGGCAGCTCCTGCTCCTCTCCTCGTGACGGTGGGGAAGTGATACCAGCAGGCATTCATCCTCTGCTGGTGGGGAAGTGATACCAGCAGGCATTCATCCTCTGCTGGTGGGGAAGTGATACCAGCAGGCATTCATCCTCTGCTGGTGGGGAAGTGATACCAGCAGACATTCCTCCTCTGCTGGTGGGGTTGGCGGAGGCAGAGGCAGCTCCTGCTGCTCTGCTCCTGCCGATGGAGGTGGCGGAGGCAGAGGCAGCTCCTGCTGCTCTGCTCCTGCCAGTGAAGGTGGCGGAGGCAGAGGCAGCTCCTGCTGCTCTGCTCCTGCCAGTGAAGGTGGCGGAGGCAGAGGCAGCTCCTGCTGCTCTGCTCCTGCCAGTGAAGGTGGCGGAGGCAGAGGCAGCTCCTGCTGCTCTGCTCCTGCCGGTGGAGGTGGCGGAGGCAGAGGCAGCTCCTGCTGCTCTGCTCCTGCCAGTGGAGGTGGGAGCGGCGTGGAGTCTCCTGGCGGCGGAGGTGGGAGCAGCGTGTAGTCTACCCTTGTTTCAGGGGACTGGTGCGGCCCTCCCCCTCTTGCAGGGGACTGGTGCGGCTCCCCCTCGGAAGGGGAGACCAGCAGGCATTCACCCTCTGCTGGTGGACAGGGACCCAGCAGGCATTCACCCTCTGCTGGTGGACAGGGACCCAGCAGGCATTCACCCTCTGCTGGTGGACAGGGACCCAGCAGGCATTCACCCTCTGCTGGTGGACAGGGACCCAGCAGGCATTCACCCTCTGCTGGTGGACAGGGACCCAGCAGGCATTCACCCTCTGCTGGGGACAGGGACCCAGCAGGCATTCACCCTCTGCTGGTGGAGGAGGCAGAGGCAGCTCCTGCTGCTCTGCTCCTGGCGGTGGAAGTGGCGGAGGCGGGACCAGCAGGAATTCACCCTCTGCTGGTGGAGGTGGGAGCTGCAAGCAGTCCTCCCATGGCAATGGAGGTGGAACCAGCAGGAATTCACCCTCTGCTAGTGGAGACTGGGGCGGTGGGCGCTCTACCTTCCCCTTTTGGGCCGTGGGCGCACCGACTCCTCCCTCTTGGGCTGTGGGCGCACCGACTCCTCCCTCTTGGGCTGTGGGCGACCGACTCCTCCCTCTTGGGCTGTGGGCGCACCGACTCCTCCCATTCAGGCGTGGGGCGTTCGGGCTCCTCCCACTCAGGCGTGGGGCGTTCGGGCTCCTCCCACTCAGGCGTGGGGCGTTCGGGCTCCTCCCACTCAGGCGTGGGACGTTCGGGCTCCTCCCACTCAGGCGTGGGACGTTCGAGCTCCTCCCACTCAGGCGTGGGACGTTGAGCTCCTCCCACTCAGGCTGTGGAGGCAAAACCAGCAGGCATTCTTCCTCTGCTGGTGGAGACTTGGCGGTGGACACTCCGCCTTCCTCTTCCCCTTTCCCCTTCTCTGCCTCCTCCTCACCTTCCTCTCCTGGGCCAGTTCCTCCTCTCCCTCTTGGTAGGGGCAGTGCACCACTGGGTGCCCGAACTCCCCACAGGCAAGGCACCAGCCTTGGTCCTCTAGACCACCGAGGAGGACCTCCAGATCCTGGCAGCCATCTCTCCAGTTCCAGCCTTCCATTTTTCCCCTTTTATTTTTCAAAAAAAACAAAACAAACAAAAAACTGCGGTTCCCGCTCTGGCCTGAGTCCTGGAGGCGCTGTTTTCCGGTTCTGACACCACGTGTGACAAGATGGCTGCAGGGAGGAACTCAGACCAGAACTAAAAACACACAGAGCAGACAGAGACTTGGGGTTTTGGTGAAGCTGGCGCGTGATCGCTCAGCATTTAATAATTAACAGGACAGAAAATAAAAGGTTTAAACACAAAAACACAGGACACGGCACTTGCGCCAAAATAAATAGACAAACAAAAACGGATTAAACAGTAAACAAAACAATGGACGGACAGACAAACGAAACACGGTGAGTTTAGACAACTATCAATTATTTTAGTTTATTTTACTCTCCTTCTCCACACCGTTCTCCACTCACCGAACACACAACCCCGAGTGAGTGAAAACATACAGCTTTTATGCAGTTGTACGAGACTTCGATTGCTAGTCAATCATTCAATTGGAATCTCGGTACAACTGCACGTGAATTAATTAAAGTGCAATTCCCCGTGCTCACATATTATTACTTTTTACTTGCACGTGATGTGATTTGTGCCCTCCTCGTGCCTAAATACAAATCTACAATTTAAACACATGTGAAACACAGACCCGCTTATATCCCGTGTACCAATGCCTATACACCAACATTTACACACAACACGTAACACAAAATACACACAGGGGGGGCACTTTGCCACAGTACCTAATTAACATACCCCATGCAAAAATCAAAAGGGTTGATGTGGTCAGATGGAGTATTTTCTGTCTAAAGTGGTTCCGCCTGTTTCAAAAAGTCCTAATGGAGATGGGAACCTATTTAAAACAGGCTCTGTCTAAAAAAGGGTCTGATGTGGGTGCAGTGACTCTAACTACTTTGGCGATGGAGCCCAATGTGCTGCTAGAGATCGCTGCGATTTTAGAGGATGAAAGGGATAATGTAGCTGCTATGCCAAAATGAAAAATAAATGAATAAAAAATACATATATAAATAAATACATATTTATTTATTTATTTTGATATGTATTTATGCATTAATTTAGTTATTAATTTTGGCATAAAATATCCTCCATAACCAAAACTATAATGTACATACAGTATACGTTCTTATCCATTTATTGTACTTACTACTTGCTCTTAATGGAATTTACTCTTTATAAACAAATATTTTTACTATAAGTTTAACTGCTCTCAGTCGAAATCACTCTCAAACATAATGCTTTACTGTATTTATTTTCTCTTATTTGATTTTGCTCTTACTATTGACTTTATTGTATTTCATAACTGCAGTTATATGTAATGTGATATTTTGTAATGTGATTTTTTGTAATGTGATATTTTGTAACAGCTGTAAGTTGCCCTGGACTAATCACACTGTACATAGAGGAAATATATGAAATCATCTTTGTAGTTTTAACCACCTCAAGAAAGTGATTAATCACACTATACATAGAGAAAATACATGAAATCAGCTTTAAGTAGTTTTAGCCACCTCAAGACAGTTTTAGCCACCTCAGGAAAGTGACTAATCACACTATACACGGCTAACGCTCGTCTGTTCGCCCGGGGCGAATTAAAACTGACGAGGACTAGTTGATGTTTGTGTCATTAGTCCTGTGGGCGAGTGCTTAAAATAAGTGTACAGATACAGTTGTAGTCAAAAGTTTACATACATCAATGGAAATTTATAATTTCTAGAAATTTCTTGAAAACAAAGAATTTTACGAAAAATCTTTTGTAGCAAAAGTTTTGCTTTTGTGGATGAGGAAAAAAGGTTACAAGAAATAAATGTCTACAATTATTTATTTCAGCAATTTTTTTGCAAAAACTCCAAAAATGCTAATTCAAAAGTATTCATACCCTTTGATGCTATGATAGTATTGTCTACAAGGTGCTAGAAATTTCAATATGATAATGCAGAACCTAATTCTAGAAAATAATCCAAAAGATTGTAGGTGAGCATTCTTAGAGAGTATAAAAGGGTTAGGCATAGGATGACTGCTGTCATTACCAATAAGTCAATAGGGGAAAAAGTAAAGAGCTATCTGAAGACCTTAGGCAGAAAATGATTTATTGTCATAAAGCTGGAGAAGAATACAAGAAGATTTCCAAGCATTTGCATTTTATTGTTTCTATTATCAAGAAGTACAAGACTCATGTACATGGTTCTGTCACAACGCTCCCTCGGTCTGGAAGAAAGAAGGTTTTTCACCAAGAACAAGTAGAAGAATTGTGAGGAAGGTTAATAACAATCTGAGATTGACTGCCAAAGATATTGAACGTGAATTGGCTGCAAGTGAGACTGGGGTTTCCATATCAACCATAGGTTGTGTATTGCATGGTGAAGGTCCCAATGGTCGCAGGCCAAGGTAAAAACCACTCTTAGGAAAACGTCACAAGTTAAAGTTTGCAAAACGGCATTTGAATGATGCATATGAGTTCTGGTCAAAGGCTTTGTGGAGTGATGTAACAAAAATCGAGCTAAAAAAATGGTGTGTGATTAGTCACTATCCTGGGGTGGCTAAACCTTTCTTGAAGTGGCTAAAACTACTTAACACAGATTTGATCTTTTTTCTCTATGTATAGTGGGATTAGTCCCTTTCTCTATGTATAGTGGGATTAGTCCCTTTCTCTATGTATAGTGGGATTAGTCCCTTTCTCTATGTATAGTGGGATTAGTCCCTTTCTCTATGTATAGTGGGATTAGTCCCTTTCTCTATGTATAGTGGGATTAGTCACTTTACTGGGGTGGCTAAAACTACTTAATAGTGTCTGATCTATTGTCTTCATGTTAACTGAAACCTCTGAAAAAGCAATCTGCAGATCTTAAATCGATTGGTAGGTATCTCCTTGCACACTGAAAAAGCAATCGGCAAATCTGAAATTGATTTGTCTCGACTTGTACACTGAAATGTCTGTAAATGAAAAAGCAATCGGCAATCTGCACTCGACAATCGGCAACCAACTTTACGTCCCTGTCAGAGTTGTCAAGTCTGCGTATAATAAGCGGGATTGGGCTTGTTTTCTTGAGAATCGCGGGTTGTAATTTGCATACACGCCCATACTCTAACACGGGTTGCGCTTCTTTTGGCTTGTTTTGAAGAACGAGGTCGCTATTTTTCTCAGAAATCTGGCAACCCTGGTCCCTGGTATTCTTGTCAAAACATTTACACGCTTTTAGAAGTTCATATAGAGGTTAATACACAGTTACAGCACGAGGGTTTACAATCTATTTATTTTGTTACTCACCTGTTTAAAAAAGGCAGCCGTTTTTTGTTATTTAATAGGTGCTGGGTTTAACTATAGCCTACTAATTTTCAAAATAAAATGATCCATGAAACTTAAAAAGTTTAACCTGATTTTGTTAGTGGCAACTTGTTTTTTTTATTATTGCACGAGTTTGGTCGAAGGGACTGCGCACATCCGTTTTGAAAGTCTTATTTCTGGCATACATTGTTCTTGGCATGCATTTTAAAAGTGCTACATTTCTCAGGTGTTTCCTTGCAGATGCACATTGCATGTTTAATACCGACACCACTGCTAAGAAATATAAAGAATTTCATGGTGTGTGACACACTTGAAAGTGCTATCAAGCCTATTCATTAAATGCATTGAATTTAACCCTTTGCAGTAAGTTTTGGTGCAGGTTATTTATTAAAGCTAAACCCTGCTGCTTTATTTGCATGTACCTTGTTTCAACACTTTGTAGTTGTAGACAACTATTATGTGGATTTGTTTTGAAAATAGCTTTGCTGCCATGGAAACCTGCCTGAGGTTATCAATTAGGTGATGAGGGATGGAGTGGTGACTTCACTTGATTAGTATACTGTAACTGTGTTATGAGCAATGACAAGGTCCATTTAAACAGAAACACTCTAGAAGCTTTTATCATATTACAGGAAATCAGAATTCAGAAATGTATTGGTGCCTAATACGATTAACAGCTTAATAATAATCATCATAATCATCATTATCGTCCTCATCATCATCATTTTTGTATTAAAACATATTTCTTATCCAAGTATATAAACACAGTTTTACTCATCTCAAAACCATGTGCTGCAACCACACCTAAAAAACACTAACTAGTGAATGTGTTAAATTAGAAGATCCCTTTTTTGCATTGTATGTGGTCATGTGATGTGTCATGTGCTTCACTAGACCTATATCAGCTGTGTGAGAGTTGTGTGCAACTATTCAGTAACAATCGTGGGAAAGCAGAAGGACCTCAGTGACTTCACAAGTAGTATTTTCATTTTAAATATTGATATCTGATACAGCACACAATCTATTTCCTGGGCATATCACATGACCTTTCAGACTAGGGGAATTTCTAATTTGATTTATATTCTCCAATTTTTTTCCAGTTAGTATTGTACTGTACTGTTCATTGTCAAATGCAGTTGCTTTTTCGTCCACTAGGTGTCTCAAGCTAAAACTGCAGGGACAGCTAAATCTGAAAGTGCTACTTAAATTGCAGCAGCCTGGTTTTGCAGACTGTTTCAGTACTTTTAAAGCTGACAGCATTCAATTCCACAGCAAAGATAACCCTTTAAAAGCTGCATACAGTATATGTGATAGTATAGAACACAGTGCTATGGAGGAATGTAGTCACAATGGAAATGATTATGGAACACAACAATTTTCAATTATTCAGATTTTGTATTTTTTATATAGTAGCTTAAAAAATAATTTTCTTACTGTGCCAATACCTTGGTGATATGTGCCAACATTGTGAGTGGTTCTTACCTCGGTCTTACTTTCATTAACCTGGTCTACATTAGATATGTCTGTGACAGGTAACTAGAAGAACAGCTCCTGAACCCCCAGACAATAGTCCTTGTAAGAAGAACCACTGAGAGTGATTGCAAACAGCATACAAAGCATAACAAGGAACCTACTCCTTAAATGGCAATTTATATAAAAAGCATGCTGTTTAGTAAATAGTCTTTAATACACAGATCAGCCAATCAAAGAAGCAAAGGTGGAATTGAAACACGACCCTTTAGATCAGGAGCTCTGTTCTAGAACTGTAGCCTGCTCTTTTTATGTTGCAGCAGTGATTGCTCGATGGAAAATCTCATCACGGGGTTGCCCATCCTATATTTAATTAGCATTACAAAGGAGTCAATAGAAACGCAAGCTCTTTGTCACCTCCTCTGATACTTTCATCAATAGACATTTGGCCAGACTTAGTATAGAAGACTATTTGGTGGAAAATGAAAGGTGTATGTCTTATGACATATGGCAGCTGAATGGAAAACACCTTGTTTGAAATTTTCTCTCTTGCTAAATCTGAAGTTGCCACCGGCACTAGCCGCCCCAGCAGTGAGCTACGAAGCAAACAGGGTCTTTGAGTGCGTGCCTCAATCATTGATTGAGAAAACAGTAAGCCCACAGTCACACCCCCGCAACATTCCATTGGCTCCTGTTTATTCCAGTTCCGTTTGGATTGGTCTAGAATAAATGACGTCACTGATTAAAGCTTGCAGTCACCGAGGAGCGAGGAAAGCCTTGTAGCTTCCTGCGAGCTCTTCTCTCATTATTTATTATTATTCGGTATTTTTTGTTTTGTTAAATTAATTATTTTAAACGATCGCATCAAACAACAGGACTCCCATGCGCTACACGGTCTGATCACACAGCTGTGTATACGTGCAGTCAAATCGCCTGCCGTTTGTTATTTACTGGATCCTACAGGCAGGGATTATTGTAAATCCGACAGTTTTTTTTGTTTTGTTTGTTTGTTTGTTTTTTTTGGCTGCAACATTGTGAACATCGTGCACGAAGTGTTCAGCAAAGAGGCCTGTGCAGTTACTAATCGGGAATCAATATGTCACAGCCTAATAAAGGCACCGGTAAGTTATGTCACGATTTCCTTACATAGTGAACAGGATTGCTTGCTTGAATAAGGACCACGTTTGTTTTACTCGTACCGGCTGTAATAAGCTAATGTACTCCCTCCTAATCAAATAGGAAGTGATCCGGTCTTTGCGAAGTACCAAATCAAAATACATGTGAGAATGTTTTTTTCAGTTGCAGTACAGCAGGAGTAGTTTTTCTGTTATTCTATCCCACCACAATTTCCCGTCTACTTCGATTACGCAAACCATTTCCAGGATGAACCATCCTACCGGCTACTTTGTGTGCATGTGGAAATTTAAAACGACTAAAAATTCATTTTGACTTGGACTGGGTGACGACGATAGCCTGTGCTTAATGTCGATTCCAAATGAGTGCTCTGATAAGCACTCATGCTTTTGAAGTTGTGTTTTTAAATTGTAATTTACAATATATTGTGCTATTCAAAAATGAAATGTATGACTGAGCAGCCCTTTCAAGAAAACATTTGATTTGCATTGACAATCGGTGCCCCACATGAGTCGACACTTTCACGTGTCATCATGCCAGGAATGGAAGATGGGTCTGTAGGTCAAGTACCACAGCATACACATAGTATTTTATATATACTGTATAGACATGTGTGTACACAGACAATGAGGGTTGATCCACCAATTCCAGACACGGTAACCGAAACCGGTATAGTCGAATCGCACATGTTTTCTTGTTTCTATGTTACACCAAGTTCACACTAGAATTATAAGATCTCCATTGCTAGCAGGGATGTTGTTTATGATGCGGTAATACAATCCGTTTATTACGGGTAAGCAAGTTGAGAACTAGGGCAAGCTGGGGTCAGCTGCTTCCACCCCGTGTTCGATTTGAACAAGAACGCTGCGTCTTACATCCCTGCTCGAGTTTTTTTTAAAAAAAATATTTTTAAATTTGTTTTTGTTTCGTTGATCGTGCTCCTGTACTGAGGGGGTGAATCACCATGAGTTTGATACTTGTGAACGGGGCGGCTAATTGAGCTCTCAGTATGATGTCACCATGAGCAGAAATGTGTGGGAGGTTTGCTGACACTCTGGTGAAGGGTGCACCCATGAGCTATAGAGGAGTTTCCATTAACCACAGCGTCACTTTGGAAACCATTCCACAGAACTTACCTGACTTTTTTTTTTTTCCAAACGAACTAACTGGGTACATTTTAGAATTGAGTCCTACGTGTGATGAGACAAATGAGACAAAGCTGTGCGGGTAATAAGTCAAGCCTTGTCTTCACTACACTGTGTGACTGAATTGAATGTCAGGAGTCAAGCCATATCCACTCTGGACGCGAGCGAATAATTTATAAGTCAGTGCAGCCAAATGACAGTATCCACACCAACAGGGAGCGACGTCAGTTTGAGAATTTCACGTAGAACCTGTTTCTATTTTTTTTCGTCGCGCGACTGGAATAAAACTGACCAATCAGAAGCAAGGTTGACACACGTCAAACACACGCCTCAAAACGTCACGCCTCAAAGCAAGTCACGCCTCAAAACAAGTTATTCATGTACGACGAAAAGTTAATTTAAGGTGCAGTAGTATCCATTATTATATGATTGCAAATTGAACGACTACAAAGACATCCAGAAGAAAGATAATGTCTGGGTGGCTTGCAGGCGGTGCATTTAATTTAGCAGCACTGAGACATTTTCTTTCAGATTAAGGTTTATTAATAAGCAAAAATAAACGGGATCATACATAGTCTACATATCCAGCATTTAATGAAAAATGTGCACTTTTGCAGGCATTTAAAAATGACCTAATTTTAAGGTAGGGCTTTTTTTTTTGGTATATGTGTTTGTTTTTTTTTGTTGTTTTTTTAATAATTATAAATGACTTTTTGTTCACTAAATTGTTCTCTGGCACAAATCCGTGACAAGAAGAAGGCCTGTACGCGTAAAGTGAAGTTTTGTGGAGGTTCACCAAACAAACAAAAATATTATCGAGGTCCTACTATTCTATACGTTGTAAAACAAAGCCACCAATACGTTTGTATTCTATGTGACACATCCCAAAATTACCAAGCTCATACATAGTGTTGAAGATTATGAGCCGTATTTATAAAGCAAGTTCACCGGACTGTTTTAAAAGGAAAAACTAAATAAAATTAAATAATAATACAAAGTAAGTGGTGACCTGCGCATAACAACACGAATAATAATAATAATAGTTATAATAATAATGAAGATGGTGATTATGTAGTGTGTAACAACAACAACATAATAATAATAATAATAATAATAATAATAATAATAATAATAATGTTGCACTTTAAAATACTTAAAGTTAATAAAAAAAAGGATCAAAGACGGAATTTGTAAAGAAACACAAATGAGATTGCAGTAAGTTGTATATATAAATGTATACCAATAAAATAATTTTGTTAAATATCAGTTAAATATTGCTATTGTCCAGTTGTCCTCAAATCAGCCTTTATTTTACAAGAGTTGCCGGAGGTCACGGTGGTAACCTTTTATCAAAACATGACCTGTTTTGTAATGGCACAGCCCATCTCTAGTATGTCCAATAAGAATGCATGGGCGGGGTCTTGTATTTATTTCCAGTCTTTTGGATCGTTTCCAAGTCGCGTCTGGTGCGGATTGAGATTCAGCGACTTCGCTCGGAGCGATCTGTCCAGTGTGGATGCAGCTTCAGGTTAGACGTGCAAACCCCCCCAAAGGAATACTGTACTGCTGCAGTAGCATTCATCTCTGAGAAACAGGGGGGCAGCCAACACTAGAAAGGAGACGGATTTAAATGCAGGTTAACTACCAGTATTTATTTGTTTAGTTGATGGAAGTCCACAGTGTGTGGTAAAGTGCATATTAGTATAGTGCTTTACTGAAAGTGGACATGTTTAATCACACAGTTCCTGAACTATAGTTTGTTTGTTTTATTGTACAAAGTGGTCCCACAATATACATTTTGTTTTTGTAAATCTTTATTACACAAAAAAGTGAACATAACGGCCATTGCCACTGCCACTGCACAGTTAGATCACTATAGTATGGTTGGAGTTGACAAACACTTGTATTCTGTCTGCAGTATATTTTCTTAAGACGTGTTGGTTTGGATTCCTCAAAGCTTCTTCAATATGTAATGGAACTAATGCAATTCCTTGTCGAAATGTATTTTGTTTTATCTTTAAGTTCTACAGGAATTCAACCATATCTGTCATCTAAGCATTTGATATGCCATCAACACAGTTAACAGGTTATGTTTCATCGGTGCAAATTAAGTGTTACAAAATACTTGTCTTCAGTTGTTGACTGAGAGTTTGGTAACTAACAAATCATATACACCTATAAAGGCAGCGATTTAAAAAAAAAAAAAAAAGTAACATGCCACATTATCATTGAATCCTGCATTGTATGACTTTGTGACAGGGCGGTTGAGTGGTGATGTCAGGCCAGAAACAGGAACTGAAAACACAGACAGGTACTCGGGTGCAAAGCGCACTGCGGCGCCGTTTTTATTTTGAAACCAAAAATAAAATATTGGAACACAAAAACACTGCTCACAGAGCGAAAATAAATATTTAAACAAAACAAATCTTGGACACAAATCTAAACTAGACCTGAGGTCAGGCTGATAATGCATGTTGTTTTTAGCAATAATGAAATACAATAGTTTCATGTCTACAGGTGCCATTTAATTAAAAAAAATATATATTTACAGTGATAGTTGAGTACTGTATATGATACAAATAGTTAAACAATTACAAAAAAAATAAAATCGCATTCTCGTTTTTATTTTACCTTCTTTAAAAAATACATTAGAGGCAGGATACATCTCTTTAATTTGGTGACCCCTTATTTCTATTTCTGTGTTAAATGTATTATAGAAGAAGTATATTTTCATCCTGCAAGATTTAAGAAAATAGAGGCAAAGATTAATGTTATCTGTTGCATATGTGTGATTAACTATATAAGGTATTTTATTTCACTTTATCACAGCTATTAGTTTAATAAAACAAAAAAAAATGTTCTCCAAATTTGTTCTATTTCCAAATTTCCTTTTTAACATGTATTAAGCCGACAGGTATCACTTAAAACAGAAAGAACCTGTTAAAACATGTTAATTGCATAATGACACTTCCTGCCTTGTCTTTTCAGTTTTTCAATACTAATCAGTGATAATGAGAATCTGACAATCTCCTGACAATCTGAAGGCTTCTCTGTGCATTTTACATAGGCTAATGTTTTTGATTACATTAAGGAACATTACATTAAGGAAGAATAAATAGTATTCCTTTAGAAGTGACAATGTTTCATTTGATCAGAAAAGGAATACGATGTAATCTTGTTACACCGTGATCCATGGCTATACTGTGACTCAAATCAAGATCAGCAAAGAAATTAGCCTTCATAAAATGTGTTTATCTAATTCAGGTTGTCAGAAGACGCTTTCACATGATCATTGATTGGTACCGAAAAACTGCGTAGATGGGTAATAATGGAATAGGCAGGAAATTTCATCATGCAATTAAGAAGTTTAACAGGTTCCTTTCCGTTTTAAGTGACACCTGCCAGCTTACAGCATGTTAAAAGGGGGGGGGGGGGTTGGAAATACAACTATTCAGAGAAATGTAAGGGGTTTGCCTACGTGGATTGCTATTTACTATACTTGATGCAGTGGGCTTCAATTTTTTCACACAGTCAAAAGATAGGGCATGTAACACATTTCATCACTTTTAATAGTAATAGTTTAATAGTATAAAGTGGCTGAAAAAAGAGAGAGAAGATGGAAAGTGGAAATCATAGAGGAAGATGCATTTTCTTAGGCAGAAAAGGGACTAAATTTGCAGAAGTAACAGCAATAAAACAGATTTTTGTGAATTGAGAATCTCAGATTTTTATATTATTCTAATGAAATTACAAAGACAATAAGATAATTTAGTCACAAAAAAGTTTTTGAAAGTAAAAGATTCCACTCTGAATATCACCACGAGTCTCTGCATTCACTTTCAATATGATATTAGATTAAACATTGCCAAAGTGACAATAAAAACCCAAGACCCCCATAGATTGGAAGTTGGAAGTTAAAGCACAAGTTTCACTAGTTAAACAGGAGAAGTACGCAAGGTAGTGATAATCTATTATAAAAAGAAAACAGATAAATTAATGCACCTCAAGATTGTATTTCATCTATTATTCATACCGATAAAACAAGGAAGCCATTACTTGAGTCAGAATTTTGATAAAGTAATAATTATCTACATATTGTTTGTTCATTTTTAGCGTGGGTGAAACCAGGGTAAACATTATAACAAAACCCAGAGCCGCCATTCCCCATGACAGATTAAATTAGCATTTTATAGACACTGAATAAACGTAATATCCTGTTAGGTCATTGCCTGTTATCTTATAAAATCGTAATGTTTTTGATGGTTATTTAATTGTACTTTTGGTCTATAAAATATACTTCATACCTTTAAATTGTATCCACGTTGTTCTGTACTGTAGGTATTTGTACTCCACTGTCCAATGCGATTTGCATTGTGGGCCTCGTGTGTATCTACAAACCTCAGTCATCTATCAGGAAGCTCTATTAGCAATGGTTTCCCATGTTATGAAAGATACTAATAATGTACGTGTTTAAAAAAACTAATACCGATAATTATGTATCTGTTCACGCAGGGTCGGTCATATACTGCAGCATAAGGTATCAGAAAAATGCTACTGCATAAAAACACTTGTAGTAAATTAAGAGTTTTGGGTACTAAAATGCTATCAAATATACATTAACTTCGAGCCTTGGGTTAGGAAGAAAGGGGAAATGAGCAATGAGAATTTCTCTATGCACAGCCTCCATACAGCTTTGTGAATGGAGTGCACTAAATAAAGTGAGCTCAGCTTCTAGTGCAGCCCTGGTTAAAAGGATATTAAAAGGACTTCAATAATGCTTATTGCAAATGTTTAATGTTCTGCAACTACCACTCACATACCCAGCTAGTTATTGAGTGCTTTATGTGCAGTAAAAGACTCTTCTTGTAATTTTCAATTTGAGTGCAAAGATAGTGCCGGTTTTTATAGGGGAATAACTATTGTGTAATTGTTAGCGAGCTTCTGTATTTTCATCGCCTTGTTTCTTATCAAGCTCAGTAGTTATTCATTAAAATAGGTTGCTGTGGTGAAAAGTGTAATTCCTCTATCCTGCCGTTGCATTCTGAAAGATTCAAGATTGTACAGTGCATTGGGGCTGGTACAGGTAATGTATCAGTGCTTCAGCATGGGATATATTTAAGGACTAATGTGTTTTATCAATGTGCTATATTATGAAAGTTTCCTTAGTAACAGAAATCTGAAATTTTAATATTACTGTAATAACCGGTAGTGGTGCAATCAGAAACCTCATTTCTTAATCGATTATCACATACGCATTTATCCACCATAATCAATGCATCATTCAAAATCTAGAACAAACATTTTTATCAGAATATCCAATGACTAAATGTTGCTGTGCACAAGGGTTCAAGACAAGGCACAATTTACATTCAAATGAGAACACTTGATTACATTTCTTGTGTGTCTGCACCATATGTATGTCCCTTTTAAGACTTTTATAACAATAATAAAAAATCAATAGTGTTTTTTTAACAGAAGTCATTTTGATCTGAAATGTGCTTGTTAAATAACATTACTCTGAACACTTATGTCAAAAGCATTTACCATCTACACACAATCCGATAAACATCTTCCCTTTCCTTTACGCCTTAATCTTCGTGTCAATTCTTTAAATAAAATATTTGTGAACCTTTCATTTTTAAATCTGGAAAATGTAAATAAAATGCTTAAGTGATGTGACCTGTCCAGCGTGACACCAGAAGCTGAAAGGTTTGTATCCTAACAAAGCACTGACATTGGCTACCTACCATACTAGCACTAATTTAAGTGCATAACTATATTATCAGTGTTTTTAATGCAAACTGTCAATGCAAGACTTCAAAGTGTACTCTAACTGGATGCTCTGGAAATGTAATGACCAATGAGCAGAAATCGATGCATCGGTTCATTGTTGCATCTCTAATAACTGGTGTTAATTATTTTGTTTGCTCAAGAAGTTTAAAATAATTGTGCCATTGGTAGAATAACCACCCGGTTTATGAACTTCTGTATGCCAGAAGCAGTTGTTTGTTAACCATATACAATTCACTGGTATTGATAGTTGTAAAAGAAGAAACATTTGCCACTTTGACGAATCAAAGAAATTCCTAACACCCTTGTTAACATGAACATGAATAATCTTCAGGTTGTCTAGCCAGCAGACCTACACAAAGCATTGCTGTTCTACAGAACCTCTGCATAGCAGCAACACACAGAGCCCTCTAGTGACATGTGGTTATTTATTTGGAACACTAAATACTATACACTAAAACTTGCTGACATTTCTAAATATAAACTGATGAATTGTGGGCTGAATGAATACACTGGAACAATTCATGTACGGTATTTATTCAGTACTTTTTAAATAGTCATTGTACAGTTCTTTTTTTGTACAAAGTCTATGCATTTATCATGTCGGATATAACGTATGGTGTGTGATTCCTTGTGTGAATTCAGTGACTGATGAAACATCCTGTATTGGGAAACAATGACCCAGAGCTTAAAATGAATTTTGTAAATAGCCTACCTCAGTGGCCTCCTGAGTTGGCAATCTGCTTTCCAACTTCCTGTGACTGATGTCAGACCAGAGTACCTCCCCCTGGGCTTGAGATTCATTGCCAGTCACAAGTGAAACAAGTTGAAACCTAAGAAAGGTGCCTGGAACAAAGCTCTTTGTACAGCAAGCTTTGCAGATGAGCCCTACTGCTGGAAAAGCTGATAGCGGTGTGCACTGTGCATGAAAAACACACTTGTTTATCTTCTATCAGAAAGGCTTGTACATTTGTGCAAGGTCTTTGAGTTTCTTGCACTTCTAACTTCCTCTTGAAGGTGTGTCACGTCTGTATAATTTCTGGGAACTCATGGACAAGAGGGCAGGTAAATGAGCCATTTTGACATGTGCAGTACTGCAGACTTTTTTACAAAGTTGCATTCAAAGTAGATGTCTGCATTAATGAAGATTTATTTATTGCTTTTTGTAGAGTTTAATATAATATAGTGCAATGTGCGATCTAGTTTTATGAGGCCGCAGAGACATGCACTGTATGGTTTAAAAACACTGCATACTTAATTATTGATTTAATGCATTTGCCTGTGCTTGTAGACACATTTCAGTTTATGAAATGGCAGCTAATGGGGTTCTATTGACTGAAATGTTGCTTCTAATGTGGGCATGCATATGATTTTAATTAAAGCTTGCACTGAATATAAATGTAATTGTGAATGAACTGTAAAATGCATTAATGCAGTAGAAGAAATTACTTGAACATTGAGTATCTTCACTTTTCCTGTAAGACTGCCCTTTCATTTGGACTGTTTTGTTCTGTGCTCAATCTGAATGCTTCATGAAGATCACCAGAAACAGCAACATCATTGAACTAACTGGCATTGACATGACTCAGATCTGTCGCCAGTTTAAGGCAGTCTGCAGTGTTGTGTACTTTCCCTTTGATTTTATTAAGCTCTGTCTGCACTTGCAATCGGAGGTTGTTTGCAACAGCTAACAAGCATGATATTTAAAGTGACAGGGTGATTTAGTTTAAGGCCCTGTCCACACTACATAACCGATCTCGGGAAGCATACGCAAAAACTTTTTTAATGAATCCAGCTCAAAGCGTCCACACTAAAGTACCGTTTCATGTTTAGTAGGGTTTAATAAGAATATGCCCTATTAAAGTAGTTCGGTTACAGTTCCTAGCAGTGCAATGGACTATGGGACTGAATGACATTATCCCATCATGCACTGTATTTTATGTTTACAACCCGGCAAATATGGAGCCCCTGCCCACGGATGACATAGCGCTTCTTAGCATGAACTAAGACCCCATTCACACTTGTGAGGTGGCCCAGGGCTGCCTTTTCTCATATGTGAATGCTCCAAAAAAGAAAAGGCAGCCCAAGGCCAGCCTAGGCAGCCCAGGCCCTAGATGTAGGCCACCGTTTCGATGTGGCCCAGGGCCTGCCTTTACATATATATGAACTCAAAGCAGACTTAGGGCCGCCTTTTTGTATGATGTGACCAATTTGATAACGCAGCCCAGTACTCCCACAAAGCTCTGCTAGCCAAGATGGCAGTGGATCAATATTGAATGGTAATTATTTCTACATCATACAACTTTAATTAAAGATTAAATTAACAAAAAATCTAGCAGGTTAATGTTCAGGTTGTATCTTTCACATAATATATGAGCTGTAGTGCATTCATACTTAAACTTAATTTGTCACAATTAGCTTTTCTTCCTGTTATTTAGTAACTAAGCGATAAATATAAAAACTACAGGATTGTGGATCTTAATAATGATCAATAATGGTGCTGGTGACTTGGCATATTCAGCTACCATTGTTTATTTTGCAACAATATAGCTACAGATGTGTGCGTCTTTACATTAAAATGCTGATCATTTCTTTTAGCTGCTTGCTTTTACACACACATAAAAAAATACTGTTCGCATCCACACATATTAAGATTGTTGATGCACCATAACATTGTCAAAATAGTCAATAATATATATGGGTCATTCCATACCAACACAACCAGAGCTGTTGCCTGAGAAAAAATCACCTGGGGGTTTTCGGGCCCGTTGAGAATCAAGAATCAAGCTTTGGTACAAGAATCAAGCTTTGGTATCCGTGGATTTTGGATTTTTGGCAGATTTTCGAAGTTGCATTTGTTATGCATTCGCGCATTGCTTTGGTCAGGCTAACGTACCACATAGTCCTAACCAAACTGGCGTTATTCTTCAATTTTGCATTGTCTGGGGTTAGATCTAGAGTAAAAAGTGACAGGATGTGCTTCCAGTGGCACTAGCTTGGAGCTGAGGGTCATGAACTTGCGTGTGGAACTTTAGAGTTCTTTGTTACAGTGACACATTTTGAAACTACCAAAACCTCCCTTAGGTACAAAGTACGGAACTCTGTGTGGTGACAGTGTTGAAAGGCACAGTTGTCCATGAGGGTCCAGCTTGGCTGCGTCTACAAGTTGGTGACTGGGTGAAGGTGCTGTATGACAATAGAAATGTTCCCTGGAGAAGTTGAGAACGTCTCTGACGATGGAGCACAAGTGAAGTTTATGCATCCTGCTGAACTGAACACCTTCAAGTAGCCCTTCCCTGAGGACAGACTGCATGCAACTTTTAAAATGTTTAAGATCCTTTCCTTTTTGCATAGTTATATACTTGTCATAAAAACTGAGATTTTTAGTTTGATTCCAGTAGGAGTAGATGTGAATTTCTAGTAATGCTGGAAGTTGTTAACCAAGTTTAGGCTGAAATAACTCGCGTGGGGGGCTCCAAAAAAGCAGCCAACTAATATGGGTTAAAGGCATACATGTAGTGTGGACAGGGCCTAAATTTAAGCCCCTATCAATTTGATCCATGTTAATAGATGTTTTATACACATTATCTTCAATGGAAAAAGCCTTGCAAATGCAAAGTCTTCCTTTCCAATTATGCTAACTTTTATTGTTAATTATAAGTTACGTCCCACTTTGATACTGTTTGCAGCAGCTACACTATGATATTGCTGAGAGTGCAGATATCATAATGTCAATGACAAAGCATTTGAAATGTTAAAACAACAATTGCTTATATATGTATCGTGTTTGTCAGGTTTTCAGCTGTTTTTTTATTTACATTTAATGACTTGCAGTAAGTGTTTGGTGGCTACCTCTAAAGTTGAGAGTGTACTTTCTCTTGCACTGTTTGTATGCAGGGGCATGACACAGCAAAGAAATGCCCTGATAAGAGGTAGCCACTGAACACTTACTGTACATACAATGTAAGCACCTATTCTCTCCCTCTTGCAGCCAGGAAGGATTTTGCATTGCTTGGGAAAGAAAGCAGTATCCCGCTTACTGCAGTGTAACATGCACTAGGTTGCAGAACGTTTTGTACTTGTTTGGACCTCTCTGTTTCCATAGCAGGTAGCTATTTGTGGCTGCAGCAGTTCGTTCTCTGGCTGCCCACAACTCAGCCGTTTACTGTTCTATATGCTGTGTACTGTGCATTGCAGCGGTTATATATTTAATGGAATAATTGCATCACCTGTTGTGCTTTTGCTATACATGGGCAGTTTTGAAAGAAACACATTACATAATTTGTAATTTCTAATTATCAGTTGTATGATGTTATGTACCAACTGTAATGTCTTGTAAACAATAGTAAAGCACCACAAACTAATTCATAGGGCATGGTTATTAGATGGGATTGATATAAACATAGACTAACTAGAAATTGTTAAGGAACAGCAGTAAATTAATAATATATGAGTTATTTGAGGAAGGTCCCATTGTTATTGATTTCCCCTGCTGATTTCCTTCAGTGGCAGACCGAAACCCGGCTCTCAAGCACAGTAGCAGAAAATCATTTCTGCAGCATTTGATCCAATCTGTGGAATGCAAATAAACTGTCTGCCTCAGACAAGAAGAACCATTCCCTTTTGCTTAAAATCAGAATGTGCTGTACAAGTTTCTACATGAGCTGCAGTGCAGCTGTCCAACAAAAGGTGCTTCGATGGGAAATAAAAATTCCACAGCTTCTGCAGTGTAAAAGCCTCAAGGATATAGGAAGCATCCCGACTCCCTATCCGCTCTACCAATCTGTATATTTGAATTTAACTCAAGCTCAAAGCTATGGACTACTATAGAAATATATGAACAAAATCTGTTCTGGAGAAACTAATCTAAAACAATGATCTCAAGCATCAAGATAATATAATTGCACACTATAACCTTTAGTTATTTTATACTAAGAGTAGCTATATTTTGTAGGTGTACACTATATGGATCAATGTTTATTTGATAGAACTGAAGTTCTAAATCAGGACTTTTAAGGTTTAATCAGAATTGCAGCACACCTTAAAATTTTAAATTGTAGATCTTGAGCACAGTCTTTGTTTTTGTAATTCATTGTGTCTCTTATATAACAGAAATTCAAACAATAAGAGACACATGATGTATTATCTTATAATACAATTAGTGTGGTTAAACCAGTGTGCTTGACTCCCCAGGCCATGTGCTTCTTGGCTGTTAGGGAAGGTGTGTGCGTGTGCGTGTCTGTGTGTGTCCAAGGTTGCAAGACTTTCCCAGCTTCGGTAGATGAAAGGGTCTGTTTCTGTACAGATAGGAAATCAAAAAACAAATGTCAAAAGAAATGTCTGTAGAACCTACTGGTCTGCCTTTTCTCTAACTTCAAGTGCAATTGTGCCTCAGTAGTTTTTTAAGTGAAACTATGCTTATTGTCAGATAGCCATCAACTGGCATAGGGCACCTGGAGTCATTAACACAATATTAATGTGCTATAGCTGTAGTTTTTAACAGTAGCTGTGAGGGGAGAGCCATCTGTGTTTCTTGGAACAAGTAATTATTCTTGGACCAACCAGAACCTCACAGTCTTTTGGGCTGTAGTGTACAGTTACTTCGTGCTAACAACAGCACATTAGTATTATTTGTGTGGGCTTAATATCTACTAATCTGCTGGTGTACTTCCACAGTGGCTTCAGTTCAAGGTGGAGATTTTTTTATTTCCCGATTTCTCTGTGCTTCTGGGCACAATATTACAATTCATATTTTTTTATTGAAAATATGTATTTCTGTGTTTTAAAAGTAGTGTACAGTATTCAGGTTAATATGAAAGATACAAATTTTAATTTGTAAATTTTAGGAACCACCAGCTAACCTTGCTCACCTGCAGGGTTGACATAGCATTCAAATTAGGTAGAAAAAAACAGGGAAAATTCATAAATATGTTTTAGAAAGGAAAATAATTGTACTAATAATACAAATAATTGTTTCTATCAATTTTGTAATTGCACCATCCTTCAGTAAGTTGTCTAATAATTATAACTTGAAACAGAAACCTAAAAAAAGATTTAGCCTTCCTGTTATGATTTCGATCACTGGGAGAAAGGAAGCTGCAGGTTCTCAGAAGTGGCCAGTCTGTCTGTTACAATTGTGATTCATTCCCTTCTCAGAATACTCTTAAAATCCACCCATGTTCAGTTTTATACTGCCCTATCCTAATTGTTCTATTGATATAAATTAAATATCCAGCTTTATAATTAAACAACACATTATTACATAACATGTATAAAATGAAAAATAACATGCACATTTGGGCAATTAGCATATTTCGTATGAAACCCATTTGTTGCTAATTATTATTAACAATTATCATGATTGAAAACCAGCACCTAATGATAATTATAGAATAAATAAATACATAATCATCAAGTGCTGAAAAATACATTGATGATTTGTGATTTCAAAAAAGCAATAAAAATGGTTAAAACTAAAAAGTACAGCTAAAATAGCAGAAAGACTTGGTTCACCGAAAAGCACTGTGTGGGCTTTTATTGACAAACCACAGGAGAACAGGAACTACTACAACTAGCTCCAGGTGTGGAAGACCAAGAAAGATTTCGGCAAAATCTGGAAGAAGAATCGTTTAAACAAATCCAAATTCTTGGATTACTGCAAAAGATTTGACACAAAAATTGAGAGAAGATGGTCAAGAAATTCACGAGCAAACAATTCAAGATGAATGTCCATGGGTGAAGACCAAGATGCAAACCTTTGTTAAAAATAATACACAAAAGAAAGCAATTAGAGTTTACCATTGTATACTTGAAGAAGCCTGATGATTTCTTCAAACACATTTTTATGGTCAAACAAATCCAAAATATAACTTTTTTCGCCAAGAAAGCCACAATATGTTTGGAGGAAGAGAGGAGAAGAATTAAGAAAAGTTCATCATGCCCAGTGTTAAACATGGTGGAGGTTGTATGATGGTATGGGCTTGTTTCTCTTCCTCATGCACTGGCTACCTTTGCATTGTAGAAGGATCAATGAATGCTGCAAAATATAAGAAATTTTGCATTCTCATTTGTTACCCAGTGCTAGAAGTCTTGGATGGAAGTTTGTATTCCAGCAGGATAATGACCCTAAGCATTCTGCAAAGTCTACAAAGGAATTTCTGAAAAAAAGGAAGTTTTTTTAACTGCCCAAATACTTTTGTCTGCAAGTGTGTGTGTGTGTATGTATGCGACTCGGGTTCATTTCACCCTTTTAAAGTACAGACACAGACACAGAGATGGAGGTTTTTGAAAGCGCTTGCGCGCTAACATTTTTAATAATACAAAATAAACAAAACAGAAAACAAAAACCTAGCTCTATACGAGCACTAACTACCACAGACAGGAACATACGCTAATAAGCAGGACAGCTAAGCTGTTTACCAGACTAAACAAAACAACAAAAACACAGTTTCACACAAAACACTCAAAAAGGCTTTCACTGCCTTTTCTGTTACGGCTGTACACACACCAGCACAGTCAGGCTTCTACACACACCAGCAGCAACAAATTGGCTGCATGCTTTTTAAACCCTGCACCTGGCACTAATGTACAATAGTAACCTGGTGCAGGTGATAATTAACACAAAACCCAATAAATACACGTTTGCATGTGTTTTTGGCAGGGAGGATTTTAACTCCCGGTAGGAAATTGAAGTTACTTTCACCTCTGTCTATAGCATCTACTTTGACTTCAATTCGGGTAAAATCTGCCAATCTGATTTAGACATTGCTGGAACTGTATATATACTGTGTTCTTAAATAGTAAATTTAGTATTATTTGTTTTGCAAAACAGAATCGTTATGTTTCACTTTCATTGCATTTGCAGTTTTATTAAGTCTGTAATACAGTGATGCATTTCGAGATTGTGCTTCAGTTCATTTGATTTCCAATAATGTATTTTTTTTTATTTTTTCTCTTTTCTCTTTTACACAAAAATATATTAATTGATGTATTTCCTGTTTGTGTAGGTTCCTAGTTTTACACTGTATTTGCCCAGGTGAATTCATTGACGTTGCTTGCTGTGATTGCGTGTGCTGGAAACGAGTGGAGATTAGAAGCAAAGCACAGAATATTTAATCAAACAGCGACTTTCTGTTATGAATTAAGAAGCATTAAAAGTATTACAATTTTATGTCATTTATTCTTTTTTCATTCATTTTTGTTTTCAGTAAACTCAAAATTATTAAGGTGGCCAATGTTCTGTTTTCAGTGCAAACAAATAAATTATGTTCCAGAGATTCAGAGAGCTCAGCAAAATCAAATTACTTTTTTTTCAAGAATGCATTTTTAGAAATTTATTTCTACTAGGGCTGCAACGAAGGGTACATTTTGACCTTCAAAGGTTCATAACACATTACCGAAGGAAGGTTCGAACCTTCAGTGGTGCTAATTTGCATAATTTACTGTTGACGTCACCAGTAAATTCTGTCATATTATTGCTGACATGTTTTCTGGTTCTCAGCTGTTGAAAAGTTTCACATATTTCTCTTTCCTTAAACCAACAGTATTCGAATCTTCATCCGATTCGCTGCTTGACATTCTCCTTGGAACTCTAAACAAAGAAGTAGGAGTAGCAGTTTTATAGCCGCATGACTTCCAGAATTGACATCATGTACACAACATATCAAAGTACATGTGCAAACCAGAGACATGCTCGGCAGAGCACACATCTGACTGGGGAAGCTGCACACTTAATTTATTGGGGTTTTTGTGGACTCTTCACATTTCACTTTTCTGCTTTGCACATTCCAGACAAACTGTTAATGCATATATAGAGAGGTAACATGTTTACAGGCCAGTGTTTCCCTCTACTTTTGATGTACATCCACCAAATTTAAATGGTTTCCTCCATGGCAATGGTATGACCTTTCCAACACTTGGTCAAAAACTTGCTTATGTACCAGCAATATAATACATGTTGCCTGCAGGTAACAGAAAAATAAAACCTAAACCTACAAACTTATACCTCTTTCTTCCAGCTCCAATTGGCTAGTCCATGTCTGGATGGGTCTTGCAATCTTGATTCATTATCATAATTTAGACATAACTTGCTGAATCATTCTGATTTTATTCTGAATTCCCGTTATTTTTACCATAAGAAATAATGTCAGGTTGCGACCTTTGGTTAGACATCGCAAACAGTTTCACTTTACATAGGGTTTTTCTACCTGCGTTATTTGTGCTTGTTAGGCGATTTAAGAATAAAAACGCTTGCATCTTGTACTCGTAGTGATTTTAAAATCAATATGATATGAAATTGTCTTAAAGCTAATCTTCAAGCTAATTAAAGAGGTAGTTTTTCTCTTTCTTGCAGGCTTTGTGCTAAACCCTCCTTCCCACCAGACACACACTCAGGAGCCTTTTGTTTCCTGAAGGTCTATTCACAGTGTTAGATAGTTATTACTAGGCAAAGCTAGATTAGATTTATCAATATAGTTTCTGTTAAATTGTATAATATCCATGGCATTTGCAATACGTGATGACAAAGACTATGCCAGTTCTGGCCCGATGTCGCTGGCTGTCTGGGTTAATGTCTGTACTCACTTGTTTGTTGGCTCATTCTGCTGAATGGTTAATCTATGCAGCTGATGACTGCAATGAACTCAGCATGCAGGGCTTGAATTTCAGCACGGGATTGCAGGAATCGCGCATTTTCCAAGTTGCTCCAGCATATCTGCAGCGTTCAGTGCGGGAAAATCCTGCAGAGATATTTTAAGACACCAAGCTGCTGTATTTTTCACCCAATTTAGAATGCCTGAAATGCTACAACAATCTATAAGGAAGTGGGTGTCAGTGACGAAAGCACTATGAGCCGCAGTAGTTCCTGTTTAAATAAATAAATAAATAAATAAATAAATAAATAAGTGCTGGATAATTTAAGTGCTGCAAGACTTTATTCTCTCCGAGATTCTTGGCCGCTATCTTTAAGCATTATAGAAACTCAGTACACTGCAAGAAGTAAACAGTTTTGAAAAAAGAAATAAGTTATTAAGTCTATTTAGGTGTTGTTTTGCAAGCGGTGACTTTTGCTTTAACTGTTAAAACTCAGCCCCATTCATTTTGGGGCGCAAGGGCACTGAAGGTTATGCACATATTACTCAGGCACGTAAAACCCACACGACTGCCTGAAGTTAAGCCTCTCATCATGTGTCAGAGTTCACAGCTTAGGTTTTCGTTTTGAGTCTGTTTGCTCCGTCATTGTAGCAACTGGACTGAAATAACATTCCCTGTTTTATTACAAGCTTACATTGGCAATGCCTTATCAAACATGGTTCAGACCTGGAATGACTAAAACTGCAATGCAATAACAACAAATGTACACCCCAAAAAATAACTGGTAAGTGATGTACTTTTGAAAGCCAATTTTATAGAATCCATTCATTTTATACCAAGTCTACAGTATATATTAACCACATTGTTTTAAATAAAGAAGTCTTCATAGTACTTTGTAAGGATGCAAGTCGGTTCAGTTTTTTTTATCAACTCTTTTTCAGCTGTTTTTGACATCCAATCGGTTTTCGGTAAAATCGAAAAAATGAACTGCATTTGTGCAGCCATGGGAATGGGACCATTAATACACAGATGTTGTTTTTTATAACTGTGACAAATAAGCTCAATACATTGTTATTATACTAATGTATTATACAATTTGACACAATGTAGAAAGAATAAAATAATGTATTAATAGACATTTATTTATTATTTTCCTGGTACCCCCATTATCACTCCGGTTGGTTGTAAGTGGCAATCTAGTTTCCATACATACACAGTAAATGAAACTCCCTTAATAAAAATAAACTGACCTGCTCTCAGAAGTGTCGTTCAGTTTGGAATTTGCCTGTGTGTACCTGTCTCACAGTAGGCCTGATTCAGCATCAACAACATGACTAGATAAGCCATTCCACACCCTCACTACTCTATGTGTGAAGAAGTGTGTCTGTCCCTCTGTTACAGAAGGTAAGTCTATCTTCACTTAATTCCCGACTGTGTCCTCTGATCCTGGTTTTAACACATTGGTTATGGGTATCGGTGCACATATTGACTTCTTATGAAGTTGAACGAAAAGCAGCAAATACATACCCATATGGGTTCATACTGTCAGCTGTTGGATTATTATGCACGAGAAAGACAGCACTTATGTCAATAACAGTTTTGATTGACTTGCGATACAGACAGTATCACACTTCAGCTGAATATTCTTCTTTGTGTTTTCCAGGGAAAGTGAGGAAGAAAGTTGATATCAAAATTAAATTGGAAGTCTTCAGACAGAAGGAGCACAACCCAACGTAGGTCAAATCATCACACTTCTCTCAGCAAGATAATGACAATAAAACCACAAAAGTCCACTGACATTGCTTTAAACCAAAAACTCCTCAATATTGAAAATTGTTAACTTTTCATGTCCAGCACTGAACAGCAAAAAAGTAGTCCAGAAATCACATGTTTTAATCAGTAAAGATGTTATAACATGCGTATTGATAATACGATGTTGTGATCGGGGGTGTGGGTGATTCACTGACAGACAGGGAGAGACACGCAGGTGACACTGACACTCCTATACTGATGGGATATGAAATCCCTAAACGAATCCCTTTTTTCTAGTAATAATAAACCTGGTTCCGGCTCCACACGATTGTTGCCATGGCGCTCCGACCCCGGTTAAACACACGGTGATTGGAGGATTCTAGCTTTTAAAGGATCATTCAGCCCTGCCGCAGATGTGCTTAAACTATTCACTTTCCATATCTTTGATATTAACCAAAAAATGTCCAGGTTGCTGTACATTTGAATCATCGTTAAAATGAGCATCCAATATTGTTCATCTAAAAGTGATCTTCAGCTACATTAATGTTTCCAGGGTTATCTGTGTTGTATTTAACACTGCTGGTGTGCTCCCCATGAGTGATTTTAATCAGCCCTCCATATTCTTAGTAACTACTGGGTTAGGAACTCAGCCATGCACCCAGTTTGCTTCAGTACATGGCAATCATTCAGACCCCTGATCAATCTACTCAGGATTTATCACAGCACAAATAAAGTTGACCTGAGTGCAGGTTTACTGATGGGAGTTGTTCATTTAGCTATTGTGAAGGAATATATACAAAATTGAGGGTAGTTCTGTAAGCCAGGGCTGGTTGCAGGGCTAGTATGAGTTGTAAATGCAATAGAAATTGACAGAGGTCACTGGCTGCAAGAGTCGTTAGTAATAATCATTTTTTTATTTCTGCTTTAGACCACCTCGAAACCTGGACTCCAGGACCTTTATTACTATTGGAGACAAAGTAAGTGTCTGTGTTCTGATGTCGTTGCAGGTGCTGGTTATTGATCAGAGACATGTCCTCACCTCCACCTGACTCTTATTGCAGATCATAACATCATTGAGAACTCTGCAGGCACTGATATATCCAGTTACAAATGAAAGGGTTTAATGACTTGGGTACTTCATAAATCTTAGCAGATGTTCGAGCCGTGTGCTAAACTTGTAGAAAATGTCACATTCCTCTTCGAACTGCAAACGACTTGCAGCAAGATTACTGAAAGTGGCTACTTCCTCAAGCAAGCTCCCTCCCCACACAGTGTACCGTACATTACAAAATGAATTGTACAAGCGTCTGAAGTTTCAAGACTATATACAATTACTGCATCTAGGGTCAGTGTTTCTGAAAATACAAAATACATTATTTTTAAACCAATCTATATCCCAGAGTTTTAAAGTTTATTTATTTGTTTATTTATTTTCATTTTTACTTCCAAAATGTTTTAAATATTTTATCTGCTCTATTCGCTACAGAAATAGTCTTTATCAGTGTTCAAACAAAAAATGCAAAACAAAGATCCTTCACTTCACAATAAAATGAAATGATTAGACCCCCCGTAGCTGTGTGGTGTCTTACAGGGGATTCCACAGGGAGCGTAGCACTGGCTCTGGCGCTGCCATGGGTTAGGGTTAGGGTTAATGATTGGGCCACCGTAGCTGCATGGTGTGCCGGGTGTCAGACAGGGCAGTACGCAGTGATCTGTTCCTGGGATTCCATAGGGAGCGTAGCATTGGCTGTGGCACTGCCACGGGTTAGGAAGGCAAAATCATCAGGAATTGTTTCTCCTCATCATGTTCCAGCGAACACTAGTGGCCAGGCGCCTGGTGAGCTCATGTGGACACCTGCAGGGCTGGTCTTTGTCCTCCAGAGGCTGGTAACTCAGCTGTATCTGCTGTGGTGCTCCTGGCTCTAAAGAAGTGATTGGCTTGATTATGGAATAGCTTCTGCCATTGACATAAAACAACCGAAATGTGGGGCTCCCGAGTGGCGCATCCAGTAAAGACGCTCCACATGGAGTGCAGGATGCGCTCTATAGTCTGGGCGTCGCAAGTTCCAGGCTATTCCTTTGCTGACCGAGGACGGGAGCTTCCAAGGGGCTGCGCTCAATTGGCCGAGCGCCGCTCGGGGGGAGGGAGGGCTAGGTCGGCCAGGGTGTCCTCGGCTCACCGAGCACCAGCGACCCCTGTTGTCTGGCCGGGCGCCTGCGGGCTTGGTTGTAAGCTGCTCGAGAGCTGCGTTGTCCTCCGACGCTGTGGCTCTTGGGTGGCTGCATGGTGAGTCCGCAGTGTGAAAAAAAGCTGTCGACTGACGGCACACGCTTTGGAGGACAGTGTGTGTTTGTCTTCACCCTCCCGAGTCAGCGCAGGGGTGGTAGCGGTGAGCTGAGCATAATAAAATAATTGGCCATTTCAAATTGGGAGAAAATAATAAAAAATAATTGGCAATGACTAAATTTATAGAAAAAAAGCAAACAAAAAAAACCAACCGAAATGTTGCATCAATGTCAAAAACATCACCTTGTAGGCCGTCATTTTGGCATTTCCTGTAGACACTGTTTGAAAACCACAGAGGTGGCAGTGTTCAAGTGAAACTCATTACAGCACTTGCTGTTCCTGTCTATCTAACAACATCTCCAAGCCACATCCTTTTTAACCTGACCTCCGATGTTTGTATTGTTCAGAATCAGTGGGGCCTTTCAATGACTAGGGGTGTAATGATACCCTAATGTCATGATACATATCTGGATTTGCAGGTTGCACTTTATAGATATCACGATACATGTGAGGGTCCTGCTGGGCAACTTGCATGATGCATAATGTGATCAAAGGTCATTTAATGATGGATTATTTCGTTAGAAGACAAACAACCAACTTTTATTCTTCATTTCAAGGATCACTTGGTGAACTACAATGATCTATGTTGTGCTTTTGGTCTTGTATCATGATATATACCTCTGTTACAATGCAATATATCATGTAAAGAAATGCATAATGAATCGTTACTGACTAAGGACCCCCACTCAATCACAGTTTTTCTACACATTACATTCAATGCAAACAAACAATTTGAATGAATGAAGGGACATTATTATTAACAAGAAACTTAACAAGCTAATGAAATGGAGAACGTCTGGTAACTTGTGCACAGGTGCTCGTGTTGTGGTTTAATTGCAGTCGGCTTTGCACATAATAATAAGAGGAATGGCATAGTTTATTTTGTTCTGAAAATACAGTAAGAACCAGCAATCCTGCATGTATTTTTTTTTTTTTTTTTAAATGTAAAATGTTCTGTTGTAAAAGTGCTTTTATAGTTATTGTTGTATAATTGTACACACTGATAGAAATACTGAAAACCTTTTAATGATTTAATTAACAGAGGGGCAGGGAAGTCTGTGCAGGAAAAAAACAACAAAAAAACCTCCCACTTTGCAATAAGTGTCTCTTTCTGTCACAGCTGATGTGAGGCAGTGATTTGCGATGTAACAAAAGAATCATTCCGAACGTAGCATCACCTGTTTATACAGAATATTCTTCTCACTGGTGAAATTCGACTCCTATTGCAGCTACTTTTTTTAAATACATACTTATATATTTACATATCAGTGAATAAAAACATTTTTGGTATATTTATGCTGACAGTCTATACATTACCAGGACCTGAAAACGTATCAGTTCATCTCAACCTGACAAATACTTTGTCGCCAAAAGAAATAATATAGTCATGTATAATAATGTACACGTGTGTGTGTGTTTATATGTACAGTTTTTAATGTGGCTTAAATTACATTAAAACACTGAATGCTCATACCTACAGATTGAGTACAGATTGATATAAAACGTTTATGGATTTGTCAAAGAAAGTGTTCTATAATATTATTATTATTATTATTATTTATTTATTAGCAGATGCCCTTATCCAGGGCGACTTACAGTCGTAAACAAAAATACATTTCAAGAATACATTTTTAATATGCAGCAATCCAGCACAACAAAATGAAACCGAGAGCAATGTATATGATCTGTCTCATGACTAATATTTTTTTTATATAAAATAATTATCATTATTGTTATAAACATTCCTATATATATAGGAAACCTGATAAGAAACTATGCATTGCATTAAGTGGTGGCAGTGGTGGGATAAGTGGTGACGTCAGGCCAGAGAGCTGCAGGCTTTTATTTACTGTGGCCGTGGGGTTAACTATCAATTATCTCATTACCCCTCGGCCACACTCTGCACAAGGTTTTTTAATTATTCCTGGCAGAGGACGAGCACCAATCTCGCCTCTGCCAGAACACGATTTAAATGAACAAAACAAACGCATGCGGCTATGCCATCATATAAATACATAATAAATCATAAAACACAAATACAAAATAACACAGGGGCGGAGGGGGAAACCCTGTTCTAAAAATAAACAAATCCTGCATTTAAACAGCAGGGCTTTCTATTATTATTATTATTATTATTATTATTATTATTATTATTATTATTATTATTATTATTATTATTTATTTATTTATTAGCAGACACCCTTATCTAGGGCGATTTATAGTCGTAAACAAAAATACATTTCAAGAATCACAGTACAAGTATTAATACAATTAAGAGCAAGATAAAATATAATGACTTCGGTTCTAGCAAGTACAAGTGTATGACAAAATACGATTCAATAACGGAGCAGATAAGTGTCAGTGATAGTTACATCAGGATATAATTAAATACAAAATACTACAGATTAAATAACACTTGTGACAGATTACAGTACTATAAAGTACAGGATTAAATGCTGTAAAATAGGGAGCAGATAAGAGCAAGTAAAGTGCATTAAGGAAGAGTGATAAAGTGTCCAGAGGGAAAAGAGGAGTTCTACAGTTGCTGTCTGAAGAGGTGAGTCTTGAGGAGGCGCCGGAAGGTGGTCAGGGACTGGGCAGTCCTGACATCTGTAGGAAGGTCATTCCACCACTGAGGCGAGGTGGAGAAGGGCGGGCTCTGGAGGCAGGGAGTGTAGAGGAGGTACAGCCAGTCTTCTAGTGCAGGAGGTGGAGAGGTCGAGTGGGGTGTAGGGAGAGAGGGTCTGGAGCTAGCTGTGTGCAGTCTGGTCAAGGCATTTGTAGGCTAGTACAAGAGTCTTGAACTGGATGCGAGCGGTGATCGGGAGCCAGTGGAGTGAGCAGAGCAGTGGAGTTGCGTGGGAGAAGCGAGGCAGAGAGAACACCAGGCGAGCAGCGAAGTTTTGGATGAGCTGGAGTGGGCGGGTGGCGGACGCAGGGAGGCCAGCCAGGAGGGAATTGCAGTTGTCTAGGCGGGAGAATACCAGGGCCTGGACCAGGAGCTGGGTGGCGCAGTTGGTGAGGAAGGGTCGGATTCTTCGTATGTTGCTCAGGAAGAATCGGCAAGTGTGTGCCAGAGTGAAGATGTGCTGTGAAAAAGAGAGGCAGGGCTCCAGGGTGAATCTGAGGTTCTTAGCTGAGGAGGAGGGAGAGAGTGTGGCAGATTCCAGAGGAATGGAGATGGAGAGATCAGAGGAGGAGGAAGGAAAGAAAAGGAGGTCAGATTTAGAGGGGTTGAGTTTGAGGTGATGCGAGTGCATCCAGGAGGAGTTAGCAGACAGACAGGTAGAGATACAGGAGGGGATGGTGGAGTCAGAGGTGGGGAAGGAGAGGAAAATCTGAGCATCATCAGCATAGAAATGGTATGAGAAACCATAGGATGCGATGAGGGGGCCCAGTGTGCGGGTGTAGAGAGAGGACCCAAGACTGACCCTTGGGGGACTGTTGAGAGAAGGCGAGGTTTGGAGGGTGCTCCACGCCAGGTTACCTGGTATGTGCAGTTGGAGAGGTAGGAGGAGAAACAGGCCAGAGCAGTGCCAGAGATTCCCAGGTCAGCGAGAGAGGATAGTAGAATAGAGTGATCGACGGTGTCAAAGGCAGCAGAGAGGTCGAGGAGAATTAGGACAGAGGGGAGAGAGCAGCTCGGGCAGAGTTCAGTGAGTTAGTGACAGACAGGAGGGCGGTTTCAGTGGAGTGAGCATAGCAGAAGCCAGATTGGAGAGGGTCAAGCAGAGAGTGGTTGGACAGGAAAGCAGAGAGCTGGTGGTGTACAGCCTGCTCGAGGGTTTTGGAGAGGAAGGGTAGGAGGGAGAAGGGACGGTAGCTCTGGAGGGAGGTGGGGTCGAGGGTAGGTTTTTTGAGGAGGGGAGTGGTAGAGGCTTGTTTGAAGGCAGAGGGAAAGAGACCAGAAAGGAGAAAGGTGTTGAGAAGGGAGGAGATGAAGGGAAGTAGAGCAGGAGCAGCAGCTTGAAAGAGGTGAGTGGGGAGGGGGTCCAGGGCACACATGGTGGGTTTGTGACCCTGGAGCAGGGAGGAGAGGTCAGAGTCCGAGAAGGTGGAGAATGAGGGTGGGTTAGTAGGGGTGCAGTGGGTGTAGGGGTGGGGGAGGGAGAGGTGTTAAAGAGTTTGCGGATATCTGAGATTTTAGAAGAGAAGAGGCAAAGTCATCAGAGGAGGAGGGAGGAGGAGGGGGGGGGAAGGGTTTAGGAGGGAGGAGAAGGTAGAGAATAGTTTGTGGGTTGTTAGTGGAGGCTTGGATTACAGATTGGAAATAAGAACATTTAGCAGAGGAGAGAGTAGAGGAGAAGGAGGAGAGGAGAGCGGTAGAGGTCTAGGGCAGCAGGGAGTTTGGTTCTGTTCTATTTCTTTTCAGCAGATCGCACTGTGGTTCTTGCTGAGCGGAGCACAGAGGAGAGCCAGGGTTGGGGAGTTGAGGGGACGGGGGAGTCGAGGGAGGAGGTGAGGGAGGATAAGAGGGTGGAGGTAGCAGAGTCTACAGAGAGTTGGGAGAAGGAGTCGATAGGAGGGAGGTGAGAGAGAGCGGTGGAGGCAAGGACACAGGGGGAGAGAGAGTGGAGGTTACGGCGAGAGGTGACAGTGGGGGTAGGAGGAGCAGGAAGAGAGGGGAGAGACAGAGAAAAAGAGATGAAATAGTGATCAGAGAGGTCCAGGGGGTTGACAGAGCGGGTGGAGGGGCAGCAGGCCCTGGAGAAGGTGAGGTCCAGTTTCTACCGCCCTGCTACAGTGAGTATTAGCTAAATGTGATTTAGCAGTTGGTTCAAACAATTTAACAGCAAATGCTGGAATTTTTCTCTATAACTCTGTGTAAAATAAATATAAAACTATAAACAATATGAATCCAGAAATAGGACAACAGGCTTTTTTATGTGTTTTTTTTTTTTTGGATAATGATAATAATTTTTTCCACTACATGAGAGTAGGTGTTAAAACTTCATGCTGATATTGGACTCAGCTCTCGCCAAGATATGCACCAACTAAGATATAGCTTATTTTACTGTAAACTAATGTGATCCCTCTGCGTTTCCTTCTGCCTGGTGTTGATGGCTGAAGAGTAATGCTGGCTCCAGGGATCAGCCTATTTTGCCTCCCTGGCGCATCAGCACACACAACGGCTGCAATACTGACTCCAGGGATCAACCACAGCGCGGCCTACTTAGCGTATCAGCATGACAACCGTCTGGACTGAGCTGAGTAGGGTACTTCTCTGGGGTCTTCACGTGGGCACCTTCCATCCTTAGTGTTTCATCGACTAGTCCACGGCACCTTAAGGGGGCTCAACAGTGATTCTAACGTCCCAGCATCACCCCCCCCTCCATCCCCCACTCAGCTAAGCCCAGTTTACTTACCTTCCTTTACATTTTTTATTTTTATTTCTACTGTGCTTGAGGTCCCCAACCAGAATCTTTTCGTCTCATCTAGAGCCAGTTGCTGCTCCTCTCTGCTGCTTCAGATATGTTCTTCACTATGCGTCACAACTCTTGACCACTGAATCCGATGTCTGAGAAACCGGGTTGTGAAGTATGCCACAAAACCTCGACAACCTACCTCCACTGGGTAAACCTGGACTCTCCATCCTTGCTTTTCCACTTCAGCAGCTAGTTTAGCGTATCGAAGTTCCTTCCTTTTGTACGCCTCATCCACAGCATCCTCCCGTGGCACTGTTAAATCTACCAGGTGAACAAGGCGTGGTGATCTAGACCACAAGACAACATGAAGGTTAGTGGTGGCAATCTCAGGTGGGAAAATAAGCAATTGTCCAACATCTGCCAGCATTTTCCAGTCTCTAGCAGCTTCCAGTTGTCCTAGACGAGTTTTGGTTTTAAAACCTTTTCTTGGTTGTTGCTCCCCTGGGTGGAGGAATGTTGTTCTACGTGTGCCATATATTGCTGGAATTGGTGGCAACCTGTTGGTCATGCTGCACTTGTCTTCCAATGCTAAGGCCAAACATCGCATAACCTGGTCATGACACCAAGTAAACCGTCCTTGGCTAAGACCCACCTAACATCCTGTCAAAATGTGTCTTAATGTAGCTGCCGATGACCTGATGAGGAAACTGATCCTGCTCTGTTCCATTGTCCATAGATCTCACCACCCAATCTGGTGTTGTTCCACACTCTCCCATCTCGTCCGTTCTCTGTGCTTGGCCTGGGAAACTGCCTTTACGCACCTCATCCTCTCCTCCTGCTTTTGCACCTCATTGTCTACCAGTTTCCTCCGTTGGGCTGGGGCTGCTTTGTACCATGTAGGAGGAGTTAAACTGAGACCAAGGCCTCTTCTTCCATGCTGTACTTGCCCCATGATATCACTGATACGAAGGGGAGCCTTTGCATATTCCACAGCTTCCTTTGCCGCCCACTTTCTTCCAGTTTTCAACACAGGTGCTGCCTCCATTACGCATTTGTCGCGTGACTCTACTAATGTCATTTCCAGTCGACCCTTGGCGCACTTAAACTCCTCGGTTACAGCTGAGACTGGCAGCTGCAGTATCCCTTTACCACACAGTCCCACTATTCTGAGGCAGCGTGGAACTCCTCACCATTTCCTGGTGTATGAACTGATAAACGCTTCCAACTTCTCTACTTCACCAGAGTTTAAGTTTACCGAGTAAAGCACTGCTGTCTATGCTCTTCAACCATTGCACTGCTTGTTGTCCCCATCATACCACCTCCCAAGACTTTTCACAGGCAGACACTGTTGGTATTGCCTCACCGTTAATGTAGAACCTCTTATGTACTACTTTACCTTTTAATTATAGTGGTGCTCCTTGACTTAGTGGGCTTTAATTGCATTTGTGCCCATTCAATGTTGTTGATTAGTTTGCCCAATAACCGATTAGTGCAGGCTACTGTTGTAGTCATGATTGTCATGTCATCCATGTATGCTCTTCCAGAAGCCAAGCGCTCTCCTCCCACTACCCATTTTGACGCCCTAATAATTACTTCCATTGCCATGGTAAAAGCCAGTGGAGAAATGGTGCTTCCTGCCATTATTCCAATTTCTAGACATTGCCATGTAGTGGTGAATTCTGAAGTTGAAAAACAAAATTGCAAATCTCAAAATTGCAAAAAAAGTAGGCTTTCACTAAGTTTGTTATTATCCTCTGTACACTGAAAAATCAAATGCTGCCCAAAGAAGCTCATGTGATACTGAACCGTATGCATTAGCTAAATCCAGGAATGTCACATGGAACTCCTTCCTCTCCTTTTTAGCTGTTTTGAATTTGCTGTCAGTTCACACTGATGTGCTCTAAGCATCCTGGGAAACCTGGAATACCGGCTTTCTGTACTGAAGTGTCAATGAAGTAGTACTTCAGTAGGTAAGCTGACAATCTGAGCAACAATGCTGAAGAAAATCTTGCCTTCAACGTTTAACAGGGAAATAGGGCTAAACTGACTGATACTCTTAGAATCTTTTTCTTTGGGTATAAAGACCCCACCTGCTCGGTGCCATGCTCTTGGTACAACCTGTTTTTCCCATGCTACTTTCATCAATTTCCACAGGATTCATAGAACACCAGGGGCACTTGTACATTCTGTACGGAACTCCATTAGGCCCAGGAGATTATGACGCCCTTGCCTTTTTCACAGCTTACTCTACTTCTTTCCACTTATGTGCGCAGTCCTCCATTTGATATTCTGGTGGAAGGAATCAACATAGGCTCCTGCCTTTTTGAATCTGTGTGCATTTCCTTGAGATGTCTCTCCAGCTCAGACTTAGTTGCTTTTAATGTGCCATTTTTCTCCCTGGTGAATAACTTCTTTGCAAATTTGAATTGGTTTTTATAAAAGTTAGTTCTCACAAGCTTCATTTTTTTGAAGCGTTTCCATAGGCAGTCAGCTCTTCGCAATGTTGCAAGCTTATCTTTTATGACCCTTTGTAACAGATTGAGTGCCTCCTTCTGACTTTTGTTCTGCTCTCCTCCATTGCTTTCTCAGCTGCCTCCTTTATCTAACTAAGAGCTCAGTCTCCTGTTGCCATCTAGACTTTACAGGAATAGTTTGTACTTTCGCCTTTCTTTTTTCAACTCCAAACCTCTCACTTCCATATGTGTAGATGGTATCCCCAAATTTATCCAGCTTCTTTTCAACCTGTTCCATCTAACTGTTCCAGCCACAGACCAATGCAGAGTCTTTGCTAACTTGAGCTAGTCCTTTGCAAAGTATGCTCCTTTCTCATATCCATTTCCTTTCATCAGTCGTTAACTGTGTTGTCAGACCTTGAGTCATCTTCCGCCCACACTCTCACAGACTCCAGGGGTATTTTTCTCTTTTAATTTCTTAGAAGCCTTGGGAGGTGTCTCCAGCATCCTGTTCCATTTGAAAACAGAGCTGGATCCTGGCAGCTAGGGTGGCTAACCCCTGCCAGCCTCCTGTCAGCTGTCTCTCCAGGCTGTCACAAGGTGTTTCCCTCGTCGCCAATAATAATAATAATAATAGAACAATGTCAATACAATACAAATTTCACTTTACAAAAGAAATATAAAAAACCCTGTGTCTAATATATAATCCAGCTACAAATAAACAGACCCAATCAAATATGTTTTCAAGCAAGATTTAAAAGATTGAATTGTGCTAGCATTCCTGATATGAATCAGGAGCAAGTTCCAAAGACGGGCCTTGGCTCCGACAGAGTTCAAACAAATTTTAGGGACTGCCAGAAGTTTAGCATGTTCCGATCTCGGGGAACAACCAGGGACATGATATGGGGGCAGATCTTGAAGATAAGAAGGTCCAAGACCATATAAGGCCTTATAGGTAATAAGAAGAACTTTATTAATAATAATAATAATAATAATAATAATAATAATAATAATAATAATAATAATAATAATAATAGCATCAGTAATAAAACAAACTAATGACATGGATGCAGTAATTTTATTAATTAAATATGAGATTAAAACCAAGAGTAACTAAGAACAAATTTTAAACATGTGATTAATCGCAAATCTTTTTTTTAATTGCTTGACAGCCCTGATTTTAAATATGTGTTTATAGATCATATTAGTAAATAGATCTCAATATAGATATAAATAGTACAAAGGTAAAAATGTGAACGTTGAATGGACAAGTTAAATATACAGTCAAATGCAATCCGAAACGTCTATAGGAGACTATAAGTCCCAATTTTTTTAATGAGAATAGCTTTTTTTCCTACTCATTAACCACAATTTGAAATCCAGTTATGTGTATTTCATGTATAGGGCATTCAGAACTGGGCAGACACATGGCAAATGACATTTAATAGAGAAAGGTGTAAGGTACTACATGCAGGCAATAAAAATTTGCATTATAAGTATCATATGGGAGATACTGAAATTGAAGAAGGAATCGTACAATTTAATTTAAGCTCACGTATGCGACTAGAAATTTCTAAAGGTTGACTATAAACAATAAATGTGATTTATTTTTTAAGCTGAAAAGTATAAAACAAAAGAAAATAAAATCTCAGTTGGATCTAAACTCATAGCTCAATCGTAATGTACTCTGGGAATGTAGTTTATTGGTGTCCACTGCCCACTGTTAATCACACATTAAAAACTACAAATCCCATACACCGTGAATTTCACTGATTTATCAGTGCGATGGCACTAGTTTCCAGACAATTTGTCAAACCAAGATGAGGAAAATAACAAATTCATATATGTCGGCGTCTTTACAAGAAATGAGCAATGCAGGTATGTCAGAAGATGAAAGCGAACAGGGAACTTCGAGTTAGTTACAGCGTGTTCACAGTTATATAAAATACAAGTTCAACCAACAGTGGCTAAAAGATTTCCCCTGGCTTAAGTTTGACAATGTTAAAAGATCCATGTTTTGCACGTTTTATCAGGATGCAGGGGAACTGATGGCAGGCAAGACATGTGCCTAAAAAACGCGTAGAGCGTTTGTTTCGTTGTTGTTGTTGTTGTTGTGGTTGTTTTGTTTTATTATTGTTATCACGTATTGGACACTGTTATATTAAATCCCGCTAATAATTGTTGGTCATAGCTTACTGGTGGATTGCGGAGCCCATTAAGATCCACCAAAATGGATCGCAGTGTTGGGTGTATTGGCCACCACTGATCTAGACAATGTGGGGAAGCTATAAAAAAAAAAAAGCCAACAAGATGCTCGGATATATTGTGAAAAGTGTTGCATTTAAATCAAGGGAAGTAATGTTAAAACTTTACAATGCATTAGTAAGACTTTATCTAGAATATTGTGTTCAGTTCTGGTCACCTCGTTACAAAAAGGATATTGCTGCTGTAGAAAGAGTGCAAAGAAGAGCGACCAGAATTATCCCGGGTTTAAAAGGCATGTCGTATGCAGACAGGCTAAAAGAATTGAATCTATTCAGTCTTGAACAAAGAAGACTATGCTGTGATCTGATTCAAGCATTTAAAATTCTAAAAGGTTTTGACAATGTCGACCCAGGGGACTTTTTCGACCTGAAAAAAGAAACAAGGACCAGGGGTCACAAATGGAGATTAGATAAAGAGGCATTCAGAACAGAAAATAGGAGGCACTTTTTTGCACAGAGAATTGTGAGGGTCTGGAACCAACTCCCCAGTAATGTTGTTGAAGCTGACACCCTGGGATCCTTCAAGAAGCTGCTTGATGAGATTCTGGGATCAATAAGCTACTAACAACCAAACGAGCAAGATGGGCCGAATGGCCTCCTCTCGTTTGTAAACTTTCTTATGTTCTTATGATTTTCGGTTTTAACCGATTAAAACCAGATACATTGCCCCAGATACAAAAAAAAAAAAAAATTGGTGGATAATAATTGGTTAATCAATTCACGTTGATTTTACCCTTTTCCTATTTAAAAAATAAAAACCTACTACAAAAATAATAATAAATACATTTCCCAGTGCTGCTGGGCAATGTCCCGCATTCTTGGCTTGTATCTATCATTGATTCGTTCTGAATACTTTAAACCTGCCCCAACTACCGAGTGACAGCGCATTCCTACATTTCTATTGGAGACTCTGCTTGCGAGATTTAAAATGAGATTACAATCAGGATGGAGGCTTGTTAGTGGGATTTAAAGCTGTATTACAATACAGCTTTAAAAAAAAGGGACAATAGAATACTGTACAGCACCTTCAATAGAATACTGTGAAGCACCTTCAATAGATTACTGAACAGCACCTTCAATAGATTACTGTACAGCACCTTCAATAGAATACTGTGAAGCACCTTCAATAGATTACTGTACAGCACCTTCAGTAGAATACTGTACAGCACCTTCAATAGATTACTGTACAGCACCTTCAATAGATTACTGTACAGCACCTTCAATAGAATACTGTGAAGCACCTTCAATAGAATACTGTACACCACCTTCAATAGAATACTGTACACCACCTTCAATAGAATACTGTACAGCACCTTCAATAGATTACTGTACAGCACCTTCAATAGATTACTGTACAGCACCTTCAATAGATTACTGTAACTTCAATAGATTACTGTACAGCACCTTCAATAGAATACTGTGAAGCACCTTCAATAGATTACTGTACAGCACCTTCAATAGATTACTGTTACTTCAATAGATTACTGTACAGCACCTTCAATAGATTACTGTACTGTAACTTCAATAGAATACTGTACAGCACCTTCAATAGATTACTGTAACTTCAATATATTACTGTACAGCACCTTCAATAGAATGCACCTTCACTAGAATACTGTACAGCACCTTCAATAGATTACTGTACTGTAACTTCAATAGAATACTGTACAGCACCTTCAATAGATTACTGTAACTTCAATAGATTACTGTACAGCACCTTCAATAGAATACTGTGAAGCACCTTCAATAGATTACTGTACAGCACCTTCAATAGATTACTGTACTGTAAATTCAACAGAATACTGTACAGCACCTTCAATAGATTACTGTAACTTCAATAGATTACTGTACAGCACCTTCAATAGATTACTGTACTGTAACTTCAATAGAATACTGTATAGCACCTTCAATAGATTACTGTAACTTCAATATATTACTGTACAGCACCTTCAATAGAATGCACCTTCACTAGAATACTGTACAGCACATTCAAAGGATTACTGTACAGCACCTTCGATTGATTACTGTTACTTCAATAGATTACTGTACAGCACCTTCAGTAGATTACTGTTACTTCAATAGATTACTGTACAGCACCTTCAATAGAATACACCTTCAATACAATACTGTGCAGCACCTTCAATAGATTACTGTACAGCACATTCAATAGAATACTGTATAGCACCTTCAATAGATTACTGTACAGTACCTTCAGTAGAATACACCTTCAATAGATTACTGTACAGCACCTTCAATAGAATACTGTGAAGCACCTTCAATAGATTACTATACAGCACCTTCAATAGAATACTGTACAGCACCTTCAATAGATTACTGTTACTTCAATAGATTACTGTACAGCACCTTCAATAGATTACTGTAACTTCAATAGATTACTGTACAGCACCTTCAATAGAATACTGTGAAGCACCTTCAATAGATTACTGTTACTTCAATAGATTACTGTACAGCACCTTCAATAGATTACTGTAGTGTAACTTCAATAGAATACTGTACAGCACCTTCAATAGATTACTGTAACTTCAATATATTACTGTACAGCACCTTCAATAGAATGCACCTTCACTAGAATACTGTACAGCACATTCAAAGGATTACTGTACAGCACCTTCGATAGATTACTGTACTGTAACTTCAATAGAATACTGTACAGCACCTTCAATAGATTACTGTTACTTCAATAGATTACTGTACAGCACCTTCAATAGATTACTGTTATTTCAATAGATTACTGTACAGCACCTTCAATAGATTACTGTACTGTAACTTCAATAGAATACTGTATAGCACCTTCAATAGATTACTGTAACTTCAATATATTACTGTACAGCACCTTCAATAGAATGCACCTTCACTAGAATACTGTACAGCACATTCAAAGGATTACTGTACAGCACCTTCGATAGATTACTGTTACTTCAATAGATTACTGTACAGCACCTTCAATAGAATACACCTTCAATACAATACTGTGCAGTACCTTCAATAGATTACTGTCCAGTCACTTCAAATGAGTTTGGGTGGCTACAGTCTTGTTACAGTTATTTTATTTATGGAAAAAGGTAAACATTCGTGGCATAAACAAGATATGTCCTAAAAACTATGGCCTGCAGTATCACTTCTTTCTTTATTATTATGTGGTATCTGACCAATGTAAGAGAACTTCTTGACTTTATACTTGACCATGTATTTATATATCTTTAACCTAAAGCCACAAATAGGTTATAACATTTCTGTTATAACCCAGTTCCTATATGAATGACCCATTTCTGTTTTGTTGTTTAGGTATATTTGAGGTCTTGTATTAATCCTTGTAATTCAGGGCTTCAAGTTATAGATTCTTATTACATTTGTAATGTTCCCTTACCTTTTGATATTTCTGTGGCTCTTATTGCAATTAAATATATTTTGTACATTTTTTGTCTGAATCAAAGCGCTTTTATTAGTCCTGGAGCTGCTCCTCACTTCTAGTTATCAGCCATAGACATAAGTAACATAGGCTAGATCAGCCACTTCTTAGAATTATCAAATTGTATTGTTGGGGACAGCTGAGCACTAGCTGTCGATGGTGCAAACTCATATAAAGGCTCATTATGAAGCAAGATAAGGTTGCAATAAGCTACTCTTAAAACAAGTGCTTTCTTTAGCAGGAATGCCGTTCAGCTCCTTCAGTGCTGTTCTTATTGTGTCCCCAGAACTTTGAGGTGCAGGCGGATGATCTGGTGTCGATCTCTGAGCTGGGACGAGGGGCCTATGGCGTGGTGGAGAGAGTTCGGCATGCACAGAGCGGGACCATAATGGCTGTTAAAGTAAGTTCCTTTTCACACAGTACCATGTGTACCTTTAACTTAAAAAAAAGTGCCTCACATGGTGAACTGCAGCGCGCTGCCTCCCTGTTTGTGGAGGTCACACTGTGTACTGCAGCGCGCTGCCTCCCTGTGTGTGGAGGTTTCACTTTGTAATGCAGTGCGCTGCCCCCCTGTTTGTGGAGGTATCACTGTGTACTGCAGCACGCTGCCCCCCTGTGTGTGGAGGTCTCACTGTGTAATGCAGCGTGCTGCCTCCCTGTTTGTGGAGGTCTCACTGTGTACTGCAGCGTGCTGCCTCCCTGTTTGTGGAGGTCTCACTGTGTAATGCAGTGTGCTGCCTCCCTGTTTGTGGAGGTCTCACTGTGTAATGCAGCGTGCCGCCCCCGTTTGTGGAGGTCTCACTGTGTAATGCAGCGTGCTGCCTTCCTGTTTGTAGAGGTCTCACTGTGTAATGCAGTGCGCTGCCCCCGTTTGTGGAGGTCTCACTGTGTACTGCAGCACGCTGCCCCCCTGTGTGTGAAGGTCTCACTGTGTAATGCAGCGGGCGATGCCTCCCTGTTTGTGGAGGTTTCACTGTGTAATGCAGTGCGCTGCCCCCCTGTTTGTGGAGGTCTCACTGTGTACTGCAGCGTGCTGCCTCCCTGTTTGTGGAGGTCTCACTGTGTAATGCAGTGCGCTGCCTCCCTGTTTGTGGAGGTCTCACTGTGTACTGCAGCGTGCTGTCTCCCTGTTTGTGGAGGTCTCACTGTGTAATGCAGTGCGCTGCCTCCCTGTTTGTGGAGGTCTCACTGTGTACTGCAGTGTGCTGCCTCCCTGTTTGTGGAGGTCTCACTGTGTACTGCAGCGTGCTGCCCCCCTGTGTGTGGAGGTCTCACTGTGTAATGCAGCGTGCTGCCCCCCTGTGTGTGGAGGTCTCACTGTGTAATGCAGCGTGCTGCCCCCCTGTGTGTGGAGGTCTCACTGTGTACTGCAGTGTGCTGCCTCCGTTTGTGGAGGTCTCACTGTGTAATGCAGTGTGCTGCCTCCCTGTTTGTGGAGGTCTCACTGTGTAATGCAGCGTGCTGCCTCCCTGTTTGTGGAGGTCTCACTGTGTACTGCAGCGTGCTGCCCCCCTGTGTGTGGAGGTCTCACTGTGTAATGCAGCACGCTGCCTCCCTGTTTGTGGAGGTCTCACTGTGTAATGCAGTGTGCTGCCTCCCTGTTTGTGGAGGTCTCACTGTGTAATGCAGCACGCTGCCCCCCTGTGTGTGAAGGTCTCACTGTGTAATGCAGTGCGCTGCCCCCGTTTGTGGAGGTCTCACTGTGTAATGCAGCGTGCTGCCCCCCTGTGTGTGGATGTCTCACTGTGTAATGCAGCGTGCTGCCTCCCTGTTTGTGGAGGTCTCACTGTGTAATGCAGCGTGCTGCCTCCCTGTTTGTGGAGGTCTCACTGTGTAATGCAGCGTGCTGCCTCCCTGTTTGTGGAGGTCTCACTGTGTAATGCAGCGTGCTGCCCCTGTTTGTGGAGGTCTCACTGTGTAATGCAGCGTGCTGCCTCCCTGTTTGTGGAGGTCTCACTGTGTAATGCAGTGTGCTGCCTCCCTGTTTGTGGAGGTCTCACTGTGTAATGCAGCGTGCTGCCTCCCTGTTTGTGGAGGTCTCACTGTGTAATGCAGCGTGCTGCCCCTGTTTGTGGAGGTCTCGCTGTGTAATGCAGCGTGCTGCCCCCCTGTGTGTGGATGTCTCACTGTGTAATGCAGCGTGCTGCCTCCCTGTTTGTGGAGGTCTCACTGTGTAATGCAGTGCGCTGCCTCCCTGTTTGTGGAGGTCTCACTGTGTAATGCAGTGTGCTGCCTCCCTGTTTGTGGAGGTCTCACTGTGTAATGCAGTGTGCTGCCTCCCTGTTTGTGGAGGTCTCACTGTGTAATGCAGCGTGCTGCCCCCGTTTGTGGAGGTCTCACTGTGTAATGCAGCGTGCTGCCCCCCTGTGTGTGGATGTCTCACTGTGTAATGCAGCGTGCTGCCTCCCTGTTTGTGGAGGTCTCACTGTGTAATGCAGTGTGCTGCCCCCTGTTTGTGGAGGTCTCACTGTGTAATGCAGCGTGCTGCCCCCGTTTGTGGAGGTCTCACTGTGTAATGCAGCGTGCTGCCCCCCTGTGTGTGGATGTCTCACTGTGTAATGCAGCGTGCTGCCTCCCTGTTTGTGGAGGTCTCACTGTGTACTGCAGCGTGCTGCCTCCCTGTTTGTGGAGGTCTCACTGTGTACTGCAGTGCGCTGCCTCCCTGTTTGTGGAGGTCTCACTGTGTAATGCAGCGTGCTGCCCCTGTTTGTGGAGGTCTCACTGTGTAATGCAGCGTGCTGCCTCCCTGTTTGTGAAGATCTCACTGTGTAATGCAGTGTGCTGCCCCCCTGTTTGTGGAGGTCTCACTGTGTACTGCAGCACACTGCCCCCCTGTGTGTGGAGGTCTCACTGTGTAATGCAGTGCGCTGCCTCCCTGTTTGTGGAGGTCTCACTGTGTACTGCAGCGTGCTGCCTCCCTGTTTGTGGAGGTCTCACTGTGTAATGCAGTGTGCTGCCCCCCTGTTTGTGGAGGTCTCACTGTGTACTGCAGCACGCTGCCCCCCTGTGTGTGGAGGTCTCACTGTGTACTGCAGCACACTGCCCCCTGTGTGTGGAGGTCTCACTGTGTAATGCAGTGCGCTGCCTCCCTGTTTGTGGAGGTCTCAATGTGTACTGCAGCGTGCTGCCTCCCTGTTTGTAGAGGTCTCACTGTGTAAAGCAGTGCGCTGCCCCCGTTTGTGGAGGTCTCACTGTGTACTGCAGCACGCTGCCCCCCTGTGTGTGGAGGTCTGACTGTGTACTGCAGCGTGCTGCCTCCCTGTTTGTGGAGGTCTCACTGTGTACTGCAGCGTGCTGCCTCCCTGTTTGTGGAGGTCTCACTGTGTAATGCAGTGTGCTGCCTCCCTGTTTGTGAAGGTCTCACTGTGTACTGCAGCGTGCTGCCTCCCTGTTTATGGAGGTCTCACTGTGTAATGCAGTGCGCTGCCTCCCTGTTTGTGGAGGTCTCACTGTGTAATGCAGCGTGCTGCCCCTGTTTGTGGAGGTCTCACTGTGTAATGCAGCGTGCTGCCTCCCTGTTTGTAGAGGTCTCACTGTGTAATGCAGTGTGCTGCCCCCCTGTTTGTGGAGGTCTCACTGTGTACTGCAGCACACTGCCCCCCTGTGTGTGGAGGTCTCACTGTGTACTGCAGCACACTGCCCCCTGTGTGTGGAGGTCTCACTGTGTAATGCAGTGCGCTGCCCCCCTGTTTGTGGAGGTCTCACTGTGTACTGCAGCGTGCTGCCTCCCTGTTTGTAGAGGTCTCACTGTGTAAAGCAGTGCGCTGCCCCCGTTTGTGGAGGTCTCACTGTGTACTGCAGCACGCTGCCCCCCTGTGTGTGGAGGTCTGACTGTGTACTGCAGCGTGCTGCCTCCCTGTTTGTGGAGGTCTCACTATGTCTGTCGTTCCTTTCTCAGAGAATCAGAGCAACAGTAAACAGCCAGGAACAGAAGAGGCTGCTGATGGACCTGGATATCTCCATGCGGACAGTTGATTGTCCCTACACAGTCACCTTTTATGGAGCTCTCTTCCGAGAGGTACTGCCAAAGCAATTCTGAGCCCTCTAACCAGTATTATTTTTTCAGAATTTAAACAGTGTGACGCCATTGTCTGGAGAAGGCACTGCCATCTCCACATGGAATTCACTTTCCAGTTTATACAGTTTTTAATTTTCTACCCATTTTAGGATGAAAAGTAGTTCACTAATATCAACTGTAATTGCTTTGAAAGCAGTTTACTATCCACGCTATCTGTAAAGCATGAGATTAATTAACAGTATGTACAGATACGCACGTGCAAGGGGTGTGTGTGTATTATGCATGTGTATTGCTGCCACTAAATTGCCTTACTTTAAGCAGACCGCTTTGCATACATGTATCCTAATTTATTATTAACAAATACAAATATCTAATGTAATGTATTGTATTTTCTTAATATAAAGATCTATTTTATGCACTTCAGTGGTCCAAAATTCGGGTGAAAATATGTATAAAACTAATAGTTTTTGTAAAACCCAGGAGATGTTCGGTAAAAATCGGTATAAACCGAAAACGAATGGCCCTACATATATAGTAGTTGTTTGGTGCTCTGAGACATTTCCCCTTATGCACTATAAATAGTAAATAAGTAATACGTATTCCATTTCACACGAGAGGTTCGTAGCCTTGTTCTTAAATAAAACGCTACATTTCAAATTAAAACATGTTTTGTGTCCATTGATTTTATGATAAGTTTATATGTACTGTTGATTCTCATCTCGTTTGCCCTTTGTGATATAGAATCGCTCAGCTCCAATTAACAGTCTTATAGCCCACACAGTGCTGCATGGGGGCTTGGGACCTGGTGTTTGATCAACACCACGAACACCTGAGGAGGAGCCGTCCTGCAGTTTATTGTTTGTAAAATGCAACTATTGTTCCATAGCTGCCCATTATTAATAATTGTTGCCAATTATACTAATAAATCATGTATTTGATAACTTCTGGTGTTCTATTTGTGAACACTGTTTTGGAATGCACTGTTTTGTAAACTGTATTTTAAACCTGCTTGGAATTTTTTGTAACTGTTTCTTACCTCGTAGATGATCTTCAAACACAAAGCGAACTCCCGGTCTCCATGTTATGTGGGTCAGGAGAACAAACCCATCTCTTGCCCAGAGATCATTGTGATATAATCCTTTTTGGCAGCAAAGCCAGTGTTCTTCCTACATAAAACTAGTATTTTGAGTGGTCCACTGTGGCAGACAGACAGATACCATGGACTGGCCAAGCTACAGTGTCAGTTTTGGACTCTCAAAACTACGTTCTGTTACCTCTTAGGGTGACGTGTGGATTTGCATGGAATTGATGGACACCTCCCTAGATAAATTCTACAAGAAGGTGATCGAAAAAGGAAAAAAAATACCAGAAGATATTCTAGGAAAGATGGCTGTGTCTGTAAGTATGGATTTATTTTAGTAAAGTGTTTTAAACTGTTGCTGTCATTATAGATCACATTATATGTGTCATTATACTGGATTATAGTACTTCCCATCAAGACACATTTCAGTCCCTTCTTATTCAGTGACATGGAGACCTACTAGACCTGCTTTATATTCATGAGATAGAGGTTTTACTGCACAGTGAAATCTGTCAGCCTAATTGGGGGTTCATACAATTGTTTTGCTTGGATAATTGTATTCAAATTAAGAAATCTCCTAAATGCTTTTTAAATATATAATGTACTGCACAGTAAATACCAGCAGTAAAGGGCTGATTTAACACAATTTTATTGAGAATAATGCACACAAAATGTCAACATTTAAAAGTAGTTGTTTTAAATGCCCCTGCAAGGTCTCCTGAGTTTTGTAAAAGTCTGCCGTCATTGAACATTTTGCCAAGCATTCTGCTTTCTTCCTTTGCAGATTGTCAAAGCATTAGAGCATTTGCACAGCAAGCTGTCGGTGATTCACAGAGGTATGTTCCCCCCTCTGCTGGGATCAGTGTGTAATGCAATTTAGTGAAGTGTAATAATGCTCTTGTAAAAACAGTAGCTACACCAAACGTGTGTGTGTGTGCGTGCGTGTGCGCAAGTTTGGGCTCCCTCAGTCCAGAAATGCTAAATGTTTGTAGAAACAGAAATGCTAGATGTTCACTATATGTATATGAAGGACAAACATGATTTTATAATTATTTCATACTGCAACCCATTCTCTTGCTAAGCATACTACATATCATGTAAAACAAACTGCATTTACAAAACGTTGATATTCACAAAATATTTGAATGTAAACTTCAATCTAAATTTTGACATAGACGAGGATATTTTAATAGAAATCACTTCTCTTCACCCAGCTCACTTGTATGAAGGGAGGAGCTCTGTACTGCCTGCTCTGTACTACCTTGTAAAAAGTAATTGCCAATTACTGTATATTATTCATCTTCCTTTTCAGATGTAAAGCCTTCAAATGTCCTCATTAACAACGAAGGCCACGTGAAGATGTGTGATTTTGGGATCAGCGGGTACCTGGTAGATTCTGTTGCGAAGACTATGGATGCTGGCTGCAAACCCTACATGGCTGTGAGTATTACCAAGAAAGACAAAAATGGTTTTGCATTTTGTAAACCTGTACGTGGTTTAGGTTTGCATTGCTGCTTTGGTCACCTCACTACAAAAAAGACAATATAGCACTTGAGAATATAAAGAGAAACATAACACAATGTACAATGGTTATTCGGCTCATCCAGTTCCTATTAGCTGATTTAAATCCAAACCTTTTATCCAGCTTAAAGGATCCCAGTGACTGCCAACAACATGACTAGGTAGCCCAGACCATCCCCTCACCACTCTCTGTGTGAAGAAGAGTCTCCTCCCCTCTGTCTATCTCCACATAATTTCCAACTGTGTCCTCTGGTCCTGGTTTCTGTGCTGCACTTTAAGTACTGTTAGAGTTAACTCTGCCTATTCTATTTAAGATTTTAAAGACTTCAGTCAAGTCCCCCCATTTCTTCCTTGTTCTAGGCTAAATAGAATGGTAATGGAAAGCAAGGCATGCAAACATATTTCTTTAACCAAGTGTAGTACCAGATATGTATGAAAATAAAAATACAAGTTTACTGTAACATGTGCTTCTTTCAAACGGAAAAGTTTTTAAAACTTCTGTTTTTTTTATCTTATTTAGTAATTTAGGATATATTTTTTATTTTTTTTGTCTTGCAGCCCGAAAGGATAAATCCAGAGCTTAATCAGAAGGGTTACAATGTCAAATCTGACGTCTGGAGTCTGGGAATCACGCTGGTACAGTCTTTAAACAGTCATTTTAAGTCATGTCCCAATTGGAACCTATTAGCTGCAACTACACTTATAATTTCTATAGATCTTGCACTTTGTCAACAACAGGTTCTACAAAAATAGATTTAAATGTGTTCATATCAGCTTTTTGTCTTTTTTATTTAGATTTAATGGCTTGCAATATGGGTGGCTATCTCTAATCAATTTGAGCGTGCACTTTCTCTTGCACTCTTTGTATGACGCAGCAAAGGGAAGATGCTAGTGAAGGAACAATGTATGGGAGTGTGTTTGTTCTGATCAGAACAAACGGGGCTTATTAAAGGCTGTCAAGAAAAAATAATATTTACCATCCCTGAAGTTATTTTTTCTATGATCAATGTGTGCATTGGGAGTGCCGTGCTTACCTGGCTCAGTGTCAGTGTGCGCATTGGGAGTGCCGGGCTTACCTGGCTCAGTGTCAGTGTGTGCATTGGGAGTGCCGTGCTTACCTGGCTCAGTGTCAGTGTGTGCATTGGGAGAGCCGTGCTTACCTGGCTCAGTGTCAGTGTGTGCATTGGGAGTGCCGGGCTTACCTGGCTCAGTGTCAGTGTGTGCATTGGGAGTGCCGGGCTTACCTGGCTCAGTGTCAGTGTGTGCATTGGGAGTGCCGTGCTTACCTGGCTCAGTGTCAGTGTGTGCATTGGGAGTGCCGGGCTTACCTGGCTCAGTGTCAGTGTGTGCATTGGGAGTGCCGTGCTTACCTGGCTCAGTGTCAGTGTGTGCATTGGGAGTGCTGTGCTTACCTGGCTCAGTGTCAGTGTGTGCATTGGGAGTGCTGTGCTTACCTGGCTCAGTGTCAGTGTGTGCATTGGGAGTGCTGTGCTTACCTGGCTCAGTGTCAGTGTGTGCATTGGGAGTGCCGTGCTTACCTGGCTCAGTGTCAGTGTGTGCATTGGGAGTGCTGTGCTTACCTGGCTCAGTGTCAGTGTGCGCATTGGGAGTGCTGTGCTTACCTGGTTCAGTGTGTGCATTGGGAGAGCCGTGCTTACCTGGCTCAGTGTCAGTGTGTGCATTGGGAGTGCCGTGCTTAACTGGCTCAGTGTCAGTGTGTGCATTGGGAGTGCTGAGCTTACCTGGCGCGCTGCTGTCTTTGCAGATTGAGTTAGCGATTCTTCGCTTCCCCTACGAGTCCTGGGGGACCCCATTCCAGCAGCTGAAGCAGGTGGTGGAAGAGCCTTCCCCGCAGCTTCCAGCGGACCGCTTCTCCAAGGACTTTGTGGATTTCACTGCTCAGTGGTAAGTCTCGGGAATGTATTATTCATCCTACTGTCAGGCTTCCTAAAAAAAATAACATCTTGAAATCACTTACAAAACTTGAACTGATTATTAATCAGCCTTGTCGTTTCAAAACACAAACTTCATATACTTTTACTGGCTTAGTTGTTAAGTACCCAACTGCAGGAGTCTGACATACATACTTAAAAGAGAAAAATGGAGTCTGACATATACTTAAAAGATACATTTATACAGAAGATCAAGAATTTTTAAAATTTTTTTCAGTTTGAAAAAGAATTCCATGGAAAGAATGAACTACCTTGAACTTATGGTAAGTATATTTTCATGTTATTAGTAGTTTTACATAACAGTGGTGCAGTAGCTGTATAATATGTCATAGGGGTAGAGTCTAATAGGTCAAAAATGGTCGAATTAGTCACCACTTTGAAAAAATATGAATAAGTCATGTATTTGATAATGGCTGGTGCTCTATTTGGGAAAGCACTATATTTTAAAACTGCTATGAATTTAGTTTTTTAATGTTCTAAAATGTCTTATGTTAATGGATTGCAATCGCTTCACAATCACTCACAATTAGTCGAGTGTCTGTAGAAAGGTGACCTCAGAAACTGGAAATTAATGGACTATTCGGTGCAACCCCTAGTGTATAATTGTGGTCTGTGAGTTCTGAATCTGTGCTCAAGACCAGCCGGACTAACCTGTCTTTCCCTGTGCAGGAGCACCCCTTCTTCAAACTACACGACACCAAGGAAACAGACGTGGCCTCCTTTGTGAAAGAGATCTTAGCTGAAGAACAGAATTGACCTCTCCTCTCCTGCTCGCTTTTGCAATCTCCAGATCGTCATGAAAGGAATACATTGTTTCAGTTTGGGCTTATGGTGGTTTGAGCCAAATAATTTGCAATATTGTAAAGTTACTTTTTATGTGTATTATAAATAAATAAAATCTATTCAAATGTCAAGCTTAACAGCCATGGGGAATTTTATTTAACTGCCATTCTGTTGAATCAGTACACAGTAAAATGAAACAAGTAGCATTAATTTAATGGTATTTTGTTGTTATTTAGAACTATTTTGTATTAATTTTTGCACCCATATTTTAATACTGCAAACCACCATAAGCATTGAACCAGTCTCTTGCTACTGTCGTATCTGCACTGTGAACACTGCTGTGATGAAAAAGACAGTGGCTTCTTTCCTGTCAATCACCAATCAGCTGCTTCCCCAATTGGCTGACATGCTTTCAGTAAGTAACATGCTTGGACCCACCGCTGGGGTCAAATGAACATGCATGTGAAGCAGTAACAGAAGGCAAGGCAAATAAACAAGGAATTTTATTTAACCTAGTGTAGCACCAGATGTCTGCTTTGAAAGAAAATACATGTTTGATAAAAACATGTGTTTCTTTAAAAACTGCACATTTGAGCCTGCGTAGCTAATGGAAGTGCAAAATGGGTACGCTTTAATGAATTAATGTGTCAGTTACAATTCCTTTAATACCAGAAGTTTCTTGTTCAGAAATCGTATAGCTTTCCATTGGCATTGTCACGTTTCAGCAGCTTTAATGTCTGTGTTCTTACTTTAACACAAGAGGTCAAATGTTTTGGTTCACATTATTCAGCTTTCCAACGCAATTGGCAATTAAGTGTTTCGAAATTTCTAACTTTTTATTTTAAAAAAATAAATACATTTAAAAAAGCCTCTGAACATTTGCAAGAGCAACAGTTTAATGAAAGGCAGTTCACTCACAAGAAAACTCTCCCACAGGAGTGGCTGTTTCTCAGACGGTGTTGTGCAGCAGCAGCAGACTCCTGGTAACCCTCAATGGTGATGGTAACTGCAATGTGATGTTCCTGCTGTGCTGCAGCAGAACCTCTCTATTATAAAGTATAGAGTAATGCCCCCCATGTACTGTATTATAGCTTGAGAATGACTGTATTAAAGGGAGCCTTGATACTTGCTGATGACTCCTTTTGTGTATCAATTGTTTCACATGGTAAATAAAAGGTGTTCTAAGCTTCCTCAATATCACACAAATGCACTTGACACTTTTTTTTTTTTGCATAAAGGCCTTCAAGTATAGATGTAATCAACTCCCTTTTAAGGTTTTAATATTTACCTTTGGGTTTCAAAGTGAGCCAATACTGTAACGCTCCTATCTCTAAACTTCAGTGTTCCTCTTAAAGGAAATGACAGATTTGGTGACTGTGGGATTGCAATGGTACTTTTAAAAGTACTTAACCAGGAAGTATATATTAAAGCTTCAGTTTATAATTATGACTGTATTGTTTTGTGTGAATATATTGGCCTTATCTATAAGATATACAGTACTGTGCAAAAGTTTTAGGCAGGTGTGAGAAAATGCTGTAAAGTAAGAATGCTTTCAAAAATAGACATGTTAATAGATTATATTTATCAATTAACTAAATGCAAAGTGAGTGAACAGAAGAAAAATCTAAATCAAATCCATATTTGGTGTGACCACCCTTTGCCTTCAAAACAGCATCAATTCTTCTAGGTACACTTGCACAAAGTCAGGGATTTTGTAGGCATATAGTCAGGTGTATGATTAAACAATTATACCAAACAGGTGCTAATGATCATCAATTCAATATGTAGGTTGAAACACAATCATTAACTGAAACAGAAACAGCTGTGTAGGAGGAATAAAACTGGGTGAGGAACAGCCAAACTCAGCTCACAAGGTGAGGTTGCTGAAGACAGTTTACTGTCAAAAGTCATACACCATGGCAAGACTGAGCACAGCAACAAGACACAAGGTAGTTATACTGCATCAGCAAGGTCTCTCCCAGGCAGAAATTTCAAGGCAGACAGGGGTTTCCAGATGTGCTGTCCAAGCTCTTTTGAAGAAGCACAAAGAAACGGGCAACGTTGAGGACCGTGAGACGCAGTGGTCGGCCAAGGAAACTTACTGCAGCAGATGAAAGACACATCATGCTTACTTCCCTTCGCAATCGGAAGATGTCCAGCAGTGCCATCAGCTCAGAACTGGCAGAAAACAGTGGGACCCTGGTACACCCATCTACTGTCCGGAGAAGTCTGGTCAGAAGTGGCCTTCATGGAAGACTTATGCCAAAAGCCATACCTCCGACGTGGAAACAAGGCCAAGCGACTCAACTATGCGAAAACACAGGAACTGGGGTGCAGAAAAATGGCAGCAGGTGCTCTGGACTGATGAGTCAAAATTTGAAATATTTGGCTGTAGCAGAAGGCAGTTTGTTCGCCAAAGGGCTGGAGAGCGGTACACGAATGAGTGTCTGCAGGCAACAGTGAAGCATGATGGAGGTTCCTTGCAAGTTTGGGGCTGCATTTCTGCAAATGGAGTTGGGGATTTGGTCAGAATTAATGGTCTCCTCAATGCTGAGAAGTACAGGCAGATACTTATCCATCATGCAATACCATCAGGGAGGCATCTGATTGGCCCCAAATTTATTCTGCAGCATGACAACGACCCCAAACATACAGCGAAAGTCATTAAGAACTATCTTCAGCGTAAAGAAGAACAAGGAGTCCTGGAAGTGATGGTATGGCCCCACAGAGCCCTGATCTCAACATCATCGAGTCTGTCTGGGATTACATGAAGAGAGAGAAGCAACTGAGGCTGCCTAAATCCACAGAAGAAATGTGGTTAGTTCTCCAAGATGTTTGGGCCAACCTACCTGCCGAGTTCCTTCAAAAACTGTGTGCAAGTGTACCTAGAAGAATTGATGCTGTTTTGAAGGCAAAGGGTGGTCACACCAAATATTGATTTGATGTAGATTTTTCTTCTGTTCACTCACTTTGCATTTTGTTAATTGATAAATATAAACTATTAACATGTCTATTTTTGAAAGCATTCTTACTTTACAGCATTTTTTCACACCTGCCTAAAACTTTTGCACAGTACTGTAAGTATAAGGTATAAGTAGGTAAAATCGATATCACTTTACATGCCTTACTAACTGTAAGTCTGTTTGTTGACTCAAGTATTTCTTTAGCCTGCTGTTGGTACTTATACTACCTAATACTGCTGTACTGAGATGAGTCACCTCACAGGAGCGCTCCCAGTTAACACTAGTTATGGTCTAAATATGGTCTATATCACGATGCATGTGATAGTACTGATGTGGTATGATGCATAATAGGATCATTTAACAATGGACCATTATGTTAAAAGACAGACATGAAATGAGATAGGGAGAGTATGTATTCATACCAACTATAAGAACAGAAGAAAGTTTACAAACGAGAGGAAGCCATTCGGCCCATCTTGCTCATTTGGTTATTGATAGCTTATTGATCCCAGAATCTCATCAAGCAGCTTCTTGAAGGATCCCAGTGTCAGCTTCAACAACATTACTGGGGAGTTGGTTCCAGACCCTCAATTCTCTGTGTAAAAAAGTGCCTCCTATTTTCTGTGCTGACTGCCCCTTTATCTAATCTCCATTTGTGACCCCTGGTCCTTGTTTCTTTTTTCAGGTTGAAAAAGTCCCCTGGGTCGACGTTGTCAATACCTTTTAGGATTAAAACACACATTCTTCATTCAAGAACCACTTGGTGAACTACAATCAGCTATCTTGTGCTTTTGGCCTTGTATTTTAAATGATACATACCTCTACTACGATATAAAAAACTGTTAAAGAAAATATCACCCCTAGTAAATACATTGTTTGATATATAACGTAAATACACCCTTAGTAAATACGTTGTTTGAAACATCAGCAAGCAACGTGTGACCCATAAAACCTACAAAATGACTGCATCCAATATATAACTATAAACCAGAAACTAAGCATTACATCAGAACCTCTGTGTCCGCTATTAAAGGCATGGACCTTGACAAACAGAAAGTACAGACTGACGTAAAGAGAGTGGCACCCATTGAGGGTGATTCATCGCCTTTAGTTGCGCAATGCAACCTGCTTTCCATACACATTTCAGGGATGCTGCTGCTAACTCCCAAACTTCATTTGGTACAACATGTACTTCCATTATTGTTATTACTGTTATTTTAAGAGTCTGTGGAATAGAATAAAACCGCTTCATATAGAGATTAAGGAACCAATTCACACTTGGTTTTGGCAGTTTTTTTCAAATTGAGTGAGGTTTGGTTCAAATGTGATGGTGCTGCAAATGCATCTATAAGCTTAAAACAAACCCAACTGGAACTGAGTAACTTGGTTATATAGGCTCTGGGCTGTAAATATGACAGAATTGAACCTATCCACGATTTGTAGAACCTTGGTGTATTTCAGAGAACTGGAGTTGGGGCTCCTCCCTTGTGTCATCCTGCTAAAATACCTGTCAGTCACCCTATTTAAACCATAGCCAGCTCCCTAATTCTTGTCTTGCTTTTGAGTTTTCTCCATACTCCCTCCTCCACTTTGCTGCGTCACCTCTACAATGGTCCCCTCTGGGGGCAAGTGAAGCTCACTTTCCAACCTTAGAGGCCAACAATGTTGCCTCGCCCTGGAAGGTTCCCGCTGGTCAGAGGGGACCCCTGGCCAAAAACTTGAACTACATTTCGTTTCCCATTCTCCTGCTTAAATCTATTAATTTGCACCTGTGCCAGTCTCCCCCTTTGGAGAGCAAAGCTTGCTCCCAACTTTCGAGCGAGACATTGACTCAACTTATTAAAAGAGGTGTTTGTTTCTTTATTCTCCTTTCCAGCCCATTTGTTCTCCCTGCATAGATCACAAGGCTCTCCATGCAGCCTCGGAATGTCAGCCGAGTCTGAACTCTCTCAATTAGACGTCTCAGTATGCCAGGGAGACCTTAGTTCATCCTCTATCCTTCCTTAGTTTCTCTTTGGCGGAAGTTCCTTGTTTCCCGGCCTTGGAGGTTGATCAGTTCGGCCTCATCTCAGCGAGGACGGTTCTCCGAGTAGTCAAGGGGAAACCCCTATAATGTTGCTGAAGTTACAAGCACTTAGTCTTTATTCTAGTAATCCCTTTCCGCAGGCCTGGCTCCTGCCTTGTGAAAGGGAACATCAGAACTGTCTGTTTGCTAGCCTGAGCACGAGACTGTAAGGGTGATTTACAAAGCTTTTATTATTTTTACAAAAGGTAAAAACCCTTTCAACACAATGAAAAAACAAATTGAAAAGGCTGTGAACGATTTGCCTGTTATTTCCATTTGTGTAACTTTGTTTCTCATTTTGAGAAAAATAAGTAACATACCTTTACTTGTAGGACTTGCGCAACATAATTCAATCCTTTCCTTTTAAGCTCCCATGACATAAAATGGATGTATGACTTCGGGAATTGTATGCATGCACACTGCAAAATGTGTTTTTTTCATATATATACTGTATATTTTTTATTAAAGGTTACAAGTGCCTTCCCCCAGCCTGTATGTGATGGGCTTTTAAACCCTGAATGGACATGCTTTTCTGGTGAAGCTGTATTACTGTAAATGTATGCGAGTGGTAGGGTATATTATTCAGTGATTTACTATTTGGTGGCTGTAGTATAAACACATTTTAAATATGCAAAAAAATGTGTAAATGTTGAAAATAAAATAAAAAGCAATTGTTTTAATTTGTGTTGTGTTATTTATTTTCAGCACCACACTACTCTAGTAAAACGAGATAATTCAAATACTTTCATATTCATTTTGACTAATGAAAGCTTTGCGGTTGAATTAGGTTTAATTTAGGTTTCACCTAGTTCCTGTTCTTTTGTGAACGTGTTCTCAATAAAAAGCTTGCTGTCTGAAAATGGGAAGTGACCTAGTTTGTCTGGTAAACAACAGAGAGGATTCAGTGCCTCAGTAAAGAAGGCATTTGATCCTTTTCATTTTTTGTACCAGTGTAAAATGGCACAGGTATTACTACCACACAGCATAGTGACTGAAATCAATCAACTAGCCACAAGGTGTCACTGTTGCCAAGTGTATGGTCTGGTCTTAATTAGGTGACAAACTTTTAAATATAAGACAATCCAGTTGTTGCTGTGCAATGCTAAAGAGGCCTACTTCCCTGGGTTGACATGATCCACAACCAGAGTAATCAAGGGACCCAGAGTATGCCAGGAGAACACGCCCCACACCAGGGCAATGCCAGGAGAACATGCCCCACACCAGGGCAATGCCAGGAGAACACATGCCACACCAGGGCAATGCCAGGAGAACACGCCCCACACCAGGGCAATGCCAGGAGAACACGCCCCACACCAGGGCAATGCCAGGAGAACACTCCCCACACCAGGGCAACGCCAGGAGAACACGCCCCACACCAGGGCAATGCCAAATCCAAATCAGGTAGACTGGTCCTAATAAAGTGGCCAGCAAGTGCATACTGTATAACTAAACTGTTTTTAACCTAATGGGTAAAACTATAAAAGCTGCATGTATTCCCTTAAAATAGTATCAGCATAACAACAAAAACTAATTTTTAATATTGCTATTTGATATATGATTTATAACCAGGCCTGTATTCATTTTTTAAAAAAAGGGATTCAAATGGGGCACATTTTTGCACAATTTTAAGCATGTGCTTGACTAGTAGTGGTCTGCTTGTAGTATCTGACAAAGTACTCCATTGGTGCAATGAAGGAACTTTAACATTCATATATGATCAATAGCTTAAATATTGTCTGCAGAGATTATCCTTTGTATTTCATTTATTATCTTTTGACACTGAAGCTACTCATAAATAAGTTAGTATCCCTCAATTTAGTTGCATATTATCTCTTGTTGCATACTATAATGGGTAACTTGACGACATATTATTTATTTAGCTGCTGCTTTACCCAAGGTGATGTTTTAATAGTAAATAAAAGCTAAATACAATTTGATCTCCCAGCTCAACAGAGACGTGCTCTGCATTTGTGTCTCTATTTATTAATTATTGATTTATTTTGCTTCAGTATATTGCTCAAATAACTCAAGATATTTAAATACATAGATGCTAACATTTGTAATGTTGGATTTATACAACACACAGGAAATTAAGGTTTAGGCTTTTTGAATATGAATGGAAAGAAACAATACGAAACAAGATTGTTTCTTGTTTTAAACACAAATGTAATTCTCTCGAACATTATAACGGAATCTTGCACTTACAGTACTGTACTGTAGCTGTTATCTCTTGAAGGCAGCAAAAGAACAAGGGAGAACATTGCAGAGCCCTAAACAATTTCTGTGTAATTTGTATTGTACTCTGGACCTACAGTGTATTAAACTTTAAATGTAACACCCTGGTGTTTTTCCATTATTTCTGTTTATACTGTATGTAACAGGCCTGTTAAATAAAATATATTGAGTTATTATGAAGCAAATTTTCACCAAAAACACCACATAACAATACACATTGTTGTAAGGGTTCTTATTGACAAGCTCTTCCCTTGAAGATCTGAATGCTGAGTTTAAAAAAAAAAAAGAAGTTTTTTTTTTTTCCGTATGTCTGCTGCGTGTATTAAATACTTTTGAGAGCTTGTGTTTTTCATGCATTCAATCTGCTGTTATTGTGCTCAGTATTTGTTATTTGAGTTGAGTTAAAATTGCCAAAATGAGTGCACAGGAAGAGTGGTGGAACATCCCACAGCAGTCTATCCAGAGGCTGATCAGGTCTATGCGTCAACGCTGCCAGGATTGTGTTAATGCTCAGGGGGGTCATACACGATACCAACTTTGTAATGTTTTCATTCTGACAGTGTGTCACATTTTATATTGAAAACTTATCATGATTCTTTGATCTTTTGATTCTTTGTATTTTTGTTGACATTTTCTGTTATTTTGTTTGATATCTATCTTTAAAATATTTGATTAAATCCATTAGACCTGAGTGTTTCTTTTGTGCATCAGTGTATATATATACTGTATATATATATACAGGTAGTGGACAAAAAAATGGAAACACCAATGTAAAGTCACTTAATAGGGCGTTGGGCCACTATGGTATACCGCTCTGTGGAGTTCTCGCCGAAACTGGCTGCTTGCACCCCAGGTTGAAATTTGCAGTTGCTCGCCTGTTTTGCCTTGCACTTCAAATTAATGCACGGATATCACAATCCTGGAGTATGCGCTTCCACCCACTGTTGCCCTTTGCTGGTGATGTTTTTCTCTCGGAGTTCCAACAATCACCCCTCTTTCAAAGTCACTGAGGTCTCCTCTTGCAGCCATGCTAGCCATAATTATAGGCAACCAGGCCTGTCCAGCATTTTTATATGTGACCCTAAGCATGCTGGGATGTTATTTGCTTAATTAACGCATGAGCCACACCTGTGTGGAAGCCCTTGCTTTCAATATACTTGGTGTCCCTCATTTACCCAGGTGTTTCCATTTTTTTGTCCACTACCATATATATATATTGTAGAAAATATAGATGCCGGCACTACAGAGATGTTTTAGTCCATTTAATCAGACACGAGGTGCTTCGTCCCAGGAAAAGTTAAATAGGAAACACGTCTTAGATGTTGCCACCGCCGAAGAGAAAAGACGGCAAATCCTGCTAAATAAAAGTCTAAATAAAAGTCTAAATCCCAAACGTGTCTCTCAATTATTCATACTTTATTCATTACAACAAGGTAAAAACATGTACGCTGACGCGTTTCGATATGTTGTCTTCATTAGAGCATATTGAAAGCAGGACTCATTAGATCTATTAAATGCAAAATTCAAAAAATGCTAATTCAAAAGTATTCATACCCTTGCTATGATATTATTGTCTACAAGGTGCTAGAAATTTCAGTATCATAATGCAGAACCTAATTCTAGAAAAGTCTAGAAAATGCTGGATTGTAGGTGAACATTCTTAGAGAGTATAAAAGGGTTAGGCATAGGATGATTGCTGTCATTACCAATAAGTCAATATGGGAAAAAGTAAAGAGCTATCTGAAGACCTTAGGCAGAAAATGATTTATTGTCATAAATCTGGAGAAGGATTATTTTAATTTTAACTATTGTTTCTATTATCAAGAAGTACAAAACTCATGGTACTGTCACAATTCTCCCTTGGTCTGGAAGAAGGAAGGTTCTTTCACCAAAGACAAGTAGAAGAATTGAGAGGAAGGTTAATAACAATCCGAGATTGACTGCCAAAGATATTCAAACTGAATTGACTGTAAGTAGGACTGGGGTTTCCATTTCAACCATCATGCCAAAAGCTCATTGACAAATATCCTTATCGTTTAAAAGAGGTTACTATTGCTAAAGGTGCCTCAACTAGCTACTAATTTAATTGTATTTGTCAGGGTATGAATACTTTTGAATTAGCATTTTTGGAGTTTTGCAAAAAAATTGCATAAATAAATAATTGTAGACACCTATTTCTTGTAACTTTTTTTCCTCATCCACAAAAGCAAAACTTTTGCTACAAAATATTTTCCCTGTAATTATTGGTTTTCGAAACATTTCTAGAAATTAGAAATTTCCAGTGGGGTATGTAAACTTTTGACTATATATATATATATATATATATATATATATATATATATATATATATATATATATATATATATATATATATATATATATAATTAATTTTATTTATTTATTTATTTCTTAGCAGACACCTTATCCAGGGTGACTTACAATTGTTACAAGATATCACATTAATTTTACATACAAGTACCCATTTATACAATTGGGTTTTTACTGGAGCAATCTAGGTATAGTACCTTGCTCAAGGGTACAGTAGCAGTGTCCCCCACCTGGGATTGAACCCACGACCCTCCAGTCAAGAGTCCAGAGCTCTAACCACTATATATATACATATTGTTAGGGAGTGTACATTCTGGATCAAACTTGGGCAGCTGTGGGGCCCTGGGTGTAAAGAATGCACACTCCACCTGAGGGAACGATGGGATAATTCTTTGAGAATGTGTTCAAACAAACAAAGATAGTAACCAACTGGAGGGTAAACAAAGGGCCCTAAATATAAATTGGTTGGGTATTGTTTGTGTTGGTGGTGGTTGGCAGGGATGGGGTTAATTCCGCCCCCTGCCAAAAACATGTGAGAATGTGGCTGCTCCCAAACAAGCTAATTGGTGTTAATTGGGAACAGCCACAGACTATAAAAAGAGAGCTTCCAGCTTCATTAGGGTTGGAGAGGATTTACTAAGTGCATGAGGGCAGTTGGTTGTGCTGATTTGAATGAAAGTAAGGCAAAATAAATAAGTTACGTGGGTGTGTAAAATTGGTGTAAACGGGAATAGCCTGTCCCTATTTAGAGAGGGACAAGGTAACAGTTTAGTTAGACCCAGAAAAAGGGTTAGGCTTTTCTTTTGTTTCTGTGTGCACCTGCAGTGCATGTTTTTGTTTTGTTTCAAATAAAGCCACGCCCTGGTGCGTTTTCTGTTTTCTGTGGATTTATTATTGCTTATTATACACTACAAGGACATTGTCCTGAGAGACAGAAGAAAAAATCATTACAATATATATACGCAGTAAAGTTACAGTTTTTAACAAGTAACAAGATGAACAAGATTTTGTAAATAGATTATGTATTATCCCGATTGCTTGCAAATTAAAAGTGAAATGGTGCTTTTGGCTGATTTACTTTTGCTGCGCCAATATCATGAAAACACATAAACTATCCTTGCTGTATAGAGAGTCTGTCAGTTCTTCCTGATAACTTAACGCGAAGAACTATCGTTCCTCTCAATTCATTGAGGCCAGGAGTAAACTGAAGAAATGTTTGACAAAAATAATGGGGGTATTTAGACAAAAACTGTGGGTTTGAGTGGCAATCTATTTATACATTTTTCAATTCTCCAATTAATTCCTCACCCTTTTTAGTGCCTTCCCTCATCCTCTGTGAATAGTGTGGGGCTCCATTTCACAGGCTTCATACACCAGAACTCTCTGCTGCATGACAGGCAGTGCACACACGGGCCTAGCTGCAGCCTCATCTCCCAGGAAACGTAAAGTTTTTTTCATGAGGAGATGTTATCATGATTTCTGTTTCCTGTAAGACACCTTTCTGAGCCTGGAGCTATTACATAACCAGGGTTGTATGAAATGTAATAAATACCCAGAGTTGTATTCAAATCTATTAAATAACTACAGCTGATCAGTTTATCAACGAAAGATGGTTTAGTAGGTCATCATTAAAGAGCAGACCATTTTGAGAAAAGTGTACAAAAGATGACAAACAATGCCTCCTCCCACAAACGGACTGTCTGCACTACCAGTAACACTACAAAGGACTAAGCAAGGTAGCTGTTTAAAAAAGTTTTAGGAAAAGGAGAAGTCTTGACAGGTATATATGGGTATTCAGTAATATAATATTTGCAATATTAATGGCCTTGGGATGCAACAGGAGAATTGGAGCCACCTGCTTTTTTCTTCAAAATGGGATTCATTCCATGAAGTATACATGTCTGTCACATGCAGGTATACATTATCCCTGTCTCGAGACTGAGGGTTATAATCACGCCTAAAACATGGATATAATTGCATTGAAAGAGGTAATTTAAAATAGATCTATCAATCAACAAATGACACAAGAATGGGCTCCTCAAGAAGATTTAATGTTAACTTTGTTAAATATTTAATGGGTAATTTACAGCTGGAGAGATATATAAGGTCTTATTACCCTTTTGTATTCCTCTTCATGGCTCTTCTGATCTAAATCTCATTCATATGTATATATATATATATATATATATATATATATATATATATATATATATATATATATATATAATCAAGGATGGCTAAACTTCCTGACCACAAGCCGCATACCAACATTTCTTTATGGTCGAGAACCGCACGACACACACTGTAAAACATGAAATGTTTGCGAGCAAGACATTTTAAATACTAGCATTGTTGTGCAGTACAATAGTTGTTAGACTGTCTCTTGATGGCAGCAAAATACACAAGAACAAGGGATAGAACATTGCAGAGCCTGCACAGTTTCTGTGTAATTTGAATTGTACTGTAGATCTATAGTGTATTAAACTTTAAAAGTAACACTAGGGTGTTTTTCATTATTTCTGTTTATACTGTATGTATTACACACTTTACATAAAACATATTCAATTATTATGAAGCAAAATACAATAACTGACCTGATTTCACCAAAAACACCACATAAAAACACATATTTTTGTAAGGATTCTTTTTGACAAGCTTTGAATGCTGGGTTTATAAAAAAGAACCCTTTTTTTGTATGACTGCTGCGTGTATTAAATACTGTTGAGAGCTTTGTGGATGACAAATGCACTGTATTTATTTTGAAAGGGATTACAGTACCTGCTACTGACGAGACGCAAGATATGTAAATATCATTAATTTTAGACCTGCAATATAACATTTAAACATGCATTCTCTAGTCTAGCGCCAACACTCCAATTTTATAAAAACATTCATTCATCTGAATAAGGACGTTTGCCACGAGCGACATTCCATGCTTGCCATACAAAAGTCGCTTGTCGTTAAAACAGCTTCTTTACTGAACACCGAAAGCAGCATCTGCCTTAAACCTGATGCAGGAGGTTATGCAGATGAAAACGTGTTTTCGTGAAGTTTGCGGTTTCTCGCCTTGTACGGGCTACAGTGTACGATTTGTTGAAGATGAGACACAGGTTTACCACTGTTTTCAGTGAAAGCGAATTCTTTCTCCCAGTCTGGTTTAAAGCCTCATACTTTCATTTATTACTCGTGGAGGGTTTGCTCAATGCCATTGTCTCCACGAAACAAACGAGAATTTAATTCAAAATTATGAAATTTACTTTCAACTGCACACCCGACTTCGAAATACGCATGCGCCAGCTAGTGGTGTTGAAAGTCAACAAGTGACGAAATATCCTTGAGTGAACATGCAGGCTCAAAGAAACAGGTGAGAGAATAAAAGAAGAAAGAATAATTAACCCAAATGAATACAGAGAACACAAGTAATAAACGTTGTGCTTATTTTTACTTTCTCTGTTTTCATTTTTGTTTATTATTCTTTCTTCAGTTCATTCGAGCCGCAGAGCGTGCGTCACCCAGCATTTCACCAGGAGCCGCACTTGAACTGCAAAAGAGCCGCATGTGGACAAAAAATGGAAACACCAATGTAAAGTCACTTAATAGGGCATTGGGCGACTATGGTATCCCGCTCTGTGGAGTTCTCGGCGGACCGTTTTTGATGAAACGGGCTGCTCGCACCCCAGGTTGAAATTTGCAGTCAATTGATCTGCAGTTGCTCGCCTGTTTTGCCTTGCACTTTGAATTAATGCACTGCTATCACCCTGGAGTATACCCTTTGACGATGATGTCTTTCCCTCAGAGTTCCATGCAGACATCACCTTAGACAACACTGCTGGTGAAACATCAGCAAGTTGAGCTGTCTTGGTCACTGAAGCTCCTGCCAAACGCGCCCCAACAATCAACCCTCTTTCACTGAGGTCTCCTCTTGCAGCCATGCTAGCCATAATTATGGGCAACCAGGCCTGTCCAGTATTTTTATACATGACCCTAAGCATGCTGGGATGTTATTTGCTTAATTAACGCATGAGCCACACCTGTGTGGAAGCCCTTGCTTTCAATATACTTGGTGTCCCTCATTTACCCAGGTGTTTCCATTTTTTTGTCCACTACCTGTATATCTCAAGGGAAAGCCCAGATATACTACATGCACAGTAAGAATTATCCTGGCGGTCACCCATAGTGAACAGTAAATGACAGAGGCCCCTTCATTAAGTAGCCAAAAATGTACACAGTCCCTTTGGTGATAAACGTTTAAAAGACTTGCTTGACATTATTATCTGAATCAGTAGATGACTGTACTGTGAGCAATGTGATGGTTAATGCTAGTGCTGCCAGTGCTGTTTCACCCGAGAGGCACATTGTTGTACCAAGATCTTTGTGTTTCAATGCTTATTTTATCAGAAACTATTAATCATCCAAAAGTTAGAAAGAGTAAACGAAATGTAACAAATCCTTTTTCAATGTCTTCAAATCTTGGAATAGTTTAAGAGCTACTATATGTATAATTTTGGAATACAGACTCCACCCCTTATTGATATAGTGTGAATGGTCTCATAATGATGTAAGTAAATAGTAAGAAATAGAACAGTGTGGCAGAGTGTCCCGCCCCTATATATATATATATATATATATATATATGTGTGTGTGTGTGTGCGTTATTTTTTATTATTATTTGTATTACTATTGTGTGCGGCAGTGTACAGAGGAGAGTACGGGAGAGCGAGCAAGGTGGGAGAGAGAGAGAGGGAGAGAGAGAGATTTAAAACCTACACAACTGCTAAGTGTGCTGGTTTTACACCAGCACGATACTTATTTGTTTATTTCTGTTTGTTTGGCCAACGTGCCCTTTTGTTTGTATTGTGTTGTTTGTTTAAATCTTTTGTTTGTTTATTATTTAATAAAACGCTGAGCTCCGTAGCGCTGCAGTTTCACCACCACCATTCATTGCTTTGGTTTCTGTTCCTGGTCCGTGACGTCAGCACCCACACGCCACGCAACAACAGCTCGGCCACAAACAGTACATACAAAATTAGATTAAAGGAATAAATAGGATGACAAGTATTGAACTGGCTTTAGAAAGTGACCCAAAGCAAAACACTTGGGCCCTTCTCCAAAATCAGTTGCAACAAATTTATTGATGCTAAAGAAATCTCCATCAACTAACCTAACTGTGTAACTATTGCGCTTGTGCAGTCTTCTGTATTGCTTACAGTCAATAATTTCCCCTCTCACTACAATTCTTGAAAAGTACCGTGCATATAAATCTGATGGAACTATATTTGGTTTTCCTAGAATATATTATTTTTGTAGCCTACTTTTTAAAAGGTATTAAATATTTACTGGGCATTTGTTATACAGTATATTCATATACCAAAAATTACATTATGTGATATATTGTGAATACATTATATAATACATGTTTAGTAAGTATATTGAATAATACATTTCTAAAAAATACATGGACAATATAATTGATATATTGTTAAATATATTTTATATAACGTTACATACATAATACATATATTTTTCCATATACTTTATCATTCCCAAAGACTATGAGTTTTATATGAATAATATGTTTACAAAAATATATTTGGTGGTAGGGACAGGGTTAAAAGCCTCCCTGCCAGCCTAAATTGTATTACTGTGTAATTGTATTATTAGTTAATGGTTTAATTATTATTTAGTAATTGTTGTTTTATTGTTTTGGCAGTTGACCTCATTGTTGTAAATTAGAGCCAGTTGCCTATACCTGTTTCTCTGGGGCATATAAACTCCCAGAATTAGTTCATTCAAGGCTGCTGCTGAGTGAAGAGCACGAGTGTATGTCGTATTTCTGAAAAAGGTACGACTGTATATAAAAGTAAAACCTACGTTTGGTTTATGTGCATTTGTTTAAATCTGTTAGTATGTTTTGTATGTTAGGTAAACAGCTTAGCTGTCCTGCGCGTTAGCCAGGAACCTGCATCATAAATGTTTAGTAAGTGCTCGGATGAGCTAGGTTTTATTTGTTTATTTTGTTTTGTATAATAACAGCGTGCTTGTGCGCTAAAAATTTAACTTTTAAGTCCAACTTCCACTGCCTCAAAGTGGCAGGAGGGTGACAAAGGGTTCTTAAGATGAAGTATAGCAGCGTCCCCTGACTGGCAGGTTCAACCATGCTGTGAACATACTCGGCCACAGTGGAAGGGGCACTCACCAACCCATCTGGCCAGCGTGGTGAGTTATGGCCAACCCCCCACCACGATGAAAGCACAGACAAAAACATGGCCCTCATTGCCCGAAGGCTGGATTGCCTCCGAACAAGGCAGCGCCCGGTTAGGCATAAAGGCAGAGGGTGCTCAGAATCTCTGGGTGTGACAAGGTACTTGTGTCACGTGTGTGGGTAACATCTGATATGTAAGACAAAGAGACATGGGAGTTGGAGTTGAAACGCCGCTCAGGCATGCAGGATTTATTCACACACAAAAAGTAAACAAACGAGTCATGTGACGCTACCAGCGATGGTAATGCACAGAGGACACATACAGAAGACTGTACAAAAGGCAAAATAAAACAGTACAAAAACTACAAATAAAAGGTGCCACACTATATAACCCTCGCTATACATTACTTGGGATCAATATCCCCTAAACTAACACTTATGTGCCGGTATTCTTACGGCGACTCCTGCTTCTTCACAAGTACCGTCGGTTGCGTAGGACCTTCACCAACCGCCCCCACCTGAAACCCATCAGATTCCCTCCATTGCCAGCCCTCATTCTTAGTGGCATTCCTGTTTAGTTTTTCGGGGCTTAAATCTATGGCAAAACCAAGTCGGGTTGCAGAAGGGGAAGATGTCTGCAATTACTTCTTCCTTCTTAGCGAATGCAGTGTCAGACCAGCTAGGAGCTGGGAGATGCTGGTCAGACAAGCTTAAGTTGTTCCAAAACACAACCCTAGCTGGTCAGTGCTGGAATTTCCAGCAGAGATTGCAAATGCTGACTAACCTCTTTTAATTTAGAGGTTAAATCAGCCTGGACTTTGCCACTGGCAATGGCTTAAGGCCAGGTTCTGAAACGTCATGGTCTGACGTAGAAAATCTGTAGGCACTAGAAATAGCTTTGGTACCATCCCTTATACACATTTCCACAGTAACAGCAGAGTCACACATCATGCGAACTAAAATAAAGCATTGATGACAACCCAGGGAAAGGTTTTCAAGTGGAAAGCATTAGTCTGTTTTGTTTCAGTGAAATTCGGTGGGTGGTTAACAGACTGCCTGAAGTATGGCGAACCAAAATGTGGGTCTTCCCATTTCTTATGCATTGTGAAAGTACATTTGTGGACTAATTCATATTCACAGACTGGTATTTGAGTCAAACTGCATGACTAAGCCCTCCTCAAATGCAATTGTGAAGTGGGTGTTATGTTCTGTCTTCTTTTTTACACAAAATAATACAAACGTAGCGTTGTTGTTTGAACATGAACTTTATTTATATGTTTTCATGTAACTCGCATGTCTAGGCTGATAACCTCATTTCTCTGTCTCCTCTTTCTCTTTTCATATCCGTTCCTCTGACCCCTAACCCACCCATTTCCTGTACGTCATCTATTAATGCCCAATCCATTCTACTTCTAAAAGGCTAGGTAAATGATTGAACATCACAGTGGGTCTTGGGAACAAAATACAATTAATAACCCACTAAACAACTCTAAACAGGCATTGACTGACTGTGTGTTGTGGCTTGAACTACAATTTGCAGAATGCAATTAGTCTGAAAATGTGTTCTTTTCAGCCGTGACTTCAACTACAAAACTTTTAAGACGTAGACAGTGCTTTTGAATGTGATGTTCTACTCACTCACTGTATTTTGTTTGATGTTGCAGTCACAGAGATATGATTCAATCCCAGTTTCAATTCTGCACTGTAGCAGCTCAATAAGAACCGTGGTTTCATTGGTAAATCCCTGCACCACAGCTTGTAATTGGTTGTTTCTTTTGTGACATCATCTTTCTTGAGTGGTAGCAGACACCACAGTGCTCCATGGACACTACTGCAAATATTTTAAAAAAGAAACATTCCGATTCTTAATGATCGATAATTTCCCACTGTGAAACTCATAATGAGGAGTGAGGGATGAGTTTGTGCACAGAAGAGAGGGTTGTGTCCAGTTTGTGCACAGAAGGGTTGTGTCCAGTTTGTCAGTAGATACTCCTGGAGATGCTAATGTTCCCGGGGGCTTTTTTCACAAAATGATTCAATAACCTGTATTTGTGACCGTGCCAGAATGAGAGTTTTGTACTTGGCAGGGTGTTTCTCTTTGTCCAGGATGTCAGCAGAGACAGCTGGAGAGCTCCGGGGAGCAGGGCAGAGGGGAGTCTCCAGGAGAAGGGAGCAGTGCCAAGTGTGTGCATGCTCCAGATAGTAGTGATGCTGTTTGAGTGTCTGGCATCAGCTGAAGTGACGTGCAAAACTCTTTGGTTATCGGAGTTTCGGACTAAGTAAAATGAATCTAGGGTATGCATATGTGTTTACATACCAGAATATCTTTTATATCCCAGAAACAGAAGCTCACAGGCAGGCCCAGCGGCTGGGTTTTCATGTATGATTTTTTTAAACCGGAAGACATTTTCTTCATGGACAATATTTCTCAGATGTAACAGAATAGTAACAAGGGTGACTATTATAATGTGGTAGCAAGCTGCTGTGTTTACTACCACAGACAGGGTCTGATACAGATAAGAACATTATGATTTTATATTTTTGCTTTTCTTTGCAACCACATGGGTGTGCTATTTGGTAACATAATGTGAATTCAGTGCGCATCCAAGCTTTTACATAATCATCAGAGCACCTGAGAGTACAGCCTTTAGCTTGCTTTGACAGTTCAAGAGGTTTGAAATGATGTGGAAAATAGAACAAAGAACATTAGGTGCATACTGATGAACACATCCCCATACTGCTTTGAAACCAGATAGACCAAACATAATGCTGTACTGTATCATCAAAGTATTGAAAACTATGCATGTATTTATAGGCATTAAGGCAACAATTGAAAGCACTAATATGACGACTATTATTCCACATAAACACAGGTCTTTGACATTTTGGCGGGGTGCACCGCCCTGTGCATATTTTTGTGTTATATGTTGTATGTGGTGTGTGTGTATCGGTGCACGGAGTGTGGGTTATCACGGGTGATTTAAAATACATAGTTGTATTTAGGCACGGGGATTGCACAGCTGTGTATATAGATGCATGAGAGAGAGAGAGAGAGGGCGAGGGAGGGAGAGAGGGAGAGAAAAATGTCTAAGAGATACAAATGGCAAAATCATAGGCGAAGAAAAAAACTAGCAAATATATAGGGGGCTGTGTGGTCCAGTGGTTAAAGAAAAGGGCTTGTAACTAGAAGGTCCTCAGTTCAAATCCCACCTCAGCCACTGACTCGTTGTGTGACCCTGAGCAAGTCACTTAACCTTCTTGTGCTCCGACTTTTGGGTGAGATGTAGTTGTAAGTGACTCTGCAGCTGATGCATAGTTCACACACCCTAGTCTCTGTATGTTGCCTTGGATAAAGGCATCTGCTAAATAAACAAATAATAATAATATTAAATGATTACTTTTCACAAGTTCTTACAAAGGAGGATATCGATAACATGCCCCACATGTCGACCTGTTCCTATCTAGTTTTAAATAACTTTAGCATAACAGAGGCAGAAGTGTTAAAGGTACTAGGAGCCCTTAAAATAAACAAATCCCCTGGGCCGGATGAGATCCTCCCAATAGTACTCAAAGAAATGAAAGAAGGTATTTACAAACCGCTAACCAAGATCATGCAACAGTCTCTTGACACAGGGGTTGTACCGACAGACTGGAAAATTGCAAACGTAATACCAATCCACAAAAAGGGAGACAAAACCGAACCAGGTAACTACAGACCAATAAGCCCGACTTCTATTGTATAGAAACTATAATAAGACACATAATGGAAAATTACCTATATGGTAACAGTATCCTGGGAGACAGTCAGTTAGTCTAACTAACCTGCTTGATTTTTTTCTGAGGATGCAACATCAACAATGGATAATTGCAAAGCATATGACATGGTTTATTTAGATTTCCAGACAGCTTTTGACAAAGTCCTGCATAAAAGATTAATCCTCAAACTGAACACAGTAGGGATTCAAGGAAATACATGCACATGGATTAGGGAGTGGTTAACATGTAGAAAACAGAAAGTACTGATTAGAGGAGAAACCTCAAAATGGAGCGAGGTAACCAGTGGTGTACCACAGGGATCAGTATTAGGTCCTCTGCTATTCCTAATCTACATTAATGATTTAGATTCTGGTATAGTAAGCAAACTTGTTAAATTTGCAGACGACACAAAGATAGGAGGAGTGGCAAACACTGTTGCAGCAGCAAAGGTCATTCAAAATGATCTAGACAGCATTCAGAACTGGGCAGAAACATGGCAAATGACATTTAATAGAGTAGTAAGGTACTGCACGCAGGCAATAAAAGTGTGTATTATAAATATCATATGGGAGATACTGAAATTGAAGGAATCTATGAAAAAGACCTAGGAGTTTATGTTGACTCAGAAATGTCTTCATCTAGACAATGTGGGGAAGCTATAAAAAAAGGCCAACAAGATTCTCTGATATATTGTGAGAAGTGTTGAATTTAAATCAAGGGAAGTAATGTTAAAACTTTACAATGCATTAGTATGACCTCATCTAGAATATTGTGTTCCGTTCTGGTCACCTTGTTACAAAAAGGATATTGCTGCTCTACAAAGAGTGCAAAGAAGAGCGACCAGAATTATCCCGGGTTTAAAAGGCATGTTGTATGCAGACAGGCTAAAAGAATTGAATCTATTCAGTCTTGAACAAAGAAGACTACGCAGTGATCTGATTCAAGCATTCAAAATTCTAAAAGTTATTGACAATGTCGACCCAGGGGACTTTTTCGACATGAAAAAAAGAAACAAGCACCTGGGGTCACAAATGGAGATTAGATAAAGGGGCATTCAGAACAGAAAATAGTAGGCACTTTTTTACACAGAGAATTGTGAGGGTCTGGAACCAACTCCCCAGTAATGTTGTTGAAGCTGACACCCTGGGATCCTTCAAGAAGCTGCTGGATGAGATTCTGGGATCAATAAGCTACTAACAACCAAACGAGCAAGATGGGCTGAAAGACCTCCTCTCGTTTGTAAACTTTTTTATGTTCTTAAAGTAAAATCTGTAAACTAAAATAACAACTGCTACTCGTGCTGACATAGCTCAGCATGATACTTGTTTGTTTAGTATTCGTCCACTTTTTGCTTTTTTATATATGCTATGACAGCAGTGTTTTTTTCTAGAATTCGATCAATAAATAACAGAATGAGAGCTACAAGCAATAGACTCAACATGCATTCACTAAAGCACCTGGCTCAACAAATCACAACCCCTATTTTGTCTTTTTTGTAATCTGATTTTTTTACCCCAATGTATTATAGTGCTTCTTATTTCAGCACTTGTAGTTTATAATAGAAGATGCCTGAATTAATCTGCATAATTGAAATAAGACACTCATTGCACTGCAGTTTGAGCTATTTCAGATTTTGCGAGAAAAATGAAATGGTTCTTCAAACTTCTATGCAAGTATAGTCTTATTTCCATCACTGTAGCATGTATTATATTCTTGAAAAACAAATTTGTCAATACAGTTGTCTCCAGCTAAGAGATCACCCCTCGGGAAGCAATCAAAGTGTTCTCTAAATCAGAAAGTATTTATTGAAACCAATAAATTTAAATCAGAAAATATTTATTGAAACCTTGTGCTCAACTAAAATGGAACTAATGTAATTCCTTGTCGAAATTTATTTTGTTTTATCCTTAAGTTCTACACGAATGCAACCATATCTGTCTTCTAAGCATTTGATATGCCATTAGTACGGTTAACCAGGTCATGTTTCATTGGTGCAAATATTATCCTCTTATGTCTTCAGTTGTTGACCTAGATTTCAGTAAATAACTAATCATACACACATAAAGACAGCGATATCGCTGAATCCTGCATTGTATGACCTTATAAATTATAAGGTTACAACCACCACAAGCTGTTTTGAAAATGAAAGCTAATTCCAGAATGGTACCGGTGTAACATCAATTTTTGCTACCTCTTCAAATTTTACTACTGGTAGCAAAATACGATATGTATAACTGTCAGATTTTGCTACCTTGTCAAATTTTACTACCTGCAGAAGTATTCAGAAGCAGAATTCGATAGCTGTTCACCTTCTGTCAAAATGTCCTACCTTCGCTATGAAATAGGGCAGGGAAGCAGAATTCGATAGCTGTTCATCTTATGTCAAAGATTCCTACCTTAGCTTTGAAATAAGGTAGGAAGGTTGTAAAACCACTTAGAGAACACAGGACATAAGACCATAGAGGATATTCTATTGTTAGGGCACTCTGGACCAAAAGGTACATCGATGAACTACATAAAGTAGTACATTCTTATGTAAATAGAAAAATCAAAGAAGGTTCATCATTTGGTGTACATATTACATGATGTTTTCACAGTAAGTCAGTAACTCAAAGTAAAAAGGAAAATAAACAGCGAGTCCAGATAGTGTCACGTTTGAAGGATTTTAACTTTTTATGATTATTTTTTGCAACAAGACCGTTAATGGTATCGTCTCAGAAATATAACGGTATTGATTTTACAGACATTTGAAATTTTTGCAATTTTTTCCTAATAAAAATAATATTAATCCTAACTACAACAATAGGGTTAAAGCAACGCGTTGCTTGGCCCCCTAAAAATCCTAACAACAATAGGCTTCCCAACCATTCTGGCTTGGAAGCCTAACAAGAACACAGAGGTTAAAAGATATAAGCTCTCCAAATTCTTCAAAAGGATACCAAGCCAGACTCCTGCCACTAATGCTGGCACTTCTTGCACACATACTCAACTTTCTCTTTAAGAAGTTCAAGGGGCACTGTTGTTTCATGGTCATCGGTTAAATTGGACCAACAAAGGCCAGCAACATTGGGCCAATGTCATTTTGCTCATCAGCCTGACGTTGGCACAACAAAACAACAACACTGTTGGACCAACAACACCACACTGCCAACATACAAAAGAACCATATATTTAAAATATATGGCAATGCATAAATTATAAATATATGGCCCATACATATTTGTAAGCTATGTAAAACAGTCAATTTGATTTTTAAATATATGGTAAAAACTATAAATATATTTGAAATACAGGGGCTCCCGAGTGGTGCATGCAGTAATGGCGCTCCACGTGGAGTGCAGGATGCGCTCTGTAGTCTGGACGTCGCGAGTTTGAGTCCAGGCTATTCCTTTGCCGACCGAGGACGGGAGCTTCCAGGGGGCGGTGCTCAATTGGCGGCCGCCGGGGAGAGAGAGTTAGGTCAGCCAGGGTGTCCTCGGCTCACTGCGCACCAGCGACCCCTGTAGTCTGGCCAGGCGCCTGCGGGCTTGCCTGTAAGCTGCCCGAGAGCTGCGTTGTCATCCGACGCTGTAGCTCTTGGGTGGCTGCATGGTGAGTCCACAGTGGGGAAAAAAGCGGTCGGCTGACGGCACACACTTCGGAGGACAGTGTGTGTTCGTCTTCGCCCTCCCGAGTCAGAGCAGGGGTGGTAGCGGTGAGCTGAGCATAATAAAATAATTGGCGATTCCAAACAAATTGGGAGAAAATAATAAAAATAATTGGCAACGACTAAATTTATATATATATATATATATATATATATATATATATATATATATATATATATATATATATATATATATATTTTAAATACAACACAACACAATATGCAAGATATATGACCATACAAAATAGGGCGCATCCTGCTCGAGTGCTTTTACTGGATTTGCCACTCGGGAGCCCTGTCCTAAACATCTTTGACCATTGTTCCATAGTCCAATTTCTGTGTTCTTCTGCATATTTTAGCCTTTTAGTCTTGTTCTCATTTCTTAACAGAGGTATTCTTACTGCAACACATCCTTTAAGTCCTGATTTCAAGAGTGACCTTCGTACACCTGTGTCTTCTGCCACTTCTGTTGTTAATTCAACGGTTATCTTCCAGTTCCAGTAGTGGCAGTACCAGTCTTACCAGTTCCAGCAGTGGCAGTACCAGTCTTACCAGTTCCAGCAGTGGCAGCACCAGTCTTACCAGTTCCAGTAGTGTCAGCACCATCTTACCAGTTCCAGCAGTGTCAGCACCAGTCTTACCAGTCCCAGCAGTGTCAGCACCAGTCTTACCAGTTCCAGCAGTGTCAGCACCAGTTCCAGCTGTTGCACCTCCCCATTCTCAGCATCTCCCCAGTCTCAGCATCTAAACCAATCTACTTATTCATATTTATAAGTTTTATTCTTCCTGTCCTTTTAAAATCACATATTTCTGACAGTGGGAATCGGGTAATTTTAGGTTGGTGAGGTTTTACTGGGAGACATTTTTTTTTTAAAATGTGTCATGAAATTTCAAACATCATCCATGGTGGGTCCTGGCTAAAAAGTTAGCGACTTATTGTTTTGCTGTTTGCATTAATAGTGTCCAGGCTTTATACGTTGGTAAGTTTCACCTTTCTAACATATACAGAACATGCAGGGGGTTCTTTTAGACAAAAATGTGATTTTTGCCTCAGTAAAAATCTATTCCTAGCTACACCCCTGCATATAATAAATACATTGCAGAACTGAGTGCAGTTCCAAGTAAGGAGCAGAGACTGCACCACTGATGGCCCTTTGTGTTTAAGCATCTTAGATATTCAAGGCTTCTGCAGAACACACTAGCTCTATTTGGACTGATTCTACAAAACTAGTATGCCATGCTAATTAATCATCTGTACTTGTACAGTATTATTGTAATAAAGCCTGATGGTGTGCTGCTATAGAAAACCTCCAGCCCTCTAAAGAAATACCTCTAGCCCCATTCACTCAGACACTAGATCATAACTGTATTCATGCAATTAAAGATGAATTAATTAGCATTTATACATACAAGCCCTGAAGTCAGGCCAGAGAATACCAGTAGACCCAATGCTCATTACTACATTACAAACATCGAATTAAAGAAAGCTGGCTATATAATTAATTATTATATTAATGTCAACTTTTATTAGCAGAAAAAGATTAATTGTTTAACAGTTTCATTGGCTTTTTAAAAATGTGTTCATTCCAATACAGAATGTAAAGAACTGCTTACAGATTTCTTATTTTTTCATTCCAGTTTTACTCCATTTTCAATTAACAAAGACTTTACAAAGATTTTTAAATGAACACAACAAATTCTTCTGCAATTAAAGTAAGTTAGGTAGTTCTGCAAGGCTGTTAAACCTGTCATTAAAACAATAATTCACAAGTATGTACTTTTTACAAACATTCACCATGTTTACCTCAATCCAGTTATTTCATTTTAAATATGAAAGGAGGGTAGCAGTGAAGTGACATTAATTACACCTTAACCAGGCCAGCTGCCACTGTAAGCAGGTTAGCCGCACGTGTGGGCAAACACGCTTTGCCCGTCTATGTGATTTAGCAGCTGTGTTTTAGTGCCCACCCGGCAAGTCAACGTTAGCACTGGAAATGGGCTGAACTTTAGGGGAGTGTCCTCATTTACATACAAATGTGGCGATTTAGCAAACCATCAACAGTGTTAGCGCTTGTGTTTCAACTGACATGTGAAAACCAGGCCTAAACTGTGTGCAAATTACATGGTTGACTATAAACACTGCTGAAACTGCCAGGAAAGCAGGTAAAGAAAAGAGAAAAAAAGAGGAATATTGAGTGTGCACTGGATTTCGACGTGGCCAGACAGAGATATGAGGAGGAGGAGATGTCCCCAAATATTTAGAAGTCATGTCTTTTCTGAGCAATGAGCAATGACACACAATGTATGCAGCAATTTTGCCTCAACACACAATCACTGACATCTGCCAACTGCTTCAGGCTGGCCTGGAAGGAGACATGGGAGAGCATACTGTTTGTCCTTTAGCACTCAGGGTACCCGCTGCACTAACATTTTATGCCACTGGCTCATTCCAACATACTGTGGGTTACTGTAAAGCCATAAATATTTGTGACCAAAATATTTGGCGAATCACACCCATAAAACCTAATTTGCTTCAGAAATGTTGGCTACCTGTTGCAATATACAAAGTGTGTATTGTTAGTGGAATTTGATTTCTTACCAAAAAAGTTTTTTTAATTTGTGAAAAAACGCATAATAAAAGGCTCGCAAATATTTATGGCTTTACAGTATACTGCAGACATGAGCCAGTCGGCTGTGCAGTGCGACATGTACCTGCAGCTTTAGTAAAGCGGGCAGGAGAACGCATCCATTTCCCTGCCTTTAACGAACTGTAACAAAATACAAAGCAGGGTTTTCTTGGGAGGTATGGGTTTCCTGGTGTCCTGGGAGCCGATTGCGCAGCAACACAGAATAAGCACCTCTTCATAAATCATAAGGGGACTTATTCTGTCAAGTGCAAGAAGTGTGTGATGCTAACAAATGTGTATGCAAACCATCCTGGCTCCACTCATGACTCGTTTATCCTCGCTAATTTGCAGGTGGCAGCTGTGTTTCAGCGGGATGACAGTGAGAGGCTGGTTCATAAGGGACACGGGTATCCACTGAAGTGGTGGCTACAGACAATGCTGCTCAACACCACGACCCCTGCTGAACAGAGGTATAATCGTACCTTTAAATGTGCTCGTACTCTAATTGAGCGAATATTTGGAATCCTCAAAATGCAATTCCGATGTTTGGATGTCTGAGGCAGAACACTACAGTACACTCCTCAGAAGGTTAGCAGTAACATCCTGGCTTGTTGTGTTATACACAACATAGCTCGCTGTAATCGATGTTGAACTTACAGAGGAAAGATTACAGGGTTTGAGGGAAGCAGATGCTGAACTTGACACCCCAGTGGTGGAGGTTGCAGATGCTGCAAGTGCCAGGCATGCCAGACAGAGCCTTGCCCTGTAAGTATTCACTCTCCACCTCCAGGCTGCTAAAAAAAATGTGTAGTGTTGCTTAAGGGGCTTGGTCATCCTCCTCACTTGGGCTGTTGGTCATTTTTTTATTTTTTTTGTTTTGTCTCAGTTCTTTTTTTGGGGGTTTCAAAATGCCATCCGTTCGCTATCGCAGACGCACAGGTGCTCTTAAAGGGAATGCTGAATCCTTATTGGTTGTAACATTACTCCCCCCACTGTGCTTTGATTGGCTGGGTGCATGATTTACTATTTGATATGCATTAGCCCACGCATGAGACCCAACTTCTAAATCACGTTTTTGTGTGCTATTGCTGAAAGTTGCACTGAAAAACTAACAGAACTTTGTGGGCGTCTTTTTTGACCCACCTCCCAGGTGCAATTTTCAATGATCGCATCTTGTTGTGTTGCGTCTCTTTGACTTAGGTGTGCTTTGAGTTGTTCTAAATGAGTCGCGGTTGTTGGAATGAGCTGTACAAGTTATTTTTTTTATTAAGAATAGCCGGGTTTGTGTGAAATGTGTTAATGAGGGTAACACATTTGTGTTAAGTTTGTAATTAATGACAGCATATGTGATTTTGACACAATTTGTACTTGAACACAAACTTAAGCATGGCAAGAGCTATTTGGAATTGTGAAACAAACATGGCATCTTCTACAGTTTCAAATGCTTGAGGAAAGATAGAGAAGGGGAAGGAGAAGGAGGAGATACCCTGCAATAGAGTACATAGGACCAGAGTGACTTCTCTTGACCAGTCAGATGAACATGTCTTCCAGAGATACCAGCTTGAAAACAGGATATAGCAGATCTGTGTTCAGAGTTAAAGGACAATCTACAGCGTGCTACTGCCAGGAGCTGTGTCATACTAGTGCACATCAAGGTTACTGCTGCCTTAACCTTTTACACAGCCGGCTCATTCCAGATACCAGCTGGGGATGTTTCTGGTATCGGCCAGTCTTCAATGTCTAAATGCATCAGCCAGGTAACGGCTGCTTTGGTTAAGACAGATAAATACATGGTTTTTCCTATGTCCCCCGGCAAGCAACACTGCCAGGTGGGGTTTGGCTGAAGTGCCAGTGTAACCTGCAGATGTTCCTGGCTGCGGAACATTTAGACTCTGCTTCACAGAGTCCTAAAATAGCATGGCCATGACTTTAAAATTCTAGTTGAAATCTCCAGTACAAAAATCCAGTGCTCCTCTTTCTCTCCTGTCCCGCCCCACTCACTGTCATTATCTATACATGAGGCAGAAATTATCAGTTTAACTCTCAGGTCTATCCTAAAGCTGGGGATCAGCTGATCTTGAACTTTGTTCCCTGTATTGTTCTTTGCAACTGTTCTAAGATAGTACAGAGCTGGGAATGATCTGCAGATAGTACCGCACTGGCAACTTAGTACACAACTAAGGACTCTGGGGGTCCTTTTCGTACAGGGCTAGTTTAATTCTAAGCCAGTGCTGCGACTTAAGACCAGTTCTAAAAATGCAATTTTCAATAGGAAAATTTAAAGTCGTAAGTAAGCCTGCGGCTTTGCATAGTAAAGTTAGCTGTAACATTTGGTAAGTAACTTCAACTGCAACTGTTCAAAAGCTGAAAACAAGTAAAAATGTCTAATTAAGCAAATTATTAGTTCAATTAAGGGTCTAGTTAAGTAATTGAGAGCGCGGTTGGAATGAAAACCAGCAGAGACGGGGTCCCCAGAACCGAGTTTGAGAAGCCCTGGCTTAATTCATTGTAATTGAAATTATCCTGTGGTCTCTCATCAGTACTGTCCCCTTTGCTGACCACAAGATCATCCCCATTTAGTACACTGCAATTGAAACTATCCTGCAGTCTCTCATTAATACTGTCCCCTGTACTGACCACAAGAGCTTTTAGTTTGGTGGAATTGACCCTTGAAGACACAGTCCTTGTGATTTTAGCGTGGAACATTAACCTTTCCGTGCCAGGACCTCTGCACCAGGCCTCGGGGCTTGTCTAGCCAATTAAGCCCCAAAAAACTTGTAGAGAGACATAGGGAAAGCATAGGGAATAGGGAAACTTGTAGAGAGACATAGGGAAAGCATAGGGAATAGGGAAACTTGTAGAGAGACATAGGGAAAGCATAGGGAATAGGGAAACTTGTAGAGAGACATAGGGAAAGCAACCGAGATCAGCATTCCAGTTTTACACATAAGAATAGTTGGGGGGATCCCCATGGTATATCACCATTATATATGTAAAACATATACAGCAGTAGTTACAGCACATATATGTGTTTATTCCACTCCAAAATACTTGCAGTACTGTATATAAACTACGTATGAAACAGGAATGCATGCAGGTGTGCAAATGTAATATAGCGACACCCAGTGGTCAATGGCAAAGCAAGGGTCTATTTTATTGATCTTAATCCTTCTCTTTAATTCTATTAACCCTGCTAATAGATACATGCTAATAAAGCAGAGGAATAAGTTCCGCAGGAGGGTTATGGATTTTAGGATATTGATAAGGTATAGTACCGGTGTATTTCAGAAGGAAACGGAGAGTGTAAAAGACAAATTAAAAGGTAAAGCGGCTGTCCTCCAGGGGTGCTGTAGCCAGAGGCAGTGTTTTATTCAAATGGAAAGAGCCCCAGGACTGGAGTCTTTTACTTACTGCAGGTTTTGCTATTTTTTTAACACTAGTTCTAAACAGAGTTATGTGGAATGACTCCTTAGAGCTGTAAGGTTGACATATTCTTGAAAGATGTCAAGTAATAACTGTGGGCCATAATCCTCAGGCATTTAGCACACAAGAACATCTTATGTGCTTTATAATAAATGTGGCTTGGAATTGTTCAAAGTCAATGTTAAGCTACATTTTTAACAGGATATGCCAAACGATTGCCCTTATAAAAAAAGTTAACTATAGTAACTTTGCAGTTATTTTCCCAACTTTTTATGATAGCTTTAACCATACTTATCTGTGCTTTATCTTTAGTAACATAATGTTTTTATATAGGAAAAGACACCCTTTGCTAACCGTGGTTTTGTTAAGCTAGTCAGTATGCAATGCTTTTATCAACAATAACACTGACAATAATCAATGCATTGAGAACACATGGGGCAGGATTTTCAAAAGATCATTTTTGATAACTCCAGTGTTAATGAACAAATTGGTATGTAGCATTGATTTGGGCGTTTTCAAGCGGTTATTATGACTATTTCGTTAATAAATGATCACAAAATAATGTAATATCTTAATGAGCAGTGTTTCTTGTGACTATTTCTTTTGTTTGCGTGGGAATTTAAAAGGAAATCTGTGTTAATTGCACTTGTAAAAGGAGGGTTTTAATTAATGAACGAGTATATAACTCACCTTGAAACAGAAATTTAACAGACCGCGGCTGTGATGCCAACGATACAGAGAGAGTGTGCAGGGTTAATTTCTTACAGGCTACCTAGATAATTCAATATTTGTAGTTATGAAAATATTTAAGCCTTTTCTATACTAAGATTTATTCACTTCTTTTAATATGATGTAACCTTACGGAACATTTGTTGTATTGCTAAAAAGATATACCAGTGTAGGCTGTGTGGTCCAGTGGTTAAAGAAAAGGGCTTGTAACCAGGAGGTCCCCGGTTCAAATCCCACCTCAGCCACTGACTCATTGTGTGACCCTGAGCAAGTCACTTAACCTCCTTGTGCTCCGTCTTTCAAGGAAGACGTAGTTGTAAGAGACTCTGCAGCTGATGCATAGTTCACACACCCTAGTATCTGTAAGTCGCCTTGGATAAAGGCGTCTGCTAAATAAACAAATAATAATAATAAAGTGTATTGTTACAGAAATTATCAATGGAACTGTAGCCTATCTGAACTATGGATATGTACATTATATGACAACTGTACTGTAGATTTTGTTTTACAATAAAAATAACTAAGTAAATAATTAAATCTTGGTATAAAAAAGGCATACTAGATGTTACAATAAAGTTTCCTTACAAGCAGCAGATCATTGACATGGCATTTTGCCTAAATGTATTTGTAATGTTGTCAGACTCCCCCCACACTTCATGTACAATGTACACTTTCACCTTCACAGATCCATTTGCATATAAAATGTTCTTATAATACTGTAAGTGTTCTGTGGATACTTCTTAGTTTATTTATTTATAGTTTATTTATCACAGAGGCGAGCAAAGAGTACCAGAGAAAATGCATTTAACATGATCAGAGGAATTCACCGAACAATTATAAACAAATTGTGTATTGGGTAGGGAGTAATTTTAAAAGCTTAATAAATATATAATACATGGTATACATGTATAATAACTAACAACTACAAACAGAAATGGAACTTCAAACGTATTTATTTATAAGGTACAATCGTACATACTAAAATACATAGAAAAGTAGATGTCAACGTAAGAAAATAAATTCCAGCCAAGCCTACATAGACGACTTACCCCCCGCCCCATCCAAAAAAAAAGGTATTTTTTTCTTTTTAACTACAAAAAGATAATCGTAAATCAGCAATATTTCCATTATTGTTCTATTTCTACAAACTAGCCCTTTATCTTAGTGTTTCTAATTTTACAATTAAAACCACATTTTTTGTATCTCTTTTTAAATTTCTGTTTCATCAAATTGTGAATTCGACAGCCATAGCTATCTGGTAGCCAAAACCGAAAAGGAGCATCGTACTTTCAAAGCAATACACAGAGACACAGAGAGTAAGTACAGTCTACAGAGAAAAGAAAAGAAAACATGACAGAGGAGATGAGTAACCACATTAATCCATGGCACATGCCAAGGCACATTCTGATCAGGGGTCAGCACCTTATCAGGTGGTGTTGGACATAAAAAAAAAACATATTCACGCCCCCCCCTTCCTCAACATAATTCCACAACGGAGACCAAATGCTCCAAAACATGCCAGTTTTATTAAGTATGTCGTAGGTTCATTTTTCTAAAGGTAAGACCTGTAATGCCTGGGCAATTCACATCATGGTACACAGAACTGAAGTTCCACAGTAACAGAATTGATTTTTTTGCCAAAAAGATTAGCATGTTAAAAAAAAAAAGTTCTTGAGCAGGACAGGATCGCCAAAAACTTTTATCATAGTGCCAATAACCATGCATGGAAGTGCCCTGTTCAGTATGACATTTGTGACACATTGGGGAATATTCTGTGGAAATTCTGTTAAGTCGAAATGGAGTCAGATTAGTTTTTTTAAATGAATTTATAATTAAGTTCCTTGACATTATTGCATATTGATGAAGAGTTCATTTTCTCACAGATTCTTGACCAAAGTATATCTTCAATAGGGTGGTTGAGATCAGTTTCCCATAAACATTTAAATGGAGCAAATGAGGATCCTGTTCTATTTGACAGAATCGCGTATACTTCTGACATTTATTTATCCAGTGAGGTAGCAGAGAATAGGAGTTTTTCAATTCCATCTATCTGGAAACTAAATTTGTTTTTCTGAAGTAGTGACTTTAAAAAGTGTCGAATCTGAAGATATTTGAAAAAGTCTTTATTAGGTATTCCAAATTCCCCATTGATTTCTAAAAAGGGTATTTTGATCCATCAAGTAAGATTATGAATGCCCTTATCAAACCAGCTTTGAAGACCAATATTAAGAATGGAAGGTGGGAGTTCTGGATTAAGAATGAGGGGAGAGAGAGCAGGCACCACAGGTGGTATTCCTATGAACTTTTTACAGTTATTCCAAGCCAGCAAAATGTTGTAAATCACAAAAGACTTGGTAATGTAACCCAGGGATTTATAGTTACTAATAAAAGGCATGAATCTCAGGGGTGTAGGGTGACTTGACAATGACTCCAGCTGTGTCCATTAACTGATCCAAAAGTGATCCAGTAACTAAAATAAATCTACCCTGTTTGGGTGGGATGGCAGCCGTTGGATTTGCCAAACTTTATTTTGTAACCAGAAAATCTACTATATTGTTCAATTGTTTCTTGAGCAGCAGAGGTAGATTTCTCAGAATTTGTCAAATAAAGGAGAGTATCATCTGCATAAAGTGATATCTTTACGTACACAGCCACCTACTTGCTAGCGCAAAGAGAACTGGGGAAAGGGGACATCCCTGCCTGGTACACCTATTAAGTGAGACATTTTCTGATTAGATACTGTTAGTAAATACCTGAGCCTGTGGGTTAGAGTACATGGACTTAATCCGGTTTATAAAATTTGAACTCAGATTACATTTTTCAAGCACTGCAAAAAGAAATCCCCACTCCACCCTGCCGAAGGCCTCAGCATCAAGTGGCACGACCATTGCAGCAGTTTTCTGTCTATGTTGCGATTTATGATATTCAATAGGTGACGGATATTGTCAGAGGCATACCTCCCCTTGATAAAACCGGTTTGGTCTGGCTTAATCAACTTTGGCAAAAGGGTCTCCATCCTGCGAGCCAGTAATTTATGACAAAAGACAAAAGATTTTTGTCATTCTTTTTTAAAAGACTGATTGGTGCAGACCTCAAGAAGTCAGGTAGAGATCTCTGCTCCACAATATCACTGAGCATGGGCATAAACAGTGGCATCAATTCTGGCCAACAGCATTTGATTGGGCATCCATGTAGTCCAGAAGGTGTGTTAGAAGGCATGGATTTATGGCTTCAGGGGAAAATGGGGCATTAAGATAATCACTGTCTAAATCTGAAGGTTTTGGAAAGGAAATACTATCTAAATAAGCTTGTATCTTTCACTGAATAGATACATTGAGACCGGTAGAGGTCTTTATAGAAATCGTAGAAGGTATTATTGATTAAAATTGGGTCGTATGTAATAGTGTTACTTGGGGTCCAAATGGATTAATACGTTTTCTGTTTATTGTTTTTTTAACTGGTATGACAGTAGTCGTCTAGCTTTGTTTGCCAAATTCATAACATTTTTGTTTGGAAATAAAAAGTATTTTTTTTAATATGCTTAGTGTGGTCTAACTTCAGCTTGGCTCTAGCAGCAGTTAAAAGTCTCCAATTCGCCTCACTAGGAGTCTGCTTATGGAGTTGCTCCAAATGTCTCACCATACCTCTAACTCCCTTCTATAATGTAGCAGTTTTTTTTTTCTGAGTGGAAGCATATGACATTAGATGGCCAAAAATGGTGGCCTTGGCGGCATCCCAAATAACTGAGGAGGGGACAGAGGAGTCTCCATTGTTCGGCTTATATTGAACAATCAATTCCTGAACTTTATTGCAGAATTCCTGATTTTATAAAAATTATGTGTTAAATCTCCAGATTTTGGCCTTAGTCATAAGGCTGTCTAAATCAATCTCTAAGTAAACCGGTGCCTGGTCTGAAAGTACAATAGAATCTATCTGACACAAGGTCACTGAACATGCATAAGGGAATAAACAAATAATTCAAAAGGGAATATGATTTATGTGGGTTGGAATAAAATGTGTAGTCAGTAACCAGAGGATTTAACTCTCTCCAGATATCAAAATGACCAGCATTGTTACACAAAATGCCAAGAGCTTTATAAGCCTTTTAGGCATTTTAGAGTTAGAAATTGGTTTTGGAAGATTTATCAAGTTCGAATGCAATACACAATTAAAGTCACCTGCCATCACCCCCAGACCTTTACAGTGTTGCTAGACAGATCATAGCTGACATGAATTTAGGGGAGTCTTTGTTTGGGGCATAGATATTCAAAACTGTGGTATGCTGACCAAAAAGTGATCCAGTAACTAAAATAAATCTACCCTGTGGGCATTCACATTACCTTGCCTCATTAATAATAATGAAATTTGTAGCACCCAGTCCAACTTCACACTGCTGTGTCAAGCTCTCTGATTCTCCCCTTATGCAGAACCCTGAGCTTAACAGGACAAACAAAGCTTCTGAATATGCCTAGATCTACAAACTTTTTTCCGTGGCCAAGTCTCTCCTCTTGCGTAGCACCCCCATAGACAAATCTTGAAAGAACAGCAATCTAATACTCCCGTGCAAAACCTCTCTTTTATTCCTAGAAGCATTTAAAATGGCCTCCTTATCCAAATATTTCAGGAAGCGCACGACGATGCTTCTCGGCCTCTGGCTAGCTCCAGGTTTTTGTACTAAGAACCTGTGAGCTCTTTCAATTTCAAAAGAACAATCGGAGGGCAGGTCCAAGCACACTGGTAGCATGTTTTGGAGATTTTAAACAAAGGGCCAGTACTTTCCTCTCCCTTGGCCAGACCCACTATACAAATGTTTTTACGTCTACCACGGTTCTTGATATCATCCACCTTCAATTCAAAGTGTGCCACTCTTTCTTTAAGAGAATTTATTAAAGGTTAATTTGCTGGTAGTCTGGATTCCAAGCTGTGTCATCAAGACAGGCTTCAAGCAGAGTAGTCTCTTGTGATATCCCCGTCAGCGAGTTTTCCACTGTGGTCACAGAGTTTACAATGGTGTTCAGGCGAGAGTCAAATGCTTCAAATTGCATGTCAAACTTCGAGCTAAGGGATTTTAGTTCAAATAAAATTTTAGGAAGCAACACATCCTGGCTTGAGCCCGTAGTCACGGCCTCTGTTGCTCCATCAGTAGAGGAGGAGGAGGCCGATAGCTGTCCATTACCCAAGGCCTGTGAAGTACCTTTGGTCTTTTTGGGAGTCGCAGACTTCTGCAAGTGGGTGAAAAGAGGGCACTCCTTAATCCAAGTGAAGTTACAGAATGGAGGAAAATAATGCAATTCACCAGCGAGCAACAGAGCTCAGAAATCAGTCAATGGGTCACGTGATCCCCTCGGAAATAGTCTTCTTTTAATGATATATTTTAGTAAGGACCACTTGGCTGTCTTGGCTTTAAATCAGTATGAATCAGTACTAGCTGTGAAACGCCACATATCATTCTTATAATGTCCTACATTATGACAGAGTAAGCGTTTTGCTTAGAATTGTACTGGACAGTAACATCGTCTGTGTTGTTATTGACATCACATACACAAAAATAATGAAAACTTAATTTTTCACATCAAAACCTGTTCAGTTATTATTTACCATCACTATGCTGGGTACATTCTTATATTTTTTAAACACATGAGCTTGTATAGCACCCAGGTTTTGAACCAATAATACATCTTTGTGGACATTGTCTTCTGTAATCTGTGGTTAAGAGAGTGTAAAAGCTGCAGAGAAAGTGTGGGTATATTTAGCACTCAAAGATGCAAACATTACAGCATCAGTGTTATTTCTTAGTCCATCTTTAAATAACCATCTCATAATGCTATAATTATGCCATACTCCTTTCATAAGCATAGATTTAGGGAGTGAGTAGAAGTATTCATTAGGATGTGATTATGTGAAAGCCCATTTCTTGATATTATGCCAAGGTGTACTCAATTTACATTTATCAGTTTTGTACCAGTGAGTGAAATTGCAGTTTCACCTCCTTGATATGTTATCAGTTTCAATTCTGTTATTACACCAGGCATTCACCTGTCAATCAATGCTTGCAATTGCTGCTCTAAAAGCTGCACATGCCTTTGACCGGCCACATAACCCTACGTCTCTGTATTTACTTCAGTTAAATTCACAATTTTACCTTCTAACAGTTTACATCATCCAAAGTTTGCAATTCCTCTTCAGCTAAAGCATGTCATTGCCTGTGAGGAACCCTCAGCATCACCAAGCACTGTCTGTACCCTTGCTTGGTTACTTTTAATTCTACTTGTATCATAACCATTCCACATTGACATACCTGACCCAAACAGGCCAGGTATCTTATTCAATAGCAGTGCCACAGTCCCAGGTATCTTATTCAGTAGCAGTGCCACAGTTCCAGGTATCTTATTCAATAGCAGTGCCACAGTCCCAGGTATCTTATTCAATAGCAGTGCCACAGTCCCAGGTATCTTATTCAGTAGCAGTGCCACAGTTCCAGGTATCTTATTCAATAGCAGTGTGACAGTTCCAGGTATCTTATTCAATAGCAGTGCCACAGTCCCAGGTATCTTATTCAGTAGCAGTGCCACAGTTCCAGGTGTCTTATTCAGTAGCAGTGCCACAGTTCCAGGTATCTTATTCAATAGCAGTGTGACAGTTCCAGGTATCTTATTCAATAGCAGTGCCACAGTTCCAGGTATCTTATTCAATAGCAGTGCCACAGTTCCAGGTATCTTATTCAGTAGCAGTGTGACAGTCCCAGGTATCTTATTCAGAAGCAGTGCCACAGTTCCAGGTATCTTATTCAATAGCAGTGTGACAGTCCCAGGTATCTTATTCAGAAGCAGTGTGACAGTCCCAGGTACCTTATTCAGTAGCAGTGCCACAGTTCCAGGTATCTTATTCAATAGCAGTGCCACAGTTCCAGGTATCTTATTCAGTAGCAGTGTGACAGTCCCAGGTATCTTATTCAGTAGCAGTGTGACAGTCCCAGGTATCTTATTCAGTAGCAGTGTGACAGTCCCAGGTATCTTATTCAGTAGCAGTGTGACAGTCCCAGGTATCTTATTCAGTAGCAGTGCATTTTCAGGACATGATGAGGCAGTCAATGTAGACACACCCATACATTCCAGTCATTTCTAAATTATTTGCTTACATTGCTCGCTTCCAGTGTAGATCCACCTTAACCCTGTCAGGTGGGACTGAACTACCCCAGAACCAAGCTGGAGGCAGGGGAAACCCCAGTGATGTCTTCCGACCACGCAGTGACATCTGGGGTTTCAGGGGGCGTGCAGTAGGCGACCAGGTGACCGACTGTGCCTGGTGGAGCATCACCCTGGGACCTTGAATCAAAGGCAATACTATGTAAAATCATACAATATTATGGCCTTTTTTATCCAAAAAAGGAGGGACGTGTTAATCGTCTGACACATGCAGTAAAAGGATTTATCCTCCGGCTAGCATTGGTTATAAATTATACAGATGTGCATTCTTTTGATATGAGTCTTGCACAGATTTTCTTACACCAAACAAATAAGTGATTTAACATGTGCTGTATATCAGCAGCTTCCCTTGAGAGTTAAAACCTCTAAATAAACATGCCACTGGAGAAACTTTCCACGCTTAACCCTTTTCTGCCTAAATAGAATGACCATATACAGGCATAAATATGACCACTTTGTGTTTTAGCGCTTGTAGTTTGGAAAACTTAAATCAGAAATAAAACCCAACACAGAAAGGCCTTAGGTAGCTGTTTCCAATGATATAATGTATTTTGTTGCGGAATGTATTATTTTTTTATATAAGCCGCACCCCCAAAAAGATCATTAAAAAATGTATAATAATAAATAATATTTTTAAAAACTGACAATTTCGATCCTTTGCTAAGTTAGATACAGAAAAAATATTTGGAGGTTACAGTTGTGAAGTTTTATGAGGCTTTCAAATAAAAAATCAGATTTCAAATATCTTCTGCTGCTGAGGAACTACAAGATTTTGTCTGAGCCATGGTCTGTATGACAAAATGGCCCTGTTTACAAGCCCTATTTTTAGTCCAGACTAAGCTAAATATCACAAAGTACATTGCCAAATCGTATGTAAAACTTTTTAACCTTGAAATATATGAATAAATACAAGTCAAATTCAATTATTTTGTATTATGAAGAGAAACATTAGATTTGTATACAAACATTATAGAATTCAATATAACCTTGAATATCAAATAAATTATGTGGAAAAATGAAATATAAATGGTGACAAAGAGGTAAACGTAACTATATTGAGTTACTGCAATAAATGTGGCCACTGTAAAGCAAGCACATAAATAAATGCATTTCATGTGTGGCATATGAACATAATATACTGTATATTTCCTGACTTTCAATAATTTTGCATTATGAAGAGAAAATCATATTTATATACAACATGTATAGAAGTCAATATAACCAATAGACAATACAGTCAGCACTCATATATAAGACACTCAGATACACATCAGTCACGTTTTACCGTCCTTGTATTAAGAATAAAATCAATCTCCATTATATATGTAACAAATTAATGCACTGTCCCGTTATACTTGATTTCTGACTCCGTCACCAGTTTTCTGATACAAAGCCTATCTCTTCAATGTTACAATTTACTTGTTTAACCGTCACAGCCCGCGGTTTTTTCTGGGATGGCAAATCAGTCTGCCTTAATTGTGCACTGCAGTTACGCAGCGCTTCCTCCAAAAGCAAAGCAAACGAGACTGGGCACGGCAATCTAAAAGTTAATCATTAAACAGTTTTAGATACTGTGATGCATTTTTTTTTAAAGCTGTGATCTTTAGTTGCTTTTGTGCATTTTCATTTGCAAGTGAACTGACATTAGGACCTTATCGAACACTATATTCTGCAATTTTGAATACTGACTTTGGATACTGTTTTAATTCTGGAAACTGGTGTTGTTATTTTTAAACCTTTTGCTAAATTGCATTGCCTTTTACGTTTTATGCAGTTCTGTGCATGGGTAACATTTTTATTTAATTTTGCTGTTGGATCTTTAAAGGGGAATTTTAAACACTGCTACAATACGTACCAGATTTAAAAGTATGTACTGTATTACAGTTCACCTGTCCACTTGTCTCTTTTGGCAAGCGATACTTTCACAATCATATCGTTCTGAATTAAACTACTACTTCTGTTGAAAATATAGTACTGTACCAACAAAACCAACTACAGTTCATCTAAATGGTAGTCTACTTAATTTAAAGCCTTTTCAGCTATGTATTTTTGACATTGTATCTTTTTTTGTGTTCCCTGAAAAAATGGACAAGTTTTTGTCTTTTTGTCATGCGCTAACAAATTTCAATGAAAGAATCAACGTCTCCCTATACAGTTCCTCAAATGCAAGTCATATTTTTTCTTCGTGCGAAATGATTGTGTGTGTAGGGCAGGGGGTTGTCTGGACGGTAGGGGGCAGGTTACTACGTGCTAACCTACATACAGAGGTGTAGAGGCGATGCAGTGCTCAAGAATGATTTGAAACAACACAGTTCACAGTTAAACAGCTCTTTATTTGGCTGGGTTCCTTGTTTTGCCACCAGACATAATAATACCCGGCTCTACACAACAATGTGTATCTTGCAGGTAAACCACAGGGTTCAGTCTCGAAATAATAATACACACTAAGCAAGACACACACAAACACAACACGGTCACAAGTCCAGAGTGAGTGCTCTTAGTGAAAGTGGTGATTAACGGGTTTATTCATGCACAGTAGTGAAGTGCAGTCTGGGTTAATTGCTGGCGGATATTAGCCTTCTATAAATGACAAACGAAACAGTTTAATAGAGAAACAAAACAACAGACAAAACCTCACATTTTTTAATAACACTTTTTAATACTCCTTCACTGGTCCTTTCGTAACCATAACAAAGGAACAGATTGCTTCACCATATCCCCTGATCTCAGTCACGCCCTCTTCGGTAGTGAGTGCAATCATGTATCCTCCAATCCATGACAGACACTTCGCCTACCACATTAAGGCGATGACTTCTGGTATTGTGACTCCACCCCCTTTCTGGATGGCCGACTTCTGACTGACCCTGGAATGAATTGTCAAACCATTCAGTCCGTGGCACACTGTTCCTATTATACAGTGCCCTCACAGGTCAGGAGGGAGATTGTTGACTAGGATTAATTCGTTCTCTGTCACAGCGTCACACTCGTGATTGCTGACTGTAACAAAAAACAAAAAAGTTATAGAAAAACTAACTATATGGTGATCATAAAGCAGTAATTGTAACGATAATGAGGCAAAGCAATAAATCAATCAATAAATAAGAGTTATGTAGTGTGGTGTATGTACTGTCAAGTACAAGCCTCCTGTCGATTTTTTCCTCTTCCACTTCAAAATACACTTTTGTAGACGCGTTTCCTGTGTATGCATTTTTGAAGTGTATCATCAAAATAGGCATATAGAGATAGAATGTGTTTTATTCCTAGTGCCTAGCCTTATTCAATGACAAGGCTCAGAAATACTGATTGCCCCACAGATTATTATTGCCGTGAGACATCCCGGAAAAAAGATTAGAGCGGTCCGGCGCACAGGGGGTTAATCTCTAAATAAACCAATTTAAACCATTGTGGTAGAGTAGGGGGAAGATGGGTGCAGAGGATGTGTGTTTTGTTTGTTTGTATTAATAAAAGTGCGCAGGCTGCTAAACTGCAAGTTCTTGTGTCTGGGTTGCTATTTCTGCCGCTGGCCAGCCTTGACCGCCAGTCACATTACCACACATGGTGGCAGGGTAGGATAGCATATAATCCTTGTGGTATAAATAGGATACCTGGTGGCTGGCAATGGTCGCTGGCATACCTTACTGCATGCTTCAGATGACATCACTTATTAGATAAATATCGTACCCAATAGCCTGGAATCAGCTATCCAATACTTCTCTGTATTTAACATTGAGGTCCAGAAAAATAACCCCACACAACTCAGCAGACTGGTGTTACTATTATGAGGATGGTCTTGGTCTTGGGTATGCCCACATGCTCTTCAAGAATATGATTGATAATCCCTGACTAGCACCAATATAAAAGCACAGAAGCAGTTTAAACTATAACAAAATGGTTTGTGAATGGTGCACCATGGCAGTGTGCCCCGCCCATGTGTGTGTTATGTGTTATGTGTTGCGTGTGGTGTGTTAATGTTGGTGTATAGGTATTGGTGCACGGGATATAAATGGGTCTGTGTAGCATGAGTGATTTAAAATATATAGTTGCATTTAGGCACGGGGATGCATAGTCACTTCACATGCAGATAAAGTATGTGAGCACGGGATTGCACAAATTAGTTCACGTGCTGGGATTCAAGTGAATAATTAATTGGTAATTGAATCCCGGCACAACAATATATATAGATGCACGTTTTACTCACTCGGGGTTGGGTGTTCGGTGAGCAGAGAACGGGAGAGAGAAGGAGAGTAAAATAAAGTAAAAGAATAATTAATAAGAATTGCTATTTCGTGCTGGAAGAACCATACTTGTTTGTTTTCACTCACCGTGTTTGTTTGTTTGTTAGTCCACTGTTTGTTTAAGCGTTAGTTCATTTTGTGTGTCTGTTTATTTTGGCCTCAAGTGCTGTGTGCTGTTTTTGTTTAAATCTTTTATTTGTTTGTTTATTAAACACACTGAGCGCCACAGCGTCTCAGTTTTACCTGCCAGTACTGCGTGTCTGTGTGTTTCTTTCTGGCCTGACGTCACCCCTACAGCCAGCCTGTTCACACGCACATAATATTATTCACTTTGAAAAGCACTTCAAATTATTCACTGCTCATTCACTGCTGAAATTTATTCTTAGCCAAAGGTTTTAGAGCAAACCCGTAAAAGAAAGAACCTATTTAACCAGGAACATACCTAAGTACCTTCCTCCCACACTTCCCTAAGAACAGGACACACTGTTCAATCCCTAGGGAAAAAAAAACACATTAATGCTAAGTGCTGATCTCTTTCAGTTTAGTCTTGTACGGGGGCAACTAACAGAATGGAATTTCTTCCCCATTAATCTGCCTCATACACAAAGGACGTTTCTATACCAGTGCATGCAGAAACCTGCTGCCAGGATTTTGAAGTCACGTTCACTTCACATTAGGAGTTTAGTAAGTGTGGGTATTCTTCTTTCTCAGTGCACAGGAAAGGCAGGATCCTTACGGGAAAAATAAAATTACATTATGTTATATTACTTGTTTTTTTTTATTTGAATATGCTTGGTAAGTGGTTGATAGTCATACAAGTGCATAAAATAACAACAAATAGGCATTTAAGAGAAGTAAAAACCTCATGAGTAAAATGACAATATATTGTAGCCAATATATTTTGACATATATTTTTTTTCTGTAAGGGGAAACAGGGATTGCGCTGAGAATTCCTTAATGCAGGGGATCTGTCAGTCAGAGTGGATCTCTTGCATTTCAACAAAGAAAAACAAGTAAAGCAGTGTATTTAAGGATTGCAATACAGTGGTTTAGAGGGCAGTTAAAAAACCTGACCTGCCCCGAGATGAAGTCGTTTCTGTCAAGCATTGATTCTTCAAGTCAGCCAAGGCTGCATTATAATGGTAGCCTAGTATACTGTATGAAAGATGTATTTTTTTAATGAAGTACTGTAGGAGGTAATATGCATTGTAAAGAATGCTGTAATCAAATACAGTGGTAGAAACAAATCTGTAATACACACATAGACACTCATCCAAGTGAATGTATCATACGACACACTGCACCATGACAAAAAAATAAAACATGTATTTTTGATACGAGCCGTTCACACTGCCTGTGATGCGATCGGCGACACTGATGCGACACTGAAGTGATGCAGAAAAATCAGTGGTGTCTATTTTTGCGATTTTGTCACATTGCAGCTAGGGAACTGACCAATAAGGAACAGTTTACCTTGCGTGCCTTCAGTAAACAATGGCGGAAGAAAAGATAATTCTTGCAGTATCAAAATACCTGCTGTACAATAGCTGTACAATAAAGGACACAAAAATTATAAAGATACCCAAATGATGAAGAACATCTGGCAGTCCATTTCCAGGGAACTGGATATAGCTGGTGTGTATGATTCATTTACCTTTACTGAAATAAGTATTCTGAAAAGCTATTATGTATTCTACATTTTTATTAGCTGTATAACAGGACTGTCATATGAGTGATTTTTTCCAGCTAATAATACAATCAGAGAGTCGACTATCACACTTTGAATCTCTGGCTGTAAACTCCAAGGTAAGCTGTTCAAGCACTGTGCAGAGATGTGTGCTGTTCAGCTTCAAAACCTGGTCCTTCTCAAGTTAACTTGGTTCAGGGGCTGTGCAGAGATGTGTTCAGTTTCAAAACCTGGTCCTTCTCAAGGTAACTTGGCTCAGGGGCTGTGCAGAGATGTGTTCAGTTTCAAAACCTGGTCCTTCTCAAGGTAACTTGGTTCAGGGGCTGTGCAGAGATGTGTTCAGTTTCAAAACCTGGTCCTTCTCAAGGTAACTTGGTTCAGGGGCTGTGCAGAGATGTGTTCAGTTTCAATGCCTGGCTCTTCTCAAGGTAACTTGGTTCAGGGGCTGTGCAGAGATGTGTGCTGTTCAATTTCAATGCCTGGTCCTTCTCAAGGTAACTCAGTTCAGGGGCTGAGCAGTGATGTGTAGTGTTCTGTTTCAATGCCTAGTCCTTCTCAAGGTAACTTGGTTCAGGGGCTGTGCAGTGATGTTGTTTTGTACTCTTTCAATAACACCACTTGCTTTGCTGTCTCTAGGGCAAGCTAGCTCTGCGAACATTTGCTTTAAATGGAAAACATTGTCCTTTCAACTGTGCATCAGTCTCTTATTCAGAGCAACTTCGCTGATTTCTAGTTCGGGTACCTTATTACTGTGTATCTATATATGGTTCACACTGGGCAAACATGTTACATAACAATTTGTGTGGCTTTCTGTCTTTCTACTGAACTTTATCTCTGTGTATATTTAATGCACAGTACTTAGTACAATTTACAAAGCCATTTTCCTGCTGCAGACAGACACACTCATGTAGTCGCACAATCTATTTCATTGTTTATTTTCTGTGATGTATTTTATGGTGTGTGTCTACAGTTTTTCTCAATTGCTTTTAGCACAATTCTCAAAACATTTAACACAAAGAACGAAACTGACTCCTCATCTGCAAAACTACTAACACATTACTCTTGTTAACACATTTCTCTTGTCACACAAAATGCTAAATTCTAAACCATCTGTATGGTTCACTTAATGCTTGTTATTTTACATAACATTCCACATGTCGAACTACAAATAGCATAATTGATCAATCTTTTATTAAATGTTAGTTTTTCTCAGTTGCTAAAGTGCAATTTTGGATACTCCTAAAACAATTATCAAAACATTTACTCAAATACCAAAACACATTGCACATTTGCAAAACGTATCACAGATTTGCAAAATTAAGTATGTCAAATCTATTCACACATCTTGCAAAACATAATGCTAACATCAACACACCAAACAAAAAGTTAGATAGCATTAACCCCCATCCAAAATAAAACGCAGCAGTTTATTTTTATATATTTTATATATTTCAGCCAAATATTATTTATTCTCACTTTTTTTCTCACTGTAATTTACCTGCTTGTTTGTAATTTCTCTGTAAAAATATAAGACGCATACAATACAGAGTGGCTGCTAGTCTTTCTCAGTGATTTGCACAATCGCCTTGTCCAACCCGATGCAGGAATTTTGGCAGGAAGAGAGGTCACAAAGTTTGTCATACAGTTTTTCTCAATGACTAAAGCAAAATTCCAGAAACTATTAGCACAATTAGCAAAACAGTTAACACAAACACCAAAATCGAGTTCTAATTTACTAAACTATTCACACATTTCACGGGTTTACATTCAAAATGCTCAATTCTAAACTATATATTCAATTACCTAAAAGCAACTGTTATACTTTAATACATGTTTCACATGTGAATGTCTTTGCAAATTACATCAATCTCATTGCTGTTGCTAACAATCAATACTTGTTAATTTAAATAACATTCTCCATGTGAAAATAATACATAGCTTACTTGATCAATCATTTATCAAATGGTAACACTGTGCATAAAAGGCTGTGATTTCCAATGGAAACACATTGTAGTGTGTGAAAGCATGGAGCAAGCAGAGGAAGGTGGTCGTGGTCGTGGTATTGTGGGCAGACAGCCTGGACAACAGAGGCTTGACAATGAAAGCAGCTGGGTTGATAGTTCAACCAAACCTGGGACGCTCCACGTTTGCAGCTATCATCTGTACATTTCATACTGAGAATCGGTAAGTCAAGTGCATATTACAGAACATATATATACGTATATATACTGTGTATATATATATATATATATATATATATATATATATATATATATATATATATATATATATATATATGTAATTACTGTATGAGCACTGTATTGAGTTGTGTCACATTATCATTTCATAGTAAATATCCATTGTGTATGCATTACTCTGCTTTTAGAATTGAAAGGAAATCGAATAGTGGTGTCCATGGTCGTCTCCTCACTGACCTGCAAGAGTCAACAATATTTGAGATGGTCCGTGCCAGTAATGACATCCACCTTCGTGAAATACAGAGCAGGATTGATGATGACAATGATGTATTTCATGGTGTGAAGAATTGTCAGATTGTCAACCATTGACCGTGTTCTGAATGTGGTACCTTTTGAAAGGAACAATAAAACAAAGTTCTGAGCAGGGACCTTAGTTCTGTGAAATGTTCTGCTGGTCTCAGATTTCCTTCTTGCAGTATAAACACACCTGAACATATCTTTATGTTTACAGAGAATGATGGAGTTTGATGCCAGCATGTCTCCATGTGAATACATCTTCGTTGATGAGGCAGGCTTCAACTTGGCAAAAAGATGCAGACGTGGCCGAAACATAATTGGACAGCGTGCCACTGTGGATGTGCCTGGGCAGCATGGAGGTAACATCACTATGTGTGCTGCCATCTGCCAGCATGGAGTTGTTTGCCGCAGTCCATTGCTTGGCGCCTACAATACAGAGCGGCTGCTAGTCTTTCTTGGTGAATTGCACCATCATCTTGTCCAACCCGATGCAGCAATGTAGGCAGGAAGAGAGGCCACAACGTTTGTCATCATTTGGGACAATGTGCGTTTCCATCATGCTGTGCTGGTGCGGGAGTGAGTGGTTTGCTGCACATCCCTGCTTCTCTGTGATGTACCTTCCACCGTATCCCCTTTTCTGATTCCTATCGAGGAGTTTTTCTCCTCCTGGAGGTGGAAGGTGTATGACCACAATCCCCATGAACAAGCCACACCTCTCCAGGCCATGGATGAGGCTTGTAATGACATTACGCCAGAAGATTGCCAAGCCTGGATCCGTCACGCCAGATGATTCTTTCCAAGGTGCTTAGCCAGAGAGAAAATTCGCTGTGATGAAATAATGCAGCTGGATGAAATAATGTGGCCGGATAGGAATGAACAACTCGATGTTCAATACATACATGTATATCTTCTGTGTATATAATGTATATATTGTTACTGTAAGTTTAATTTTGTAAATAGTACTGTATTATTTTGTGCCAATCAAATAAGACCAATGCATTCTAAATTTAGTATACATTTCTTTAATGTTTGATTTTGTGAGTTTTGTAATTGGGTGAAATGTTTGACAAAAATAGAGGTATTTTCTTTTGCTTGAACACTTAAACACAAAAGCTCAAATTATTTCATGATTTGGTACAAGCATTTGGGTATGCAAGATGTATAATATAATTTGATATGGAAACATAATTTTGAAAATGTATGAAGCTTTTTCTAATTGAGCCTAATTGTTTTTTGTGTTAACATGTTTTAGTATTTGTGCCAAGGGTTTTGATTGATGTATTTTACTATTTAAGAAAAACTGTAATGTTGTGCTGTGACAGGTTGTGAGCGGTGTAGTGCAAAGGATGTACAATGTACAAACAGAAATAATCCTTTTATTATTATTATAACAAAAATAGCGCAAAGTAATCCAAAATCCAAAATAATAATCCACCTTTCTACCAGCGATGGTATCAGGGTAAAACAGAAAGGGTCCAGTCTCTGGAAAATAAATAAAAACGACACTCCTCAACCACAATCCTCCGTGCACGAAAATGTGCTTGTCTCCTCCAGGGTTTGTGGTGCGTGCGCTGTGCTGTGTTGTGCTGTGCGGTGAGGGCGTGCTCTGGGGTTTGTGCTGGCTTTGTAGCTACAGCCTCCCGTCCTCCGGCTCCTCTGCAAAATACACAAAACAAACACGTAATAAAAACAAAACACAGTAACTCCGGCTGGTCGTTTAACCTCTCAGCGCAAGGGGAGGTTTTGACGTAGCTGCTTCCCCTTTGTACACAGCAAACTCCTCCCTGCAGTCAGCGTGTCGCCATGGTTTCTCAAATAGAGGGCTGCCCCGCAGCTGACCGCAATGGAATCGTCCTGCGTACTTGCAGCTACACGCCCCTCCTAATATGGTCACCTTCCGGTTTCCACCTACCACCGAGGTGGCAGATCTAGGAGGCAGCATACCTTCCCCCTTACACAGCGCCCTTTCTAATCGGGTGGGAGATTTACAGCATCGATCCTTTCTCTCTTTATCACATATCTCACCCCTCAGAGTGATGCCGATGGAACACTCGGCCAACTCTACATTCCCCAATGGTCCCCCCTCCCTTGAAAAAAAATCTGCATTTTGATGCTCCTTACCCGCACGATGTTTCACTGTGTAGTGGAAGGGTTGCAGCGCCAGATACCACCGAGTTATCCGAGCGTTATTGTCCTTCATCGTATGTAACCACCTTAAAGGAGCATGATCAGTGACAAGAGAGAAAAAACGCCCCAACAAGTAATAGCGAAGAGCATGAGTAGCCCATTTGATGGCTAAACACTCCTTCTCAATGACGGAGTAGTTAATCTCCCTAGGAGCCATTTTTTTGCTCAGGTAAATAATAGGTTCTACCCCATCAACTTGTTGGGACAGGACTGCCCCCAGACCAATGTGGGAGGCATCGGTCTGCAGGATGAACTCTTTGCTGAAATCTGGTGAAATCAGACCGGGAGCTTGACAGAGTCGCTTCTTAATCAAATCAAATGCTTCCTGACACTGCCCTGTCCATTTAACTATTTTTGGAGCAGCCTTTCGGGTGAGATCTACCAGGGGGTTAACTATGGTGGCATACTCTGGGATAAATCGCCGGTAATAGCCAGCTAACCCCAGTAGTGATCTCACCTGTGACTTGGTTCTCGGGATCGCCGTCTCCACCAGCGCCTGGACTTTGGAGGCAATCGGCCTCACCTGGCCATTACCCATAATGTGGCCAAGATATTGGGTCTCCTGTTTGCCAAATGCACACTTGCCCAGCTTGGCTGTTAGCCCCGCCTCCCTCAGAGACTGGAGGACGGCTGAAATTCTAACAATATGCTCCTTCCAGGTGGAGCTAAAAATCACCACATCGTCAATGTACGCGGCATACTGATGATGGGGAGCTAAGACCTGGTCCATCAGTCTCTGAAAGGTGGCGGGAGCTCCATGCAACCCGAAGGGCATGGTCCGGAAATGGAACAAGCCATCTGGGGTAGAGAAAGTAGTTTTCTCTCTTGAGCTCTGAGTCAGTGGAATCTGCCAGTATCCCTTCGTCAGGTCCAAGGTCGAAATCAACTGCGCCTTACCCAGTCGGTCAAGGAGCTCATCCACCCGGGGCATTGGATATGCATCGAACTTGGAGATGGCATTAACCTTTTCGAAAGTCCACACAGAACCGAGTAGAGCCGTCCTTCTTGCACACCATCACGATAGGACTGCACCACTCGATCCGGGGAAGGTTCAATGACTCCAAGCTCGAGCATATCCTCCACCTCCTTGCGAACAGGAACCCTGCGACTCTCTGGGATCCGGTACGGTCTCTCCCGGACCCTGACCCCGGTGGAGTAATAATGGCATGAGAAATAACATTAGTTCTGCCGGGCAAGTCAGAGAAAACATCATTAAACCTTTCCACCAACTGGTAGAGCTCCCGTTTCTGATCCGGAAGTAACTGTTCCCCCATCGGAATATGAGTTGTAGCTGGTGGATTGACAGTGGGACCAAAATCCTCTTCCAAACTGTCACCAGCTACAAATAGGGCCTCCCTTTCATTCCAGGGTTTTAGCAAATTGATATGATAAATTTCGGTTTTATTTCGGCGATCGGGTTGTCTAATTTCATAATTTACTTTACCAATTTCCCGAACCACCTCATATGGCCCCTGCCACTTAGCATACAACTTAGATTCCGATGTGGGAAGTAGCAACAGTACTTTATCACCTGGCGAAAAGTCCGAATACGTGCTTGTTTATTGTACTGTTGCTCCTGGCGATGCTGAGCTAGTTTTAGGTTCTCTTGTGCCAAACGACCAACCAATGCTAGGCGGTCTCTTAACATAATTACATATTTGACTATGTTTTTAGAGGTCTTTGTTTGCTCCTCCCACCCTTCTTTCACAAGATCAAGGATACCTCGTGGTTGCCTCCCATACAGCAGCTCAAAGGGAGAAAACCCGGTCGAACTCTGAGGCACCTCTCTCACTGCAAACATTAGGTAAGGGAGGAGTTTAGCCCAATGTTTTTGCTCTTGGTTGACAAACCGCTTCAGCATCTGTTTCAAAGTCTGATTAAAACGTTCCACCAAGCCGTCCGTCTGCGGGTGATAAACGGAGGTTCGGATCGATTTAATTTGCATCAATTTGTATAATTCTTTCAAACATTGTGATATAAAGTTCGTTCTGTGATCAGTGAGGATTTCTTTTGGAATCCCTACTCTAGATATAATGTTTACTAACTCTTTAGCAATGGCTGCGGCACTAGTGGATCTCAATGGTACTGCCTCTGGATATCTGGTCGCGTAGTCCACCACTACCAAAATGTGCGTATATCCAGAGTCAGACTGGCTCAATGGACCCACTATGTCCATAGCAATGCACTCAAAGGGAACTGAGATCAGGGGCAGTGGGACCAGCGGGGCCGGGCGAACCCGCCCCGGCGCTACTTGATGGCATTCCGCTACATATCGCGCCACCTCACCAAAAACTCACATCCAATAAAATCGAGCCAATAGTCGTTCCCGAGTCTTATCGATACCTAAATGGCCCGAACAGGGGACATCGTGAGCCAACCGCATGATCTCACGTCGAAAAGACTGGGGAACGAGTAGTTGTGTTACAATCTGGCTTGTGCTCGTGGCTTGGGATACTCTAGGTAAGTAAGTAAGTGCCCGACAATAATGTGGTGGGGATATGTAAGCGGCCGGCTATCCTCTACATCCTTCCCCTCGATAGACCGAACCTGCCCCCAGATGTGTGCCAGCGAAGGATCGTTCTTTTGCTCCAACGCTAGGTCCACATCTCGGTCCCAGAATTTCGGGATATCGAGCGGAGCTAAAGTAGCTCCAGCACTGGGGGCCTCAGTAACCTGCCCCCGCAGGTCACACTGGGTCCCAACCCCCTTTCCCTTGCATTTGACAGATCCTGAGGCTTCCCCCACCAAACCCCAGCCTTGTTTCATTAATGTTCCTTCCCATTTTTCAACCCTTCGCTCTCTTTTTGTTTTTTTTGGGCGAAATCGAGAGTGGAACAAATCGGTGTGCAGCGGAAAAATATTCCCAATAGTTTCCCCCGCTGCTCCTATGGTCTTACCGGAGACTGGCTTTACCGTCTTATTAATCATGCTGTCAAAATGCGGCCAGTCTCGACCTAAAATAACTGGATATGGCAGCTTCTCTGCCACAGCCACGATTACGCGGCGAGCATGACATCCAACTGTCAAATCTAATTTGGTGAGGGGGTAGTCCTTGTTATCCCCATGAATACAGGAAATGACCACGACCCCTCGTGACCACCAAGGTACCCCCTTCAATAGAGCTTGTCTAATTAAAGTCTGCCCACATCCTGAGTCCACTAATGCGTGGGTGCTCACATCACCAACCCGTACATCAACAATGCAAGGCCCCTCCCAATCTTTACCCCTGGACTTACCTGGTGCTGTCAGAACATAATGGGAGGTCACCCCACATTCCATGGCCGCCGGACAGTTCCGTGCCAGATGACCAACCTCCTGGCACCGGTAACAAGTGGGGCGAAAGGGTGCCCACGGAGCCTGCGTGTCCCGTTGCCGGTTTGGCAGCGGAGAGGGGTACTCTGTTCTTACCCCGCTGGGGGTCGCCCTCACTCTCCACTGTGTTGGAGGGAGGCCGCCCATGGGGTGACGTTGCAGTGTATATCCGTGGGTGGTGGGGGTGAAGCGTGGTGGTGGTGGTGGTGCCGCCGCTTGCGGTCTATTGGAGGCAGGAGCAGGTGGGGCAACCATGGGAGCGGCAGGTAGAGTGTCCTCAAACCCTTCAGCCAATCTGACCGCTGCACCCAGAGTGGTGGGACGGTGGCGACTGACCCAGTTTCTTGTGTCTGGCCCCAACACCTTCATGAATTGCTCAATGGCAATGAGCTCGGTGACCTTCTCCGCACTGTTGGTGCTGGGGCAGAGCCACCGGGTCACGTGGTCCACCAGCTGTTGTGCCACCACGCGGGGTCGCAGTCCTGGGGGTCGCTGGTATTCCCGGAACCGGCGACGGTGGGTTTCCTCCGTGATGTCGAGTCAGTGGAGAATGGCCTGCCTCACTCTATCATAGTTGAGGGCGTCTTCATTGGTTAAGGCTTGGTAGGCTGCCTGGGCCTCCCCAATCAAATTGGGCCCCAACTCGGTAGCCCACCAATCCCGAGGCCACTGCGCTGCCGTTGCCTGCCTCTCAAAGGCAACCAAATAGGCCTCGGGATCATCCTCCAGCGACATTTTTACCACCCTTATCTTCGGTAAGGGTGGCGTTGGTTCAGTCGCCGGTCCCCCCCGATTGGCTTCCAGGAACATTGCGTGCATCCGCTCCATCATGGTCGCTATTCCCTCCTGGTGTCTTCGCTCCTGTGCCTCCAATATCGCTCCCAATGCGGCGGCGTCCATCCCGGATCCCTCTTCTGAACACCAACTGTGACAGGTTGTGAGTGGTGTAGTGCAAAGGATGTACAATGTACAAACAGAATTCTCCCAAAAATAATCCTTTTATTATTATAACAAAAATAGCGCAAAGTAATCCAAAATCCAAAATAATAATCCACCTTTCTACCAGCGATGGTATCAGGGTAAAACAGAAAGGGTCCAGTCTCTGGAAAATAAACAAAAACAACACTCCTCAACCACAATCCTCCGTGTACGAAAATGTGCTCGTCTCCTCCAGGGTTTGTGGTGCGTGCGCTGTGCTGTGTTGTGCTGTGCGGTGAGGGCGTGCTCTGGGGTTTGTGCTGGCTTTGTAGCTACAGCCTCCCGTCCTCTGGCTCCTCTGCAAAATACACAAAACAAACACGTAATAAAAACAAAACACAATAACTCCGGCTGGTCGTTTAACCTCTCAGCGCAAGGGGAGGTTTTGACGTAGCTGCTTCCCCTTTGTACACAGCAAACTCCTCCCTGCAGTCAGCGTGTCGCCATGGTTTCTCCAATAGAGGGCTGCCCCGCAGCTGACCGCAATGGAATCGTCCTGCGTACTTGCAGCTACATGCCCCTCCTAATATGGTCACCTTCCGGTTTCCACCTACCACCGAGGTGGCAGATCTAGGAGGCAGCATACCTTCCCCCTTACACAGCGCCCTTTCTAATCGGGTGGGAGATTTACAGCATCGATCCTTTCTCTCTTTATCACATGTGCATAAAAGATTGTGATTCCTGAAGGAAATAACAAATTGCAATGTGACTGGAGCCATGGAGCAGGCAGAAGAAAGTGGTCAGGTTGGTGGTCGCAGTCATGTGGTGGTATTCTGGGTGGGGGTCAACACAGGAGACAAGCCGGACAGGTGAGATAAAAGCGTGCTGCAGTCTCAAATGAAATATGGGCAACGATTACTGACCATGTCATCAACAGAGGTCTGACAATGAGGGAAGCTGGGTTATTAGTGCAACCAAATCTGAAGCACTCAAAGGTTGCATCTATCATTTGTACATTTCGTTCTGAGAACAGGTAAGCACACATTACAGAATGTACGAATTTCTAATTATGAATATGCATAGTGTCACATTATCATTTCAGAGTAATACACATTGTGCATGCATTACTCTGGTTTCAGAATTGAAAGGAAATCTTCTAGTGGTGGCCGTGGTCATCACATCACTGAAGTACAAGAGATGGCAATTGTAGAGATGGTCCTTGCCAGAAATGACATCCGCCTTCATGAGATAAAGAGCAAGAATGATGAAGATGATGATGCATTTCACGATGCAAACAATGTCAGCTTACCAAATATTGACCGTGTTCTGAAGAGGCACAATGTTCAAATCTACCTAGTTCCTTTTAAAATGAACAGTGAAAGGGTGAAGGAATTGCAATGTCAATATGTAGAAGTTCTATTTACTACAGTAATCGTAATGTAAATATATGACCAATTACAGTAACATGATGTGAAATCTACAATTTCTGAATTGCTGAGTTCAGTTCTGAGCTGGAACCTTACAGTAGTGTGATGAACCTTCTGATGAACAACAATACAACATATCTGGTGCAGGTATTTGGTTTGGAAGATGTATAATAAAATTCAAAATGGGTACTTCATTTTGCAAATGCATGAACAATTTTTTAAATGAGAGGACAGTTTTGTTTTTTGCGTTAACAGTTTTGGTGACTGTGGTAATAGTTTCAGTAATTGTGCTTTAGCAATTCAGAAAAAACTGTAAAATTCACAATAGAAAAACCAAGTAAAATCCAGAACAGGTCAAGAACAAACAGTAATAGCCAACCCAACTTAAAAAATGTATTAATGAATGTGCAGAGTGCTGTATCTCAGAGTGCTGTATTAATGAATGTGCAGAGTGCTGTATCTCAGAGTGCTGTATTAATGAATGTGCAGAGTGCTGTGTCTCAGAGTGCTGTATCTCAGAGTGCTGTATTAATGAATGTGCAGTGCTGGATTTCAGAGTGCTGTATCTCAGAGTGCTGTATTAATGAATGTGCAGTGCTGTATCTCAGAGTGCTGTATCTCAGAGTGCTGTATTAATGAATGGCAGTCACACAGTGTAGCACCCTTCTCTCTGATCTCTATGAGGAGCCGAAGCGGCACGTCTCTTTATATTTACATGCATTGTTGTTAATAGTGTATACACATCCACTCGATAAACACAAATCAAAACAATATTATTATTTGTATTACTATAATTGAAATTGTAACTCTTTATAATGTATCATTGTTGATTTTAGCACAGGTACGGTACTTTGACACGACACCCCATGAATGAAATGATGCACAATCCTATCTCACAACCATGTTCAATGTTACACTGAGAGTTGAAGCCTGGGTGAATATTATTCCAGTGTTTTTTGCACTGCTATTTTTAGCAGTTTGTTTACATTTTCTAAGATCATTTTGGCTGCATGAAAGCGTAATCATTGCTTGAAGTTTTCAGACCACTATGTGAACTAAACTTCTGCTACACCGAACTGATCTGATCAGGAAACACCTAAAAAGCTAATTTATTATTTCATTATTTTAAACATGGGTTTGTGCGTTAACAACTGTATTAACAGGACTGTGCCATTAGCAGAGTAAGCGGGGAGGGCATTGCCCTTTTCTGTGAATTTCAGCAGGCTTCTAATTACAAATACAATAGTAATTGCTATGGTACAAACTTATAAAGTTGTGAAATATGTAATTTGACCTCTGCTGGAATTATTTTGAAACCCAGAATGTTATAATATTTAATATTAATGAAGTGGTTCTCTTTAAGCCAATTATGAAAAGACCAGAGCTGGAGTGGTAAATTCCACGAAAGAGAACCCACTGTGTATTGACATTCTGTCTCTTTAAATGAAAAAAATATTAAGCAAGATATTGCATATTCCCAGTCCCAGCCAACAGGGCATTTATCAATTGCAACTGGCATTGGGTCAGTGAGTAACACAAGCTGTGGCAGGGACAGGGGGAGTTGTCGCCGCTGATGTGGCAGGATTGCAGGTCCAGGGGTGCCCTGTGTTCGGTGCTCCCAGAGCTTCTTATCATTTATTAGACTCACCTCTCTTCCAAAGTCTCCACATTTCCAGGCATCTAATATAAATCATGTCAGCTACAGGTTACAGTTCGAAAAGCTTCAGTACAGAGTGGGAATCTACCAAGATCACTATTTAGAACATACATTTCATTTTATACATTTTAAATTGAAAGAAGTTAAGACCTGTATCAAGGGAAAGCTATAAGCAACTAAGACAAATAGACTTGTCCTGAGGAAGGCACTCTACTTGAGTTTCTGATAGTTTTATCAGAATTCTGGGGTCTTCTTAACTTTATAAATCATGTATGAGAAATCAACCAAACATTGTTTACAGTTGGTCAAAATTCCAGTACTTCTTACTATAGATATCATCCTGTGCATATAGCATTTTGAAATTTAAAAAAACAACAATGATTTATTTTTAATATCAGTTCCTGGCTACAACAGCGACAGATACAACAGCTTTAATACCATTCTTTTTAAACTGCACATCCACACTAGGGCACCTGTTTAAGTTCTCAAAATGCAATGCTACATAATGCTGTGCACCTGGATAATAAGTTCTTGTCCCTTCAAGCCGATGGATACACCTATTTATGAACATCTGTCTGAAAGCGTTTTTGTACCTGACCTATTTAAATGCAGAACTGAAATTGCCAGAGGATTCAAGCAGGGGCCCGTTCAGATTCACATAATACAATACTGAGCAATGCAACTTGATGAAGCTGCACTGTGTTCATACTAACACTACACTGAGCAATGCTACACGATGGAGCTGCACTGTGTTCATACTAACACTACACTGAGCAATGCTACACGATGGAGCTGCACTGTGCTCATACTAACACTACACTGAGCAATGCTACACGATGGAGCTGCACTGTGCTCATACTAACACTACACTGAGCAATGCTACACGATGGAGCTGCACTGTGCTCATACTAACACTTCACTCAGCAATGCTACACGATGGAGCTGCACTGTGCTCATACTAACACTACACTGAGCAATGCTACACGATGGAGCTGCACTGTGTTCATACTAACACTACACTGAGCAATGCTACAAGATGGAGCTGCACTGTGCTCATACTAACACTGCACTGAGCAATGCTACAAGATGGAGCTGCACTGTGCTCATACTAACACTGCACTGAGCAATGCTACACGATGGAGCTGCACTGTGTTCATACTAACACTGCACTGAGGAATGCTACATGATGGAGCTGCACTGTGCTCATACTAACACTACACTGAGCAATGCTACACGATGGAGCTGCACTGTGTTCATACTAACACTGCACTGAGGAATGCTACACGATGGAGCTGCACTGTGCTCATACTAACAGCGCTATAAAGCGGGAGCACTAGTATCAGCAATCTTACCAGTCCCAGCAGTAGCAGCACCAATCTTACCAGTTCCAGCAGTGGCAATGGCAGCATCAGTCTTACCAGTCCCAGCAGTAGCAACACCAGTCCAAGCAGTGTCATAACCAGATTTACCAGCCCCAGCAGTAGCAACACCAGTCCCAGCAGTGGCAGCACCAGTCTTATAATAATAATAATAATAATAATAATAATAATAATAATAATAATAATAATAATCTTTATTTTATATAGCGCCTTTCATAAAGGATTATCACAAAGCGCTTAACAAAGCAAGGGAAGACAAGTAAAATAGCAATAAAACAAAACTCATGACCTATACAGAATTGGATATAAACTACTAACAACATTAAAAATCAAGAATATAAATTTATAGCATAAGCCAGTGAACCAAGTCAATATGCTGATCGAGATAAATGTAGGCTGCTCGCTAGACCAGGCGAGTATATGGGCAATGGGCAGTTCACAACCCAGGGACTTAACAGGCAAAACAGCTGCCAATGAAAGGCAGACAGGTACAGGGGGGAGACAGCGGAACAGCGCTCACACCAAGAAAACACCCGGTCTGAAGTAAACAGGCAGGCCTCTCTCCAGGCCAGGCAGGGGTAGCAGCAACTCGCAGCAGCAGCAGATCTTGTCAAGCACTGTCACCACGGGTGATGGACGAGACGGAGCAAAAACAGGCAGGCAAGGACAGCCTTGTTCTTGCAGCCCAGGTAAGCGGTGGACAGGCAGGATAGCCGAAGTAGCCCTCCCTGAATGTTATTAAAATAAAAATCGCCAAAAAACTAACTACTAGTACTTAGGAAAAAGTTAGACAAGAAAATAAAACTTCCATACATAAGAAAAGCGTTAAAAGAATAAAAACATGTCGGAGAAGTGGCAGCTAAACACGCCAGCATCCTCTTTCCTCTCCAAACTGGTCCACCAGTAGCAGTAGTAACAGCACCAGTCCCAGCAGTAGCCGCACCAGTCCCAGCAGTGGCAGCACCAGTCCCAGCAGTAGCAGACCCAGTGTTACGAGTCCCAGCACTGTTAGCACCAGTTCCAGCAGTAGCAGTACCAATGTTACCAGTCCCAGCAGCAGCAGCACTAGTCCCAGCAACGTCAGCACCAGTTCCAGCAGTGTCAGCACCAGTTCCAGCAGTAGCAGCACCAGTGTTACCAGTTCCTGTTGTAGCATCAGTGTCTCAATGAAGGTATAAACCCATCTACTTATTCATATTTATAAGTTCTATTCTTCTTGTCCTTTTAATATCACATATTTCTAAAAGTGTGAATAGAGTAATTTTAGGTTGGTGTTTTTGCTGGGAGCTTTGTTTAAAAACAATATGTGTAATGACATTTCAAACATCATCCAAGGTGGGTCACTGGGTAGAAAGAGTTAGTGACTTATATTGCTATGAGTTTGCATTAATAGTCTCCAGGCTTCTTGAACAGGATATGCAGGGCTTTTGTTTTAGACAAAAATTTGATTTTTGCCTCAGTAAAAATCTATTCCTAGATACGCCCCTGCTGATAGGGCCATTTACACACCATTAAAAAAACTCCAGGGCCCTTGAAGAGATGAAAGGATAGTAGCCAACTGTTCTTGTCCCTAATTACACAAATTCTGACTCTATTGTGTACAGTCAGTTCCTTAATGACATACAGTCTTCAACATTATTTATTGCAGTTTTGACCTGAAAAACTTTGGAAGAATACCAATATGGTGACAGGGACCATTTCATTAATTGCTGCCAATTTCAAAGTGTAGTAAAATCGATTATGTTTTTTTAGCTGCATCCCATTAATCGTGGAGAGTTGGTTTAGCCCTATTTTGTGCTGTAAAGCATCAAGAATTTGCTCTGTCTAGGTCTGCGTAACTAGAGCCCTTACATGGTGTGCATCAACAAATACTTTATTAAACCAGAAATTGTTTTATTTCATTCAGAACTCTTCTCGTCAGTGATTGCCCAGCAGGCCATTTGGATTCCTTCCTAGAAAATTCAAGCTAGAAGGATGAGCGCAGACAGGGAGTTTTCAGTTATGTAAAACTCCCTTAATTGAGCTTGCTGTCTGAAGTGATACTGCTGATCTGTTGCACAGTCTGATGTGAAAAGGCTTTCAGGAACCAAATCCAGAGGTGAAAGGTGAATTTCTTACCGGCACTGTATTATTGTTCAGTCGCATTTTGCAGAGTGAAAAACTAGGACGTTTTTTTTTTCTTCAATTTCTTCAACCCCGAAGCCGTTAAAATAACAGTATAACACAATAATAGTGTAACAACCCTGGGTCTGCTTTAACCACATTCGCGGAGGTTCTGTGACCCAGGGTCAACAGTTCAGGTGCCATGCGAGTGGTACCCTCTAATGGCACAGATGTACATACACAGTAATTAGCGATACTTCAGAATTTGATAGTGACGCCAAAAGTTGGAATTCACAATACCAAAACAATATATAAACTAATCAACACAGATCATCTATTTGTTTGACAATTTAATTCATGTTAAGTGTGTTTTTTGTACCTTCTTAAGCAAGGAAGACTTAAAAAGCACAATCCAAACTGGACTTCTGCATATTTAGTACTAAAACATTGTAAAATTGACATCCAATACTAAAACACTAACCCAGTTAAGCTCTGCAACCTAACAGGGAGAAGCAAAATAGTGCATAACAGCTGAGCAGGAAACCAGTCCATGCCAGTAGATAGTGGTTGTGTAGCAATATTGCAGGACTATTAAGGAGAAGCTCAAGAGCTATGACAACCTCTGCGACTCTGCTGACAAGACAGATATCTTCTCTACAGACCTGACAGAAATAGCGTGCCATGGACAGTATATAGCAGGCTGACCGTACCAAACTAGGGGCGACAGTTTCTCTGGTCTGTTTATGTTGACGTCCACATTACCGGAAGCTTTACAGTGACAGCTGCTGGGATATAGGAGACCTCTGGTTTCAGCACAAACCTCTCACGTGTATAGCATTTGGAAAGAACCTGTGCTGCTGTGTAATGTCAGCAATATGTTAAGTATGTACAAGATGTTATTCATGTGGGCTGGTTGGCGCAGTGGGTTATAGCTGACACCCCTGGAGGCCTGGGTTCCAACCCGTCTTAACCCCTGTGGCGGGGTACCCCCGCCCCTGTGCGTATTTTGTGTTATATGTGGTGTGTTATGGTTTATATGTCTGTATGTAGTGGTGCACAGAGTGTGGGTTATGTAGCACGGGTGATTGAAAATGTATATTTTTATTTTAGCACTGGGATTGCACAATCATGTCAGGTGCAGAGTAAAGTGTGTATTTCTATGTGGGCATGGGGATTGCACATATTAGTTCACGTGCAGACTGTGCCGGGATTCAAGTGAATGATTAATTAGCAAGTGAGCCCCAGCACAGCTGTAGATAAAAGGTGTATGAATCACTCACTCAGTGTTGGGTGTTCGGTGAGGAGAGAACGAGAGTTGTGAGGTAAAGAAACAATTACAATTGCTATTCGTGCTGACTTTAAATCAGCACATTACTTGTTTTGAGTTTGTCTCACTGTGTTTGTTTAGTGTCTGCCCGTTTTGGCCACTGTGCCATTTTGTTTGTGTTTAGTATTTTGTTTGCTGTTTTGTTCAAACCTTTTATTTTGTTCATTTATAATAAAACTTGCACACCAGCACATTCAACACCCGTACTGTTGTCTGTCTAACTTCCTGGTCTGACGTCACCACCCGCCACCCTGGTCACAGTCCCCTATGCCAAAAAATAAATGTTGCCATTAAGGGAAGGCAGTTCACACAAGAGAGAGACCCAGGACTGAAGCAGGCCCGTTCAAGCTATATTTGAGGTGCACTAGTTAGTGGAGCTTTGTCACAAAGACCTTCAATGTTATCGTTAAATGAGAATGATATGGACAGTGGGAATAAACAGCCACAAACAACAGAGTTCATAAAAACATCCTAAATCAGCTGTGTCATCCCCAGCTACTCTCTATCTATATAAATGTGGAGTATACGGGTCTGGCAGAGTTTAGGTCACATTGTCATATCTTTTGAATGGAATGAGAAAGGCTTGTGTGCACTTAAGGCATGTAGCTTAAGCTAAAAGCAGCTCAAAGCCAGGTGCAGTACAGGCACATTTAGAGAAAATGTATAACTAAATATTGGAGCAACGGAACCCTAAACCCTGAAGGAAAAGGAAAAAAAAGAATAGAAAAAAAGTCTCTAAGGTTTTGTAATCGTGTATCTGTCTTGGGTATTGTAAAATTAAACGCCTTGGCAAACACCTGCAAGCTAAATCACTTTCTCAACTGACAATGCCAGTTTGTAATTCATAACTATGCCACTTTTCTTTAGGATCTTGGGAATACATGGAAATGTTAAAGATTTGTTACAAGGAGCACTGCTGGAGCATTTTCCAACAACTGTGTTTGGAGATTACCCGTAAATATACTCCCATACAGAAAAGAATACACAATACATATATTTCAAAAATATATTTTAAAACATATATTGAAATATTAAAAAATGGCCACAAAAATATATTGAAATACTTATACAATATATAAGAAATATACTTAAAACATATACAATTGTATATATTTAAATATATTTTAAAGTATATCCCAACATATTGTATGAAAAATAAAGGATCATATTTCAAAGTATGCTTCCATATACTTTCAAATATATAAAATTTAATATGTCAAATATATAATATTTTTACAATATTTTGATTTATATTGTAATATTACTTCTACACATGTGTTCTACCCAGAAGTGATGACACTACAGCAAACCGGTATCATGCTGGTTTTAAAGCCAACACGAGTAGCAATTGTTTACATTACATTCCACCTCTGAACACCTAACCCTGATGAGCTCTTTTATACAGCTGTGCCTGGGCTCGATTTGCTTGTTAATCATTCAGTCGAGCCCAGGCACATTCTGCACGTGAACTGCTTTGGCAGGGATAGCAATGAATCCTTCTCTGCCGACCTAAAAACACCCAGCCCACAACCATTCACTTTAAATGATACCACATATAATAATAAACAAAATACGCACAGGGGCGGTGTGTACACCATCACAGGCCTTCTCACTCTGTGAGCAGGCCAGGCTCTTTTTTCTCTGCCTGCAGTAGCAGAGGTTTTGAATGCCAGATGCAAGCACTGTCCATGCACAGAGGGGGCCTAAAAGTGCCCTTCTCCTCAGTCATAAAATATATTGCAATGCTTGAAAAGTGCCCTTTTTTCTCAGTGAGCCGCGCCCTTTTAATGTTCCCTGCACATTACTGGCCCAAAGTGTCCACTTAATTTGCAACCGTGTCCTCATGTCCTGGTTTCTGTACTACACTTAAAGTATTGGTTCAGGTTGATATCTATATTTGATATGTATATTTCTTACTTGCCTGGAAAAGTTCCAATTCTTTAATTATAAGCTAAAAGACTACTTGTTTTTAATTTAGCACTGTATTCCATTAAACAAGTGACAAGGATGACTCACTAAACTTTGTCTCAAAGAAAGCACAGCTGAGTTTGCCAGTGGTGACATGTGACTAATTGCCATCCTTCAACAGGTCAGCTACTAGGATGACCCTTTTTGCAGCAGTTAATCTTGCCAGAGGCGGATATTATTACAAATGTAATACTTTACTGTATAATCTGATTTTTTCACCTTTCCTTGAATTACATGGCCTGCCAGCAGCTCGTCATGCTTTTTGTCCTAAGGAATTGAATTATGTAAGGAATGAGCTCACTGATACCACTGTAAGGAAATAATGCTGATGTGAAATGTTTTGGACTCAAAATACATAACTGAGGTTGTCAGTTACTATATTTGGCTATGTTGCCTTAAGAAGCAGTTTGTTGGCTAGAAGCAATTTTATTTATTAAAATTACCTAATTTATTAAAACACACACTGCACTGCAGACGCTCTTTGCAAACGTTACTAGCTGGGGCCCCCTTTAAGAAAACATTTTTTATCCCCAGTTTTCCCAAATGTATAATCCCTCACTGCAGCAACTCCCCACAGCAGCTCAGGAGACCTGAAGGTCAGTTGGCATCCTCTGATCCCACTGCCAAGCCAATCACTCAGAGGAGGTTAACTTCTACTGCAAAGCCAACCACACAGAGGATGTGAGTGAACTTCTACTGCAAAGCCAACCACACAGAGGATGTGAGTGAACTTCTACCTCCAAGCCAATCTCACAGAGGTTGTAAGTGAACTTCCACCTCCAAGCCAATCAACCAGAGGATGTGAGTGAACTTCCACCTCCAAGCCAATCACACAGAGGATGTAAGTGAACTTCTACTGCAAAGCCAACCACACAGAGGATGTGAGTGAACTTCTACCTCCAAGCCAATCTCACAGAGGTTGTAAGTGAACTTCCACCTCCAAGCCAATCAAACAGAGGATGTGAGTGAACTTCCACCTCCAAGCCAATCACACAGAGGATGTAAGTGAACTTCCACCTCCAAGCCAATCACACAGAGGATGTGTGAACTTCCACCTCCAAGCCAATCACAGAGGATGTGAGTGAACTTCCACCTGGTGATGTCTAGCCAGGAAATAATGACAACAGTACTATGAGTAAATGCGCTGTTGCGCCGGTTTATTGAAAATAATAAATGAACAAATGAACAATAAATAAAAGGTTTAACAAAACAGAACAAACACTGAACAAATCAAACAAGACGAACACTCAACTAAATAAGTATCGTGCTGGTGTTGAACCAGCACGAGTAGCAATTGTTTTCTTTTTTTGTTTCTCTCCTCTCTCTCTCATACCTCCTCACTGTACACTCCACCCTGAGTGAGTGACTCATGCATCTATATATACAGCTGTGCTGGGATTCCATTACTAATTAATTATTCACTTGAATCCCAGCACGTGAACTAATTTGTACAACATAAAACACAAAATACGCACAGGGGCGGGGCACCCTGCCACACACCTTTTTGCTTCTGAGGGTCTTATTTCCATCCCTGATACATATACAGTATATATATAATTATTTTTGTTTTACTTACTCAATGTGAAACCTGTTGCTGGTCAAGATGTGGAGGTATCTTCACCAAGCACACACACGTGTCATGGTCAATGTTCATGGCTGAAAATCTGGTTTCGCATAAGCAGTTTGTACTCAATGGGACCAACACTTTCAGTGCTGCAGAAGAAGCAGTGCTGTATTCATGAGAGCACTCACACCAAAATGTCTCCAGCAGCATTTCACTGAACTTGGTTCTGAGGGAGCTGTCTGATGAAATGTCAATGAGCTCTTCTAACTGCTTTGATGGGACAGAAGGTGGCAGTTTAGCTTCAATATTCTCACTAATGGGGTTTGTAGCCCACAGGTGTGTAGTGGCTTGTTCTGTCATGAGTTCAGGAAAGTAAGTATCACATTTGTTGCGGTTTGATTATGTTGAGTTCAATGTTCAATGCAATGCGAAAACTATGTCTTCTGACATAAAAGCGATCCGTCATTTGACAGTGTCATTTGACATTGGTATTCTTGCCAGTTCCTTGGCCTTCTGCTCTGTAAACATTTCCTTTACAATTTCAACTAAACTCCTCAGCAATCATATGCAATTTTTTTTGTTTTAGCAATTTTCTGCGTCACTATGTACGATGACACTACAATGTTTTTATCTGCGGTAGTTGTGGATTTCATTACGGCTTTAGTACCAAGCAGTTCCTTAGCCTTTCGCTCAGTAAATGAATGTTGCTTGTTTTTATATATTTCATGCTTGGTAATTAAATGTCTTTGTAATTTGGAAGGTTTCAAACATTCACTGGACAGTACTTGCGCACAAATTACATACTGCGGTTGAGGTACATCTCTACTTCCAGTACAACCCAAGAACGTGTTACGTAACCTGAGAACACGTTAATTTCTGAGCATGCTTATGACATGCTGAAGCTAATAGGTTTCAGCGTGTCATAAGCATGCAGGGAAAATAACACATTCTTTGGTTTATTTTTGGAGGACCCCTTGAAACCTCCTCAAGGCCCCCTAGGGGGCGGACCCGGTTGAGAACCCCTGCCCTATGGCAAATCCCTCCTTTATCACTGAAATGATTGAAAATCGGCTGCAACAGGAAGATGCAGCATTCATATATTGCAGAACACATCAGGGATTTGCATGCTGTAAGTTTGTCAGATGAATGTGTTTAACATATTGCAGTTTTTGCCAACTCCTTTATACTAAGGCAGGTGGTGACAGCATTGACTCATTGTCATTAAGAGACTTCTTTCACTGGCAGATCCTACACAGTAAACAACTAGAGTCAGCAACATCTATATTAAATTAGAACCTAAGAGCGCTCAGGGATAGTCAGCACATTTGTTTGCAGGGGCTCAACCAGCTTGCACTAGCGCCAATAGTACTTGCAGTACATAGCTGACAATGACAATGTCATTCAGTGTGACAGGACTGTGACAGGTTTCTGTCCCCACTGCATTGCAATGAAGCAGCTAGGTATAGAAAGCATGAACTATGGACCTGATGGCAACAATCTCTAGCGATTACTGTAAAGGAGGTTGCAGGGGTTATTCATGGAGAAACTAAACTTGGAAAACCAGAAACTAGATACTTCACATTAACCAGGCATTCATTAATAGGAATTGTGCAGGAGTTACATAAAGAGATACTTGGATCTGTATATTATATATAGGGCTTCTGTTTTTCTGTTTTTATTAATTTCATGTCTCGCGTTAGGTTAAGGATTTATGTTACAATTACTTTATCATAACTTCAAGTGAGCGATTGGTCTGGCGAGTGTATAGATCACACGGCAATGTCTTCTGGTCAGAAACTGTGTCCAATTTTTCTAATGTAGAATGACAAAATAATTTTCGCATGAGTCTTGAAACATTTAATTACTTGGCAGATCAGTTGAGACCCTACATTGAAAAACAACATACAAACTTTATGATACCAATTAATTACAGGAATAGATTAGCAATTGTATTGTAGTGGCATGCAACTCCTGGAGAATATCGCACAATTGCCAGCAATTTTGGAACTGGCAAATCCCCAGTTTGTGTGATGGTTAAAGAAGTGTGCAGAGCCATCATACATGTTTTTTTCGAGTGACTTATCAGCATGCCAGAGGGAAATTGGCTAACAGAGACAATTGAAGGCTTCTGCAAGCAAGGATTTCCACAGTGTGCTGGTGCAATAGATACACACATTCCAGTAATTGCACCCAGAGATAGCCCAGCAGATTACCATAATTAGAAGCTGTTGGGGATCACAATTGTTGGTAAATACATTATTCCCAATCTATAACACAAACCAGTTTCCTAAATCCATTAAAGTTATCCACTGAAAACAAAATACTGGTATAGTATTCCTAAAAAAAAAAAATCCTGCAGATTTATCAAATAATGTTATCGCTTCAAGGAACATAGGCTACTTCTTGAAGCAGCCTTTTTAAAACAAACGACGGTCACTAACCATTACAAAATGCATGTCTAAACTTTTAATATCTTTTTAAAACCATAATAAGTGTGTAAAACCAGTACTATAATTTAACATTTACAGAACATACTTGTTAAACTTACTGTCAATCTTGTAACGGACTATATGAGGAGCTACACTGGTTATCTGTGAACACAACAGCTGTCCATTGAGAATTTTGAGAATTTTTGAGAGACTAGAATAAATTATACATACAGTAGCCTCCGGAATTATTCATACCCTTGATACAATGTAACTTAAAGTTGGTTTTAGCAAAATATATATATAATGCAAGTGTACATTCAGTATTTGCTGCATAAATAAATGAAAACATGAAAAATTGTAAGACTATCAGTATTGGATATCGCAAAAACATATCTGTCTATTTAATTTACAGGGTGTTACAGATATGTTTTTGCGATATCCAATACTGATAGTCTTACAATTTTCATGTTTTCATTTATTTATGCAATATATTCTGAATATATGCACTTGCATTTATTTTGCTAAAACCAATTACATTGTATTAAGGGTACGAATAATTCTGGAGGCTACTGTACATAAAACGTCTTGTCCTGCAATTTCGATGAACATGCACACTTTTTTAAAGCCCTTTCACTTAATTTAACAATTTTCACAGGAATTATTACTATTATTTATTTATCATTATAAATGTATGCTTGCAATGATTCCAATAATTAGTTTTACAGATGTGTATGTTGGATGGCCAGATAGAACACACGATGCACAGATTTTGTCCAATTCCGATTTGAACATTGTAGTCGAGTGGCACAATGGTCACCTTTTCCCAGAAGAGGTTTGTGAACATTATTGGCTAATAAAAATGATACGTTCAAGATCTAATTGCGTTTTAAGTTTTATTATTATACTAATGCAGATATTTGAATGTTATCAGAATGCAATCATGGTAAATGAAGTGGCAGTCCCTATTTGTTTGATAGGAGATCCCACGTATCCTTTGAAAAGATGGTTTATTAAAGGATTCCCTAACACAAGCAGAATAACCGAGGCAGAAAAACGGTTAAACTACAGTTTAAGTTCTGCCTGAATGGTGGTCGAAAATGCTTTTGGGTGACTGAAAGGAAAGTGGAGACGTTCACTTAAAAGAGTGGATGCGGACACTGTAGATGTTCTGGATATAACTGTGGCATGCTGTATAATACACAATATCTGTGAAATAAATAAAGAATATTATCTGCCCGACTGGGACTTGGAAAGGGAAGAACAACAATTACAACAGCCTCGGCCAATAGTTGAAGCCACAGACAATAATACTGTGTTCATAATATAGCCAGATATTTAGTGATCAAGGGAGCGAGGAATGCAGTGGGTAAATGGATCTTTATAATATGGTGAGTTGTGTTTTATATTGGCTTTGGAAATATAATTAAAACAGACAGAAATACAAACAATTTGCTGTGGCTTTTTAATAAACATCAAGTTGAACAAGTACCATGGTACATTTTTATAGGGGAATGTATTAACTTGATTTTTTGTGTGGTACTTGTACATTTATCTATGAACTTCTTTCCTACCTCTTTCTAAAGACTCACCCGCTGCAGCCGCGTCTGACTGTGCCACACTGCTGCAGCAGGACGCTGGGGTCCAATTGGGGTTCATCGATGTTCATTAACCACGCCGATTTCACTCCTGTCGTCATCAACATCGGAAAATATCTCATTGCTGGGCAAGGGTGAAGTGGTTCTTGACAAAAATCCACCAACAAGTCGCACGCTAGCTCGGTGACTAACTTTTTTCGCACTCTGATAAGAACTCCCAAGAACTCCACTGAGTGCGTTTTGATCCACGACTTTGTGACATTTTGATTTTATTGCTTTTAGTTTAGAGATTACCTGTGCTCTCGTTGTTAAAGAATCTCTTACTGTGCCATCAAACTGATAGTCTACTTCAACTCTCTGATGTCAACAGAACCCTATGTATTACGATCTTGAGCCATTGTTTAAAAACTAATAAATTAGCAAAATAGTATTACTTCAGAGATACTTTTGATATTCTTGTCAACAGACGGTTATTTTGTTCTCTTGCACACTATAGGTTCCCGGTCTTTTTAAGGCCTCAAGCTGTGCCTCTGTCCCATTCACTATCTATCTCACAGTATCAACCCCTTTTATCTTTAATTGACAATTCCAGAAATAGAACTAAAGAAAATATATAAATGTATATATCATGATAACAACACCATATGATGTGACACCTGTTGGTGTCGTCACTTCCTTTTTTTACCATTTTGGTTCAATAAAATAAAAATAGTGCTGGCTTTGTTCTGTTTTCTTTATACATACACACAGTAGGTCTACATAGCTAAAACTGATGTATAAAACATACGGGAATATTTGTTATAATTATTATACAACAATTATAACAATACTCAAGTCAAAAATATAAGATACTGTACGAGAGTAGTGCGTGTGCCTGTGCTTGTTCACGCTATGTTTAGCTCCTCCCGCTTTCTTTGTACACAGCAGGAAGTAGAGAGGGGCAGTGTGGCGTGTACCAGGGAGAGGTGTTGAGTGCAGAGTCGTTGAGTGGCGCAACCATAGATACAGGTGCAACGGACTGTGGGTACATGGCTGGCTTTATTATTATTTCTACTACACGCTGCTTGTTCCGTGCCATGTACAAAAATACAATTATTGCTGTAGGTTTTGAATTTGACTAAACTGGTTTTAGTCATGTGTTGATAGTGAAGTATATCCACTCATTTCTTGGGGCAGCAGTGTGGAGTAGCGGTTAGGGCTCTGGACTCTTGACTGGAGGGTTGTGGGTTCAATCCCAGGTTGGGGACACTGCTGCTGTACCCTTGAGCAAGGTACTTTACCTAGATTGCTCCAGTAAAAACCCAACTGTATAAATGGGTAATTGTATGTAAAAAAAAAAAAAAAAAAAAAGTGATATCTGTATAATGTGAAATAATGTGTAACAATTGTAAGTCGCCCTGGATAAGGGCGTCTGGTAAGAAATAAATAATAAGAAGAATAATAATATTTATAAATATTGGAAAAACATATATATTAAAACAAATGAGACAGAATAAATGTTCTAATATAATTATCAAAATACATCAGATTTACAGCGTTTCCCCTTTTTTATTAGCTCTAAACAAGTTTCTGTGATTTCTGCTTTTATCTCTTCCTGGCTGCTGTAAACTGTCTCCACCCTTTAGGCACTCTCAGTGACGTCACACGAAAAAAAAAAAAAAAAAACTATCAGGAAGTGAACATTAGTCCCTCCTCTATCCATTGATGTATGTTTCAAGCCTGTACTGCAAAGTACGGTGGCCCTGTAAGTCTAAAAAACAAAGTGCTAATTTAATTGTGTTTACACGATTGCGGTCCTAGAAACCCACTTCAGTATGATCATGTTAACACGATCCCAGGTTAAAGGGTTAAGGGTTTAGTTTACATTTTCAATTCTTATTTAGCTTTAACACAGAGAACCAGTGATGTCTCAAGGATTTTGGAATGCTGGGTTTGTACTGGACAGCATCGTGTAGTACACCTGTCATGCAGCGTTACATCCCCTTAGGTGGGAATGCATTGGAAATGGCAGCTTTGATAGAGCACTCTGTCCATGGGGCTGAGCCATCTGTTCACTCATTGTCCAACAGGTGCAATGTACTTAACAGCCAGCAGGGGGGTGAGTGGTATGACAAAGAACAACAGTCTGTGTTGTGGGAATTTTGCCTACAAGTGACGACAAGAAATGTACAATGGAAGTTGTTTCCCCTTGAATGGAACCATCACAGGGTGTACTGTATTTACAGGAATGAACCTGTCTATTCCTGCATTCTTATTTTTCCATGTATCAACTCCAATGTAAGCCCACTTGTGCAATTCTGCTTGATTGCTTCATTGTTGAATGTGAGCGCCATCTTTAAACAGCTTTAGTGTTCAGTACAATGTTTAGGAAATATAAAATTATATTTTTTGAAGATGGCTTTCACATAAAAAAGGAAACAAAGTAGGAAAATGACCTATAAATGAAACAGATCCTCCAGTGGGCCTACATAGGATTCAGTATGCTTTATAGTCCTCTACCCTGTTGTCTCAGTCTGTATACACTTCATGTTGCCTATACATACACTTTTATTGGAATATCTGAACAGGTGATTACACATTATTGAATATGTCAAGAAAAGCTTGTTTGAGGGGTCACCAGGGTGATTGTTAATCTGTAACTTGAAGAAGCCAATACAGTATTTATAATGCTTCTTTTCATGATCAAGCTATGTAAACAAGCATATTATATTAACGATAGGCACACTACCCTTGGCAGCAGCCATGAAAGCCAATACACCTTTACTCTGAATAGGATGGTCTCAGCAGCGAAGGGCAATTAATTGAAATCTAATTCATTTGGTGTCAGTTAGGACATTACTCTTAACTGTGCAGTACTGGTAAAAGCATGCAAAGTGTGATACGATATCTTCTGTGCTTTGAAGCATGGTTTGGAAAAAGCTGACCCATCATGTAGCTATCATAGATTACAATCATCCTTTATCAGTGTGGTTTACCAAGCTAAACACACAATGAGACACAGTGGGGAGAGAGCAGCATGCACACGTCCTGTTGATCAGTGAAGCTCCATTAAGAAAATACAGACAGACATTCTATACATCACTTAACTTTATATTCACAGCACCGGAACAGTTACAGTGTCTATAGTAAATAAAGTAATCAATCCACCGGTGTGGGTAAAGCACAGGTGTTAACCCTTAGATACAGATTCATATGATTTGTATAGATTTGGTTTTACATCATTACATATATTGTTTATAAAATATATTATCCACTTTGAAACACACCTTTTATTTAGCTATTATATTTCTCCAGAATATATCTTATTCATCCAGTATACATGGGCAACATCTGAAATTATATTATTAAAAAAAGCTCAGGCAAGCCTAGTAAAGCACAGATATGTATGATAAAAACATGGCTTAGATAGTTCAAATAAAAAGGTTACTTTTAATACTGGCAAACTACTGTGTCCTCCAAAGTAAAAACATTCTAATAAGAATTTCAGAATAAATATGAAATGTTAACACCCATTCTACCTTGTACTGCATCTGTACATGTACTGTGCTACCATTTGCATTGCCCAAGACAACAGGGAAGCAACAGCCTTCTATTAACTTTGTGCTTGATTTTGACTTCTGTGGTATTATGAGTCAGAAGCCAGTAGCGTGATAGTACCATTAAAATAGCTTAAGAAAATACAAATTCTTCTTACAACTGAATTGAACTGCTAATATACTGTGAACTGCATTCAAAGGGTTTTTTTCTTATTATATTTACTGTTTCAGCAAAGTAATTTCACACAAAATTATTTAATCTGCATTTACTAGCCATTTTAATCTGCTTTAGCTGTTTGGCTGCCAAAGAGAATATATATTTTCCATGAATTTTTCCGAAACAGGTGTAGTGTAAGTAGATGGAAAACTCATGAACAGGTGGGATGCATAATTGAAGGATTACTGATGTAGGGAGAGCTCAGTTTCCAGCTTCAACAGGCCCCCTTATGGGTCCCTAGAGAGTTTGGACAAAGCAGAACTGAGTGAAATAGGCGCCGGGCCAGGACTGGAGTGAAAGTGAGGAGAAGGCGACTTTGCCAGTTTCATTACTTACAAATGGAAAAAGGGTCTCTAGCCAGATACTGCATTGTAATTTTCAATCAGTCTTCCAGAGGGTGCTTCAAAAAAAAAAAAAAAAAAAAAAAAAAGGCCAGGGGTGGGTCAATTTGTCTAGTAAGGCATTATTCCATTCTGGTAGGATAACAAACAGTGTGTGGTAAGTATAGATTCTTTATTAAATCATAGGTAAATACGTTGTGTGTCTCTGTGACAGAGAGCGTATGAATCAACAATCTCCCTCCCGTCCTGTGAGGGTGCTGTGTAACAGGAACAGTGTGCCCCGGACTGGATGGTTTGACAGTTCATTCCAGGGTCAGTTGGAAGTCGGCTATCCAGGAAGGGGGCGGAGCCACAATACCAGAAGTCACCGCCCTATTACTGTAGGCGCTGTGTCAGTCATGGAGGAGACATGATTGCACTCACTACTGAAGGGGGCGGGACTGAAGGTATATCAGGGGATGTGGCCAAGTGATCTGTTCCTCTGTTATGGTTACGATACGACTGGGAGGAGTAAAGCGAAACTGTGAGTGTTTAGCGTTGTCTTGTCTGTCTGATTAACTGTTATTTGTCATTGTAGGTGGCTAAAATCCGGGAGCTGTCGCTATTAAGCCAGCATCAAACCCAGACTTCACTGCACCATTGTATTCACTGTTTACCTATTTACAACACCACTTGCACCCGGAGCACTCACTGTTGGACTGGTGAATGTGTAGGTACTTGAAAGTGTGAGCATTATTATTTCGGGACTGAACTCCGTGGTTTTACTGACAAAACACATTGTTGTGTATAGTCATTATTATTATTTAAAGCAATTAATAAATCTTTATTTTCACCATTAAACTGTTGTTGGACTGTTGTTTCTAATCACTGCATCACCTCTACACCTGTGCACTACAAACCACTTTGCCACAGACTCTTATTATAAGACATGTCATTTTGTGCAATTTGGGTGAGATGACAAACTGTGCACAATGATTTCTGTTATAATGAGAAACACCCTGCACATATTAACTTATTATAAATCAGACAAACAGAGATTATACTCAAGAATTTCTATGAAACTTCACTTTCTTGCACCAGGGCCCAGTAAATCCTAGCTCTGGCACTGCTGGCAAGCTTCTTTGTCCAAATAAGAACAAATAATGGTTGAGGGTTACAGATGTTTTTATTCATGTGATAAAATATATATAATGTTTCAAATTATTGCCATTTGTAAATTACTCCTAAAATGTAGTTGTTTTACAAACAAAGTTTTAAAAAAAACGACTGCAGCTACTACAGAGTAAAAAAACACAGCCCTTTAGGCAAATTTATCTTATCCTTTACAGTTCTGTTATTTTCATAGTAGTTGTTTGCTTTAAGATCTAGATTTTTCAGTTCCTTAACCTTAAAGATGCAATGCATGTCCCACTAGTCTTAAGTAGCACCTATCATATACCAAGAACAAAGAAGTCATTATTAAATTAGGTTAGGGCAGAATTTGTGCCAGTGGTCTATTGCTGTGAGCTACCGACTGGCTAGATAATCAACCGTGTATAGAGCTGAAGTGAAATCTCTTCAACCTCAATCATAGGGCAAGATTTGTTTCACAAGACAAACAATGTTTTCATGTCAGCTTGTTGAACGACTTACAAAACAAAGTTCCGGAAAGTTACAAAAATGACCAGGATGGATAAAGCATTTACTGAGGAATCTGTTGAACTTGTATACCGGGATAGAGTACCCAATAACAAACAATATAACAACATTCAACTGGCAAGAGCCTTGCACTGGCCCTGCGGAGTTTGGATTCAGGATTTATAATTATTATTATTATTATTATTATTATTATTATTATTATTATTATTATTATTATTATTATTATTATCAGAAAATTGTGGAGAATATCAGAATATTTGTGTAAAGCGCAGTCTGGGTTCTTTTTTTGAAATTCATGTAGGAAGCTCTAAACCCCGTGACTATACAGTACATGTAATCTCGAGGGTTGTTTTTGATGTTGAAGACTGCAGTTCTTCAGCATAATCTGAAATCTTCTTGTAAACCTAGTTCAAGAAATGTGAAATATATCAGTAGTTGTGCAAAGCCAAATTGAAACACTGACAGAAACTTTAAATATTCACTCCCATATTTGATATTAATTAGGTCATTTTAATTTTGAAGGATAATTTCTCTCCCTAAAAGAAAACTACATGTAAACCCAAATTGCTGAAAAGGTACGACCAAAATAATGTGACAAAAATGTACATGTAAACCAAGCCAATGCATTCATATGCAGTATGATGTACTGTATTTTACACAAATCCTTAATGGTTTTTAAATGAGAAATGATGTACTGTAATGTGATATTCTGTAATGTGATATTCTATAATGTGATATTTTGTAACAACTGTAAGTCGCCCTGGATAAGGGCATCTGCTAAGAAATACCAAAGATGGATAAATATTCGGATATTCTGCACAATTTTCTGATAATAATAATAATAATAATAATAATAATAATAATAATAATAATAATAATAATAATAATAATAATAATGTCTTCCAAGTGAGACCAAAAAAATTATTATGATTAGGGCTTCTGATTTTCAGTTTTAACCGATAAACAATAAAACACCCACTTATTGGTAATGACAGCAATCCCTTTTATACTCTAAGAATGTTCACCTACCATCCAGCATTTTGTAGACTTTTCTAGAATTAGGTTCTGCATTATCATGTTGAAATTTCTAGCACCTTGTAGCCAATACTATCATAGCATCAAAGGGTATATATATATATATATACAGTACTGTGCAAAAGTTTTAGGCAGGTGTGAAAAAATGCTGTAAAGTAAGAATGCTTTCAAAAATAGACATGTTAATAGTTTATATTTATCAATTAACAAAATGCAAAGTGAGTGAACAGAAGAAAAATCTACATCAAATCAATATTTGGTGTGACCACCCTTTGCCTTCAAAACAGCATCGATTCTTCTAGGTACACTTGCACACAGTTTTTGAAGGAACTCGGCAGGTAGGTTGGCCCAAACATCTTGGAGAACTAACCACAGTTCTTCTGTGGATTTAGGCAGCCTCAGTTGCTTCTCTCTCTTCATGTAATCCCAGACAGACTCGATGATGTTGAGATCAGGGCTCTGTGGGGGCCATACCATCACTTCCAGGACTCCTTGTTCTTCTTTACGCTGAAGATAGTTCTTAATGACTTTCGCTGTATGTTTGGGGTCGTTGTCATGCTGCAGAATAAATTTGGGGCCAATCAGATGCCTCCTGATGGTATTGCATGATGGATAAGTATCTGCCTGTACTTCTCAGCATTGAGGAGACCATTAATTCTGACCAAATCCCCAACTCCATTTGCAGAAATGCAGCCCCAAACTTGCAAGGAACCTCCACCATGCTTCACTGTTGCCTGCAGACACTCATTACGTGTACGCTCTCCAGCCCTTCGTGAACAAACTGCCTTCTGCTACAGCCAAATATTTCAAATTTTGACTCATCAGTCCAGAGCACCTGCTGCCATTTTTCTGCACCCCAGTTCCTGTGTTTTCGTGCATAGTTGAGTCGCTTGGCCTTGTTTCCACGTCGGAGGTATGGCTTTTGGCTGCAAGTCTTCCATGAAGGCCACTTCTGACCAGACTTCTCCGGACAGTAGATGGGTGTACCAGGGTCCCACTGTTTTTGCCAGTTCTGAGCTGATGGCACTGCTGGACATCTTCCGATTGCGAAGGGAAGTAAGCATGATGTGTCTTTCATCTGCTGCAGTAAGTTTCCTTGGCCGACCACTGCGCTCACGGTCCTCAACGTTGCCCGTTTCTTTGTGCTTCTTCAAAAAGCTTGGACAGCACATCTGGAAACCCCTGTCTGCCTTGAAATTTCTGCTTGGGAGAGACCTTGCTGATGCAGTATAACTACCTTGTGTCTTGTTGCTGTGCTCAGTCTTGCCATGGTGTATGACTTTTGACAGTAAACTGTCTTCAGCAACCTCACCTTGTTAGCTGAGTTTGGCTGTTCCTCACCCAGTTTTATTCCTCCTACACTGCTGTTTCTGTTTCAGTTAATGATTGTGTTTCAACCTACATATTGAATTGATGATCATTAGCACCTGTTTGGTATAATTGTTTAATCATACACCTGACTATATGCCTACAAAATCCCTGACTTTGTGCAAGTGTACCTAGAAGAATTGATGCTGTTTTGAAGGCAAAGGGTTGTCACACCAAATATGGATTTGATTTAGATTTTTCTTCTGTTCACTCACTTTGCATTTAGTTAATTGATAAATATAATCTATTAACATGTCTATTTTTGAAAGCATTCTTACTTTACAGCATTTTTTCACACCTGCCTAAAACTTTTTGCACAGTACTGTATATATATATATATATATATATATATATATATATATATATATATATATATATATATATATATATATATATATATATATATATATATATATATATATATATATATATATATATGTAGAAAATAGAAATGCAGGCGCTACAAAGATACATCAATCAATTCAAACACACACAAGGTGCTTCGTCACAGGAAAGAAAATTTAAAGAAAAAATACTTTGTATGATGTTTCCACCACTGAAGAGTGAAGACGGCAACTCTCGCTTAATGAAAAACTTATATCCCAAAGTGTCTCTCATTTATTCATATTTTATTAAGAACAAGGTAAAAACCTTTAACGTTAAAAACTAAATAAAGCTTAAGCGTTTCGGCATATTGTCTTCATTAGAGCATGTTGAAAAATGGAGTTCATAGATATGCTCTGATGAAGACAATATGTAGAATCACGTAAGCTTTATTTAGTTTTTGGACAAGAACACCCTATGTTGATTGTTGATTGTTTCCGGATTTAAAAAATGCGATACTTATAAATAGGAGGGTGCTCAAACTTTTGCCCACTAACTGTAGGCCCCTATAATCCACAATATATATATACTGTATATATATATATATATATATATATATATATATATATATATATATATATATATATATATACAGTACTGTGCAAAAGTTTTAGGCAGCTGTGAAAAAATGCTGTAAAAAGTAAGAATGCTTTCAAAAATAGACATGTTAATAGATTATATTTATCAATTAACTAAATGCAAAGTGAGTGAACAGAAGAAAAATCTAAATCAAATCCATATTTGGTGTGACCACCCTTTGCCTTCAAAACAGCATCAAGCATCAATTCTTCTAGGTACACTTGCACACAGTTTTTGAAGGAACTCGGCAGGTAGGTTGGCCCAAACATCTTGGAGAACTAACCACAGTTCTTCTGTGGATTTAGGCAGCCTCAGTTGCTTCTCTCTCTTCATGTAATCCCAGACAGACTCGATGATGTTGAGATCAGGGCTCTGTGGGGACCATACCATCACTTCCAGGACTCCTTGTTCTTCTTTACGCTGAAGATAGTTCTTAATGACTTTCGCTGTATGTTTGGGGTTGTTGTCATGCTGCAGAATAAATTTGGGGCCAATCAGATGCCTCCCTGATGGTATTGCATGATGGATAAGTATCTGCCTGTACTTCTTAGCATTGAGGAGACCATTAATTCTGACCAAATCCCCAACTCCATTTGCAGAAATGCAGCCCCAAACTTGCAAGGAACCTCCACCATGCTTCACTGTTGCCTGCAGACACTCATTCATGTACGCTCTCCAGCCCTTCGGCGAACAAACTGCCTTCTGCTACAGCCAAATATTTCAAATTTTGACTCATCAGTCCAGAGCACCTGCTGCCATTTTTCTGCACCCCAGTTCCTGTGTTTTCGTGCATAGTTGAGTCGCTGGCCTTGTTTCCACGTCGAGGTATGGCTTTTTGGCGCAAGTCTTCCATGAAGGCCACTTCTGACCAGACTTCTCCGGACAGTAGATGGGTGTACCAGGGTCCCACTGTTTTCTGCCAGTTCTGAGCTGATGGCACTGCTGGACATCTTCCGATTGCGAAGGGAAGTAAGCATGATGTGTCTTTCATCTGCTGCAGTAAGTTTCCTTGGCCGACCACTGCGTCTCACGGTCCTCAACGCGTTGCCCGTTTCTTTGTGCTTCTTCAAAAGTGCTTGGACAGCACATCTGGAAACCCCTGTCTGCCTTGAAATTTCTGCCTGGGAGAGACTTTGCTGATGCAGTATAACTACCTTGTGCCTTGTTGCTGTGCTCAGTCTTGCCATGGTGTATGATTTTTGACAGTAAACTGTCTTCAGCAACCTCACCTTGTTAGCTGAGTTTGGCTGTTCCTCACCCAGTTTTATTCCTGCTACACAGCTGTTTCTGTTTCAGTTAATGATTGTGTTTCAACCTACATATTGAATTGATGATCATTAGCACCTGTTTGGTATAATTGTTTAATCATACACCTGACTATATGCCTACAAAATCCCTGACTTTGTGCAAGTGTACCTAGAAGAATTGATGCTGTTTTGAAGGCAAAGGGTGGTCACACCAAATATGGATTTGATTTAGATTTTTCTTCTGTTCACTCACTTTGCATTTAGTTAATTGATAAATATAATCTATTAACATGTCTATTTTTGAAAGCATTCTTACTTTACAGCATTTTTTCACACCTGCCTAAAACTTTTGCACAGTACTGTATATATATATATATATATATATATATATATATATATATATACAGTATATAAACATACCTGTACATTATTGTGTAGTCAAATTAGCCAAACTATTGTTTTTAGTCACATTACTTTAAAATTAATCTGAAACAATAAAATACATTATAAAATAGGCTAGTTTTGTGTACTTACATTTCTTTAGGATTTATAAACTTCTTAAGGTCATACATGAACACATTTGCAGACTGGATCATTGGTCTGAAGCTGGTGCTGTTTTTAACAGCAGTCTTGCTAGTCAGAATTGCATTCAGAATGTCTGTACACAAGTGATTTCTTATGTCTGTTTTTACAAGGTTCATCTGAGAAAAAATCTTGTTCTAATTCTGCAGTACTGTGTGACCAACATATTAATGGCAAACTTGCCAAGTGCAGGAAAACGTGGCTCTCCGCTATGTGTAGACAAGAGCGCAATTTTGTGCCAGTTTTCATCAGCTGCCAGATCCCGTTAAGATCCTTCAAGTCAGTCACTTTTTACTGCATAAATTCCACCTAGACTATCCAGCATATTTCCAATAACAAAAAAGCATTTCACGCTGGACGATGTCTCCTGAGCTCGCTGTGCTTTGGCTACTTGGTTGAAGAATGCGTATACTAATTTCAGCACAGTATTGTTAATTGGCATTCTTCTTTTGATGCTTTTCACTGCAATCACATAAGGTGTAGGTGTATGTCATTCGAGCTGATTGGGAAAGCCGTAAAGCAATACAAAATTTATTTTGACCATAAATCACTGACATTTTTTTATTATTGTTATTATTATTATTAGTTTATTATTGATTTAGTTTTAATAATTTTAATATTTTAGTGTTAAGGAAAATGGGAATAATTATACTGAGAAACATGGAAAATAAAATAAAGTAGCTACCGCACTGCTGGGCTTGCAGATAAGTCAAAGTGCCGATTAAAAGTTTTTAAATACTTTGTCAAGAGAATGCATGCAAGATTAAACAACAAAATAATCAGTTACAATACAGTGTTGAAAATCTTACAGAGGGAATACAAAAATCATCTCTCTGATGCAGCACATCCAAATGCAATTTAGAAAAGAAAATGAATGAGAAAGAAGACGAACACTTGAGCGCCTATGCAGTACACTTTTGTGCTGAGAAAAACCAGGAAAGGTGGTACAAACAATGTGCTGCTGATAAATAAAGAAAAAGTGTCACCCACAGTGAAACATGAACTTTTGAATAATTGTCTTTGTAACTTTTCTTTTCTACTTTTATTTTGATATGTGCTTTGGATATCTTGCCACAATATAGGTTCCGTAACTATGGTAACACTGATAAACAAGCCTGCTGGAGAACTGAAATTCCTAGGTGCACTGGTGCAGCTAATTTAGTGCGGTGATTGTGAGCAATGAAGGAGATGTTTTGGCAACAGAGAAACAAATGCATCCTATCTGTGATTGATAAAAGGGAGCAGCACTCACAGTAAAGGTTTTGTGAATTTCATAAAACTTTAAAGGGGACACACTGTGTGAGCAGCTGTCAGACTTTTATCCACTACAGAAAAAGGAGTGCTGCTAACTACACACATAGAGATTACACTATTTAGAGTTACATTCAGAGTACAGACACAGGCCCGAGCTTTCTCTTCTCCTACAGGTCTATTTTTGAACTGATATTTTATATGTTCACAATATGGGGTGGACATAGGCTCTTAAAAAAAACCAGACAGAATTAAGCAGACATTCTGTTGCTTATGAAGGAAATGGACCATTGAAGTCCAAGTGAAATGAGATGTTAACAAAATAATTAATGCCGCACTTGATTTTCTTCCAGGATGGTTCTGAGAAATGAAGTAATTTATGATTCTGATTCAAGCAACAAGGCCTGAGTTGAGACAACCATGGAACTGCACAGGGAGCAGGAACAGTCAGCTGACCATACAGAACTTTTCACTCTCAGACAATGGGATCATTGAAGACTGATGTTCTGCTGAAAAACCAATCCCCGACAAAGGGATACAATTGTCATTTACTGTGGACATTTTTGTAGACAATGTGAAATTTAAATGATTTGCTGTAGCATTAAATGTAGGGTTGGCTGTGCTCTGGATTTGCTAGCTGCAGCTTCAGAGCTGATGGAGACCCCCTGCTCCAGCTCTAGCAGCCCCTGCTCCAGCTCTGGTGCAGCACCACACTGCTGCTCCAGCTCCAGAGCCACTAAAACCTCAGTAATGTATGCTCTTGACTCTCATAGCAACATCCTATTTCATTTTTCACACTCCATAACTTCCAAACTAAGTAGGTTTTGGAGGTCATTGTCACACAGGTAGATTAAGGCATATACAAAGATTGTAGGAAACATTTGACTTCCAGTTCAAGATCATAGAATACCAAGCTGATTCTCTTTTTTTGACGACATCAGTAGAACCGAAAATCGGATTTGGATAAAACATTTTTTTAATTAATCAGCTAGGTATGAACTTTAATGTAAACCTTTGGGTTGAGTTTCGGGGGAGCTGGTGAGTCGAGTCTATCCTTCCCCTATCTCTAATCTCCCTGTCAATCACTCCCCCTCTTCTTTATAAGTCTCCCATTTCTGCTTCTGCCCTCTCTAGCATTTGTTTGTTTTGTGCAGCCGGTAGGCTATTAGCATATTCTTAGTCTGTCGTCTACTTTTCAAAAAAAAAAAAAGAAATCTTAGCCCAAAGCTATTAAAAAAAAGGGTGCGAGAAGTACCACCCACTTGCAATCCCACTGCCAGCTATTTCGCTTCAATCAAGCATGGCTGTTCTGCCCAGTACCTCTCCTCTACTGGATTTCGGAGACAACCCGGGTCCCTCATGGTTTCCAGCAGTCTTTCCTGCTCCAGCTCCAGATGCAGCTGCCGCCATTCCTCAACCCCGACCACGATGGCGATCGCTCTGTCTAATCCATCGCCAAGCTGTCTCTTCTTCAAAGACTGGCCAACCAACAACTTACTCATTGCTCGATCTTGGAATATCCATACCAGCACGATCCGACAGGAAATCAATGTTTCTTCTCCTGTGGGAGTTCCAGTCAGCTATACCGGTCTTTCCTACCCTGGCAGCATCAAGAGCCCGCCCCTCCTCTTCCAAGGCGCAGCCCCGCTCAGCTGTGCAGTCCACTGCCACCGCAGCTGCGCCAGCTCTCCAGCTCCCTGCCCAGTGCCTTCAATCTCGTCACCAGGCTCCAGTTACTTTCTCTGTACTGGAACGGAGGATTCTATTTCACCACCCAGCTCACCTTCGGTTGCCGAAGCAGTCCGAAGATCTTCGATACCCTCTCCGAAGCGCTATTTTGGATCCTGCTAAACTCCTATCACGTTCCTATTCTCCTCCACCTTCTCGACGACTTCCTTCGCATCACCCCGCCCAAGCCATAAACACACTCTGCTCGCTCTTCTCTTTGGTCGGCGTCCCACTCACTGCTGAAAAAAAACATCGGCCTTGTTACATCTCTAGAGTTCCTGGGAATCACGCTTAATACCATCAAGTTTGAAGTATGCCTCCCACCTTCAAAACTGGTTCGCATCCGCACCCTCATCAACGCCTTTCAGTCGTCACGGTCCATCTGAAAGTGGAACCTGCTCTCTCTGCTAGGCCACTTCAATTATGCCCTATGCATTATCCCTCAAGATAGAACCTTCATATCTCGGTTCCTCAGGTTATCCACTTCTGCAAAAAACCTCAACTCTCATATCTTCATTCCTTCAGACGCCAGAAAGGATATACAAATGTGGTTCACTTTGCTCCAACATTGGAACAGCCTCTCCTTATTCTACCAGGATTTAATTACAGTCCCAGACCTCTCAGTCTTTACAGACACCTCCTACATCAGATTCTGGGGCATTGTCGAAAAGCAATGGTTCAGCAGCGAATGGCCCCCACAAATCCAGAACCTGCCCCCCCAACGGAAGTCCTCAACACTCCTTGAGCTCTATCCAATCGTCACAGCCGCTCACCTCTGGGGCAAGACTTAGGCCAGAAAATCTATTCTATTCCTTAGCGACAACCTTACAACTGTCCATAGTATCAATAAAGGCAGATCCTCAGTCCCTCTAATCATGCAACTCTTGCGCTATAACAAGGCATTGGTTCGCCTCTCACCTCTCCTCCCTCGTCACCAAGGCAGGCCTACCCTCCCAGTTCTACACACCCCATTCCCTTAGAATCGGAGCAGTGTCATCTGCAGCAAGAGCCGGGCTCAGCCAGCACACAATCAAAGTCCTTGGTCGCTGGGTATCATCAGCAGTTGACCTCTACATCAGAACCTCCCCATCGTAACTGGCCACCAGTCCCTGGCTAGCTTGCCCAGAGTGGGGGCGCCCTCTCCGCCCGGTTTCCTACTAAAAGGGGGGTTTTACTCTCCACAGTGCGGACGGCTTTCCTTTAGGTCATCAATACTAACCTCTCTCTTTGTCTTGTTTGTTTTTCCCTACTTACGTCTATGTTGTGCAGTGGCTGCAGTCTTTTCTTTTCTATCCTCACAGGCAAGGTTCTGCAGGGCAGGGGTCCATCTTTTGGGGGTTAGTAAGGCTCATTTTCCCGGCCTCCTGGGCTCGCCCTTCGAGCTGGAGGTTCCGCACCGGGTCAGAGGGGAACCCTGGCTACACACTCTATCCTGTCGCAGCTTGTGCGCTCATTCCCTATTCTAATTTCTAGAGACTCCCTCTCCTTCTCAGTTATCGAAGCTTATTATTATTATTATTATTATTATTATTATTATTATTGTTGTTGTTTTTATATGGTAAAGCCTCAGTCTTGGTGAATTAATAAAGTGAATACAATACAGTTAACTGTACAGTAAAATACATTTCAATAAGGATATATATATTGTGACAAGTTGGCGTGTGTGACGTCAGATCAGAGCCAGGAAATAAACGACAGAGAGGTGGAGTTTGGTGGAGCTGAGCACGTGATCGCGCTCAGCATTTAATAATTAACCAGAACAGCAAAATAAAGAGGTTGTAACACAAAACACAGGACATGGCACTGGTAGCCAAAATAAACAGACAAACAAAACGGACTACACAGACAAACATGGTGAGCTTCTATTTTCCTTACACTTATCACAATTACCTCCGTCTCCTATCCCGTTCTCCACTCACCGAACACACAACCCGAGTGAGTGAAAACATGCTGCTTTTATGCAGTTGTGCGAGACTTCGGTTGCTAGTCAATCATTCAATCGGAATCTCGGTACAACTGCACGTGAATTAATTAAAGTGCACTTACCCGTGTTCACATACTAATACTCTAAATGCACGTGATGTGATGTGCCATCCTCGTGCCTAAATACAAATATACAATTTAAACACTCGTGTTACACAGACCCATTTATATCCCGTGTACCAATGACTATACACCAACATTAAAACATAACAAAATACACACAGGGGCGGGCACTTTGCCACATATACCCCCCCTTGTGCAAAGCACACATGGCCTCAATGGCCACCTCCCCCCTCAGTCTTAAAGTCCCGGAAGAGGGAGAAGCAAGGTGTTTCTGGGGGGTGGCCATGGTGGAATGTCCTCCACTCCCCACTTCTTCGTGGCTATCAGCTCCCTCTTCCGGAGCTCCCGCCACACACTACCCTGCAGCGAAAGTGCGGCTGGGAAGCTGGTCTCCTGACCTCCCCCTTCTTCATGGCGGCATTTCCCCTCCGTGGGGCTCCGACCACCACGATCTCCTGTAGCGAAACTGCTGCGAGGGAGCTGGTCTCCTGACCTCCCCTTCTTCGTGGCCACCAGCTCCCCTCCGTGGGGCTCTGGCCACCGTGTTTCCTGCCACGGAAATGCGGCTGGGGAGCTGGTCTCCTGACCTCCCCCTTTCTTCATGGCCGGCAGCTCCCTTCATGGGGCTCTGGCCACAGTGTAGCGACCCCAGGCGAAGCAGGACCCTCGGCGACCCCAGGCGAAGCAGGATCCCTGGCGACCCCAGGCGGCGGCAGCAGCAGCGGACCCTCGGGGGCGACACCAGCAGCAGCGGACACTCGGGAGGCGGCGGCGGCAGCAGCGGACCCTCGGGGAGGTGGCGGTGGCAGCAGCGGACCCTCGGGAGGCGGCGGCGGCAGCAGCGAACCCTCGGGAGGTGGCGGCGGCAGCAGCGGACCCTCGGGAGGCGACAGCGGCAGCAGCGGACCCTCGGGAGGCGAACTCGGGAGGGAGCCCCTGGCCATAGAGGCGGCAGCGGGGCGCCACTTCTCCCTCGCACCCTGCACCCTGTGTGGAGCAAAAGACAGCCCCAGGCGTCGCGGAGCAACAGGCAGCCCAGGCGTCGCGGGCGGCTGGCAACCCGGGCGATGCGGGCGGCTGGCAACCCGGGCGTGCGGGCGGCTGGCAACCCGAGGCGATGCGGAGCGGCTGGCAACCCGAGGCGATGCGGAGCAACTGACATCCTTAGGCGGCGAGGCAGGCATCCTTGGGCGAAGTGAGGCAGGCATCCTTGGGCGAAGCGAGGCAGGCATCCTTGGGCGGCGAGGCAGGCATCCTTGGGCGGCGAGGCAGGCATCCTCGGGCGAAGCGAGGCAGGGAGTCAGGACAAGCTGGGGTGCGGGTTTTGGCCCTCTTCTCAGCCACTGCGGCCGGGCGGTTCTTCCCCATGCTTTCCTCAGCAGCCTATGTAAGGGCTGCTGAGGACCGCCAGCATCTAGTCCTGGTTTTTCTGGTGAAGGGAGAGGCAGCTCCTGCTCCTCTCCTCGTGATGGTGGGGAAAGTGATACCAGCAGGCATTCATCCTCTGCTGGTTGGGGAAGTGTTACAAGCAGGCATTCATCCTCTGCTGGTGGGGGAAGTGATACCAGCAGGCATTCCTCCTCTGCTGGTGGGGTTGGGCGGAGGCAGAGGCAGCTCCTGCTGCTCTGCTCCTGCCGATGGAGGTGGCGGAGGCAGAGGCAGCTCCTGCTGCTCTGCTCCTGCCGGTGGAGGTGGTGGAGGCATGTAGTCTCCTGCCGGTGAAGGTGGCGGAGGCAGAGGCTGCTCCTGCCGATGGAAGTGGCGGAGGCAGAGCCAGCTCCTGCTGCTCTGCTCCTGCCAGTGGAGGTGGGAGCAGCGTGTAGTCTCCTGGCGGCGGAGGTGGGAGCGGCGTGTAGTCTCCTGCCGGTGAAGGTGGCGGAGGCAGAGGCAGCTCCTGCTACTCTGCTCCTGCCGATGGAGGTGGCGGAGGCAGAGGCAGCTCCTGCTGCTCTGCTCCTGCCAGTGGAGGTGGGAGCGGCGTGTAGTCTCCTGGCGGCGGAGGTGGGAGCGGCGTGTAGTCTACCCTTGTTTCAGGGGACTGGTGCGGCCCTCCCTCTCTTGCAGGGGACTGGTGCGGCTCTGCCTCGGAAGGGGAGACCAGCAGGCATTCTCCCTCTGCTGGTGGGGGACCCAGCAGGCCTTCACCCTCTGCTGGTGGACAGGGACCCAGCAGGCCTTCACCCTCTGCTGGTGGACAGGGATCCAGCAGGCCTTCACCCTCTGCTGGTGGAGGAGGCAGAGGCAGCTCCTGCTGCTCTGTTCCTGGCGGTGGAGGTGGCGGAGGCAGAGGCAGCTCCTGCTGCTCTGCTCCTGCCGATGGAGGTGGCGGAGGCGGGACCAGCAGGAATTCACCCTCTGCTGGTGGAGGTGGGAGCTGCAAGCAGTCCTCCCATGGCAATGGAGGTGGAACCAGCAGGAATTCACCCTCTGCTGGTGGAGACTGGGGCTGTGGACGCTCTACCTTCCCCTTCTTGGGCCGTGGACGCACCGACTCCTCCCTCTTGGGCTGTGGACACACCGACTCCTCCCTTTTGGGCTGTGGACGCACCGACTCCTCCCTCTTGGGCTGTGGACCCACCGACTCCTCCCATTCAGGCGTAGGGCGTTCGGCTCCTCCCATTCAGGCATAGGACGTTCGGGCTCCTCCCACTCAGGCGTAGGACGTTCGGGCTCCTCCCGCTTGGGCTGTGGACACTCAGGCTCTTCCCACTTGGGCTGTGGACACTCAGCCTTCCTCTTCCCCTTTCCCCTTCTCTGCCTCCTCCTCACCTTCCTCTCCTGGGCCAGTTCCTCCTGTCCCTCTTGGTAGGGGCAGCGCACCACCGGGTGCCCGAACTCCCCACAGGCAAGGCACCAGCCTTGGTCCTCTAGACCACCGAGGAGGACCTCCAGATCCTGGCAGCCATCTCTCCAGTTCCAGCCTTCCATTTTTTTTTTTTTTAATTTATTATTTTTTTTTGTTGTTGTTGTTTTTTTTTATTTATTTATTTTTTTAAAACAACAAATTGCGGTTCCTGCTCTGGCCTGAGTCCTGGAGGCGCTGTAGATCCCGGTTCTGACACCACGTGTGACAAGTTGGCGTGTGTGACGTCAGACCAGAGCCAGGAAATAAACGACAGAGAGGTGGAGTTTGGTGGAGCTGAGCGCGTGATCGCGCTCAGCATTTAATAATTAACCAGAACAGCAAAATAAAGAGGTTGTAACACAAAACACAGGACACGGCACTGGTAGCCAAAATAAACAGACAAACAAAACGGACTACACAGACAAACACGGTGAGCTTCTATTTTCCTTACACTTATCACAATATATATATATATATATATATATATATATATATATATATATAATGTTTTTAAAAAATGTACACAAAAAGTTTAAAAAACATTTAAAACATTAAAAAATCTTTTATTTTCACTTAAGAAGCATTTGCATTAACACCACTGCATTTCTAGTAGCCCATCACTTCAACAGTGATGATCACACTACTGAAGACATCGCAGTCTGTGTGATCAATCAGTGCTATGGAACAAATGGTGCTCGGAAACAAAAGGAGCGAGAGTTTATCTTCAACTTTGGAACCTCTGGGAATGAACATTCTATTCTAATAATCATGACATCATCCACAGGGTTATTTGATTAATCGTTCTAAACTTCATTTCATCACTCTTGCATTATTATTATTATTATTATTATTATTAATAATAATAACAATAACAATAATAATTATAATTATAATAATATATTTAGCAGAGACCATGTATTAATATGTTGTCCTATATACAGACATGATTAGAGACAGATTACTGGTTTTATTTCTAATGATTTTATGCTCCTTGTCTTTCACTTTAATAAAATAAAATGCACTTTCCCAATTTCATTTTAAATTAAATTTACCTTAGGGCAAACATTAGGTATGGTAATAATGACATCTCTTCAGCAAAACTCTACCAAGCCTCTACCAAGTGTGATTTAGTATTATTCAGTTGAACTAATTTAGAAAAAAGCATAACCTAAGTGCACACAGGTTTTGCATTTCTGTGAGAATCATACAGTGTGCTACATCATTTTGCTGGCAAAACATTATTTTGTATTGTGAATTGTTGTTGCCAGAAGGTGATCATGGATGTAAGTAAGGGAGATCTTTTACTACCATCTCCTTAATCATTTTATAGATATATATATACAGTACTGTGCAAGTCCATAAACGTCCTTTTTCGCCCTCTTCCACGGGCGGACTTGAGGGTGGATCGGTCCACATCCCGGTCCAGCCAGGTAAGGACCGCGTACCGGCGACGAGGGGACCCAACGGTTCGACAGGGGCGACCGGAGCATAGGCGGGGCACTGGAGGATGCAGCAGTGGACAGAGGTCTTCCCCTGGGAACCGGCGCGTGATGTCCGATCACCCAGGGGAAGCGAAGCAGCAAACAGGGGAGGCGACAGCGGCGTCTGGCAGCAGCCCAGCGACGTCTGGGTGCTCGGGAGAGCAGAGCAGGGAACCAGGGGCAGAGCTGTGGCCAGTGTTGCAGACTCCTGGGCTCTTGGTCCAGCACAGGGAGGTCCAGGAAGACCGGCAGGGTGTCCTGGAGCAAGGGTGAGGACCCGACGCGCGACGCCGGACTGGACCGTAGGGGTGGTGGTCGGGGCTGTGGTGGAGGTATGCTTTTTGCCTCCCCTCTGGGCTCCGGAAGCGGCGGCTCCTCCCCTCTGGGCTCCGGAGGCGGCTCCTCCCCTCTGGGCTCCGGAAGCGGCGGCTCCTCCCTCTGGGCTCCGGAAGCGGCGGCTCCTCCCTCTGGGCTCCGGCGGCGGCTGCTCCCCTCTGGGCTCCGAAGCGGCGGCTGCTCCCCTCTGGGCTCCAGAAGCGGCTCCTCCCCTCTGGGCTCCGGAGGCGGCTCCTCCCTCTGGGCTCAGGCGGTGGCTTCTCCCCTCTGGGCTCCGGAAGCGGCGGCTTCTCCCCTCTGGGCTCCGGAAGCGGTGGCTTCTCCCCTCTGGGCTCCGGAAGCGGCGGCTCCCACCTTTGTAGCAGCAGCTCCTGTGTCTGCCTCTCCATCCTTGCCATCTGCTGTATTTGAGCAGCAGTATTGCGGTTGATCATTGCGATCAATTCTTTAAAATCCATTTTCTGGGTCGTAGGGGCGCCCACACTTTCTGACACCATATGTAAATGATTGCGCCACTGACGGGTTCGTTGCCCCTTTAAAACCATGACCCAACACACAGGAATGGATTTTTTCAAACGCGGTTGCGCTTATTTTCTTTAAACACACAAATATAAACAAAATACAAAACAAACACCTAGCTCTTTACGAGCACTAACTAAACAAACAGGAACACCCTGACTACGAGTGGGACAGCTAAGCTGTTTCCCCACCAAACAGAAAACAAAGCACACAGGTTGAATACACCACACTTTACCTCACGACTGCTGGGAAGCAGAGTACCTCTTTCTGCCTCCTTCTACTCAGCAGCCTTGAGCAGACTGACTGCTCCTCTTAAATACCCTGCACCTGGTCCCAATTTAACAATAGCTACCAGGTGCAGGGGATAATTAATAATAAAACAATTAAATTAAACAATAAAACAATTAAACAAAACAAAAGGTGCATTTCCATTTTACACTTCAGGGAGGTTTTAACCCCTTCCCTGCTGTCTCACTCAACCCGCTGCCTTACAATAGTTTATATTTATCAATTAACAAAATGCAAAGTGAGTGAACAGAAGAAAAATCTACATCAAATCAATATTTGGTGTGACCACCCTTTGCCTTCAAAACAGCATCAATTCTTCTAGGTACACTTGCACACAGTTTTTGAAGGAACTCGGCAGGTAGGTTGGCCCAAACATCTTGGAGAACTAACCACAGTTCTTCTGTGGATTTAGGCAGCATCAGTTGCTTCTCTCTCTTCATGTAATCCCAGACAGACTCGATGATGTTGAGATCAGGGCTCTGTGGGGGCCATACCATCACTTCCAGGACTCCTTGTTCTTCTTTACGCTGAAGATAGTTCTTAATGACTTTCGCTGTATGTTTGGGGTCGTTGTCATGCTGCAGAATAAATTTGGGGCCAATCAGATGCCTCCCTGATGGTATTGCATGATGGAGAAGTATCTGCCTGTACTTCTCAGCATTGAGGAGACCATTAATTCTGACCAAATCCCCAACTCCATTTGCAGAAATGCAGCCCCAAACTTGCAAGGAACCTCCACCATGCTTCACTGTTGCCTGCAGACACTCATTCGTGTACCGCTCTCCAGCCCTTGGCTGAACAAACTGCCTTCTGCTACAGCCAAATATTTCAAATTTTGACTCATCAGTCCAGAGCACCTGCTGCCATTTTTCTGCACCCCAGTTCCTGTGTTTTCGTGCATAGTTGAGTCGCTTGGCCTTGTTTCTATGTCGGAGGTATGGCTTTTTGGCCGCAAGTCTTCCATGAAGGCCACTTCTGACCAGACTTCTCCAGACAGTAAATGGGTGTACCAGGGTCCCACTGTTTTCTGCCAATTCTGGGCTGATGGCACTGCTGGACATCTTCCGATTGTGAAGGGAAGTAAGCATGATGTGTCTTTCATCTGCTGCAGTAAGTTTCCTTGGCCGACCACTGCGTCTACGGTCCTCAACGTTGCCTGTTTCTTTGTGCTTCTTCAAAAGAGCTTGGACAACACATCTGGAAACCCCTGTTGAAATTTCTGCCTGGGAGAGACCTTGCTGATGCAGTATAACTACCTTGTGTCTTGTTGCTGTGCTCAGTCTTGCCATGGTGTATGACTTTTGACAGTAAACTGTCTTCAGCAACCTCACCTTGTTAGCTGAGTTTGGCTGTTCCTCACCCAGTTTTATTCCTCCTACACAGCTGTTTCTGTTTCAGTTAATGATTGTGTTTCAACCTACATATTGAATTGATGATCATTTGCACCTGTTTGGTATAATTGTTTAATCACACACCTGACTATATGCCTACAAAATCCCTGACTTTGTGCAAGTGTACCTAGAAGAATTGATGCTGTTTTGAAGGCAAAGGGTGGTCACACCAAATATGGATTTGATTTGGATTTTTCTTCTGTTCACTCACTTTGCATTTAGTTAATTGATAAATATAATCTATTAACATGTCTATTTTTGAAAGCATTCTTACTTTACAGCATTTTTTCACACCTGCCTAAAACTTTTGCACAGTACTGTATATATATATATATATATATATATATATATATATATATATATATATATATATATATATACAGTACTAAAATAGACACAGAGTCGACTCAATGGTAAGACAGAACTGGAAGTCGGACTTCTTGGGGAAAAGGCGTAGCTGTATGACTGCGGAACAGCTCTTGTGAGCAGCTGTGGGCGTCATGACGATTGGATAGAGCGTGGCGCCGCACTGATCACAGGGAGGAGTTTAGCACTACAAAGGAGACACAGCTACGGGAGTATGGCCCCTTATGGCGACGTTAATGCAGCCAGAATGCTGTTTGTTATGTTTTGTATTTTGTAGCCAAGGACAAGACTGGGAGCTGAAGCCACAGAGCCAGCACAAACCCCTGGATCACTTTCCCCTGCACATCACTGCCAATCGATCCTGCACTTGGAGCACGGGTGAATTGTAAATAGTGGAAGCTGGAAAAATTACAATTTAAATCAGGCAGATTAATTTATTTATTTATTTGGCTGGGCATTGTGAACTCCATTTCCCAACATCCCCTGCTGAGAAAGAATGCGTGCAAGAAGGCTTCCCGCCTTAGTTGGTATCTGGTTTGTTGTTGCTACACACACACTTCTTACATTTTCTGCGTCCAGAATGCTCCTCAATGTCTGCTGCCAGCTTGGAAAAATATGTCTACATTTACTACAATCAAAGCAGACTTTATTCATTTTAAAACTGTGTTGGTGAAAAGGGATTTTTTTAAAATGCTTTTAAAACGACCAAATTCCCTTTGGGCTTATTTTAGAGTCTATTGATTTTTGTATGTATTACTATGCAGGACACCCACTATAGGATTGTTACCTTTATTAAAAATGTGCAGGGATGAATCCACTGATTAATTTACTGATTAATCAACTAATACCCATAAATTAACCGATCAAATAATTTAATCGAGTGACAGTCCTAGTTTTAAGTAACTTTAGTATCCTTTTGAATACATCTTCGGGTAATTTTAGCAGACTTTTAGATTTTGTAGCAACAAAGATTTCTTTTAGTAAAATGTTGAAAATATTTATCTTAATCAGGTTTCCAGGAAATAGCATCAATTAGGAAGTATTTTTTTCATTAAAGAGATGATTTATTCATTTAATATCTCTTTGGAAAGTTCCATTCAGTTCTGCTTCAATAAAATTTAATATTCATTTACCTCAGATCTCACTTAATTATTAAAAGTCTCTTGTTAAAGCAAGTGTTTTAAGCAGTTAATTCAAATAAAGTTGTATATCTTACATTGCTTGTTCATAGTTTTTTTCGGCCTTTGAAGTTGGATTGTTACAAGAGCAGTGTTAAGTCTTGGCAGCGATTTTCAGGCCGATTGCGTACACATTTAGATGCTTCTGTCTTGTTTTCCCTTCCAGAGACTACTTTCCCATGCTCTGCGTGAGTTTAAATGAACTCAGGAAATGGGTAGGACATAGTCAAATTATCCAATCACAGAAGAGTTCTCATTAGCATATTTCCCATATTTAGTTCAATGATTGACCCTTTTTGAATGCAAAACACAATTATGTCATACCTTCACTACAAAGCACCTCCCATATTAATTCAAACAAATTTATTAACACACATTCAGTTAAAATACTCTTCTATGAAATAACTTTTCCCAAGTTATGAATTTTTACTTGATAAACACATTTATATTTTCCTGATGTGATTTCACACAATGCAGTACCATTTATTATTATTATTTATTATTTGTTTATTTAGTAGACACCTTGTAATGGACTGAATTCCATTCCCAACTCAAAGACATTATAAACATTGTATACAGTGAACACGCCACAATACGGACTTCCTTGTATGTATACAGTTTTAAAAGAAAAAAAGGAAAAACATCTGCCAGTTTGAAATTCTGAAAAATAATAAAATGTGCTCTAAAAGATAAGCGTACTTACCAGACACGGGCGTTGGGGTCCAGGGTCCGGGAGGGGGTGGAGTTGATTGGATTCCTGAAAAAAAAAAAATACATAAATAAATAGAAAATCTAAGTTAGATAGAGGTAGTAGTATAGGGACAGCAATCTCAATGAATGGAGGCCTACATGCATTGATCTTGCAGCGTCTGTTAGCAAATAAACCATTTACTTTTAACTTTAATCTGGAGAATAAGGATTGGGTTCATTTTTAGGGCAGTAAATATGGTAATGCGGTGATATAATGTTATTAATGGAGATTGGGAACAGATCAAGAAAGTGAAACTTACCACATGCTGGGAGTCTGATTCTGTCTCTGTGTGTGTTTGGGAAGTGTGTCTCAGTAAGGGGCCACGCATGATCTAGCAGCCCTAGATATAGTCAGAAGAGGGAACGCTTACCATGTTATAGATGAGAGGGAAGCATTAAATTGGAATTAATGTTTTATTAGTCCAAGTACCTCTCTTATAGGAAAATGTTTGTTATGCCATTTTGTGTTTTTAGAAAAAGAAATAAAGAAAAGAAAAACTGAAATGCTGCATTTTAAGAAATATTTTGCTGGTATTAGTTGTTTATCTTTGCTAATTTGGTATGTTCCAAGGGGGTGGGACTGAAAGGTATAAATAGCCTGGGTCACCCTTGCCAGGATAGTCTGTGAGAGTGTTGTTACCATGTACAGAGCTTAGTGGGACCTGTTTACCAGGTTATAGTCGCTTTTGAATAGCCAGTACTTCATTACTATTTTGTTTGTTTGTTTTGATTTTATCTGTGATACCACTGTTATTCACAGTTAACCACTTGTTCTGAGGTTCTTGCACTGCACTGCTTGTGAATAATAAAATATAGCCAGCTTGGCGCAAAGAAAGAAATACTTTTTGTCTTCACTTGAAGTTTTTATCTACACCCGCACACCGGTCCCTAACACACCTTTATCCAAGGCAACTTAAAGAGACTAGGGTGTGTGAACTATGCATCAGCTGCAGAGTCACTTACAACAACGCCTCACCTGGAAGACAGAGCGCAAGGAGGTTAAGTGACTTGCTCAAGGTCACACAGTGAGTCAGTGAGCCAGGATTTAAACCGGGGTTCTCATGGTTACAAGCCCTTTTCTTTAACCACCGGACCACACATCCTGTATCCCATCACATTCTATAGTGGGGCTCCCACCTTCACCCCCAAAAAGCTTTTCATAGCCACTCACTAAACTGGACATGTTTTTATGACATAAGGAGATGTCAGATTAAAAAACAATACAATAAAATCTGATGCCATTTCCAATGCAGTGGCCAGTTCAACTCTTTGGAAGAAGCAGCATTTAACAACTTGTCTCTTAACTCAGTGCTTTTAAGTCTGTAAACAAAATGGTCTCGTAGGGCTTCTTCCAGAAATGTTCCAAAACGGCAAGTAGTGGCAAGCTTCAAACTATGAAGGTATGAAACAGAGACTAACAGAAGTAGATTGGAGTAAAATAGAGAAAACATCCACAGAAAAAGGATGGCTGTTTTTAAAAAATGTAGAACTAGAGGTGCAAAACAATTACATCCCAAAAGTAGACAAATCCAAATATAAAACAAAATTGCCAAAATGGTTTAATAGATCAATTAAAAAAATATTCAGAGAAAAAAGGCAGTTTAGAGCGTTTAAAAGAGACCAAGAACAAAGTACACAGAAAGAGTACTTGGAACTGCAAACACAAGTCAAAAAGGAAGTTAGAAATTCCAAGAGAGAGATAGAAATCAACATTGCTAAGGGGGCTAAAACCAATTCCAAAAAGTTTTTCCAATATTATAACAGCAAGAGAACATTCAAAGAGGAGGTAAAATGTCTAAGAGATACAAAATGGCAAAATCATAGATGAAGAGAAAAAAATTGCAAATATATTAAATGATTACTTTTCACAGGTTTTTACAAAGAAGGATAAGGGCAACATGCACCACATGTCAACCTGTTCCTATCCAGTTTTAAATAACTTTAGCATAACAGAAGCAGAAGTGTTAAAAGGGACTAGGAGCTCTGAAAGAAGTTATTTACAAACCGCTAACCAAGATCACGCAACAGTCTCTTGACACAGGGGTTGTACCGACTGACTGGAGAATTGCAAACGTAATACCGATCCACAAAAAGGGAGACAAAACCAAACCAGGTAACTACAGACCAATAAGCCTGACTTCAATTATATGTAAAATTATGGAAAGTATAATACAATCCAAAATGGAAAATTACCTATATGGTAACAGTATCCTGGGAGACAGTCAGCACTGCTTGATTTTTTGAGGATGCAACATCAACAATGGATAATTGCAAAGCATACGACATGGTTTATTTAGATTTCCAGAAAGCTTTTGACAAAGTCCTGCATAAAAGATTAATTCTGGCAAATGACATTTAACAGAGAAAAGTGTAAGGTACTGCACGCAGGCAATAAAAATGTGCATTATAAATATCATATGGGAGATACTGGAATTGAAGAAAGAATCTATGAAAAAGACCTAGGAGTTTATGTTGACTCAGAAATCTAGACAATGTGGGGAAGCTATAAAAAAGGCCAACAAGATGGATATATAGTGAAAAGTGTTTAATTTAAAATCAAGGGAATAATGTTAAAACTTTACAATGCATTAGTAAGACCTCACCTAGAATATTGTGTTCAGTTCTGGTCACCTCGTTACAAAAGGATATTGCTGCTCTAGAAAGAGTGCAAAGAAGACCAACCAGAATTATCCTGGGTTTAAAAGGCATGTCGTATGCAGACATTCTCAAATAATTGAATCTGTTCAGTCTTGAACAAAGACTACGAGGCAATCTGATTCAAGCATTCAAAATTCTAAAAGGTATTGACAATGTTGACCCAAGGGACTTTTTCTACCTGAAGAAAGAAACAAGGACCAGGGGTCACACATGGAGATTAGATAAAGGGGCATTAGGAGGCACTTTTTACACAGAGAATTGTGAGGGTCTGAAACCAACTCCCCTTTAATGTTGTTGAAGCTGACACCCTGGGATCCTTCAAGAAGCTGCTTGATGAGATTCTGGGATCAATAAGCTACTAACAACCAAACGAGCAAGATGGGCTGAAAACAAACACCTAGCTCATTTCAGGAGCACTGACTACACACTTATGCAGGTCCCTGACTAGCTCACAGGACGACTACGCCATTTACCTGACATAAAACGAAAAAAATAACCACACACAGTTTTTTTAGAACACACAGAGTACACTTCTTCTGTTTCCTTCTACTCAGCAGCTCCGAGTAGACTGACTGCTGCCTTTTTATATTTGTCAGCTGGCTTCAATTAACAAATAATAAAACAATTTACAAATACACGTTTGTACGTGTTTGGCAGGGAGGATTTTAACCCCCTCTCTGCTGTGCTACTATATATGATTGTGCATTATAATAATAAGAACATATATAGTTTAAAATATAACTAAAACAATTTAAACCTTTAATTAAACACAAACGTTAATTTGAGAAATAATTTTCCTCAGCTATAAATTAATAGGCTATATGTTTAGGTTTCGATGTAGCTGCTTCCAGTGTAAATAACTCAGAACGGTGCTTTTTTTTAGGTTAAGATAAATTATGATTATTATTTAGCAAAGGGTAACACTGCTAATTTTATTTTCACTTTGAACAAACACATGCTTACGTTTGTCCTTGGCATAATAATTATCTATCATATATTGACAGGTTTAACTCTTTCATACAAGTAAAGCTGTAGGGGAATATACAATTCTATAGCAGTGGAAATCTGTATCCCCTGGCTTTCCAGTGTAAAAAAAGAAATGTGATGCTACTGTCATGTCATTTGTGTTTAGAGAAATCTAGATCACTGTTGTGTGCTCATTTAATCCCTCTTGGGTGCCCCACCTTTTTATAATTCAATAAATATCTATTTTCTAACAAAATCAAGAGAATAAAATCTTTGAACAAAAATGATCTAAACAAAATAAACTTCTTCAAAGTAAACCCTTCTTGAGAAACTGTTTAATCAAATACATTGTTCTACAAAACTTCAAATAAAACATCTTTACATTTTTTTCTTAGAGCAACTCTCCTCGCCCCGTCACTCCCCATTCCTAGCAGAAGTAATGCCTCCAAATAATCCGGACCACATTCTCACATGTTGTTTCCACCAGCCAATGGTGTAGCATGGATCCCTTTTCCACAGGGTCCTGCATTGAACAATGTAATATGCACAGCTTTCACAATATGTTATTTTCTCATACGTTTGCAGCAGAAACTAATGAACTTTCTACATCAGCTGGCTGATATTTTGGATCAATGCAAGTGCAGTGGAATCACAGCCATCACAAGCAATTTGTAAAATAATTTAGAAATTAATATTAGAACTACAGTTTACTTAGTAGCAAAGTAATTTACAACAATACATTATTATTATTGTATATACATATATTATTTATGTATTTAAAAAAAAATCTTTCTGTGATATAAAGAAAAAACATCAGGCAAAGCTATTTATAAGGCTGTGGTGCTATTTCTAAGACTAAACATATATACAACCACTGACAGAGAATAAAAAAAAATAACACACCCTTACAAATAAACTTAAGACACTAAAATAGTTCTGGACATTCTGTTAATATGGTCAGATGTATAGAGCTTTACAACCAAGCAAAATTTGATAAAGCATACGCATTTTTTTTCTGACTCCTCAATGTCTTCTTTATGTGAAGTACTCACAGAAGTCTTCCCACCACAAGTGTGGCACACATCACTTACACTCTAAAAACATGTCATTAACATTAGACTACTATATATGTCATGGATATATAGGCCTATCGATATATACAGAACAGTAAAGAGTATACAGATAGAGCTTGCTGTAGCATGCATTAGGTGGTGATTTCATAATTTCATAATGGGACAAAAGTGAAGCGTCCAGCAGACTGCAGACAAGGTTTTCTAGTTTGGCACAACTGAAACTTCATAGCTATGAAAACCGCTGAAATTAAAAGCACTATAAATGGTAGACTACTAAATGCCAAAGGAAACTATTTAAGAGCTTTTTTTCCTTGTATATAAAGTCTACTGGATTAAATTATGTCAGATTGTTTTACATAAATACAGGAAAATAAAACCTGGAAAATCAGAGGCCCTATATATAGAAAACAGTGAACACATTTGGAATAATGAACAAACAAAATAAACTTTTGGAACAAAATGGAACCTTCATTTGAACTGGAGCTTTTAACTGTGTGGAGAAACTACATTTTTCCCATGTAAAAGTACCATCCATCAAACAATATTGCAATTCATGGCAATAGTTGATAAATTGGCTTCTGCAGAACAATGATTCAGAACAGACAAATTGGTCCAGTTGTTGTAGGATTCGATGTAATTTAAAAGCTTACATTTATTCAAAAATGTGTTTCCACCACCTTTATTACTAATCATATATAGACCCAACTCATTGATTAAAGTCTCAGCTATCTCCCTTCGTAATATATTGATGGCAGCTGTCCTGTGCTGGAAAACAACTCTCTGCTCATTTAAATTACATTCTGTAAACTGGAAAAAATAACACATTCTTGGTAACCAATTAGTTTGAAATATTACAACAATCATTTGTTAATTTAAGCATTATTGGGACAATACGGTTATATTTCCCCATACAACGTCTATGTTTATATATATATATATATATATATATATATATATATATATATATATATATATATATATATATATATATACAGTACTGTGCAAAAGTTTTAGGCAGGTGTGAAAAAATGCTGTAAAGTAAGAATGCTTTCAAAAATAGACATGTTAATAGATTATATTTATCAATTAACTAAATGCAAAGTGAGTGAACAGAAGAAAAATCTACATCAAATCCATATTTGGTGTGACCACCCTTTGCCTTCAAAACAGCATCAATTCTTCTAGGTACACTTGCACAAAGTCAGGGATTTTGTAGGCATATAGTCAGGTGTATGATTAAACAATTATACCAAACAGGTGCTAATGATCATCAATTCAATATGTAGGTTGAAACACAATCATTAACTGAAACAGAAACAGCTGTGTAGGAGGAATAAAACTGGGTGAGGAACAGCCAAACTCAGCTAACAAGGTGAGGTTGCTGAAGACAGTTTACTGTCAAAAGTCATACACCATGGCAAGACTGAGCACAGCAACAAGACACAAGGTAGTTATACTGCATCAGCAAGGTCTCTCCCAGGCAGAAATTTCAAGGCAGACAGGGGTTTCCAGATGTGCTGTCCAAGCTCTTTTAAAGAAGCACAAAGAAACGGGCAACGTTGAGGACCGTAGACGCAGTGGTCGGCCAAGGAAACTTACTGCAGCAGATGAAAGACACATCATGCTTACTTCCCTTCGCAATCGGAAGATGTCCAGCAGTGCCATCAGCTCAGAACTGGCAGAAAACAGTGGGACCCTGGTACACCCATCTACTGTCCGGAGAAGTCTGGTCAGAAGTGGCCTTCATGGAAGACTTGCGGCCAAAAGCCATACCTCCGACGTGGAAACAAGGCCAAGCGACTCAACTATGCACGAAAACACGGGAACTGGGGTGCAGAAAAATGGCAGCAGGTGCTCTGGACTGATGAGTCAAAATTTGAAATATTTGGCTGTAGCAGAAGGCAGTTTGTTCGCCGAAGGGCTGGAGAGCGCATACCGAATGAGTGTCTGCAGGCAACAGTGAAGCATGGTGGAGGTTCCTTGCAAGTTTGGGGCTGCATTTCTGCAAATGGAGTTGGGGATTTGGTCAGAATTAATGGTCTCCTCAATGCTGAGAAGTACGGGCAGATACTTACCCATCATGCAATACCATCAGGGAGGCATCTGATTGGCCCCAAATTTATTCTGCAGCATGACAACGACCCCAAACATAGAGCGAAAGTCATTAAGAACTATCTTCAGCATAAAGAAGAGCAAGGAGTCCTGGAAGTGATGGTATGACCCCCACAGAGCCCTGATCTCAACATCATCGAGTCTGTCTGGGATTACATGAAGAGAGAGAAGCAACTGAGGCTGCCTAAATCCACAGAAGAACTGTGGTTAGTTCTCCAAGATGTTTGGGCCAACCTACCTGCCGAGTTCCTTCAAAAACTGTGTGCAAGTGTACCTAGAAGAATTGATGCTTGATGCTGTTTTGAAGGCAAAGGGTGGTCACACCAAATATGGATTTGATTTAGATTTTTCTTCTGTTCACTCACTTTGCATTTAGTTAATTGATAAATATAATCTATTAACATGTCTATTTTTGAAAGCTGTTTTGAAGGCAAAGGGTTGTCACACCAAATATGGATTTGATTTAGATTTTTCTTCTGTTCACTCACTTTGCATTTAGTTAATTGATAAATATAATCTATTAACATGTCTATTTTTGAAAGCATTCTTACTTTACAGCATTTTTTCACACCTGCCTAAAACTTTTGCACAGTACTGTATATATAATGTTCAATATTTCTAAACATACATTTTAAATATTTGTGAGGATTTAAATAACCCTAAATCTGTCAAGTGTATACAAATAATTCGCGAAACAAGGCTATTATCACTTGTGATAAAAGTTATAAATGGTATAAATACACAGTCTAAATATCCAACTTCAGATTCACATGAATGACATTGGAGTTCAACCAATAAAAAAAAAAAATTAACATGGTCTTCAAGCCAGTAATCTGTGACACCTGCATGATGTGGGAAATCCGACAAAAACCCAGTGGAGCTCACCCAAGTGTGTGTAAAGTGCCGCACGATCCAGGACTTGCTAAACTAGTAAGTATGCAAGAAATGGAGCTGCATGAAATGAGACAGCAACAGGAGCTTGAGGAGGTGGCACACCCACAATTCATGGAATTAATGAAAGTCAGCACCCCTAGCAGACTGAAAGCCACCAGGGAGATGGAAGATGGTCAAAACAGCTGGGTTCAGATAGGCAGAAGCAGGGAAAAAAAGAAACTTTGTCAAACACAACCACCAGAAATCAAAACATCCAACAAATTTGAGCCACTTCAACATTTAGATGACCAAAACCAACATCAAGAGAATGAAAGGAGCAACATCCAGGACCCTATAAACAGTGCTGGCCAGGCAGCAAAAAGAAGGGAGGTCATGATTGTTGGGGACTCCATATTGAGAAACACAGCAAGTTCAGTTTGCAGTCTGGACCCCCTTACTACAACAGTGTGCTGTCTTCCAGGAGCCTCTGTCACACACATTACTGAGAATGTGGACAGGCTCCTAGAACGAACAGGAGATGTCCCGGTAGTAGTCGTCCACATCGGTACAAACAACATTGGAAGAAACAGATCAAGATACTACAAAACAGAGAGCTAGGAAGGAAATGAAAAGACAAGACTCAAACTGTGGTATTTTCTGGGATACTGCTGGCACCTTGCAAAGGAGCATATGGACAACTGGAAATACAAAATTAAAATGCATGGCTGAAATCGTGGTGCTCACAGGAAGGCTTCATCTTTCTTGAACATTGGAGCACATTCTACAACAAGGACTATCTATACAGGCGGGACGGACTGCACTTAAACAAAAAGGGAACCAATCTACTCGGAGAAAGGATCCTTGAGGAGGTCCAGAAGCATTTAAACTAGAAAGAAAGGGGGGAGAAAACAAAAAAACAGAAGGGAGACCACATCAAAACAAGGGCAGCAACTCAGGTAAGACAGCCATTAAATGTATTTATCTAAATGCTAGAAGTCTCAGAAACAAAATGTTAGAACTTGAAGCTACTGCACTAACAAGTAACTATGATGTGATAGGTGTTACAGAAACTTGGTTGTCTGAGAGTGATGGAGACGAAAATAATATTAGTGGGTATACACTGTATAGGAAAGACAGGCAGGGCAGAAGAGGCGGAGGGGTAGCGCTATACATAAGAAATAGTCTTGAAGCCCAGGTGTTAAATCTGGATGAAGAAAACAACACAGAATCAATATGGGTCAGAATAATGGACAAAAATTCAAAGGGCATAATAATAGGAACATGCTGAGCAAAATAATCTGTTATACAATGACATTAGAAATGCGTGTAGCAAAGGAGAAGCCATACTAATGGGGGATTTCAACTTCCCCCATATAAAATGGGAAAACCCGGTGGGGAGTACGGATGAAATTGAAATGGTGGAAATGACAAACGACTGCTTCCTAACGCAATTTGTCAAGGCACCAACTAGAGGGGAGGCATGCCTTGATTTAGTCTTTTCAAATAACGAAGACAGAATAACTAAAACAGAAGTCAGAGAACCATTGGTAAACTCAGACCACAACATGGTCTCATTTGAAGTGATTTTTTTAAAAAAAAGTAATGACTAAAGCAAACTATGAAGGTATGAAACAGAGACTAACAGAAGTAGATTGTAGTAAAATAGAGAAAACATCCACAGAAAAAGGATGGCTGTTTTTTAAAAATGTAGTACTAGAGGCGCAAAACAATTACATCCCAAAAGTAGACAAATCTAAATCTAAAACAAAATGGCCAAAATGGTTTAATAGATCAATTTAACAAAAACATTCAGCAAAAAAGGCACTTTACAGAGCGCTTAAAAGGGACCAAAAACAAAGTACATAGAAAGAATACTTGGAACTGCAATCACAAGTCAAAAAGGAAGTTAGAAAGGCCAAGAGAGAGATAGAAATGAACATTGCTAAGGAGGCTAAAACCAATTCCAAAATGTTTTTCCAATATTATAACAGCAAGAGAACATTCAAAGAGGAGGTTAAATGGCTAAGAGATACAAATGGCAAAATCAGAGACAAAAAATAGCAAATCTATTAAATGATTACTTTTTACAGGTTTTTACAAAGGAGGATACGGACAACATGCCCCACATGTCGACCTGTTCCAATCCAGTTTTATATAATTTTAGCATAACAGAGGCAGAGGTATTAAAGGGACTAGGAGCTCTTAAAATAAACAAATCCCCTGGGCCGGATGAGAACCTCCCAATAGTACTCAAAGAAATGAAAGAAGCTATTTACAAACTGCTAACCAAGATCATGCAACAGTCTCTTAACACAGGGGTTGTACCGACAGACTGGAGAATTGCAAACATAATACTGATCCACAAAAAGGGAGACAAAACCGAACCAGGTAACTACAGACCAATAAGCCTGACTTCTATTATATGCAAACTTATGGAAACTATAATAAGATCCAAATGGAAAATTACCTATATGGTAACAGTATCCTGGGAGACAGTCAGCATAGTTTTAGGAAAGGGAGATCATGTCTAACTAACCTGCGTGATTTTTTTGAGGATGCAACATCGACAATGGATAATTACAAATCATATGACATGGTTTAGTTAGATTTCCAGAAAGCTTTTGACAAAGTCCCACATAAAAGATTAATTCTCAAACTGAACACAGTAGGGATTCAAGGAAATGCATGCACATGGATTAGGGAGTGGTTAACATGTAGAAAACAGAAAGTATTGATTAAAGGAGAAACCTCAAAATGGAGTGAGGTAACCAGTATTAGGTCCTCTGCTATTCCTAATCAACATTAATGATTTAGATTCTGGTATAGTAAAGAAACTTGTTAAATTTGCAGACGACACAAAAATAGGAGGAGTGGCAAACACTGTTGCAGCAGCAAAGTTCATTCAAAATGATCTAGACAGCATTCAGAACTGGGCAGACACATGGCAAATGACATTTAATAGAGAAAAGTGTAAGGTACAGCACGCAGGCAATAAAAATGTGCATTATAAATATCATATGGGAGATACTAAAATTGAAGAAGGAATCTATGAAAAAGACCTAGGAGTTTATGTTGACCAGAATTATCCTGGGTTTAAAAGGCATGTTGTATACAGACATTCTCAAATAATTGAATCTGTTCAGTCTTGAACAAAGAAGACTACGAGGCGATCTGATTCAAGCATTCAAAATTCTAAAAGGTATAGACAATGTCAACCTAGAGGACTTTTTCAACCTGAAAAAAGAAACAAGGACCAGGGGTGTGGCGGAGTGTCCCGCCCCTATATATATTTGTGCATGTGGCAAAGTGCCCCCGTGTGTATTATATGTTACGTGTTGTGTGTAAATGTTGGTGTATAGTCATCGGTACACGGGATATAAACGGGTCTGTGTTTCACTTGTGATTTAAAATGTAGATTTATATTTAGGCACGGAGGGCACAAATCACTTCACGTGCTAGTTAAAATGTAATGTGTGGTCACGGGAGTGCACTTAATTAATTCACGTGCAGTTGTACCGAGATTCCAATTGAATGATTGACTAGCAATCGAGTCTCGGTACAACTGCATAAAAACAGCATGTTTTCACTCACTCGGGGTGGTGTGTTCGGTGAGTGGAGAACGGGTGTGGAGAGGAGGTATAAAATATAAATATAAGAAGAAGAATAAGTGTTGTCACTCACCGTGTTTTGTTTGTCTCCGTGCACCGTTTGTTTTGTGTTAGTTCGTTTTGTTTATGTCTGTTTATTTTGGCGAAAGTGCCGTGTCCTGTGTTTTTGTTACAACCGTTTATTTTTCTGTTCTGTTTATTCATTAAATGCTGGCGAAAGCATTCGCTCAGCTCCACCAAACTCCACCTCTCTCTGTCGTTTATTGTTCCTGCTTCTGGCGTGGCGTCACCGCTCAGTCGTCTTTGTGACACGTGGTGTCAGAAGTGGGATCTACAGCGCCTCCAGGACTCAGGCCAGAACAGGAACCGCAATTTGTTGTTTTAAAAAAAAACACAAAAAAAAAAAACAACAAACAACAACAACAAAAAAAAAAAAAAATGGAAGGCTGGAACTGGAGAGATGGCTGCCAGGATCTGGAGGTCCTCCTCGGTGGTCTAGAGGACCAAGGCTGGTGCCTTGCCTGTGGGGAGTTCGGGCACCCGGTGGTGCGCTGCCCCTACCAAGAGGGAGAGGAGGAACTGGCCCAGGAGAGGAAGGTGAGGGGGAGGCAGAGAAGGGGAAAGGGGAAGAGGAAGGCTGAGTGTCCACAGCCCAAGTGGGAGGAGCCTGAGTGTCCACAGCCCAAGCGGGAGGAGCCCGAACGTCCCTACGCCTGAGTGGGAGGAGCCCGAACGTCCCACGCCTGAGTGGGAGGAGCCCGAGCGTCCCTACGCCTGAGTGGGAGGAGCCCGAACGTCCCTACGCCTGAGTGGGAGGAGCCCGAGCGTCCCTACGCCTGAATGGGAGGAGTGCGGTGCGTCCACAGCCCAAGAGGGAGGAGTCGGTGCGTCCCACAGCCCAAGAGGGAGGAGTCGGTGCGTCCACAGCCCAAGAGGGAGGAGTCGGTGCGTCCACGGCCCAAGAAGGGGAAGGTAGAGCGTCCACAGCCCCAGTCTCCACCAGCAGAGGGTGAATTCCTGCTGGGTCCACCTCCATTGCCATGGGAGGACTGCTTGCAGCTCCCACCTCCACCAGCAGAGGGTGAATTCCTGCTGGTCCGCCTCCGCCACCTCCATTGGCAGGAGCAGAGCAGCAGGAGCTGCCTCTGCCTCCGCCACCTCCATCGGCAGGAGCAGAGCAGCAGGAGCTGCCTCTGCCTCCGCCACCTCCATCGGCAGGAGCAGAGCAGCAGGAGCTGCCTCTGCCTCCGCCACCTCCATCGGCAGGAGCAGAGCAGCAGGAGCTGCCTCTGCCTCCGCCACCTCCATCGGCAGGAGCAGAGCAGCAGGAGCTGCCTCTGCCTCCGCCACCTCCATCGGCAGGAGCAGAGCAGCAGGAGCTGCCTCTGCCTCCGCCACCTCCATCGGCAGGAGCAGAGCAGCAGGAGCTGCCTCTGCCTCCGCCACCTCCATCGGCAGGAGCAGAGCAGCAGGAGCTGCCTCTGCCTCCGCCACCTCCATCGGCAGGAGCAGAGCAGCAGGAGCTGCCTCTGCCTCCGCCACCTCCATCGGCAGGAGCAGAGCAGCAGGAGCTGCCTCTGCCTCCGCCAACCCACCAGCAGAGGATGAATGCCTGCTGGTATCACTCCCCACCAGCAGAGGAGGAATGCCTGCTGGTATCACTTCCCCACCAGCAGAGGATGAATGCCTGCTGGTATCACTTCCCCACCAGCAGAGGAGGAATGCCTGCTGGTATACTTCCCCACCAGCAGAGGATGAATGCCTGCTGGTAACACTCCCCACCAGCAGAGGATGAATGCCTGCTGGTATCACTTCCCCACCAGCAGAGGAGGAATGCCTGCTGGTAACACTCCCCACCAGCAGAGGAGGAATGCCTGCTGGTATCACTTCCCCACCAGCAGAGGAGGAATGCCTGCTGGTATCACTTCCCCACCAGCAGAGGATGAATGCCTGCTGGTATCATTTCCCCACCGTCACGAGGAGAGGAGCAGGAGCTGCCTCTCCCTTCACCAGAAGGACCAGGACTAGATGCTGGCGGTCCTCAGCAGCCCTTGCATAGGCTGCTGAGGGAAGCACGAGGAAGAACCGCCCGGCCGCAGAGGCCGAGAAGAGGGCCAACACCTGCACCCCAGCTTGTCCTGACTGCCTGCCTCGCCGCCCAAGGATGCCTGCCTCGCCAGCCCAAGGATGCCTGCCTCGCTTAGCCCAAGGATGCCTGCCTCGCTTAGCCCAAGGATGCCTGCCTCGCTTCGCCCAAGGATGCCTGCCTCGCCGCCCAAGGATGCCTGCCTCGCGTCGCCCAAGGATGCTTGCCTCGCATCGCCTGGGGTTGCCAGCCGCTCCGCATCGCCTGGGGTTGCCAGCCGCTCCGCGCTCGCCTGGGGTTGCCAGCCGCTCCGCATCGCCTGGGGTTGCCAGCCGCTCCGCATCGCCTGGGGTTGCCAGCCGCTCCGCATCGCCTGGGGTTGCCAGCCGCTCCGCATCGCCTGGGGCTGCCTGTCGCTCCGCATCGCCTGGGGCTGCCTTTTGCTCCACACAGGGTACAGGGTACGAGGGAGAAGTGGAGCTCCGCTGCCGCCTCTATGGCCAGGGGCTCCTCCCGAGTTCGCCTCCCGAGGGTCGCTGCTGCTGCCGCCGCCTCCCGAGGGTCCGCTGCTGCTGCCGTCGCCTCCCGAGGGTCGCTGCTGCTGCCGTCGCCTCCCGAGGGTCCGCTGCTGCTGCCGTCGCCTCCCGAGGGCCGCTGCTGCTGCCGTGCCTCCCGAGGGTCGCTGCTGCTGCCGTCGCCTGGGGTCGCTGCTGCTGGCGCCTCGAGGGTCCTGCTGCTGCCGAGCCTGGGGTGCCAGGGATCCTGCTTAGCCTGGAGGTCGCAGACCAGCTAGCCTGGCAAACACGGTGGCCAGAGCCCCATGGAGGGAGCTGCCGGCCATGAAGAAGGGGGAGGTCAGGAGACCAGCTCCCCAGCAGCAGTTTCGCTGGCAGGAAACACGGTGGCCAGAGCCCCACGGAGGGGAGCTGGCGGCCATGAAGAAGGGGAGGTCAGGAGACCAGCTTCCCCGCAGCAGTTTCGCTGCGGAGGTTGTGTGGTCGGAGCCCCACGGAGGGGAACTGCCGGCCATGAAGAAGGGGGAGGTCAGGAGACCAGCTCCCCAGCTGCACTTTCGCGGCAGGAGATAGTGTGGCTGAAGCCCCGGAAGAGGAGCTGCCAGCCACGAAGAATTGGGGGTGCCAGACATTTCACCATGGCCACCCCAGAAACAACTTGCTTCCCCTCTTCCGGGACTTTGGGACTGAGGGGGAGGTGGCCATTGAGGCCATGTGTGCTTTGCACAAGGGGGTATATGTGGCAAAGTGCCCCCGTGTGTATTTTGTGTTACGTGTTGTGTGTAAATGTTGGTGTATAGTCATCGGTACACGGGATATAAACGGGTCTGTGTTTCACTTGTGATTTAAAAATGTAGATTTATATTTAGGCACGGAGGGCACAAATCACTTCACGTGCTAGTTAAAATGTAATGTGTGGTCACGGGAGTGCACTTAATTAATTCACGTGCAGTTGTACCGAGATTCCAATTGAATGATTGACTAGCAATCGAGTCTCGGTACAACTGCATAAAAACAGCATGTTTTCACTCACTTTCGGGGTGGTGTGTTCGGTGAGTGGAGAACGGGTGTGGAGAGGAGGTATAAAATATAAATATAAGAAGAAGAATAAGTGTTGTCACTCACCGTGTTTTGTTTGTCTCCGTGCACCGTTTGTTTTGTGTTAGTTCGTTTTGTTTATGTCTGTTTATTTTGGCGAAAGTGCCGTGTCCTGTGTTTTTGTTACAACCGTTTATTTTTCTGTTCTCTGTTTTTGTCTTTTGTTATTGTTTTTTTATATTTAAAACCCTGTGAGGTGACTGCGTGACTGATCAGCTACTGATTATTTAACTAGCTGACAGTCACGCATCCTTACTAAACTTGTGCAGACTGTGGCCGAGGGGTAATAAGATAATTGACAGGTAGTTAACCCCTCGGCCAGAGTATAAGAACCTGCAGCTGTCCATGCTGCAGAGAGAGTGTACAGAGGAGAGTACGGGGAGCGGAGAGAGCGAGGAAAACACATAAAACAACTGCTAAGTATTGTGCTGGGTTACAAACAGCACGCTTATTTGTTTCTATTTGTTTGGCCAATGCGCCATTTTGTTTTGTGTTTTGTTATTTGTTTAAATCTTTTATTTTGTTTTGTCTATTAATAAAATTAGCTGAACGCCGTTGCGTTCAGTTTTCACCCGCCCATCCATTGTTTTGGTTCAGTTACTTCCTGGTCCGTGACGTTACCACACCTCACCACTGCAAGCCATCCTGTCACAAGGGGTCACAAATTGAGATTAGATAAAGGGGCATTCAGAACAGAAAATAGGAGGCACTTTTTACACAGAGAATTGTGAGGGTCATGTTGTTGAATCTGACACCCTGGGATCCTTCAAGAAGCTGCTTGATGAGATTCTGGGATCAATAAGCTACTAACAACCAAACAAGCAGCAATATCCTTTTTGTAACGAGGTGACCAGAACTGAACAAATTATTCTATAATGTAGGGCTTTAAAAATAATAAACATTGTTGGCTGCTATAATGTCTGTAAAATCTCACATTACCCATTTACTGTATTTTTTTTCAACAACACAATCAGCTAAAAGCTTTATGTGAAAATAAATCCCTGATAAAATGTGCCCAAAAGTAACGTGAAAAAATCAAACAAAAGAGGGATCCAAGTACCACACATTGTTTTAAGTATATGGTATTTAAATGACATTGTTATACAGACAAAATAAACACTTACCTATTTTTCAATGTCTAAAGTCATACTAGGCCAGTAATATCTACAGGAAATAGCATCTGTGGTTGTTAAAACTCCACAATGGGCACCTATGGGACTGCAGGAAATTCAGTGAAAATGTCATCTGCTTCTTCACCTGAGGAAACTACTTTGGCAGCCCTTTTCCCACCATGCTTATCACGTCGAATGTAGTAAAGCTCACTTCCTATAAAGATAATTACATGCAACTTTATTATTTTTTAAATATATTTTACTATAGTTTTTTTTCCCTGTACTACAGTAAGCAAACAGATTAAACAATAGGCAAGTAAAGAAAAGATACAATATTGGCAGGATTTATAATTCCAAATATAAATCTAGTCAAGATTTTAAAATAATTATTAATTCACTAATATGTATATGGTATGATTACATTTAAAAACCATGAATGAAGCATTTGTACCTTCCTTGGTCTTTTTTATCCTACTATCTGTTTATTACTTTTCTTTTTTAGGGTGACACTTTAGGGTGAAGAAAATATTCATTCATGGGATATTAATACATTCATTTTCACTGCCCTGGGCCAATTGTGTTAGGAGCAAGATTGTTTTACATTAATACTGCAAACAATGTAATAACCTGGGTACAAAATAATAACAATAATAATAAACAAGTAACATGCGGTTGTGATTCTGCATTATTATCACATTTGCAGAGAGAAGAAACAAAAAGCAACTGAATTTCATTCATGGCTTCAATGATTAACACCAAGTTATCAATATTTTAGAAATATATACACCATTAGTATAGCCTCTGCCACCCACCACGACTATAAACCTAGGGATGGGGTTACTCTAGCACTGGAATTCAATGCTACTGTGAACATAGTGTACAGCTCCCCAAACATTTGCACACACTTCCAATGTGACATACAATCAAGTACTATGTTACTGAATATAACCTTTGTCTTATTGTGCATTCTGTTGTATCCTCTTTAAGTATAACAGAATAAATGCCAATCTATCTGTCCAAACTGTTATCTTGAATAAAGAGAGCCCTGGATATTAAATGCATTTTTTGAGTACTCGAGTAGTAAATGAAGTATTCCAGTAATAGTTTTGTTTAAAGTCCTCTAACTCACTCACTATAGAACGCTTTAATTAAAAAAAAAAAACGAGGGGAGGGGGATGGGGTTACTGTACCTCTTACTTCAAATTTAGCGGCTCTTCAGCGAACAATTAATGTCTCTTCCTTTTTTGCACCAGTAGATTGGTAATTTCGGAAATTAGCTTTACGTCCATGTTCTAAAAACAAAATACATATAGATGTATACATAAATAAGTGTACATATATGATTCAAATAACTAAAAATGTTCACACAAAAACACTACAGAGATTTTTACACTACAGGGCAACTTACAATTGTTACAAGATATCACATTATTTTTACATACAATTACCCATTTATACAGTTGGGTTTTTACTGGAGCACCCTAGGTAAAGTACCTTGCTCAAGGGTACGACAGCAGTGTCCCCGACCAGGGATTGAACCCACGACCTTCCGGTCAAGAGTCCAGAGCCCTAACCACTACTCCACACTGTTGGCCTAATTAATGCGCAGGTAATAGAGAACAGAAATTGTTCACACACTGGACGCTTCTAAATCTAATTTGAAGGAACATAAGGTCATGTGTTTGAGATAGACCTGTATAACTGGTCTAGAAGAGAAGAAACCATATTTATTACACTTTAATACTTCTTATTATAATATTTCTTTGGTTAAGTGTTGAAATGGAGAACTATACATTAGTTTTTTATTTGTACAAAAGTTGGATATACGTTACATTACATAACTGACATTCACCTAGCATCTCGTAAACTTTACATACTTGTTTGCTCTTCAGCGAATCGATAATATCACTTTAAAACATCACAGGAACTTGTTTAGACTCCGAGAATAAATCTGTATTATGTCATCGCAATCACTCAGGTGAAACAATGTCTTGTAATTTGCCCTTGGGTCATAGAATAACGTGTTTTTATACATGTATCTCTAAGCAGAATACATAATAAAAAATACTTTGTGTTGAAAAAAACGACATTTATATGGTTTCTGAAGTATTTATAATGTTCCCCAGAGTGTTCTGAAAAAAAGGACACCATTTGCAAAATGCTCCTGTAAAAAATAGATTTTTTGTGAAGAGTCAACTACAGCCAAAAAAGCCTGGTCCTGGGGGAGCATCCCACTGAAAAAATGCTTGGTTTTGAAAGGGTTAAAACCTCATCATAGGAGAAAAAATTGATTGAACTATTGCCCTCACATCCTTACACCACCGAGCAATAGAAAAATGGCTGAACACTGAGTCTGTGACTTAACAAAAAATACATTACAAAACACATACTACAAAAGAAATATGCTCCAAACACTAAAATGGTGATTAAAACACCACTGTGACTGTTTTCTGACTCGACGATGTAAACAAATATGACGGCCGAGATATAAACTGGATTAGGTAACAGTCAGCAAGCTGTATGGAGAGCTGGACGCCAAAAAAACATTTATAACTACTGTAGGAACTATGAACTTCAAAAACATTTCCTGTTATAAAACATTTATAACTGCTGTAGGAACTATGAACTTCAAAAACATTTCCTGTTATTATTTCTGTTATTTATTTATTATGCTGTATCGGCTATATTTAAACAAACTACATAAGTCAATATTTATTTATGTATGCTGTATCAGCTATATTTAAACAAAATATATAAAGTAATATTTATCATCCAACCTTGCCTCCCATATTTTCTCGACTGATTTATATATTAAATCAGTCGAGAAAATAACGTCCAAAGCCGCAGACTCAGCGGCTTTGGACGTTATAGCCCCCTGTCGGTAACAATAGTTTTCCCTCGGGTCAATAATTGTCCACTATAGCCCTGCTCTCCAGTCCATATTTACTATATATATATATATATATATATATATATATTCTCTATTGAGACAACTTTTTTTTACCTTTTCAAGACTAGTGAATTTCCTCACAGGTTATTAATATCTGAAGGTAGTCTTAGTAGGCACATTAACTTCTCTCTTCACATTCTTACTGGTATTTTTTATTTCCTGCACATTAAATAATAACTATGCATGCAACATGTGCCTCATGAACAATTAGAATATGTGAAGTGGTTGGAAGTTGTTCATTTCTAATCCTGAAAAGCAATGTTATTAAGTTCTGGCATTATGAGAAATAGCCATTATGGTGCGTCTCTCCTTGAGACCATTTTTCTAAAAAGAGTTTCTCCACAATACCCTCCAGTGACCTTACAAATAAATGCCCCCTTTATGTGCTTGGATTTCAGGCTCCTTGTATTATATGTCTAATTTCTTTTGGTGATAAATAATTTCTATTTCTAATTCACTGGCGGGCACTTCCTCTCCATGTCTCTACTCCTTCCTTCCTCCCTTTCAGGAGCTTGTCGCTTCATTACAATTTCTCTCTCTAGTTTGAAACCCTGCAGTTATTTTCAGTTTAATTTTTTTTTTCTATAATTAATCTATTATTTATCAAAACATATTGTGAATCACAGGAAAAAGGGTCGCCACGTTTTCCATATTTAGTGACTGCTTCATGTTTTATTGATTCTGTTAAGCTCGATGTGAAAATAAAAATAGCTTGTAGCCCTTAATAAATGTGTCCTTCTGAAACTTTGCTCAATCTCCTTGTTAGTTTACGTGCATATACTCTTCTCAACCCTGCTCTCTTATTCTAATGAATCGTTTCTTTTATCTGGTACAAAACCTAAAGTGCTGGAAAAATGACACAATTAAATAATGAGTCTTTCCTCTCCAAAGGGAGGTTTCCTTTTTAATTAGAAAGAGGTTTAATAATAGAAGATGTATTGGAGCTTTTCCTACACTGTGCATTTCTGCTCTGGCAGTTCATTAACCCAGTTGTATGTGTCTTTCTCTGCTGTGCAATTTGAGACTGCCTAAAATAAGTACAGGCACCTCAAGACACAGGCAGCACACAATGCACCCATTCCGTTCAGTTAACAGGGCAATGGCATCTGCACACTGAACTGTATACAGATTCAGACTAGATTCAGCCCTGATGGGGTAAATAGTATATAGGGGAATGTAAGCCCTGCCAGTGTAAATAGTGTATGGGGGAATGTAAGGTTGGCATGGATGGGTTTAAATCTGTCCCTGCCAACAATCACAGGTGGAATGTAGCCATTCTCTAATTAGATAATTAAGTTCTAATTGGGGAATGGCCACATGTGTATATAAAGGTGTTTGGTGAAGGTGTTTGAGCTGGTTGAACTGTCATGTAATGACTATTGATTGAAGACAGTTATAGCCAGCAGGCAGGATAAGTGGCACTCTCGGCCACCTTCCCCCAAAAGACAAGGCCGTCTACTGCACTGGCCGACTGTCTAAAGGATTGCAATAAAAGCCCACCTTTTGCTGGCGGCTAAACATGTGACACTATGCCACCCCCAAAAAAGTGATAAATAAAAATGAACTCACAGACCCTGATTATGGTAAGATATTTGTAAAGTATAGGTAAAGAGGCGTTGTTGTAACTTATTGCCCAATTACAGACTGCGTAGAATTAAACATTTGAACTCCTGCACCCTGCAGAATTAAACTACCTGGCACTCATATAAGGAAAAAAAACCCTACTCACCGGAGGCGACAGGAGGAAACCTTTGGGAATCCATGGCCGAGGTTTACCCTTCCTCCGGGTAAAAAAATGTATTAAAATGACATATATAATAAAAATATTTAGCGACGATGCTTTTGTGCTGCTGAAATGTCTGAATCATTTTTCTGTGTGTACAGTTCGTATGCCCCAGAAGTCCATCCCCCCAATGTCTTAATCAGGTGTGAGAAAATCTTCCATGAAACAGCTGGTTGCAACTCCGATCCTGAATACATGCCATGAATAGTTTGATGACGAAAGGTCGTAGAAACAGCAGGACCGGAGATGCGGATCCATGTCTGGAGGCCAGACATCTCAGCATGGAAGCGTGGAGACAGAAAACAGAATTAGTGTGAGCATTGAGCATGGTTTCCGCTTCCCTCAATTTATCAGATTCACTTGTTCAAGATAGAAAACTCCCCTTGGACTGCAACATGACCTCATTATGCGGCTAGGGTGAGCAGAAAAGGGCAAATATGATTAGTAAGATATTTTAAGTGCTTTAAAAATGTACGTAATACGTAGCCTAATTGAAGTTGAGCTCTACATGAATTGCAGCAGGACCCTCGATAGGTAGATGATTGAAGCTGAGGTCTATGAACTGCAGTAGGTACAATTAGTACGATATTTTACATGCTTTAAAATGTACAGAATACGTGACCTGGTTGGAGTTTAAAGTCTTCGATGCAGGGGTCCGATACTGGATCAGGGAACTGGTTTCGATGGTGATTGCCAGGACAAAGAACCCACAGCAGTGTGCAGGTGCAGGTGCAGGTGCAGGAATGCAGCAGAGATCAATGAACAGACAGAAAACGGTAACCCAGGTGCAATGTTATTTATTTTTATAATCCAAAGTCTGATGACAAAAAGGAAGTAAACAATAACAATGAGAAACAGGCAACACAGCGGCGTGTATTGCACTGTTTTAATCCACAGGTTTATCCCAAGATAATAATCCTGATCTTATACACCCACACGTAACACAAAACACAAAAACAAGTCCACAGTGAGTGCTAAAGTGCTTGTGGTGCAAATACAGTTATTCGTGAAACAAAGTGCAGTGTAGTTTGGGTTTGTGCTGGCTTCTGGCGACAGCTCTGGATCGTGTTAGTCATCTAAATAACAACAAACAGTAGATTTAATAAACGACAGAACAAACAAAACACTCACGATAATAGCACACGTCTTTCCTTCCGGTTCAGCTTAACCATAACAAGGCACAGATCACTTTGCTACGCCCCCTTTTGTACCGTCAATCATGACCCCTTGGTTAACTAGTTCAACCGCTCCTCCAATCTGCAGCTGCCATGTCGTTTTCCTTCTGGGTCGATGATTTAGTGTATCGTAGCTCCGCCCCCTTTCTAGATGACCGACTTCCTTCTAACCCTGGGAATGAATTGACTGGCCATCCAGTCCAGGGTACTCTGTTCCCTTTACACAGCACCCTCACAGGTCGGGAGAGAGATTTTTCACCAAGAATCATTCTGTCTCTGTCACAGAAACCCAGCAAGTATGACTGCATATGTAATCCAATAACAATTGCACAACTCCAAGGGGAATGAAATTGTGGTTGCTAAAGTGGCGGTGCCAAACTGAAAGAATGTCCGGAGAAATTATCAGGAGGAAATCCGGTGCTTAGGAGAGATTAACATAGGTGATCGCATAATCAATTCCTAGAACCTACTGATCCCTCTGGGGTGAGGAAGAAAGGTTTGGATAAGCTGGCGTCGTGTAAGGAATACGTAAAGTTGTAAATGTAAGGAATACGTGACCTGAGGACGAAGATGGTGGGCCGATGCAGAAGAGAGAAGAGAGACCGAAAGCCTGGGTCCGGAAAGCGACCACACAGAGATGAATATTACCCTCAGGAGGCATCTTTACATGGGGTGAAGCTGCCGAAGCTAAGAGTGATGACAATGGACTCCAGGACTACTCTGGTAATGAGCAGTCCTGGGGATGGACGACCGGGAGCGATCGTTGGATGCCTCTTAGCAGCGCCAGAATCCGTGAGAAGGAGGCTGGAGGGGAAAAAGAACTCGGAGTAGACAAAGTGATGTTGTAATCTTTAGATAAAAAGGGGGGATCCTGAAGATTGATGTTTAGAGAAGTAGACGTCTGGATGAAATGAGTGTCACTACGATAGCTGTATGTATGGTGAACACACTATTTGTTTGCTTGGTGGCACTGTTTGACATTAACTTTGCTGTTCTGATAATATAACGTCTGATCTGATCAGGGAAGATACAATGAGACGGTTGACATTCAGAGAAAGCGGTGCGAACGAGAATGAGCATCACCGCAACAGCTGGATGCATGATGAAATGCGCTGCTTGTTTGCTTGATGGTATTGCCCACCGAAAATCCGATATAGCCGGAGAACTAGAAAATTTCACTTTTGATAAGGGAGACCTCTAGCGGCAGAAACTGACAACTGCTCAGAAAAGGAACTGCTTGACTTGCAACAGTGAGCTTGTAGCTTGTAATGGAGAGAAAGAATACTGCTGAATGAATTGCTTGGTCGAGCTGCAGCAGATTGCTTAGGGAGCATTACAAAATAGAATGAGATGACATGAGTGTGAAAAATGGGCAGCTGCAGAGTTCAATGATAGGACAATCAATCCCATGGTTCAACAAACCGCACGGGAAATGAAACCATGTATACAAATAAACACATTTAAAATAAAACAGATCGGGGCGAACCGAAAACAGACCTTTATGGCTTCTGCTGCTTTATTGGAACGAAAATGATCGGGAACAGAGTGGCTGGACTGATAATCGCTGTTCCACCGGACTGCGGATGAAGGGATGCAATAGAATGGAAAATGTAACACTTGAAATGGATGTCGTGCTCCTGTACAATTAAAAAAGTTGAATTTGTGATGTGAAGGTAAGAGACCAAACAAAGAAATGACAGGGAGGCATGAGCTATAGCCTATTTATAGAACAGTTTTATTATGTATGTGATTAGAGGGAGGATCCTCCTTTCAGAAACACAACATAGTTTCCAGTGAAAGTTTCAGAAAACAATGTCATTGTTTGGCAGCACGTACATATGTGAGAAACTATTCTCCACCATGAACATGAACAAGTCCAAATATAGGACCAAACTAACAGACACACACCTTGCTGCAATCATGAAAGTTTCAAGTCACTGAAACCAAATGTTAAAAAGCTCACAGAAATGAAGTGCTGCCAAGTGTGGCAAACACTGAAAAGGAAAAAAAAAACAGACATTCAATGTAAAAAGTTTTTGGTTCATTTTTTTAAAGTTCAATTTTCACAAGTCTACACCACAACACAATTCTTTTTTGGGGACTTTAATGACTACTCACTCTGGGAGGTTCACTGGCCCTGCAGAATGTCGACAAGTTTAATTTTGGCCCATAGGTAAGTTGAGTTTGAGACCGCTGCTCTAAAACCACAAATACTAATACAACTCACACCACAGGTGCATTGTGTAGTCCCCACGGAAATCTGCGGTAAAATGTTCTAAACTCTGCAATGAGAAATGAGTGTTTTCTGCAAAGTTCTGTGGCAATGACTATTTTATGAAAAACAGTGTTAATGAGTATAAATAAATAAGAAAAAGTAAGTCACAGTTAGTTAAATTCATTTTTGTGGTTGTGTTAGAGATAAGCTTTGTTAAAGTAAGGGGAGTATGTAACAAACTCTCTGGCAGTTGAGTATGTAACAAACTCTCTGGCAGTTGAGTATGTAACAAACTCTGGCAGTTGAGTATGTAACAAACTCTGGCAGTTGATTGAGTATGTGTCTCTCTACTTTGGTCCTCTTGGGATAGCTGTAATAAGTGAATGAATAAATGAAGGATATTTTTATCTCAGAAATGATGTCCATCCTTATATAACCTTATTTTCCAAAAATGTGTCAGAACATATCAGCTTCAGTTCCATTTTGTTTTGCCAATAGCAGTTTTTTTTGTATGTAAAAAAAATAATTTGATAACTTGTAGCAATTGTAAGAAGCCCTGGATAAGGGCATCTGCTAAGAAATAAATAATAATCTTTTAATAACATCACAACTGGTATTATCATTCCTTTTTCATCCTCACAGTACTTAACCATGTTGGATACAATTTCTCTCGCCTGACTTAAGTGTTTTACCAGATAAAACTGTTTTGTGAGAAGCCATTTCCTTCTATATTCCTTCTAACTCGTCTCTTGTTTAAAGAAATGAACTCGTCTGTGCGAGACTGCCTGCTTCCAGCTGATTCTGAGCTTCTAAAGCGCTGAGGATAGCAACCTTTTGTTTTTAGCTGTTTTACCCACTGTGTTTTGTTTTGACATTCTGTATTTATTTTCATGTATATTTTTGTATATGTCCTGCCGCACTAGGACTACCATTGTTGGTACCCTAGTGGCGGCAACCTACCACTGCAACTGCCTGTTTATTATTTAATAAAACCTGGATGCCTGAGCAGCGTTTCAACGTCAACTCTGTGTCTCTCTCATCTATCAGCGGATACCCACATTCACAACAGTTACAGCTGCATACACTTTTAATGTCTAAAGGCCAGGACACACGTACACGGCACGATGCCATCGGCTATCAGGCAGCATTTTACCTCCAATATCGCTAGCAATGTTACTGAATGGTGCTGCACAGACCACAGCAATATAATACTGCTACAATCAAATCCAGAGCGTTTTTTCTGGCTGCCGCACGGTAGCTTCGGTGGATTAACCGATCACAGCCAAGTGGTGACAACACGTGCTTGACACGAATAATTGTGAAAAACTACGAATGACAAACTGTTGTCTACAGATGTGTCCAAGCACCCTGAAGGCAGCGAGTGTGAATGAGCACCAGACAACCAGAATGAGCAAGAGCGAGGGGGAGGAGGAGGAACAGGGACACCACCACCAAAAGCTAAAAGCTAATTCTACGTTCATTTAATTACTAAGAATACATATTTACTTACCCAGCAATTCGCATAGTCTACCTTTTGCATCCATTGTAATTGCTACACTTAACGTTAAATAAAAGCGTTTGTCTGTAATACAAATAAAAACTAGCGTCTACCGAGCAAATCTTACCAGACAGGGCCTGAGTTACAGTGGGATGGAATAGAAGGAAAAGGAGTGCACCCTCTGCCAAAACAACCACTGCAGAGCTGACTGTTTAGAACAGGTTTGCTCCCTTCGGAGAGACACCCTTACCAGACACAGCAAGCACAGTGGAGGGTGTGGAGCGGAGCCAGTCCAATTCCAATCATTAGGAACACAGATAGTCAGTTGTGCAGCCGTGATCCTAAGTCGCACATTGTGTGTTGCCTACCTGGTGCACGATATCACGACACGGCTGGACAGGCTCTTAGCCTGGGCCGGGGAGGATCCAGTTGTCGTTGTTAACGTAGGAACAAACAACATGGATAAACAGTCATGAGGCTCTGCAAAATAAATTTATAGAGCTAGGGCAAAGGATTAAAAGTAGAGCCTCTACAGTAGTTTTTTCAGAAATACTGCTGGTGCCACGCGCAGGGCCAACAAGTTTTAACACGTGGCTAAAAATCTGGTGTAGGCAAGAGGGGCACATTTCTAAAATTAGAAGCCATAGTCATTGTTGATAAGTATGATATTAAAGGAATAACGGAATCCTGGTTGACTCATGCTGGTGAGTTTAACATGAAAGGATATAGGTTAGTTAGGAAAGACAGACCTCATAAAAGAAGGGTAGGGTAGACATACATAAAAAAAATACTTTGAATGGGAAATACTGGAAAGTAATGGCAACAACAATGAATCGATAAATTAAATGAAAACAAATCTAGAGGTTTAATAGCGGGAGTCTGTTATAGGTCCCCAAGTTCTGATGAATCATTAAATGAAAACTTAAATGCAAGCATCAAAAAAATAAGTAAGGAAGTGGACACCTTAATTATGGGAGACTTCAACTTCCCAAACATAAACTGGGACCACATGACCTCAGACAACAGTTCAGACAAGGGAATGATAGAGTCAGTGCAAGATTGTTTTTATCACAACTGGTGAATGCCCCGACTAGATACAATTCATGTGTTGATTTGGTATTAACAAACAATGAAGCAAGCATATACAACTTACAGGCAATAGAACCACTCGGAATAAGCGACCATAATATGACAGAGTTTGTGGCAAATGAATCAAGGGCAGTACATAAATCAAAGGCAATGGTATACAATTTCAGTAGAGCAGATTACAAAGGAATACAACAGGAGCTTCTAAACACAGACTGGGATACTAATAGATAATGAAGTTGAAAACAACTGAATTACATATAGAGATATAATGTTAGAAATGCAGGCTACATTTATCCCAAAAATGAGAAAAGGTAAACTTAAGATAAAGGTACCACGATGGGTAAATCGATCTATTAAGTTAGGTATTAAAAACAAAAGAATTAAATATTTCTATTAAATCAAAGGGAACCGCCCAGGAACAGACTAGGAGAGTGAAGTCAGTAGTGTACGTGACAGCTGTGGTAATTTAGGGCCCCATTTTCACTATTGCACTGAAAGACTAGCCTTGCGTTTAATTCAGGTTTTGTCGGAACTTTGTGGGGGTTTCAGGGCGTTTTTTTTTTTTTTTTTTACCTACCTCCCAGTTAACCTGCAATTTTAAATCGCCAGAATGATGGCATCTCGCCGAGTTGCGTCTCTTTTACTTAGGGTCTGCTTGGAGTAGTTCTAAAGTGATTCGCAGTTGTTGCTATGACCTGTAAAAGCTTTGAATTCAGAATAACTGAGCTTGTTAAGTTTGTAATTAATGACAGCAATATGTGAGCAGAGATACCGGCTTGAAAAACAGGCTAAAGCAGACCTGTGTTCTGAGTTGAAGACTGATTTACAGAATCCTACTGCCAGGAGTTGTGCTATACGAGTGCATGTCAGGATTAGAGCTGCCTTAACAATTTCTGCAACTGGCTCATTCCAAACACCAGCTGGGGATATTTCTGGTATCAGTCTACCATGTTGAAATGCATCAGCCAGGTAACGGCTGCTTTGGTTAAAAGAGAAAATACATACATCATTTTTCCTATGACCCCTGTGCAGCAAATTAAGGTGAAACGTGAGTTTTTATGAGTTGCCGAATGTACTCGGAGCCATCGATTGCACACACGTTCCTATTCGTGCACCTTCGGAGACTGAAGACATTTACCGTAATAGAAAGTGTTTTCACTCCATGAACATGCAGCTAGTGTCTGTGATACAAGTTGTCTCATCACCAACGTGGTTGCAAAATATCCTGGGTCCTGCCATGATTCTTTTATATTGAACAACTGCACCCTGGCTAACCTATTTCAAAGGAGTGTCATAGGTGGAGGATGGCTGCTGGGTATGTCTAATAATATATGATATTTACAGTAGGCCTATTATTTACAACTAAGAAGTAATTCATACTAAGAAATAATTCATATTCCAATTAGGAGACAGTGGATATCCTCTGAGGCCCTGGTTAGTGACACCTGTTGGTGTTCCATGGACTCCTGAAGAAAACCAGTACAATGCAGCGCACCATACCACCCGAAAATACTGAAGGGCAGGTTCAGATGTCTGGACACTTCTGGGGGTGCGTTACTGTACAGCACAGTCAGAGTACGTGGCATATTTCTTGCGTGTTGTGTTTTACACAACATCGCTGTAAAACATGGAATACAGCCAGACTTTGACATAGGGCCACATGAAATTGAAGGACAACTTAACAAGCAGAATGACAATCACAAAGAAGCTATTGTAAGTGGCAGGTATGCTCGACTCCAGCTAATACGAAATGTGTTTGGACAATAAATGAAATAGCCTACACAGATTAAAAAAAAAGCTTTTTCACAGTTTAACACCACCATCTGCATTTGCACATTCGAAAACTCTGGGGGAAAATCATCAGTATGAGGACTACTGTAACCGAAACATAGGCCTATGTAGACAAAAATAACCTTGCACGATTATATACAATACCTTTATTATTTAATATCAGCCCCACATATTGTGATATCTAAGTAGTAGGCTATTGCCAATTTATTAATATAGCCTACACATTGACCCATATCACACTCTCCTCCACACACTTACACACATGCCAATGTCAATTAGCTTCCTGTTCATTTAGAGATCTCTAAATAACTTCCTGTTCATTTGAAGATATCTTTAAATGGACAGGAAGTCCATTGAAAACAGAGCATTTTCACAGGAAGTCATTTCGAGATATCCTGAAATGGCTTCCTGTTCATTTGAAGATATCATTTAGAGATATTCAAATGATTTAGAGATATCTCTTAATGAGCAGGAAGTTATTTCGAGATATCTCTAAATGATTTCGAGATATCTTTAAATGAACAGGACGTTATTTAGAGATATCTCTAAATGATTTAGAGATATCTGAAAAATATTTCAATATATCTCAAAAACATTTAGACATATCTTAAAATAATTTAAATATTTCTAAAAATGCATTTTAGATCTCATTTAAAGCTCCATTTAAAGATATCTGTAAATCATTTAGAGATATCTGGAAATGATTTAGAGATATCTCTAAATGAATTTGAGATATCTCTAAATGATAATTTGGCTTGCCATAATAATACCACTGTCAGTAACATTTCACTGTCAACTATCTTCTATTTTAAATGAACACACTAGTACTGTATATAAACACATATTATCAAATCATTTCTAAAGCAATGTTGATGCTTAATATGTAACAGAAACGCCTTTCACTATTTGTGTGACTTTCCTGAAATACTTTGCAATTTGTTAGTCTGGGAACATGTCTACTACAGATTTTCTGAACAAGTCACAACATGTAAAGGTCCCCGTTTTTTTCTTTGGCAACGAATGTTATTAATTTTTTTTTCTGAGCGTCACTGGTTTTTAGGTGTTTTGTGATCTCTCGTGCCTACCACAAACATCATTCTTGCTCCCACCATTAAAATCAGTCCTGCATAGTTTACAGAAAATATGCCCTTTTCCAGTGTTGCTTCAGATTATGTGAGAATATGCTGTTGTCCAAGAAGCTTGAAATTTGCATCAGTATTTTTGTTTTTTTATGGGGAGGGTTATCACACGTGAAGCCATTGTAGAGCTTGTGTAAGCTTGTGAAGTAATGTGAGCTTGTGTAACGGGGGCAAAGGCGAACTGAGCCTGATCCAGCATAGGACCGTGGCCACCTACCTCAAGGGCAACTACACTCAGGCTAAGCCACCGCCGTGCCGTGCAGTAATCCGACTACGCCAGCTCTATAAAGAAAGAGCAACTCAAAATTAGTGTTTGCCAGTTTTGCCCTAGTTTAACAGCACAGGTTCTTTTATTGGGAAAGAGCAATGCATGAACCACAAGAAAAGCAGAGAGCAAGCAAAGATGGAGTTTGATGTTTTTATTAAGATAAAATATGCTTTTCGCATTTACAAAAAAAGATATATCAAATGGATCTTTATTACAGAACGTCATAAAAATAGAGGCATATTAGTTACCAGCTACACAAATTAGACACCATTGTTCACAAATCAGCATCACAATTTGTAAAGCACTGAAAGGCACCTAAACAGAATAAAACAATCCAGTTAGTTACATTGGTGAATTGGAGATGGGGTTGAGGTCTTAGTCAACAAAGTGTATTCAAAATAACTTGGTGTTCCAATTAAACAAAACAAAACCTAGTGAGTCCTCAATCTCACCTCCAATGGAGTTCAGATATCGAGCATCTGGCACATATTCCATTGACTAAATAATCCCATTCTCACAGCTATCAAAGAAATAATCACATAGGAGCCATTCTAAATCTCCCCTCCCCCTCTCACTACAGCAGAGCCGCTGCCAGGTTAGAATGTAGCAGCAGCGGCAACACATGAGCTACAATTGCTACATGTGGATACACACCACCACCAGTATACACTACAGGTTGTAAACTTCACACACAAAGTAGCAGTTTCTCAACCCTACCGCCGCTCCTACTTCCCAGCCCTGCATCCATGCTCACACGAACTGCTCGTTATCCTGAACGTCCTCCCAGTCTCGTTCTTCTTAATGAGGCTTTATAAAGTATTCAACTACAAAGTATTTGATTAATTAATCAATTACAATGCGATTTCCTTACACGTGCTTTAAAAAACATATCGAATAATCAAAGTGCAATAGGAAAATGACACATCTATAAATTATAAATACAAACTAAAATGCAAAGAAAGCATAACCCTGTTACACTTGCTCTGAATGCATACCTGCCACAGGGCTCCCCTGGGTCCTAAACCCTGCTAGGTACAGATGGGGATTGTAGTAACCACAGACTGTACTTTACTTTTGCAGAAATTAAAGGTTCGCTTACATAAAGGGGTTTAACAGTAGTTTTGAGCAAAATACAGGAGAAAATGTGTCCCGGGAGTTGTCCGGCAAAAGTGTCCAAAAAACGGGAGAGTCCCAGCAAATAAGGGAGAGTTGACAGGTCTTGTATCCTATTGAATAAAAAAATTACATTCAGCGATATTACGTGGGCGACATAGCTCCGCGGGCCGAATCCAGCCCTCGGGCCCTGTGTTTGACACCCCTGGTCTAAATAGTGATTTTAAATCTGCTTTGTGGCGCGCTGTGGATCTGAAGTCGTGGTTCTAGAGCACGGGAGCTCCAAGGGGGCGGCGCTCAATTGGCTGAGCGTCGCTCGGGAGGAGGGAGGGTTAGGTCGGCCAGGGTGTCCTAAGCTCACCGCGCCCCAGCGACCCCTGTAGTCTGGCAGGGCGCCAGCGGGCTTGCCTGTAAGCTGCCCGAGAGCTGCGTTGTCCTCCGACGCTGTAGCTCTTGGGTGGCTGCATGGTAAGTCCGCAGCGTGAAAAAAGCGGTCGACTGACGGCACACGTTTCGGAGGACAGTGTGTGTTCGTCTTCGCCCTCCCGAGTCAGCGCAGGGGTGGTAGCGGTGAGCTGAGCTTAATAAAATAATTGGCCATTCCAAATTGGGAAGAAAATAATAAAAATAATTGGCAACGACTAAATTTAAAAAGAAAAAAAAAGGATAATAAAAGGTAGGTAGGCTTATACACATCCTTTTTGAATAATCATTTGGGTTATTGTAACATGTAGGTGTGTCTGGTTACTTGCCGTAATTAACTACTTCATTCTGAAACTTGCCAAAATTCACAACCTTCTTTATCCTACAGAATATAAGAGTGGCATTTTCTGATCCCAAAATGCAACTTGCCACAAATCGGCCTTACCATCATACTGTAGTTGGCTGTAGTAGGCCCCTTTGTTTACATTCTGCCGAGCTGCGTGTGTCCAGTGGTGCCTCCTGTTTGCTGCGCACTTGCGCTCCTCCCATTTCCATGCGTGATGACGTTTCCGCTGTCCCTTCTTCCTCGACGACGATGACACAGTGCCACTCAGCCTGCAGGGCAGTCTGCCGTCCTCCCAGCTCCACCATCTTGACCCCTCGTTTTTCTTTGGCCCAAGGGCTCTCACCTCTCCCTTACTAAGTATGTGTAATTACAAAATGTAAAATTGCTTTCTGGGTTGTAAATTAAACTACTACAGCAGTTCTAGAACCACATTTTTATTCAGTAAACAGCACAGTTTATCTTTTTATTTGTTTTTAAAAGACCATATTGGGATATTTGTGAAGATTTTCAGTGAAAATATACACAAAGTGAGATTCAAATTTGTTCTATTTTGTTATAATACAATTGAAATGCAAAGCCTACATGAACAAAGGGGGGTATTTGTATTTTAGGATGATGAAATATTTAAAGCATCTACATACCATTCCTAATGACACCAAAATGGCTTGGTATATGGCTATGGTATATTTTCTTGTGTAACAAATTCGTTTTTAGCATAAGATTATTCGTGGAACATTGTGTACTTTATCCTGGAAGCATAACATTTTCCACATTCATAGTTATGACTAGGCATTTAATTTCTGATATAGTGCGAAGCTGAATTTGATTTGGTTACCATGGAAACTAAGTGATACAATTACCGCCCGTCAGCACAGATATACAGCCCAGTGGCCTGTTGCATAAAGCACCCTTAGTTACATTTCCACTTTGTTTTCTCCTTAATTGCTTTTCAAGTTGCAGAAATCAACTTGATACACTTCAGTTAATGCACTAGATAAGTGAAATACTTCTGTGCTGTTCTGTATGTTGTCTATATGCCAATTTTCTATATTGTGCATTATGTGGAATTTAATAGAAACTTCAGTAATCTGATTATTTAAAAATAAAAACATGAAAAGAACAATGCTTTTACTTACATGGTACTGTCTTCGTTTAATAGTTTGAGTTTGTAATTTACTGCTGCCGCACCTACTAATATTTCATAAACCATTTAAGCTGGCAACTTCATGTTTTTTTGTTGTGGAAACTCTTTGGTCAAAATGTAGCGGCACCCTTTACTTTGAACTGTGACCTAAGATGGCCGCCACACTGGGATCATGTAACGTTTTGGTCTCCAGATGATAAAGACCTTACCTTTCGAGAGAGCTTCATATACATATACTGTATGTATTCTGCAATTCCTTAGGCCAATAGCCATACACACAGCACTTTCAAAAATAGTTCATACTTATGTTAACTGTAATAATCTACTAATCTACGGACTGATAAACGGTCTGCATTTCAGGCAAACCATTCTGCTATTGCATTGTTGTTGAAATTGACTAATGATTTGGATGGGAGTATGAGTAAGGGGCAACTAATTGGAGCTGTTTGTTAGACATTTGTAAGGCATTTGTTCAAGAAGTTCAAAGGTTGTTGTTAGCAAATCCATCAGCCTAGACCTAGTTCTCTGATTATTTGGATAATAGGGTCCAGGCTACCTCAATACAAGGCTGCCAATCTGACTGGAAACCACTTATGATGGGAGTACCACAAGGCTCTGTCCAGGGGCATCTACAGTTTTCTGCCTTTTAGTGACTTGCCTCAGATCTGTAGAGAGTCCACTATTCAACAAATATGCTGTTGACACAGTATTGAACAATATGCTGATGACACAGTATTGATCCTGCTCCTTTTCCACCCTTGCCCCGACACTGAGGGGCATTTTCCTATTGCACTTTGATTGTACTATATGTTTTTTTAAAGCACGTGTGAATGTGTGTAAGGAAATTGCGTTGTAATTGATTAATTAGTCCAATTCTTTGTAGTTGAATACTTTATAAAGCCTCATTAAGAAGAACAAGACAGAGCTGGGAGGACGTTCAGGATAACGAGCAGTTCGTGTGAGCATGGATGCAGGGCTGGGAAGTAGGAGCAGCGGTAGGGTTGAGAAACTGCTACTTTGTGTGTGAAGTTAACAACCTGTAGTGTATACTGGTGGTGGTGTGTATCCACATATAGTAATTATAGTTCATGTGTTGCCGCTGCTGCTACATTCTTAGCCCAGCAGCGGCTCTGCTGTATTATTTGAATTTGATCTTATTGTGTACGGATTTTACTGTACTTTATAACTGCTCTTATCTGTGATGTGATATTTTGTAACAATTGTAAGTCTGCTAAGAATAAATAACAATAAAAAATAAAAATTGAACTATATGCTGATGACACAGTATAAACCAGCTCAACACAGACCTACAAATAAATATTCCATGAGTGCAACAGTGGTTTCAGAATAAAAAAAATGGTCTTGAAATGTTAAAACACTTTATGCTGTTTGGAATGTGAAGAGGCTGGCTGGTGGTGACCTCAGACCCGGAAAAGAATGGACAGACAGTCAGTCCTGCAGGGTATGAAATCGCTGCTGCGCGGTTTAATAATTAAATAAATAAAAGGTTTGAACAAAACAAGTAACAAAACACTAAACACAAACAAAATGGCAAGGTGGCCAAAACAAACACGGATAGCAATTGTTATTTATCTAGACTCTTATCTCACGACTCACATGTCTCATTCTGCCTCTGAACACACACAACCTTGTTTAGCGTGGATGGGAAAGTTTAACCAATTAAAACAATTGGTTAAACAAAACAATTAACAAATAAAATAACGTGTTATTACACACATAAACAATACATTCAAATAATAATAATATAAAACCATACAATACACACAGGGGCAGGGTGCATCCAGTCACAGAACCTCTCAAAAACTTTCTGGCAAAAATTAAGATTCTGGAAGGACACATTTTACCAAGAGTAAAGTCTATTTGACAAACATATTAGCAAAACTTAAACATTTTACATATGAGACTGGATTTGCTGTACAGAAATCATCACTGCTTTGGGGCACAGATTTAGAAAACTTGTGTTATATTATGTAAACTACAATTCCTCTGACTAGAACATATAGGCCAGGCATCTTTTATGTGCAGAGCTTCTTACTTCTGGAATACGTTTCCACTTGACATTTAAAATGCAGCTTCACTACATAAATTAAAAAAATGTGATTCATAATTATTTTCTTGCTCAAAATATATGCATCACCAGACTTTGATAAGTGGGGAGGCTTAACAACAGAACCTATTTGTATTGCTTATATATCTAGGGGTGAGATTCTCAACAAAAAAGTGCAGGTACATTTTTTATGGACAACACTGGTAATTGACCTTAAGTAAGACATTAAAAGAATACATCTGTGTTCAAACATGCAGACAATACCTCTGTCTAATGCAGCTGCAACTTCAAATCTCACATGACCTCAATAGCAGCATTGCAAATACACTGCCATGAAATAGTTATTTTTAATTGTCCGACACCCATGATCGCTCTTGGCCTAGGGAATTGCAGATATGTTTTTCAAGTATGAAGCCAATATCTCAAAGCGTTAGGTCTTATCATTCTGAAACCTTAAAGCTACATGACTTCAGTATCGTGGCCAAAGTGAAGGGTGCCGTCAGAGAATCCATAACACTGATATGGTCAGTACAGGAATGATACGTGACTTAAACAGGTAGAATGGTGATTTGTCGCTGTTATTTTATGATGGAATGTTTACACATTGTTTCCATGCTAATAGTGGTCTTGTCAACTCGGCAATGGGTGTGTTAATTAACAGAACGGCTCAGAGCAGCTCAGTGAAAGAGCCCACGTACAGCTCACAGCTGCAGAGCAGATTTAATCGGTCATCTGAGTGAGTGGAAAAATTCTCGCTGTGAGCCACTCACTTATTCAACGCACCCAGTATATCAGGAATTACTTGAATTACTAAAAGTATGCTTTTAGGAAAGAGTGCATAATATATTTTGAGCTTAGCTGCTCCACTATATGTAGTAAATTAGCAGATGCAAAGTGCAATGAATGTAAAAATAGTAGATACCACAGTGACAGAAGAACTCCACTAGCCCTGGGTAAACATATGGAAAGCACAGGGCATTGCAACATATGACATTGCCATATGACAGCAGCAAGGCAAGTGTGTTGTGTTTGCAGTAACTGCATTCCAGATGTGAAAGAAGCAATGTATTTAGCTAACCACCATTAGCAATACCCCTGTTAAGACTAACCTTCGTCTTAAATAGCTGTCAGGAATGCAGTTGTAACCTTAAGGGACTCTACCATTGATTGTTTGTATCGTTGATCAACCAGTGGGAGTGGGGTGTCGTTGTTTAAACTTTCTTTTCTGTACTGTTTAGTTTAGTTAATTCTTCCTTTCTGTATTATTTTAATTTAGTTGTTGCGTCTTTCATTTTTCCTTTATTTAGTTTTATTTCTAATAAAACTGTTCCTTTTTATTCACTGGAAACGTTGTCTAGTCTGATTATTTAGATAAAGGTTGGGTTCTACATGACTTGAATTCAAAACAAGGTATCTTATTATTGCAATTTAAACTAGTCCAAATACAAATATACTGTACCTTGCACACTACAACAGGAACCACAAGAACAGTAAGTAGGTATTTCAAAGATTGTATTACGGATACAAGACATAAATAATATCATCCAAATATATCATTATTACATAACAATAAAAACCTCATCTTAAGAGCTCTAATCTCCATGGCTCTATTGTTAGCTATTCCACTATCCAATGTAATCCGTGATGCATAGCCTCACTTCGTCCTGTATAATAAAATAACTTCAACCAATAAAGAAAAAATCCACTACAGAAAAATGTGTCACTTGTGACATTGTGTTCAAACTGAATTTGAAATGGATGACAGAGAAATTCATAAAACATTCAAAATGCATTCCAGAGAGGTGAAATGTGCATCTTAAGAGAATGCTCAACTGAAGGCATTACTCATGCAAACTAAAGCCAGAGAAGAATAATGCTGCATCACATGGAGTGCTGGTAATACATAAAAGAAGGTAGCAGCTTGATCTTGTATTCTCTTTGCTGAGGCAAATGATGTGAACTGCTTTTAGCCTATCGTACTCTGCTACACATCAGCTGAATATCACGGCAGTGTGATAGTGTCATTGATAAATATATATTTTATTTGTATCACTTGTGGAATACTGCTGGGGAGCAATAATTATTGCACACATTGATTACATTGTAAACTACATAGCGCTAACACAATAATTCCTGTAAATCTGACCAAATATACATTTTTGTAGGTCTCACATTTGCCAAAATAAAATATGTGCACGTTATAGTAAAACAGTATTTGATTTATTTTAAAACAATGTTGATAAAGTAATTGACGCAACAAATTCCCATAAGCCTTACCAATTCTGCACATTAGCTACATAGGTCTCAAATGTGCAGTTTTGAAAAAAATATGTTATATCAAACATGTTTTCTCATTGTAAAAGACATCTGGTACTACACTAAATTTTCAGTTTGCTTGCATTGCCTTTAGTAAGTCATTTCACCCAAGTAGTGTTTTCTGGGTCAAAGCACATTGATGGCTTACTTGTATTTCTGAAAGGAGAATCCAGACATTAATCAAATATGTAATCATTAAACACAATAGATAGCCCCCTTTTGTCTACGCCCTCTTCTCGTTACTTAAATATATATATGAAACTGATGCACAATGTTATTGATGCCAAATAAATGTTTATCGGTATAGCTCAGAATGGAATAATTTGAATGAACAGAGTCGTGACACTCCAGGCTACAGTGATTGACAACTGAGCACTGGACAATGCATACCCTTTTAATGATGTCATTTATGACCTCTTTCCTATATCTGTGTACTCGTGGCAAATTTCCAAGACTAACAACAATTCCTTTTGAATCCGTTATCACTGAGATTCACCCCCATGCAAGCTCCTTACATTCCTAAGCTCAAACACACCCATATTCTCAGTTCAGCTTGTTACAGAACATAACATATTATAAAAGAATAATTAGTTCCAATATAAAAACGATTACAAAATTCCTTACAATCCTCCGTTAGATGCTCTTAATCTTGTAAATGAGTATCTCACCATTATACAAAGGAAGTAATAGTTTTGTTCTGACTTCCAAACGTGATATTAAATAAAAACATAATATAAACTTCATCAAAAGTAGTGTTTTATAAGGAATTGCTCTAAAATGTAATTTAGTCCCAGCGTCAGGTTCCTGTCTTAGGTTGCCTAGATGATGTGATGACCCGTCTTACCCGTCATTGGACACCTGCCTTCGTTAGGGTTAAGTCAATAATTCCTATAATTAACAACTCCTTTAAAATAGCTTTCATGTGTAGGTGAATTATTTCACCACAATAATTGTTTTACAGGTGTGATACAAAAAAAAATTCTGAATTCATTATTTATTGTTTATTTAGCAGACGCCTTTATCCAAGGCGACTTACAGAGACTAGGGTGTGTGAACCGAGCATCAGCTGCAGATTCTCTTACAACTAAGTCTCACCCGAAAGACGGAGCACAAGGAGGTTAAGTGACTTGCTCAGGGTCACACAATGAGTCAGTGGCTGAGGTGGGATTTGAATCGGGGACCTCCTGGTTACAAGCCCCTTTCTTTAACCACTGGACAACACAGCCTTCTGGATTCTGGATTGATTTGTGTTACAGAGTTCTTCAAATTAGTAGTAAAACAGTATTTTCCATTACTTTGGTAAGCATAGTTCAATACTGAACCATATAATTAATTCTGGACAGTTATGATGCAACTACCTTCTGTAGATTTAACAGATGTATTGGCAGATTATATAATACACTCTTGCAAAATTGCATTCATATTCACAGCTGAACAAGTACACTGATATTGACACATTTTAATCTTGCACCCCTGTACCATCACCTTTCCTTATGGTTTTTAGTGGCATTTGTGTATGTGTATATAAAATTCCATCTTCCGAGAATCCAATATTCTAGACCATCTCAACCTTATGATGCACATCAGATTGATTAAAAATGATAACTATAACTTCAAAAATGATCACTATGCATTGAACAAGTACTAAAGTAGTGTGTGAATGTTTAACTATCTATCTCTAACACATTAGTAGGCAGCTATTCCTTTTCTGCTCATATGGTTATACAGCAGCTGTGCTGTTTTTAATTTGGAATATATCAAACACATTTCAGCTTTCCCTTTTTCTTAACTGATGACGGGTTCATTTGTAAACAAACCAGGCAGTTGGCAAGGAACCAAAACATACTGTGTATTAGCTCAAAAGTTATTTTCAAAAGCTATATAACTCCCCCCTTTGGTTGCTGACACACTAGGTGGTACCCATATGGTACCCATATGCAACTCTAAGAAAACATCTATAGCAGCTTGTTTTATTAATAAATCTACTGTATATGGTGAAAGAAAAAAGAAAAAAGGTAAGAAGAGTTTCTCAATAGCACACACGGAAATGAAAGTATCTATTATAGAAATAGTCTAGTAAGAAAAATTAAGTATGTGTATGTCATTAATGAGAGAAACAAGTTTAGAAATTAAACAACTCCTTATCCCTGAAAAAAAACAAATGCATAAAGCATTAAGAATGAACAGTTTAACAATAGAGACCGAATCACCATTGTCAATCAAAAGCATACTGCTGTTTCACTCGTCAAGAGTCAAGACAACAGTTCTGTTGCATTCTTTTTAAAAAAGCAAAAAAAAAAAAAAGTTTGTTTTAAATTTATTTTAATGGTAGTTGACTTTAACCACCAAAATAACCACATTTGCAATATAAAAGTAAATGCTTTCATCAGTGTTCCAATGTATTATTACACATTTGTAATTTAAAGTTGTTTTTTGATTCAATTAATTTAACAAAATAAGATAAAACCACATCTGGCTTCACTCATAATCATTACAGAATTGCCAGTAAAGTTCAACATAGTTTTTAACAGAATTACATTTATGTGTAATGTGTACTCTAGAGTTAGATAGTATAATGTATACTTTCTTCCTCTGAGGGAAAACCTGTATTACATGCTGTGCAGTGAGAGGGGAAAGATCAATGATAGCTATAACACTGTGACTTCAGAAATACAGTACATGCAACATCACTGATAGCTGCTTTCTACATTGTCCTATTAGCCAGATGATTAATACTACCCTCAATTTTACATGTAATCTGTAATCAAAATATTAATGCGTGATTCAGGTGATTCTTAAATTCACCTGTTTCTTGAAAACACAGAACTCACAGACAAACACACAACACAGTCTAGCACACGTAATTCACACACAAACATTAATTCATTGAAAAAAAAAAAAAAAAAAAAAAATTCCTGGCTAGATATCTTAGTTTGTTTCAGATTTATAGATCTCCAAAAACATTTGTGTTTTTTCGAAGTTTTTTTTCAAACTTTCAGTCTAACACACAGCGTTTCTCCTTATGATTTTTTTTTTAAATCTGAAAGACAGTGAGATAGAGACAGACCCTGCGTACCAAACCAATACCACTTTCTTTTCAAGTTAACCCTCTTCCAGAAAGACAAAATGTTCCTCATGTTTCTCAATATAATCCTGAACAAACTTGCTATCGTTTTAGTTCAAAGGTTGGCAATTCCTTTGCATTCAAACACTAAGACAATACAAATTTATAAGGGAATGCACAGCTTTTTTCCCCTTAAGTTTCCCATCCCAGACTCGTCCATAGCCAGCATAGCCTTCAGTCACATAAACGCAGGACAATAAATGCAGACTTTACAGTTATAAATGCTAACCCTAATCGTACCTGTCCGTCCATCCATCTCTGTCTGCCTCTACTTGGTGACCATAACTCACTTGATTCTGCACCAATTGTACAAGGCTAGCCTCATATAGACCTTTTCAATTGATTTGGCCATAATCTGATACATTTACACTTATTTGCTAACCTGTACATTCAGGCTTTCACATTCTTACCTTTACGATTATGATGACCGCACATTTAGAACAGAGACAAAATCCTTTGTTTGGTAAAGGGAGTTTGTTCTGGTGAGTTGGTGTTGGTATTTTGAAAAACTGTAGTGAAGGCAAATGCCCAGCCTACACATGTTTAGTCTTCTGTTTAAACCTTTTATTTTAGCCCTTGTGCCCTGTTTGTTTGTGTGTATTTCTGTTAATAAACATACGCAACAGCGCTTCAACTGCAGCTTCTGTCTCTGAGTCTCTCATTCCTGCTGGTAACACCTTGAGCCGTGAGGCTATCCTGTCACACATGGTGTCAGAGTTAAATAACACTCCTGGAGACTCAGAGCATGACTGCAGTTTATGGACTTAAATGAAGACTGGCACCAGGAGCAACGGCAGCGGGAAACTGAAGGGGCTCCGTGGTGCAGAGCTTGTGGGGAGTTTGGGCACCGAGATGCGTGCCCCTTTGAAGACCCGCCGTTCACGGAGGGTAGTCGGCCGAGGAATGGCTCTGTGGGAAGGTCCAACCCTAGCCCGTTACACCTGCTGCTTAAGGGAGAATGGCCAAAACCAGACATGCGTCCAGAGTGCCCAGTGCCACCACCGCTGGAATGGCCCGTGCCACTGCCATTTATTAAAGGTTATTCTTATGGAATTATAATAAAAGCCATATCTACTAACATCGCAATGCTAGATAAAAGTATTTAATTTTCAAACTTACATAGATGAAAGCATGAGCCAAACCAGGAAAATGGTTGACTTTTGAACACTAGTTTTGCCTGTAAACTGTATCTAGCTATTTTTTATAAGAGGGTTTTAAGGAATATTTTTAAGGGTTATTTATACAGGTAGGCAACACTGACAATGACATTAGCTTGAACGTGTGTATTCTTAACTTGTACAATTTTATCTTCACATTGTTCAATGTTTCAAATGGCTTAGCTGGTTTAAAACCAGGGGTTCATTGTATGTTGTTGTTTTATTCCCCTAGTTCCAAAATGTCTCATTATACCCAAAAGGATATACTCTCAATTAAATCAGTTTTATTTCTCAGTGGAATATCATCAATAATGACATAAGAAATCTCTCTCCTCCTCCCAGGAGATTAGTGTGACACTGAGATCAATTGATTTATTATACTGCAGAAGTCAGAGACACACTGTGGTTCATCTCTTTCTGAAGAGACGAAACACATCTGTTTATGTAGAAATTATATTGATATATTATTTTTGGAAGTATCCAAATCCCAAGATTATCTTTATATAATACATGGAAAAGTCTATATTTGCATCCTGAGCCATTCTATTAAAAAAGGCATAATACCACAGTAGTGACGTCAGAAAGCGATAATTCCTCTAGAGGAAAATATATTGCACTGAAACACTATGTTTTAAAAAAACCAACTGTACTGCTGAACCTCGTCTTCTTTAATATTAGCATCACAAGGTTATCCTTAGAATTATAAAAAATAATAGATGGGCCTCTTCAAGCGAATTACAGGAAAACAATTCCATCTCGGGTTTCTGTGACAGTTTATAAACGACTCGACCTTCAGTCTCGTAATTTATGACGTCACAGAAACCCTAGATGAAATTATTTTCCTGTAACTCACTGAAGCCCATCTATTATTCTATATATAATAAAATAATTTAAGTATACATTATGAAATCATTTTAACAGTGCAGCAAGATTTTTGATGATAACATTATAGTACATTGAGTGCTTTCCACTCAATGTTCTTATCTTGGATATTTGCCTAATAATAATTAGTTCACAGATTTGTAATCTACTTTTACAAAATGACAAAGCTGACTTAGAGAGGGTATGTCTCAGTAGTGTACACTGGGCTCCTGATAGGGTTTCTTAGAGAGGGTAGGAGTCTCAGTAGTGTACACTGGGCTCCTGATAGGGTTTCTTAGAGAGGGTAGGAGTCTCAGTAGTGTACACTGGGCTCCTGATAGGGTTTCTTAGAGAGGGTAGGAGTCTCAGTAGTGTACACTGGTCTCCTGATAGGGTTTCTCTATGATCTCTGGTATCTGCCCTTTGGATGAGACGTAAAGCTGAGGTCCTATTGTAAGTGACTCTGCAGCAGCAGTTGATGGACAGTTCACCCGCTAGTCTCTGTAAGTCGCTTTGGATAAAAGTGTCTGCTAAATGACTAATTCATAATAATAATGTATCCTTGATTACACCCCAGTGCAGTGTTGTTTGCACACTGAAGCAAGACCACCTGTTTTGTTCACACTTGATGTATCTTTGAGTGCGACTGACTGCTAGACTAACCTATCCACCTCCTGGTTTAAAAAATATAGATAATATAAGTATATAAAACACAGCCCAGTACTTTTTAAAATGATAATGAATAAAAAAAGACTGCATTTAGCTTTAAACCCCTTGTATGGTCCCATATTTGTTACCTTAACATACTGTTTTTTAAAAATAACCATTAAAATCGTAAACTAGGCCTTCCACAAAGAATTAGAGAGGCCGATCTTTTCAAAAAGCTGAATTAGGGTTTTCCCTTTCAGGTGTTTTTTTTAATATATATTTTTTTTGCTTTCAACCTGTTATTAATATTGCTGTTTGCTCCTATCTGGCTGAGCAAAGAGAATTTAAAAGGTGTGTCCTTTATTACCATAGGAGCTAAACCAGACACGGATCCATAGAAAATAGAGCTGAGGAGCATATTAGAAAAACATGGAGCAGAGCTATCTTTAAAATCGACCTTTAAATTGCATCAAATCTGGGATTCGTTTCTAGTAGGACCAGAACAGGGAGCAAAACCGCATTAACCACTTCCGGATTTCACCACTACAGAATCAACTCCTGGATTAATTCTGCTCAAGTGTGAAAAATATAATAGTGGGCTTGACCACACTGGTGTCACAAATACATTAGTGGGGTGACCTTGCAGAGTTTTGAACTGGCATGGCCCTGGCACTCCAGTAAGTTAGGGAGGCAACATTGTCAGGGACTGAGTCACTTCACCATGCTACTTTATAGTGACGCCCAGGCACCTAGTAAGCTCAAGTGGACACCAGCAAGGCTGGCCTTTGTCCTCTAGGGCCCGGTAGCTCGGCAACAGGTTTGCTGTATTAAACAAAATAAGCGTATTACTTCATCACCACATATACTTTTAATACTCAGAAGCGAACCTACTGCACATTTCACATGCTACAATATACATTAAAATAACTTATATTTTTGCACATTTTTTCACACGTATCCTATTATCACATTGAAATGACCTTGTCACTATTTAGCTTAGAAAGAGACAAAGGAACAGCTTGATGTACAGTAGCTATCTGCTTTTAATATTTAAACTTTATGGCTGCCTAACGGCAATTATATGCATGAATAATTGATATGTTATTTGAAGCCATTCAAATATTTCTCTGAACTGGCTCCATTCCCCTTCACATTTCCCTCCAGATAAAAGTTAATTAAAAACTATTGGACTAATAGCACTGATCACAGGCCAGATTCAGACTTTTCTGCCAACACACCTCAATTGCGCTCTCTAATGACTGTGAGCTATGAAAAGTTTAAGGCAGGAAACGTGAAATACAACTGCAAATATGACAATTTGATCAATGTAGGTGGTAACTACTATATTCAAGTACACCTTCAATCAGTAACAGCTCACAATAATATCCAAGCCAAGTACATTTAAACCTAGCTCTCTTCATAGTCTGTGCCGTGCTTTTGGGTTTACCTTCTCGTCCCCAGCCGGGGGTTGGGAGTCATACTGCCTCTCTGCCTACAGTATCTCAGCACCGGCTGAGATGCTAATCAGAATTTTAAGGCAGTATTAAATGCCCTGATAGAGCAACAAAGCCAAGCAACTCAAAATGCTGTCATACATAGTTTTGCTGTTTTATTCAGAATGTATAGGCACTGTAACACATTGTGTGACTGTTTTGCCTCAATGTACACGTGATCCAAGCTGGTTTCAATTCTAAACATTGAGCTAGTAAATAACCCAACTATACCAGCAACTCTCATACTCACATTAGAAAATGTCTCCTCTAGCAGCTCTTCCCTGGAGAAGTATGTATCACAACTCAATTTTCATAACGATACATGAATGTACTCATTATCATATCAGAAAGTCATATCTTTTGTCAGTACTACATTCTGATTGAGAAAGAGCAAGATACATACAAAACAATAACCTTTGGAGAGTCAGTTTGCATTCATTTCAGTTTCCTTTGCAAACTAAATACATTCTGCCTCTACAATACATTTTCCAAATTGTAAAATTGATCAAATTGACCTGCTGTTAATTTTATGAGATTTTGCATTTAATTAATGTTAATGTTAGGAGATTTTACATTTATTTTTGGTGTCTCTCATATAATTGAGCAGCACTTTTATGTGAATAGTGTATTATAGTGTTAAGCTGTTATGTACTGTATCAGAATTACTTTACCTTTTAAGTTTCTTAATTCTCTTACCCCTGCTGGCACATGAAGGCGCAGTGCCAAAGATTTCTCTTTTAACCCAAAGCTACTAGAGTATTATGAATTGCAGTTCACTGACTGCCATCTGTTTTGCAGGGATTGTAATGTTGGTACCTGTATGGTGCCTCCTACAAGGTTAGGACCCGAAGCGCACACTGGAGAAAAAAAATATTTTATCCCTGGTCCACTTACTATTTCTGCTGAGCATTTAATCTGTACCTATTTTTGGTATTTTAGTTTTTTGAAACAAGATATTTTGAAAACGAACCAATCGTTTTTTTTAGTTAGAATGGGAGGGTGTGTTTCTTCAACAAGCTTGATGTTTTTACACTTACAGTAATATGAAAGCTCTTAATTGCTGGATTTTGTTTCAGGAGAGGCATTTTGTATTCAGCAGTGTCAAATGCAGAATTACTAAATTACTACATTTATTGTACACAACATAGTGCCAGTGGAAAGACCCATGCCTGACAGTAAGAGGCACAAAGGCTTTGCTAAGGACTCAATTACTTAGATGGTAGAATGGAGTGGTTAGTAGCAGAACAACCATATTAGCTTGCTTCCCACTTAATAATCGTGTGTGTGCATGTGCATGCATGTGCGTGTTTGTGCATGCGCGTGCGTGCGGGTGTGTGGGCATGCGCACGTTGTGTGTGCATGCACGTGCGTGTATAGGCTCTCAAAAGACAGCAGATTATCCTTATGTAAAATGCACCCCATAAGTGAATGTTAAATTGACTGATCAACAGTACAGCAGGTGAGCGAATATTCCATATTGGCCTGGAAAAATCACTGTGACTTGAAGTAATTGAGATTAAGTTCCCCACAGTTTCTGTCTAAATTGAACTCAAGCTGGTAGGGTAGCTTTGGGATATGTATCAAGCTCACAGTGAGAAAAAGACAGTTATTTCTTATTAGCCTTCAAAATACATCTAACCATACAGTTTTACAGTATAACAGTAGCACAGAGGAAGCATGGGTACATTTTGTTGTAATACATTCAACTTTATATAGTTAACGTATAACACACTTTGGGGTATTTTTGGCAACTCATAAGGTTTTTAATCATAACACTGAACCTTCAGCTAAATCCAGCCTGTTCTTGCTTTTAGCATATTAAAAGAGGTCCTATAAACCAACTGCATTTTAAAATGAATATTTAATATTTGACATGTTTTACTTTTTTAACCATATCCAGACCAAATTGGTATATGGCACCGCAGCAGAACTGAATTGCAGTTCCCACAAATGGCAGTTTTGGATAGCAGCTAAAATTAAAAATGGTATTAATATATCCCTTATAAAAATTTACCACTGTATTTTTGTTCGGTAATTTTGAACTTTTCCCATGTTTTTCCCATGGCTATTTTGGGTTGCTTATGCAGCGTCATGAGTGCAATAACCACAGGACTCTATGAATGTTCAGGGACTATTCTGTACAATGTATGGAAGAATAAAGTATTTTTAAACCGATATTTAAGAGCTGAATTCAGAGAATGCATTTCCTCAGATCAAGCGTCTGCTGTAATTTGGAACAGTGCGATTTGGCCGGTCATTCTGTCCTTGGATTTGAATGAATGCAATATTCAAAATGAGATCTGGTAAGAAATATTCACTCAGGACCATCAAATATAAAAAGTGATTTTGTATATATATATATATATATATATATATATATATATATATATATATATAATATATATATATATATATATATATATATATATATATATATATATATATATATATATATATATATATACACACTATATATATATATATATATATATATATATATATATATATATATATATATATATATATATATATATATAAATATAGTTATGGTTTCAACTTCGTTTCCATGGTAAACTCAGATTTTCAACCAATATCTCGGCAATACTAATGAAAATAAGTCTCACCTTTTTCTCATGCTATTTTGGTTGTACTTTTCAGGTAATTTGGGTTTCTGTGTAGTTTTCCTTCCAAATGCAAATGACCTAATTAATATTAATATGGGAGGGTATATTTACATAAGATCACAAGAAACGAGAGGAGGCCATTCGGCCCATCTTGCTCGTTTGGTTGCTAGTAGCTTATTGATCCCAGAATCTCAGGATCCCAGGGTGTTGGCTTCAACAACATTAATGGGGAGTTGGTTCCGGACTCCCACAATTCTGTGTAAAAAAGTGCCTCCTATTTTCTGTTCTGAATGCCCCTTTATCTAATCTCCATGTGTAACCCCTGGTCCTTGTTTCTTTTTTCAGGTAGAAAAAGTCCCTTGGGTCGACACTGTCAATACCTTTTAGAATTTTGAATGCTTGAATCAGATTGCCGAACAACTACATTAGCTTGCTTCCCACTTAATAATCATGTGTGCGTGTGTCTGCCTTCCACATTGGCCTTGCGCAACGACTGATATCGTGCAGCTTTCTTAGGCCTTGTCCACACTACATAACCGATCTCGAGAAACATCTTGAAAACATTCTTATTAATCTAGCTCAATGCAGCGTTTCATGTTTAGTCAGGCTTACAAACACGATTAACAGTGGGATATTATAATAAGTTGCTCATCCTACATTTGACTTGTGTTTCACTCGTGCAATCACCTAATTTATCGTTGTGCTTTTGATTTTACAATACCATACCCACTACAGAGTAGACACTGATAGCAAGTCCCTCAGGAGCCTGTTCTGAGTATATGCAATGCGTATTTGGGGATATTGGAGGATACACAAAAAATGTAGTTTGTTATTACAGCGTCCACACTTCTGACAAACCGCACTATCTGATGCAATCTAATTAGAACCAGACTCAAGTCCAGATCTCGAGTACGGTATTAAACGCTGTGTAGCACTTAAGCCTGTTTAAAGGCAACTAATATGGTTTAAAGGCATTGTGTGGACAGGGCCTAACAGTAAATGATGTTTTATGAAGCCAGTCCTCCTGCCGTGTTTTACTGGTCAGCTAATTAACTTTTTTTTTGTTTTGTTTTACTCGACTAGTGCTATGCCATCAGCGCACAGCTCTCAACAGCATCGCCTTCATCCGCCCACCACAAGCATTTTTAGTGACAAGTAATGCCAACGACCTTCGTCTCAGACATAAATATAACATGTTACACTCAAAAAAGTCTGGTACATCAGTTTGTATATTAAAATGTGGTTGAAAATATGAAATGTTATTTTAAACTGAAGCATTGCATAAGATATTTTCAGACATAGATACATTTTATTTAAGTTTAACTACTTACAGAATTGTTATCAGGACTGTAAGCTTTACTGTGAAAACATGGTAAGTGAATAAATAAAATATTAAAAACCTGGATAGCATGAGGTATATCGTATTTTCATATAATAGTCTGTACTACCCATTCACACATTTCACTGATATACACTTTATAATTCATAAGAACAAATGCTAATCTACACCCAAAAGGCTGAAATGTCATGCTTTATTCATATGTCACAATTAATTATTTAGAGATTCATGGAAAACAGGCTTTTCTATCAACCAGTGATGAATGAGTAACAGGTAGCAGTCCAGTGAAGCCGGCTCTAACCTTGATTGAAATGCTGCTGTGTGGGTGATGGAACAGGCTACAGGCAGAGTATCTAAAACTCATATTTTGAGGTTGGACAGAACAGTCAAAGAGTAAAGCAAAGCAAAGACAGGGATCGTTTTTAAGCTTTATGTAATCTGTTTTGTTAAAGTGCTGCTATGTGAATCACTGAAAAGTGAGCTTGGTGTGTAAAGGAAACCAAAAGTATTCTGTGAATTTCAGAGGGTCCAAATACTTGTTTCATGTTACACCTTTTTTTCATTTGTCAACTATGAGCTATTTTGCCATCATTACCACGGTTATTAATCAGCGTGGCTATCCAGCTTTCATTCAGCAAAGTTCATACAGAAACGGAAGGAGTTTGAGGAATCAGAATGCTTCTGTTTCTGCTAGTTGTTATTGGCCAGCATGAACGTCAGTATAATCACTGCATGTTGATTGGCCGAGCTTTCATTCTGATCAGATTTCATTTTGTCACACATCACAAATCTCTGTCTGTTTCGCTCTGTGTCAGTGTTTATTGGTTGATCAAAGAAAGGCTTTATTAGTGCAACGTGAAAATAGCGATGGAATAATATTTTCTTTAGTGCTCGGAAAAATATTTAAACGAACATTGCTACACATGAATTTGAAGGCAAAAATCCATGTCTGTGTCCGTCATAAATGACACAGTTGATAGAAATTAGAAATGCTTATCCCAATGTGTTTCACCTTGCACTGATTTACCACCGTGCCAGAATGTGTGCAACAGTTTCTGGGAGTAAAATATATATTTATAAAAACAGGATCAACACGCAACACTGCTCTTGACCTCCTGTTTAAAACATTTTTGGCAATCCCTATTATTATGCATACACAACCAAAGCTGCCAAATAGTGATCTCTACCTGCTAAAGTAAAAGTTACAATGTACTTAATGTGTACATCTTTTTGCACAATATACATCAGAAAAGGGTTAGATTTAGATTTAGGGTTAAGGTTATATCATGCAAACAATTACACATTAAGCATTGTAATTATGCATATTAACATTGTAATTATGTGTAAGTACACATGTATTTACTAAGTAACTATTATGTAAATACACAGTAATTAGAGACACTTCATGCAGAGTGTTAACGAAACGATAGTGGCAGGGATTCAAAAAAGAAAAAACGTGACGTCTGCTTTTTTAACTAACTTCAATACGTTAGTGTAGCAGGGCTGGAGCCATGAACATAAGGAAGGCCCTTCTGTAATTGTTAATTGTAAATACGAGTTTTGTGATTTTATAAATAAGAACGGGACTGGTTTTAATGGGGAACCTGATTGGTTTTAATGTAGTAGCCTGCCTGCTGTGTTTAGTTGCGTGTGTTTACAAGCTGCAAGCAATTAATCAGCAGGTAGGCGTGGTGCAGCAGAGCGCCACAAATAAAATGGTCCTGATTGCCCAATGGACAGGGAGTTAGTTTCGGGATAGTAGATCTCATCCAGTATAGTAGGACCTCCATTTGTAGGTGAGTAGCGTGAGCCGTCGTCATGGTACCTTTTGTTTATAGTTTTTGTATGGTCTTTATTTTGTCTTTTGTACGCCAGGCTGTATGTCTCACATGAGCTACCATTGCTGGTAGCGTCAAGTGGGGTTCCTGTATGTACTGTATGTAAATAAACCTGCACGCCTGCGGGGTATGTCAATCCTAACCTTCTAATCTCGTTCTCCTATCAATCAAGCAGCGAACACGCATCCACATCATCATCTCATGTAATCCCTGTTACAGTAAGAGATTTACTTTACCTTAGTATTGTATTAAATCAATTAATATGAATGATTTAACTATTATGTTTGACATGTTGTCAGAACAATACAAAAATCTAGCAAAATACTTTACTGTATCTCCAGTTTATCATTAGAAGACTTTATTGTATCTCCAGTTTATCATTAGAAGGGCCAGGGAATTAAGATTCAGTACAGAGTAGAGAGGGGCTGCTGTTTTTTTTTTCTTTTTTTCTTTTTAATAAGAAACACTTTTACAGAAATACATAAAAAAATCCATAAAGTGCATATGTCTATGTTTTTTTTAATTTTTTATACAACATGCTTAGGGGTAGATGTACTAAGATGGACCAGTCGTAGCGCAAACATAACACAATTTACACTGTCGTTGTATACATTTTGTTGTATGTACTAAGCGATAATATAAAGAGCCTGTAACAGGGGGAGACCTGTACTGACTCTTCTGATGTGTTCGAAGTGCTGCAGGAAGAGGGCAGCAGCCCGTCAATATTCGCCTGTCAGTCATGGCAGTGACACGGAGAGGTGGGAGAGTGGGTGTGCAGGCTTTCCTTCTCTCTGAATGGCTGAGCGGCTGGTCTTGGGGGGATTGCTGGCCCTATAAAATAACATTCTGCTGTTCCCTCAGGTCTGCCCTTTGGAGAGAAAAAAGACGTGTGGACGCTGTGGTCCAGGTCCGAGACAAGGCCGGGGAGGAAAACCCCAAAAGAAACAAAAGACATAAGAAAGAAAACAGGGTTAGCGGGGAAAACCGTGGGCAGACCCCATCAGTATTTGTTTTAGCAGTCTGAGGGAGCGGTGAGGGTAGGATCGGAGACCGGACCGTGCGGTAGCGACGGTCGGGGTGAAGCTGCCGAGTGCAGCACCTTTTATTTGTAGTTTTGATTAATGTGTTTTATTTTCCTTGTTCTTTTCTCCTTTTGCTTATTTTTGGTTTGAGCACCTGCGAGTGCGCCTATAATTTAGAACGGTACCACCCCTGGTATCTCTGAGGTTCTGTCTATCATTGGTGATAGGCAAACCACAGACAACAGCGCCCTCTGCAGGCCAAAATGTGGAACTGCCCCACTAAAATAAAACTGGGCACCTGTGCGGTGCTGTCAAAATCAACTGTGTCTCCCGTGTGTCAGTGAATTACCCACCACCCTTCCACAGAGACACAATATACTAATTTCAATATTTGTTGCGTCTTCTTAGCGAAATCTCTAGCATACATTGCAAGAGTCATGCGACATTATTAAAATAAGTAGCAGGAGTTGAGTTGTGGTTTGCTGCAGCAGAGGGTGCCCTAAGGATAACGTCTATACATGTAAGGGTTCAAGAATCAAAATAACATACTTTGTGTTAAATGTAAACGTCACCTATACAATGCATTCTGTTCCATATTCATTTTACCTATTTTAATACTGTTATATATTTAAAAAATTAAAGGCAGTTTAATCCCATCAGATTCTATAGTGGGGCCCCAACCTTCACCCCCAAAAAGCTTTTCATAATCATACAGTAGACCCTCGCTAAACCGGACATGTTTGTCCAACATGAGGAGGTGTTGGGTTTAAAAACAATACAATTAAATTGCACACACATACATTTATAGTTCTCGATGTATTTTAAATATAAATCATTGCGCTGAAATAACACCAATGTGTTTTGGGTAGGCCACACATTACATTGTGTAAAATTATAAATCTGTACAGTGGGCCTATACAGTATACAGTATAGTAGTAAAATCAAATGAATACCTAGCGCACTTTCTTTTTACTTTAGCCTACTGATAACACAAAATAAATCATGCTGCTGCATTGTACACATTGGTGTACAATGCGAATAAAAGATTATTTTAAATTGAAACTAAATGATTTTAGGGTTTATTTTATTTGAATTATTATTATTTTTAACTTGGCCTACTTAGTAGCCTAGACAATTAACGCACAATAAATGGTCCTATACAGATGCTCAGAATGAGCTGGAGGGGTTAGTGGCACATGTGTGTAGTCTATTGCTACTAACACGCTGGGAAAACCAGAAATGTCATAGAAATGTGTTTTCAAAGCTTGTAAGTACACCCTGACTTTAATGAAAATTAGGCACTCAAAAATGCATTGAGCATAACGAGAAAAAGCAGACTGTTACTGTTTAAAACGTGCTTTCAAAAGTCCTGAACAAATTGATGCAATTGTAAGTGTTGCAATTGTCTGCAGCTTTGGTACATCTCATTATAATATTTGTGAACCCTCATTTGCACTCCACCCCCTTTTTGCAAATTTATGCAGGAACGCCCATAATTACATATTCATCTAATGGTTGAAGCGCAAGGAAAAATTGCTAACAGCATGGCGCATGTTTCGTACATTTCACCCTAGACTTCTGACTCGTTTGCAACTGGTTTGCAACTATTGCAACAGGTGCAACACTTTAGTACATCTACCACTTAGTATTTTTAGGAAGAATTTGCAGTGCAGCCACCAGTAAGTTAATAAGTTAACATTTGATTTGAAAAGCACTGTACTAGAAACTTGGGTTTGCTTCTATCAAAATCTTTTAGAAATTATTAATTCATAACTAAATGAGAAACATATCACATTTTTGATGATACACAAAAAGCAGTAATTGTCGGAATATCAATGCCAGACCTTGACTGTGAGTAGAAATAAATGTGAGAGAGATGCAACATTAACTGTTCAAGAACAAATAAATGAAAGCATGTTAGAAATGTAAATTCTTACTTTATATTCACTTCTCAAATATCTACACAAGCACTGGCCCCTCATGCTAGACTTCTTCAAGTAAAGTTTAAAGGATAAAAGCACTAATGCATGGTAATCTAACTTTTTTTTGTTGCATTACATTGAAAATATGAATGCAACCCAACATGTTCTTTGATAGTATTTCCTTGAAGTCTGTATTTTGTAAACGTGATGTTGCTGGAATGTTTTATTCATGCACTCCTGTGAAAAGAGTGCTCAATTGCATTATCAATTACAGGCTGATGGAGCCTGTTGGCACACAGCTATGGTTTTATCATCCTGACAAAGACTTTACTCCAATATATTAGCGACTGCAGTGGGAGAAGGGAGCCTAGAGCCTGATGTAACATTAATGCACTTGATGGGTTTTTTTCTGGATGATTACATTCATTAGTGGACAGGGACACACAATTAATATTCTGCAATCGAAATACTGCCACTGTTTATACAATTCAGACAGAGACCTGTTTTGTATACCAACAAACGTTACTGCAGTGCATTCTCTTGTGTAATTCTGTAAAGATACAGTATGTAAAATGGAAGGGGGGCCTATTTAACTGATTTAAACAATAGAATATTTAGAAAGAAGGCCCCCTGGGTGCCTGTGACAGAGACAGAATGATTCTTGGTGATAGATCTCCCTCCCGACCAGTGAGGGTGCTGTGTAAAGGGAACCGAGTGCCCTGGACTGGATGGCCAGACAATTCAATCCCAGGGTTAGGTGGAAGTCTGCCATCTAGAAAGGGGGCGGAGCTACAATACACCAAATCATCGACCCAGAAGGGAAGCGATGTGGCAGCCGTGGATTGGAGGAGCGGTTGCAATCGTTAACCAAGGGGGTGTGATTGACGGTACATAAGGGGACGTAGTGAGGTGATCTGTTCCTTTGTTATGGTTAAGCTGAACCGGAAGGAGTATCGAGAATTTACGTGAGTGTTTTGTTTGTTTGTTTGTCGTGTCTAAAAAACTACTTGCTTGTTGTTATTAGACAGCTAACATGATCCCATATGTGTTGTACTGTCATTATTAATTACAAACTGTGTCTTATTATTTCGGGACTGCAAACCGTTGTTTAGAAACAGTGGAATAAACATTGCTGTGTATTGCCTGGGATTATTCTTTGTGGTCGCCAGACCAGGATTATAAAAATAAAACCTGTTTGGATCGTGAACTTTGTCTGTCTTCTGTTTCCTAATCACATCACCACTACACCTGCGCACTGCAAACCACTTTGCCACAGTGCCCCACCTTGTAAAGGCACCAATGTGTTGTTTCCAGGGTGAGTCAGGGGAGCATAGTTTCATGTCCTAGCTGTGCAAGACCCTACTGGAGAGATGCCTAGTGAGTTCAAGCTCACACCTACCGGGCTGGCCTTTGTCATCCATAGTATCTCCTAGGTGCAAAGAGTCAATTGGCTTGGGTATTGGAGGACACCCAGTGACCTTCAGTTCTTTTGAGCTGTTTTGGGAGTTTCTGCAGTAAGGGATCTAAACTGGGAGAAAAGGTGTGTGATAGGTGGTGTGGGTGCAACCGCTGAACAGATGGGGACAGACGACTCACTTTGCAAACGCTGCTCAGGCACCCAGTTTTATTCCTGAAACTAAACCCCCTACTACTCGTCTCAACAATGAGTACAACTCCGAACCCGGCTGAACACTTGGTTGCCACGAATTAAAAATACAGTTTCTTGGCTGCTCACCACAATTAAGTCTTCTTTCATTGTACACACAGACTGGTGTGTCTGGGAGCTCCCTTTTATAGTGAGATGCTCTGCCAGGACATGCCCACCAGCTGGTTAAGGAAAAGTAACTGACCAATCATCGCCCACATCAGCTGTAAACAAATCTCAGCTGGCAACGTGTCAGGGGTGGAGTGTCTGGCTCTTTTGCTGTCTATGTTTCTTGGTCCTATTCCTTGTGTCAACACTTTATGTTTTGTACATTTTTAAATCAAAAAAATATATGGTATTTGAGCAACTATAGGTAACATTCATATAAAGCACAATGTAAACATTTTCTGGAATACATGTATTGGTGTTGTGTGCTTATTGCTTTAATTAATGAAGTAAACTGCATATTCTAATTAATGAAATAAACTACATACTTTATATATAGTTCAATATTGATATATGCTGCACAGGTTAAGAGGATTTGTTTAAGTAACATATTTAGAAGGGAACTACTTGCAAGCCAGAGCCCAAATCCTAAAGATCCATGAGCAGCATGTCCCCAAGCAGCAAGAGTCTCCTTATGTTTAAATGAATGAGGTAATTATGCTAATTTACATTTGAGGTTAACTGATCTAATTTATTAGCCTACATGTTAATGATATTTTAAAGAATGAGCATCAACTTGTTGTAATAAATCAATATCTCAGAGTAAATACAGCGTTTATGCTATCATGGATCATTTGTTGCTTATTTTACCCCACGCATGTTCCTTTCTCATCAGTTATCTTAGTATCCACAATTAGGCAATCGTTTTATCTTCAAATATATGAAAACAATTTTAATAAGCTGTCTGTCCATAAATTGAATATGTGTCTGTCTGTCACACTACCTGGCCTGCTTTATAGTTTTTACATTGCATTTGTGTATAATCAATACATTCTCAATTTTTCTTTGTTTCGAGATTTTCAGGTACTATGTGATTATCATGTGACTGAGTGCCCTTTGTATGTGGATGCAGAAAAGTATGATTATACAAAAGGCTGTGTGATGTGAAATCAAATTACTGCACAGTAGAATTTTAACAGAGAAATATAAAATCTAAACGGAAGCCCATAGGAAATTATTGAGTGAGGTACTTGTGAAAACCACAGCTCTTTTGGAAGTCATTATTTCCCTTGAATACACTGATACAATTCAAACCGCTTAGTTAGAGTATTGATTTGTGCATTCTGTTTTATTTTAAATGCAATGCTTACATAAATGATAATGAAAGGCAAACACAACTAGACTCCAGAGTGCAATTAAAAGGCTTTGGATGAATTGAATATGATCTGACTGCTGAATATTTGAGCAGATACAAGTTTTGACGATAAACTAATAAAAATTGTAAGCAAAGCTGTAAAGAATTCTGAAAAGATAAAATCCAATTATGTTAACCCCTTAAGATTTAGGAAATAGGTTGTTCGTAATATATAAATTACCCACATTGATTTTTCTACACCTATCAAATACGATTTCCTCAGTTCGCCACCAAACGTGACTGCTATTCCATTTCTCCATTTTAAATACAGTTATACTCTTACAGGAAACAGAATTAAACTGCTGTAATACCATTATTCAGGGGTGCAAATCTGAAAATTGGTGCTGAACTGTTTTGAAAGTTAAGCACCAGAGAGCCTAAGCTGCTAAATTATCAACCCCCCACTCTTCAATCGTTTTTAGTGTTTTGTGTTACCGTAAATATTTTTTGCAAAATGTAGACCATATCTAATCACACCCATATTTGTAATCATGTTTACCTGCTTTATATTTTGTAAAAAGGAAATTCTGCCACATCTCTCTCATCCATGGCAAGACTCATAGCAATGAGTGTATTTAAAATTTCTTAGAAAAAAAAAAAATCGTAAACGTGCTATTATTATTCCACTCAGAGTATTTTAATGGGTAAAAAAAAAAATCTAAACAAAATGAATGGTATCAGAAACAATCATGCTATCTATATATCTATCTATCTATATATATATACACTACCGTTCAAAAGTTTGGGGTCACTTAGAAATGTCCTTGTTTTCCATGAAAACATACATGAAATGAGTTTGAATAGGAAATATAGCAAAATGAATAGGAAATATAGTCATTGCAGGGCGGTTCTAGCCCACAAAAGAATTGTATGCAAGAGATGACTAGCAGCAGTTACATTATTACAGTTACATTTTAAGTTATTTTATTATGGGTAAACTTTGCCCTCTAATTCAATGGACCATACTTAGAAGCAAGCAAAAGGCAAAGATATAATTTCTTTGAGGAATAAGACAATTTTGTATGGTATAAAACAAGAAAATACACTTGACTGGTTCTTCCTGCAACTTCCTGCATGTGGTAGAAACAGCAGTGTAGCTACTTCTGAATACCTGTAATCAATCCAGGTTGAAATAAATACACAGTGTTACTGAGTTGTACTAATATATATTATATACTGTAATATTATATATATATATATATATATATATATATATATATATATATATATATATATATATATATATATTGGTCAATTAGGCCTGGCTTCATAAGTCACGTTGTAAGAATTTTATTAAAATTAACATGAAACATTGATGGATAATTGATGGGGACATCTAGGTCATTAAAAAAAAAAATACCCTAAATAATATTTAAAAACAATAATAATAATAATCACCTTCTTTTTGGAGCAGGCTTGGTCAGGGTGTCTGTTGTCCATGGAAATTTTGTTGGCATAGTATTTGACTTTAACTTTCTCAGTCCTGTGAGTGTTGTCACAAAAACATCTGACTTGAAGTGTTTGCTGCAGACTCTTGTGCCATCGTCAATCTGTTAAACAATAATATTAGTACGGGGCATAACTAATTTGTTCATTTTAACTTGTGTTTTAATTGAAAAAGCCATGTTGGCTAAGAATATGATAAAGGCAGATAGATAACCAGAAAATAAACGAAAAAAACTAACAGCCCTACCTATTATTATACCCCTAGATCTAGCTGAATTATTATTATTATTAGGCTACTTAGCAGACGCTTTTATCCAAAGCGACTTACATGGAAACCCTAACACATCATATTCTGTAAATACACAATCTTCGCTAGGCTGGTGCTTAAATTGTTATATTGTGAATGATAGTTAAGAGTTGACTGAATTTAAGAAGTCCAATCAATAATCTTACCAATTGAAAAAACACCTGCAAAATTTTCCGCTTACCTGGAAAAGTGGTCCAATGTCTCTGCAAATTGATAACCCATGCTTTCCTCTTTTGTTTGTCTACTGGAAATCTATGAAATGACAAGTCTTTATCTCTGGCATAATGGAAATCACTCACATAGTTAGGAACACAACAGTGATACGACATGTTTATTTATCGCACTTCCGGAACTGATGCTTTCCGAGCCTTGTTTTCGCGGGGACCGTGAATAGGGTGTATACTACTCAAACAAACAATCAACAAAACCTATCTGCTCACTATTTGAAATATAAATAACATTATGTATATACCCAATGAGCTATTGATGTAAAACATAGACTGTTGTGTTTTCATTGTAGATTAATGGAAATATTTTGTTAGCTACAATTACTTAAACTGTTAGCATTTTGGATGTTTTGACATGTTTCGATCTCAAGCAGCTGTGTGGCAGTCTGGCTTGCAGTGGTGACGTCACGGACCAGGAAGTAACTGAGTCAAACAATGGATGGGCGGGTGAAGCTGAGTGCAATGGCACTCAGCTGGATTTATTAATAATTAAACAAAACAAAAGATTTAAACAAAACAACAAAACACAAACCAAAGGGCACGAGGGCCAAACGAATAAACAGACAAACAAGTAAATGGCGTGCTGGCTAAACCAGCATGTTTTAGCAATTGTTTTATGTCGTCTCTCTCCGCTCTCTCTCCGCTCTCTACTCCAAAACTCCACACCGCAGCACAGACAGCTGTCGGTTCTATACTCTGGCCGAGGGGTTAACTAGCTATTAATTATCTTATTACCCTCGCCACAGTCTGCACGCGTTTGGTAAGGATGCATGACTGTCAGCTAGTTAAATAATCAGTAGCTGATCAGTCATGCATCTTCACGGGTTTTTAAATATACATTTAAAGACGCCGGCGCTTTTACCAGCGCCGCAAACAAAAATACAAATAATAATAAATAGGGCGGGACACTCCGCCACACATGCCCCCTTGTGCGCAGCACACATGGCCTTTTCGGCCACCTCCCCTTATTCCCTAAAGTCCCGGCTAGCAGTCCTGGCCCCGGAACAGGGGAAGCAAGGTGTCTCCGGGCGTGCCACGGCGGGATGTCCTCCTCCCACCCCAACAACTGTAGCGTCCTAGTGGACCACGCACAGGCCGGCCCCTCTGGCCAGAAAAATTTTGGGGGTGGTCTCCAGACCTGCCCCCTTCTTCATGGCCGGCATCTCCCCTCCGTGGGGCTCCGCCACAGTATTTCCTGCAGCGAAATTGCTGCGGGGAGCTGGTCTCCTGACCTCCCCCTTCTTCATGGCCGGCAGCTCCCTTCATGGGGCTCCAGCCACAGTATTTCCTGCCGCGAAAGTGCGGCTGGGGAGCTGGTCTCCTGACCTCCCCCTTTTCCGTGGCCGGCAGCTCCCCTTCATGGGGCTCCAGCCACAGTATTTCCTGCCGCATGGCAGGACTGGTAGCGACTCCAGGCAAAACAGGACCCTCGGGAGGCGAAGGTAGCAGCTGCAGACCTTCGGCAGGCAACGGCAGCCGCAGCGGACCCTCGGGAGGCGGCGGCAGCAGCAGCGGACCCTCGGGAGGCGACGGCAGCAGCAGCGACCCTCGGGAGGCGACGGCAGCAGCAGCGGACCCTCGGGAGGCGGCGGCAGCAGCAGCAGTAGCGGACCCTCGGGGCGAACTCGGGAGGGGAGCCCCTGGCCATGGAGGCGGCAGCGGGAGCTCCACTTCTCCCTCGCACCCTATAACTGGTGGCTCTCCAGGCGATGCGGAGCAACAGGCAGCCCCAGGCGATGCGGAGCAACAGGCAGCCTTGGGCGATGCGAGGCAGGCATCCTTGGGCGGTGCGAGGCAGGCATCCTTGGGCGGTGCGAGGTAGGGCAGGAGCAGTCCTTCCCATGACAGTGGAGGTGGAACCAGCAGGCATTCACCCTCTGCTGGTGGAGCTGGGAGACAGTGGAGGTGGAACCAGCAGGCATTCACCCTCTGCTGGTGGAGCTGGGAGCGGCAAGCAGTCCTCCCACGGCGGTTGAGGCGGAACCAGCAGGTATTCACCCTCTGCTGGTGGAGGTGGGAGGGTCAAGCAATCCTCCCACAGCGGTTGAGGCGGAACCAGCAGGAATTCACCCTCTGCTGGTGGAGCTGGGAGTGGTAAGCAGTCCTCCCACGGCGCTTGAGACGGAACCAGTAGGCATTCACCCTCTGCTGGTGGAGGTGGGAGGGGCAAGCAGTCCTCCCACGGCGGTTGAGGCGGAACCAGCAGGCATTCACCCTCTGCTGGTGGAAGTGGCAGAGGCAGAGGCAGCTCTTGCTGCTCTGCTCCTGGTGGAGACAGAGGCAGCTCCTGCTGCTCTGCTCCTGGTGGTGGTGGAGACAGAGGCAGCTCCTGCTGCTCTGCTCCTGGTGGTGGTGGAGACAGAGGCAGCTCCTGCTGCTCTGCTCCTGGTGATGGTGGAGACAGAGGCAGCTCCTGCTGCTCTGCTCCTGGTGATGGTGGAGACAGAGGCAGCTCCTGCTGCTCTGCTCCTGGTGATGGTGGAGACAGAGGCAGCTCCTGCTGCTCTGCTCCTGGTGATGGTGGAGACAGAGGCAGCTCCTGCTGCTCTGCTCCTGGTGATGGTGGAGACAGAGGCAGCTCCTGCTGCTCTGCTCCTGGTGATGGTGGAGACAGAGGCAGCTCCTGCTGCTCTGCTCCTGGTGGTGGTGGAGACAGAGGCAGCTCCTGCTGCTCTGCTCCTGGTGGTGGTGGAGACAGAGGCAGCTCCTGCTGCTCTGCTCCTGGTGGTAGAGACAGAGGCAGGCTCCTCTCCCTGGCTGGAGACGGCAGCGACGGCTCCTCTCCCTCTGGCGCTGGAGAAGGCAGCGACGGCTCCTCTCCTCTGGCGCTGGAGAAGGCAGCGACGGCTCCTCTCCCTCTGGCGCTGGAGAAGGCAGCGACGGCTCCTCTCCCTCTGGCGCTGGAGAAGGCAGCGACGGCTCCTCTCCCTCTGGCGCTGGAGAAGGCAGCGACGGCTCCTCTCCCTCTGGCGCTGGAGACAGCAGCGACGGCTCCTCTCCCTCTGGCGCTGGAGACAGCTGCGACGGCTCCTCTCCCTCTGGCGCTGGAGACAGCAGCACTGGCTCCTCTCCCTCTGGCGCTGGAAACAGCAGCGGGGCCCCTCCCATATCTGCAGCCAGGTAGTTGAGCACCATGGCTGCGATGTCTGGGAGGGATGCTGGTTGGTGTTTCTGTTCCCAGGCCTCCCAGCGCTCCCCATCTCTCGCCCACAGGAGGTTGATCACAGCAGGGAGGGCGACCATTATATCCCTCTCAGGCTCCGCCAGCCAGTCCCAGATCCCCTCAGAGGAGACGGGATTCTTCCGCCGGAGGATGCGGGTCCTCTCTCACCCTTGCTGGATGCTCAGGCTCCTTCCTCTCCTGCCATGGAGGGGTTGGTCCGGTGCCACGTGCCCAACCTCACCAATCGCTGGCACCACTCCTCACCCTTCAGGCAGGTGAGGCAGACGCCCAGCGTGTTAAGGACCCGCTGCTGTTGCTGCGCCTCCTGCTGCTGTTGTTGTTGCTGCTGCTTTCTCCTCCGGCTACTCTTCCCCATTTTTTTTATTTTTATTATTTTTTTTCCAAAAAACACACAAAACAAAAAAATACTTTTTGAGAAAAAACAAACAAAAAAACGTCCTTTTCCTTTCCTGGTCCGGCTCTTGGAGGCGTTGTTTGTCCCACGCAGGACACCATATGTGGCAGGCTGGCTCGCAGTGGTGAGTGTGATGACGTCACGGACCAGGAAGAAACTGAAACCACAACAATGGATGGGCGGGCGAAACTGAACGCAACGGCGTTCAGTTGATTTTATTAATAAACAAACAAAACAAAAGATTTAAACAAAACAACAAAACACAAACCAAAGGGCACGAGGGCCAAACGAATAAACAGACAAACAAGTAAGTGGCGTGCTGGCTAAACCAGCACGTTTTAGCAATTGTTTTATGTCGTCTCTCTCCGCTCTCTCTCCGCTCTCTACTCCAAAACTCCACACCGCAGCACAGACAGCTGTCGGTTCTTATACTCTGGCCGAGGGGTTAACTAGCTATTAATTATCTTATTACCCCTCGGCCACAGTCTGCATCGTTTGGTAAGGATGCATGACTGTCAGCTAGTTAAATAATCAGTAGCTGATCAGTCATGCATCCTCACGGGGTTTTTAAATATACATATAAAAGACGCGGCGCTTTTACCCGCGCCGCAAACAAAAATACAAATAATAATAAATAGGGGCGGGACACTCCGCCACAAGCTGTCTTCAGCATTTAACATATTGCACACGCCCAGTGATATTTATACCCAAATAATACAATACAGTTATTCAATTAAACACCTTAATACAAAACAGTTGCATTTCATTAATGATTACATAATTACATAATTACTTAAGTTACATAAAAGTAGTTCTAATTGACACATTTCAATTCATCCTTAACAGGCTTTACAACATTCCTCAATTTACGTTAATGGACTATAATTTTTATCTTCCCCATTAAACTATACAGAGAACATAACAGACAAACAGTTCCCAATGATCATTTTAAAAGATATGATTCATCAATAACATTCAAATGTTGGTTTTGAATATTATAATGTGTCAATTATATATATATTTTTAAATTAAATATCAAACCCAAATAACAAATTGTATAACCTAGTATGAAAAACAATAATTCATTTATTTACACATCTAAAGGTATCTACTGGTTAAAATTCAGAATAACTGCAGAATACTTAACATTTTTACGAATATATTGCGATAACCACATGTGGCAAGGATGGCTTTGATTGGCGTGGGTGGTGACGTCAGCGTCCAGGAAGCAGTACACAAAACAAAAGGTACAGGGCTGAACTGAGCTCGTATTTTATTTAAATAATAAATCAAACTCTTTTACAAATACAAAGAGAAAAGGGCATTTTGGCCAAAATAAACAAACACAAACAAATAAGAGATTTGAGTACCTTTTGGATGGTTTCAAAGTAAGTAGCAATCGCTTTTCCTTTACAGTTTCCATATAACTCATCTCTCTCCAACTCAGATTCATGCATTCTGAGAGCGAGAGTTTATATAGCAGGTGGTCAGGAGCTAATGAGACAATTGGCGATCATTTACCTCCTGACCTCCTGCATTCTACACGTGAAGGCAGGGAGAGGAAATGAACCCTATCCCTGCTAAATCAACACAATATTACACAGTGGACAGCTTTTGTCCACCCACATACAATTAAACAAAACAGGGCTTTTCACCGTCATATTTTAAATAAATTAGAATTAATAATAATAATAATAATAATAATAATAATAATAATAATAATAATAATAATAATAATAATAATTACATAAAAGGGGCGGGCACCCTATCACACCACATTAGAATTCTCACATAATTATTGTAATCCGATTCTGGAGGTTTTTACTTGAGGAACTTCAAAATAGATGTGCTGTAGTTCAAAAACAATCATAAGAAAAGTTTGAGAATGAGAAAAGGCCGTTCGGCCCACCAAGGCTCATCCCTTGTTATCAAACCATTTTCCCCTACTTGGGGAGAACTAATTTAAAAGCACAAAATGCAATGGTCAAGCTCCAATGAGACCATGTGACCTACTGAACTGGTACCAGGATAGAGCAGTTCACCTAAGCATGGTAAATATTTGCATATAAATAAGCGAAGAACATTATACCAATGAAGGCACAAGCCAAAACATGTGTCTACTTGATTTTTCTTATAAGTGTTATCGTTTTGGGATTGTTTAAAAGATCTCTAAAATAAATAACTTTGAGGATGTCATGTAGACAAACCTTTTGTGTCATCAATAGCCTACAATATTTTACAATGGCAAAATGATGGTCTGTCTTTCATGGTATTGAGATTAAAAAATAAACTGTACTCCAAAACATGTTTTATTTGGAATAAAAGGTTAAAATACTCAAGCACAGGGCATTTTATAACATGAACTATATATAGTCTAACTTGAGCTTCTATTTCTTATTAAGAGCTGTGAATGATGGAATAGGGATAGTTTTCCAAGTGTAATTACAGTGGTGCAACAGAAGCAGGTGAATTGGATGCCCTTTACAGTTCAACTCCTATCAAAATATTGTTTAACATGCATCACTGTCAGTTTTATTTCATGTTCAACTGGCTTAGGCACTGAACGTGAATATCACTGGCCTGTTTTTCTTTTTTATTTGTAATTCTTTTTATTTCGTTTACTTTTTTACAAAAAACACAGCAGAGAAGAAACAATACGCAAATACAAACAAAAAGTAAATCAAATAGAGTAAACAACCTAAGTGGGTAAGTATGACAAGAAACAGCAGAAGATGCCCACCCACCACCACCACTTTTCTACACCCTTGTCATTCTCCCATCATGAAACAGTACTTTACACAATTTATTTAACAGAGGATGCACTGCACATTATGAATTACCCCAGGCAGTAAGAAGGGGATAAAGAAAACATGATAGAGAGGAAGAGCAGGTGAGCAGAAAGTGGAAAGTAATAAAATAATAAAATAAAAAAGGGTTTCACCGGGGATTTTATGTTAAACTCACATTTTTGCCCTTTAATTTTTTTTGAGTCGTTTGACATATGTGCTTGAAATTCTGGATGCATAGTCCCCTGGGGGTAGATCACTTGATGTGGACAGCAGCGTTCCAGTTGCTTGATTTTGAGATACAGATAGTGAAAAAATGCAAAAAATCGCTACTTTGAATACTGTCAATAACTTCCTGTTTATTTGGCAACATCTCTAAATGGACAGGAAGTCCTTTCAAAACATAGAGCATTTTCACAGGAAGTAATTTAGAGATATCTTCAGATGACTTTCTGTTCATTACCGAGTGGATTATTAACAGTAAGGAAAGTGTTCCCAGGGAAATTGCTCTTACCAGGTGTGGTTACTAACAAGCTTCTACTGTATGTACCAGACTTTTCTAAAGAATTCCTGGTCCAAACAGATGCTTCCGAAGTAGGGCTAGGAGCTGTACTGTCACAGGAGGTCAAAGGGGTAGAACACCCCATTATGTTTCTCAGCCGAAAACTGGAAGACAGAGAACACAATTATGCAGTGATCGAGAAGGAATGCCTGGCAATAAAATGGGCTATAGAAAGCCTGAGGTATTATCTGCTGGGATGACAGTTCACCTTAATTACTGACCACGCTCCCCTAACGTGGATGAACCAAGCAAAAACGCAAAAACGCTAGGGTAATGCATTGGTTCCTGTCATTCCAACAGTATAAATACAGCATAAGACACCGAGCGGGGAAACTAATGGGGAATGCTGATGGACTTTCTAGAATTCATTCCTTCTTTTCTACAGTGGCTCGACCCCAGAAGCTCGAGCTAGGGGGGGAGATATGTGATAGAACGAGGGGATTGGTGCAAAATGGGAGATACATTAGGGCAGTCTTGATGGCAAATTCTTGCTTCAGTCATACCGGAAGCAAGATGGCTGCCAAACAGGAAGTGACGATTGGCTTCGGTCATACCGGAAACAAGATGGCCGCCAAACCGGAAGTGATCAGTTTTAATGCCACATCATCAAAAAGGGCGTTCCCAGGGGGATAAAAGGGCAGGTCCAGGCAAGTACCAGTGGTAAGAGTGGGGAGAGTGGTATGCTACAGGAAGTGAGTACTGGGATTGTTGGATTACTTGTTATTGACCTTGGATTGTTTGACTGACTTCTTTGTGCTTTATACCTGGACTGTTTTGAAAACCCTGGATTGTAAACCTTTGCCTGTTTCACCGACTATTCTATGCTGGATGGACATGTAAATAAAGCACTAACATGTACCACTCTGTTTGGAATTAACTTCACAGTATTTCGTCTCTGTTTAAATACTGTCCCGCTACAAAGTACTGTATGCATATTCTACACAGCCTATGAAGTTGCTACATATATATATATATATATATATATATATATATATATATATATATATATATATATAATAGAGGGTTTTACAGGGTTAATAAAAAGAATAACGTTTCACCACTGCCACCAGCCGCTCATCTCTGCCCCCAACCACCCCGACATGTCCCGGGGTTTTGGCCCGTCGTGGTTTATACCTTACGTAAAACATTTAAAATATAAACCTGTGTAAACGTTTTAAAATACAAATACCTCACCAGTCAATCTACACCAGTTGTCCTTGGCTCATTAGCAATGCCATTTATTCCAACTGTGCAATTGCTGCAGGAGTTCTGCTTGTAGCTCATTAGCATGTTCAGTTTTGAAGCATCGAAAAGCTTCACTGTGAATCCTAAATCATACTATTTATGAAGATTTTTTTTACATTTTCCCTAATTAAGTATGTGGATTATACGTTTTTCACATTGCTCGTTTGAATGATGCTTTCTGTTTTTATTTAATTGTTATTGGCATTAGAATTATAATTTTTTTTTTTGCTTCTCAGATATTGCACAATGAAGTGTTAATCCTACTTTTTTTATTACAGTAATCTGTCATGTATCTGAATGCAGTGGGATCAGAGTATGTAAAAAGGCTGATAAATGAATCATGTTTTGAATACCATTATACACAGCTGTAACAATTACTATATTTCACACAATTATTGTTTTGCGATTCAGCTTTTATTAGGGAACTCTCCTAAATCCCTTGTTTAGAAAGATACAGGGTATTAATGCTTGTGACAGAGTAGTCGTCTGTTGTGTGGTTGCGTGATCGAGACGGTTGAAGTTGATACGCCCTGCAGGCAAACAGGATTTATTTACATATCAACACACTGAACAGCTCAAGTGACACTACCAGCAATGGCAGCACACAGAGCACATACAACACAGCGTACGAAAATTTTTGTTGGATCTACAATCTCTGAACTGATCTTCTCTGTTCAATAATAAACTAACGTTGCTGAACAAACACGGACTATGAGTGAATATGGGAAAGGGAAAGTGTATTGCAATCCCAGCACCAACAGGGCATCAGTCCCATATGGCCCCAGTCTTCAACAGACCAAGGAGTTCCAATACCTGGGTCTGGGATGAGCTCAGCAGGACAAGCATGGAGCGCTTTCTGGAGGGTGAGAAGCGCTTCCGCAGAGGACAAGCATGAAGCGCTTTCTGGAGGATGAGAAGCGCTTCCGCAGAGGACAAGCATGGAGCGCTTTCTGGAGGATGAGAAGCGCTTCCGCAGAGGACAAGCATGGAGCGCTTTCTGGAGGATGAGAAGCGCTTCCGCAGAGGACAAGCATGGAGCGCTTTCTGGAGGATGAGAAGCGCTTCCGCAGAGGACAAGCATGGAGCGCTTTCTGGAGGATGAGAAGCGCTTCCGCAGAGGACAAGCATGGAGCGCTTTCTGGAGGATGAGAAGCGCTTCCGCAGAGGACAAGCATGGAGCGCTTTCTGGAGGATGAGAAGCGCTTCCGCAGAGGACAAGCATGGAGCGCTTTCTGGAGGATGAGAAGCGCTTCCGCAGAGGACAAGCATGGAGCGCTTTCTGGAGGATGAGAAGCTTTGGAGATCGGAAGAACTACCCCTGGACCTAAAGGTGCTTGGATCCTATCAAAAGGGATGTGCACTCGTCAATGTATTCACAACCAGCTGCTAAAGGCACATGCTGAAGAAGTAGTAAAAAAAAAAATCCATAACTGTGCAATATGAATTGAGATTAATAAGAATAATAACAGGATTATTGATTCACAGTGCACAGTCTCCGCTGCTTCATGGCTGATCAGATTTCAATACCTTTCAACAAGGGAGAACGGTGATGCCCCGGGTTTGTGTATTGCGATTGGCCTGACACCATGGGTCACTTTCAATATACATCACCTAGTTAAAGCGCCACTCCACTATTATGAAATATAACATCAGGCTTTGCCTTTAATTATTATAAATGTATATTAAATAAATTATACAACACAAAACAATACCATACTGCATGCTTATGGTCAAACTATGGAACATATTCCCATGTGTATATAACTCTTGCAACATTTTTTTGTTGTTGTTGCTATATTCAGCCCTATCCTATTTGGAAACGTCTAATGTTTGTTTCTTGATTTATGTACTTTGTTCTAACAACTATATTCAGAACAAAATAGATGCACAAGCATACATGTGTTTTAATATACTATCTCGGAAGTGTAAAAATGACCTGTTTAGTTTGTAGTTAAGCGCCTGTAACAGGGGTGTTCTGTTACTATCTGGGTATCTGCAGAGAAACGAGAGAGACACACAGAGGGTACTAGCAATAGTCACCCAAGTGCGGAAGGACATATACAAACATGTACATCAAAAAGTCAAAACAAAACACAGTGGATAAAAAAACAGCTACAAAACAAAAGGTGGCCAAGCTCCGGCCACGTGCTGCTCCCACAAAAGGGAGGTCTCGCTTCAGGAACCTTCTCCCTGCACAAACTAAATAAACTTCGGTGGGATAAAATTCCCCAAAATGAATCTCTATGTATGGTTCTAAAGATCCCGGTTAAACACACATTGCCCATGTGGAAAAAAAAAAATACAATAAATATATTTCAAAAATATATTTTAAAACATATTGAAATATTTTAAAAAATGGCTGCAAAAATATATTGAAATACATGGTAAATATATAATTGTATATATTTTAGACATATATTATGCTTCCATATATTATTATTATTTTTCTTAGCAGACACCCTTATCCAGGGCAACTTACAATTGTTACAAGATATCACATTATTTTTACATACAATTACATTATTTTTTTTTTACACACAATTACCCATTTATACAGTTGTGTTTTTACTGGAGCAATCTAGGTAAAGTACCTTGCTTAAGGGTACAGCAGCAGTGTCCCCCACCTGGGATTGAACCCACGACCCTCCGGTCAAGAGTCCAGAGCCCTAACCACTACCCCACACTGTTGCCCTGAAATATGTTGGGAATATATGTCAAAATATATTTAAATATATAAAATGTCCATAAAAATATAAGGAACATATTTCAAAGTATGTTTTCAAGCTGTGTGGTCTAGTGGTTAAAGAAAAGAGCTTGTATCCAGGAGATCACTGGTTCCAATCCCACCTCAGCCACTGACTCATTGTGTGACCCTGAGCAAGTCACTTAACCTCCTTGTGCTCCGTCTTTCGGGTGAGACGTAATTGTAAGTGACTCTGCAGCTGATGCATAGTTCACACACCCTAGACTGTAAGTCGCCTCGGATAAAGGCGTCTGCCAAATAAACAAATAATTTTTACCACATTTTGATTTATATTATAATATTTTCTAACATATCGTAGCATTACTGCTACACAGCCTTTTTACTCAGAACTGATGTCAGATTCAACAGAGTTAAATCAACCAAGTTTGATTCACCCAACCTATACAGCTGAAGAGTGGGGGGGGGTCACACCAAACGAGCCGATAGAAAGTCGAATTGCTCGGTCCCAGCATGCCCCGCTCTGGTCATATGCTAATTAGGTCCCTGATTCCTTGTACTGTGAGGTAATGTCATTTATATTGTTTTGTGTGATGACAATAATGATTTGTGTGATAATATAAAAGTGTTATACCTCTTCAGGAAAGGATAAATACAAATTAATAATAAATCAAAACTGAAACAGTGTGGGCATGCGAAGTAGCCTTTCTTTTAAATGTATTGAAATATATTTTGATGAAATAGTATTCTGTATTCTGCTATCTAAAATATATCTTGTATTATTGTAGGAATGTACTGAAATATAATTGGAATGTTTTCTGAAATGTATGAGAATATATTTAAAACAATATTGTACTATGCAGCATATATTTAAGAAAGAAATAACAATATATTATCACGTATTTTAAATATATTTATATTGCTTTGACATGCACTGCAATATATTACAGCACAGCAAACAAACAACAGTGACCAGTGTTAATTGATAATCATTATGCAATTGACACCAGACCATCAAACTATGTTTTATTTAGAAACCCAACCAAAAGTACACTAGTCCTCAGCTCTGCCACAGGGCTGCACTGCTCAGTGTGAGGGAGCTAGAGTACAGAGTACAGGGCTGCACTGCTCAGTGTGAGGGAGCTAGAGTACAGAGTACAGGGCTACACTGCTCAGTGTGAGGGAGCTAGAGTACAGAGTACAGGGCTGCACTGCTCAGTGTGAGGCAGCTAGAGTACAGAGTACAGGGCTACACTGCTCAGTGTGAGGGAGCTACAGTACAGGGCTGCACTGCTCAGTGTGAGGGAGCTAGAGTACAGAGTACAGGGCTACACTGCTCAGTGTGAGGGAGCTAGAGTACAGAGTACAGGGCTGCACTGCTCAGTGTGAGGGAGCTAGAGTACAGAGTACAGGGCTGCACTGCTCAGTGTGAGGGAGCTAGAGTACAGAGTACAGGGCTGCACTGCTCAGTGTGAGGGAGCTAGAGTACAGAGTACAGGGCTGCACTGCTCAGTGTGAAGGAGCTAGAGTATAGAGTACAGGGCTGCACTGCTCAGTGTGAGGGAGCTAGAGTACAGGGCTACACTGCTCAGTAGATAAGTAGAATCAACTTCAGTCTGCCCTCTAAACACACAAATCATTACAAACATGAAAGGAATACTTGATACCCTTTCGGTGCAGTCTTATTGTGGAATTTTTGTAATGAGGCCAATTTTAAAAAGGATGGTGTGCACTATTAATTTCTTCCCACCTGAAACAGTTTAAATGCAATGGAACATTTTAAACAAACTCACCGTTTCAGGGGGACGAAATTGCTAGTAGTCCCACTCTACAGAAACTGCTTGCTCATGGAGTGCAATCTTGGTGAATCTTTTGTAAGCTACAATTACTTGAAGAAAATGTATTACAAATCAAAACTTTAACACACAATAATGTCTCTAACTAGTTCAGCTACAGGGCTCGTGTATATATATATATATATATATCTGAGTATGTCACCCAAGCACTTGCTCTACTTTTCCTCTGCAATTAATCACAAGCCTGCTGACGACACACACACAGAAAAAATAAAAAGAGCAGCGCAAGAAGCTGGAAGAGCAGAGAGCAAAATAAACCCAACTGATACATTCCTATGTCTTAATTCACAAGCATCTAACTGTGGAGATAAGCTACCGAGAACTTTCTAGAGTGTTGTCCTTCAACTCACTTGATTGGAGTTGAAGCGAGGTCTAGTAACAATACAGGGGCTCTACATGTCTGTTTATAGAAACCTAAATCACTTGATAAAATAGCTGCAACATTTGTATACAAAGAATAAAGCAACTGAAAAGAGACATCTTGCTTCTAAACATGCCCTACGTTACACAACTTTGGCCCAGAGGGATGTATTCAATTGATCTAAACAGTAGCAGATGTAAAGTTAGATTGACAACATCCTAAAATAAGTTCATTAATTAGCTGTGCCTCTTTCAACACCCACATCTGCTGCAGATATTAGACAATTCCCTAGCCTCTGTAGTAAAAAATTGGGTAGCAAGTCATCTGAGTGGAATAAATAGGGCAATACATGACTACGCTGAATTCATGGAAAATGAAATGCCGAGAATCTGAACTAACTGGGACTACAGCTAATATTTGTAAAAAAGTTTGGATTTCAGAGATGTATATTTATTACATTTACTGCATTTGGATTAACTAGGGGCAGAATATATGTAGTAAAACAAAACGAAAGCAGTGAAATGGTAATACAAATTGAAGCATGTCTCTATTTTCATTTTCAGTTTTAAGAGACATGATTTTGCTTTGCCTACTGGCTAAAAGCATGTAATTCAATATGGGCAGCAGCTCATTAGTTATTCACAGGAAAGAAGCCATTGAAGGGGTGGGGACAAATTCACTCTTCCGGTGAAATTAATTTAACCTTGTGCAGTACCAGATATCATGATTGAAAATACATGTGTTTCTTAAATCAGTCATTATGTATTTACTGATGGTGTGTTCCAATAGGTAATCCCTGCTCACTTAGTAAGTTCTACCAGTCGTAGGCTGTAAGGCGAGGTCTGTTTTTATCACCTAAATTCAGGGATACCAATATTTTCAGTGGCAATGTGGCCTGAGTCATTCTAAAAAAGAAACGTGATTCGGAAGTTATTTACTGTGTGTTCTAGAATCCGATAGTCAATAACTTAAACTAATAAATTAAAATTTAATATGTAAAAATATGCATAACAATTTTGCTGCACAGCTTAATAATAGACTGCGAAAACTGGAGGATACATAAAACCTGTTATGCAAAGGAAACATATTTGACAGAGACTGTACAGATAAGATATGATACTTAAGCGATGCAGCTTTTGCGATGCTCCGACAATATTGTGCAATCTATGAAATGTATAATTTAAGTTAACAAAATAATCAATAATCTCCAATTTGGACAGCAACATTTTTAATACAGCAGTGAATGCTATTGTGTGCTTTTATATGAAACTTGTTAATTGCAAATTTCACAAAGCTTACAATTAAAAAAAAAAAATGTTAGGATCCCAAGCCGAAATACGACCCCATCAGCTTGGGGTTAAATTACATTTTAGATAGCTGAAATCTTGTCATGTCTGGCTTGGGGTTGTCTTGCGAATGATCCCGTCGAGGTGCAGAAAATGAACTTTACCCAAAGCCAATCTGAAGATGATCCGATCATCCCTTCATATAAAAGTAAGACTGAATTACTATTCAGTGAAATTAATATATAAAAAAACATGTTAATGCTGTAATAAATACATTGCAGACCTTTTTTTCTAAGAACGTGTCAATTATAGTTATCAAATGTATTTGACAGAAATTCATGTTTTTAATAATCACTTTTATTAAAAACATAATAGTACTTACTGGATCCGGTTCCTTGATATTTATATCCAGTTCATTGATTCCAAAATACAGTGTATTAAATGCAAATAGATTGAAATGTCATTGAATTGCTTTGTCACAGTTACTGTTGTATGGTGTTTGAAATCATTCTGAGTGGTTCTGGGTTTTGTTGCTCCTATATTGAGATATTCTAAAGGTAAGTGTCATTAAGGGTCTCTAATTACTGTGTATTTACATAGTAGTAAATACATGTGGACTTACACATAATTGCAATGCATAGTTGCAATGTACTTAATGTGTACATCTTTTAAACCCTAACCCTAAAAGGATCAGAGCTACATTTGATCTTTTATCTGTAGGGTAGGTGGATTTGTCCTCCCTTTAAGAAGTAAGACCAGAGGCCAAATGAATACTAATCAGCCATATACAAATAAACATAATAATTGACCATGACTCAGATATTGAATTCTCCTTGACACAACTAGGGATGGAATAAGTACAGTAATTGTGCAGGTGTTCAGAATCACAGATGTGTCTGTCTTCATCCTCAGGTCTACTTTTCACACAAAAGAAGAAAACATTTTTAATACCGTATGCATAAATAATGGAGTGAAAATGTATTTTCTCTTGTGAAAAAATGCATTTTTCAAGTTAATCTGCTAGTGACGTACTCCCTGTCATTTAGATTCAAGCCTCTTTGAGAGGGGTGAAGGCTTTTGAAACAGGATTCATTTGAACAGGTGAGTCATCTAATAGCAAGAGATTAAAGGTAAACTGGCTCTTCGTTCCTGCGGATCAGAACGATTCTGACAAATTCGAGCACAGCATCTCTTTCTTGTTAGGCACAATTTTCAAGAAGGATGCATTTAGATGCATAACCGTTTTGCATATACTTTACAAATGTAGATGTGTGTCTCGCAAAACAGCAGGCTCCTTAGAGACCATGTTAGTAGCACTTTTGATATAGAAGACAAAACAATAACAAAGTCCTACAAAACCTCAACAAATACTGTGGTGTTTTTGTTAAACATCCCTGTGAGGGAAGCTTTTATGTTTTTTTCATTTGTTACTTTGTTTTTTATTATTATTTCAAGCCACTAGTTCAACTGCTAAAGGAAACTCCTCTGGAAAAATGTAACGGTAACCTTCATTGTGATCTGTGACCTAATGTGGTCATGTGACTTTCTGGTTTTTGGATATTGTTCATACTCGGCGCATAACTGTATCAAATGATTCTCTAGCTCAACTGGCTATAACACAAGAAGCATTGAAACTGCTGTGGCAGAAATTTCACAAAGCAGCACTGTGAATGCCTCATGTGAGACTATTGGAGGTACTCACTTTATAATTGCAGGGGTATTGTGAAAACCGCTTTGTATTTCCACACCAGTCTCAAAAACCCAGAGCAGCACAAATTATTTAATTAAGGAACTTGCTGTTAACTAATGCCGTGAAGGAAACGTAAAAAAATATGAATGTACTTGCACCTTCCCAACATTTTCTTTAAACATATACACTACCGGTCAAAAGTTTTAGAACACCCCCATTTTTCCAGTTTTTATTGAAATTTAAGCAGTTCAAGTCCAGTGAATAACCTGAAATGGTACAAAGGTAAGCGGTAAACTGCCAGAAGTTTAGGTTACCAAAAACTGAAAAATAATGTACATTTCAGAGTTATACAAAAAGGCCTTTTTCAGGGAACAAGTAATGGGTTAACAACTTACAGCTGTTCTGCAGCAATGGAAGTAAATTAAGCCTTGAAAGTTGATGCTAACAATTCCTACAGGTGTCCCAACTTTTGTTGATTACTCTGTCTGTATAAAAGCAGTGTTGGAACAGACTGTGTTACTACTCTTACTACTCTTAAGCATTATTTGGACAGTATTGTACTGCAGGAAGTAGTATATTGCTATCATAATGGCGAGAAAAAGGCAATTAACAAAGGAAGACAGACAGACCATTATAACCCTGTGGCGGAGTGTCCCGCCCCTATGTATTTATTTATTATTATTTGTATTTGTTTGCGGCGCGGATAAAAGCGCTGCGTCTTTTGTTATTATTTATAATTTAAAAACCCTGTGAGGATGCGTGACTGATCAGCTACTGATTATTTAACTAGCTGACAGTCACGCATCCTTACCAAACGCGTGCAGACTGTGGCCGAGGGGTAATAAGATAATTAACAGCTAGTTAACCCCTCGGCCAGAGTATAAGAACCTGCAGCTGTCCATGCTGCAGGGTTGAGTGTAGAGAGGAGAGTACGGGGAGCGGAGACAGCGAGAAATTAAAAACCAGCCCGCTTATTTGTTTGATTATTTGTTTGGCCAACGCGTCTTTTTGTTTTGTTTGTTGATTGTTTAAATCTTTTTGTTTTGTATTATTATTTATTAAAAACGCTAACCGCAGTAGCGTTCAGCTTCACCCGCCCATCCATTGTTGTTTTGGTTCAGTTACTTCCTGGTCCGTGACGTTACCACACCTCACCACTGCAAGCCATCCTGCCACATATGGTGTCCTGCGTTGGACAAACAACGCCTCCAGGAGCCGGACCAGGACAGAAAAGTGCGTTTTTTTTTTTGTTTGTTCGTTTTTTTTTCAAATAAATAATGGGAAAAAGTAGCCGGAGGAGAAAGCAGCAGCAACAACAACAGCAGCAGGAGGCGCAGCAACAGCAGCGCGGGGCTGGTCGCAAGTCCTGTGGGGTCCTTACCACGCTGGAGATCTGCCTCACCTGCCTGAAGGGTGAGGAGTGGTGCTTTGCGGTTGGTGAGGTCGGGCACGTGGCACCCGACCAACCCCCTCCATGGCAGGAGAGGAAGGAGACTGAGCGTCCAGCAAGGGTGAGAGAGGACCCGCATCCTCCGAGGCGGAAGAATCCTGTCTCCTCTGAGGGGATCTGGGACTGGCTGGCGGAACCTGAGAGGAATGTCGTGGACGCCCTCCCTGCTGTGATCAACCTCCTGTGGGCGAGAGATGGGGAGCGCTGGGAGGCCTGGGAACAGAAACACCACCCAGCATCCCTCCCAGACATCGCAGCCATGGTGCTCAACTACCTGGCTGCAGATATGGGGGGGCCCCACTGCTGTTTCCAGCGCCAGAAGGAGAGGAGCCATCGCTGCCATCTCCAGCGCCAGAGGTCGAGGAGCCCTCGCCACTGTCTCCAGCGCCAGAGGGAGAGGAGCCATCGCTTCCGTCTCCAGCGCCAGAGGGAGAGGAGCCGTTGCTGCCGTCTCCAGCGCCAGAGGGAAAGGAGCCGTTGCTGCCGTCTCCAGCGCCAGAGGGAGAGGAGCCGTTGCTGCCGTCTCCAGCGCCAGAGGGAGAGGAGCCGTTGCTGCCGTCTCCAGCGCCAGAGGGAAAGGAGCCGTTGCTGCCGTCTCCAGCGCCAGAGGGAGAGGAGCCGTTGCTGCCGTCTCCAGCGCCAGAGGGAGAGGAGCCGTTGCTGCCGTCTCCAGCGCCAGAGGGAGAGGAGCCATTGCTGACATCTCCAACGCCAGAGGGTGAGGAGCCCTCGCCACTGTCTCCAGCACTAGGAGCAGAGCAGCAGGAGCTGCCTCTGTCTCCACCACCGCCAGGAGCAGAGCAGCAGGAGCTGCCTCTGTCTCCACCACCGCCAGGAGCAGAGCAGCAGGAGCTGCCTCTGTCTCCACCACCGCTAGGAACAGAGCAGCAGGAGCTGCCTCTGTCTCCACCACCACCAGGAGCAGAGCAGCAGGAGCTGCCTCTGTCTCCACCACCGCTAGGGGCAGAGCAGCAGGACTGCTTGCCCCTCCCACCTCCACCAGCATAGGGTGAATACCAGCTGGTTCCGCCTCAACCGCCGTGGGAGGACTGCTTGCCGCGCCCAGCTCCACCAGCAGAGGGTGAATGCCTGCTGGTTCCGCCTCAGCCGCCATGGGAGGACTGCTTGCCCCTCCCACCTCCACCAGCAGAGGGTGAATACCTGCTGGTTCCATCTCCACCTCCACCAGCAGAGGGTGAATACCTGCTTCCACATCCACCGTCATGGGAAGGATTGCTCCTGCCCTGCCTCGCACCGCCCAAGGATGCCTGCCTCGCACCGCCCAAGGATGCCTGCCTCGCATCGCCTGGGGCTGCCTGTTGCTCCGCATCGCCTGGGGCTGCCTGTTGCTCCACATCGTCTGGGGCTGCCTGTTGCTCCGCATCGCCTGGAGAGCCACCAGTTACAGGGTACGAGGGAGAAGTGGAGCTCCCGCTGCCGCCTCCATGGCCAGGTGCTCCCCTCCCGAGTTTGCCTCCCGAGGGTCCGCTGCTGCTGCCGTCGCCTCCCGAGGGTCCGCTGGTGCTGCCGTTGCCTCCCGAGGGTCCTGTTTTGCCTGGGGTCGCTACCAGTCCTGCCATGCGGCAGGAAATACCGTGGCTGGAACCCCATGAAGGGGAGCTGCCGGCCACGAAGAAGGGGAGGTCAGGAGACCAGCTCCCCCAGCCACACTTCGCTGCAGGAAATACTGTGGCTGGAGCCCCATGAAGTGCAGCTGCCAGCCATGAAGAAGGGGAGGTCAGGAGACCAGCTCCCCGCAGCAATTTCGCTGCAGGAGAAAGGGTGGCCGGAGCCCCACGGAGGAGCTGCCGGCCATGAAGAAGGGGGCAGGTCTGGAGACCACCCCAAAATTTTTTGGCCAGAGGAGCCGGCCTGTCGCGGGCCATCGGAACGCTACGGCTGTTTGGGTGGGAGGAGGACATCCCACCGTGGCGCTACCTTTGGCCCGTTGTTGCCCTTTTCCTGGGCGGGACTACTAGACGGGACTTTGGGGACTAAGGGGAGGTGGCGAAAAAGGCCATGTGTGCTGCACACAAGGGGGCATGTGTGGAGTGTCCCGCCCTATGTATTTATTTATTATTATTTGTATTTGTTTGCGGTGCGGATAAAAGCGCGCGCCTTTGTTATTATTTATAATTTAAAACCCTGTAAGGATGCGTGACTGATCAGCTACTGATTATTTAACTAGCTGACAGTCACGCATCCTTACCAAACGCGATGCAGACTGTGGCGAGGGGTAATAAGATAATTAACAGCTAGTTAACCCCTCGGCCAGAGTATAGAACCTGCAGCTGTCCGTGCTGCATGGTTGAGTGTAGAGAGGAGAGTACGGGGGCGGAGACAGCGAAATTAAAACCAGCCCGCTTATTTGTTTGATTATTTGTTTGGCCAACGCGTCTTTTTGTTTTGTTTGTTGATTGTTTAAATCTTTTTGTTTTGTATTATTATTTATTAAAAACGCTGACCGCAGTAGCTTTCAGCTTCACCCACCCATCCATTGTTGTTTTGGTTCAGTTACTTCCTGGTCTGTGATGTCACCACACCTCACCACTGCAAGCCATCCTGCCACAAACCCTTAAAAGTGTAGGTCTTTCCTTTAGAGAAATTGCAAAGAAAGCCAAGGTGTCAGTGAGTACAGTTTCCTACACCATCAAAAGGCACTTGGAAACTGGAGGACACTCTGACAGGAAGAGGTCTGGCAGACCCAAAGCCACAACAGAATCAGAAGACAAGTTTCTGAGAGTCAACAGCTTGCGTGATAGGCAGCTCACAGGACAACAGCTTCAAGCACAGCTTAACACTGGTCGAAGTAAGCAAGTCTCAGTTTCAACTGTGAAGAGAAGACTTGAGCTGCAGGTTTGACAGGTCGAGTGGCAGTAAGAAAGCCATTGCTAAGATGGCAAAATAAGAAAAAGAGGCTTGCCTGGGCCATGAAGCACCGCCAGTGGACTACTGAAGACTGGAAGAAGGTCTTATGGACCGATGAATCAAAATTTGAAATCTTCGTTTCATCACGCAGGGTTTTTGGACGCCGTCGAGTAGGCGAAAGGATGGTTCCTCGGTGTGTGACACCAACTGTCAAACATGGAGGAGGAAGCGTGATGGTCTGGGGCTCTTTTGCTGGATCCAGAGTCGGCGACTTGCACAGAGTGAGTGGCACCCTGAACCAAAACGGCTACCACAGCATTTTGTAGCGCCATGCAATACCCTCTGGTATACGCCTAGTTGGTCAGGTGTTCATCCTATAGCAAGATAATGACCCAAAACATACCTCCAGGCTATGTCAGAACTACCTTAGAAGAAAAGAACAAGACTGTAGGCTTCAAATCATGGAATGGCCAGCAGTCTCCAGACTTAAACCCCAGCGAGCTGGTTTGGGATGAACTGGACAGAAGGGTGAAAGCAAAGCAACCTACAAGTGCAACACATTTGTGGGAACTTCTGCAACAGTGTTGGGAAGAACTTTCCGAACAATATTTGATTTCCATTGTAGAAAGAATGCCACGAGTGTGTTCGGCTGTTATATCTGCAAAAGGTGGCTACTTTGATGAGTCAAAAATTTAGATTAAATTTTGTTAAACAAAACAATTCCATGATTTCTTTTTTATCTCCAATTGTTTATTTGTTCTATGCTTTAATTTCAGAGTACATTGAGACGTTAAACTGCATAAATTTCAATAAAAACTGGAAAAATGGAGGTGTTCTAAAACTTTTGACCGGTAGTGTGTGTGTATATATATATATATATATATATATATATATATATATATATATATATATATATATATACATACAGCTCTGGAAAAAATTAAGAGAGCACTGCAAAATTATCAGTTTCTCTGGTTTTACTATTTATAGGTATGTGTTTGGGTAAAATGAACATTTTTGTTTTATTCTATAAACTACTGACAACATTTCTCCCAAATTCCAAATAAAAATATTGTCATTTAGAGCATTTATTTGCAGAAAATGACAACTGGTCAAAATAACAAAAAGATGCAGTGTTGTCAGACCTCGAATAATGCAAAGAAAATAAGTTCATATTCATTTTTAAACAACACAATACTAATGTTTTAACTTAGGAAGAGTTCAGAAATCAATATTTGGTGGAATAACCCTGATTTTCAAGCACAGCTTTCATGCGTCTTGGCATGCTCTCCACCAGTCTTTCACATTGATGTTGGGTGACTTTATGCCACTCCTGGCGCAAAAATTCAAGCAGCTCGGCTTCGTTTGATGGCTTGTGACCATCCATCTTCCTTGTACACAACCTTGTACTTGGCTTGATTCATGCGTCCTTCACAAAGACAAATCTGCCCGATTCCAGCCTTGCTGAAGCACCCCCAGATGAGTCCAATTTTCAGCTTTGCCCAACACCTGGTCGTCTAATGGTTAGACGGAGACCTGGAGAGGCCTACAAGCCACAGTGTCTCGCACCCACTGTGAAATGTGGTGGAGGATCGGTGATGATCTGGGGGTGCTTCAGCAAGGCTGGAATTGGGCAGCTTTGGCATGAATCAAGCCAAGTACAAGGTTGTCCTGGAAGAAATCTTGCTTCCTTCTGCTCTGACAATGTTCCCCAACTCTGAGGATTGGTTTTTCCAGCAGGACAATGCTCCATGCCACACAGCTAGGTCAATCAAGGTGTGGATGGAGGACCACCAGATCAAGACCCTGTCATGGCCAGCCCAATCTCCAGACCTGAACCCCATTGAAAACCTCTGGAATGTGATCAAGAGGAAGATGGATGGTCACAAGCCATCAAACAAAGCTGAGCTGCTTGAATTTTTGCGCCAGGAGTGGCATAAAGTCACCCAACATCAATGTGAAAGACTGGTGGAGAGCATGCCAAGGCGCATGAAAGCTGTGCTTGAAAATCAGGGTTATTCCACCAAATATTGATTTCTGAACTCTTCCTAAGTTGAAACATTAGTATTGTGTTGTTTAAAATGAATATGAACTTATTTTCTTTGCATTATTCGAGGTCTGACAACACTGCATCTTTTTGTTATTTTGACCAGTTGTCATTTTCTGCAAATAAATGCTCTAAATGACAATATTTTTATTTGGAATTTGGGAGAAATGTTGTCAGTAGTTTATAGAATAAAACAAAATGTTCATTTTACCCAAACACATACCTATAAATAGTAAAACCAGAGAAACTGGATAATTTTGCAGTGGTCTCTTAATTTTTTCCAGAGCTGTATATATATATATATATATATATATATATATATATATATATATATACATACACACATACATGCATATATATATATATATATATATATATATATATATATATATATATATATATATATAATTTATGTTTTAAGATGAACATTTAGTAGTTTTTAAATCCTAATTCTTTACTCTAGATTACAGAATATTTGCAAATGATTATGAGAATGTTTTAAAAAGGTAATTTGTGATTTAAAAAAAAATCAGTTATATGAAAAAAACAGTTTTAATACTGTTTCAGCTAAACTAGTTAAAACCATAAGATTATTTCTAATTAAAATTTTAATTAACTCTGCAGATTTTTATCATACTAAATAATGTATTTTTTTTTTAAATACTGAATTTTGACCATCCGTTAGTTAAGGTGGAATTTTGTGAGGCAGACAGACTCAGACACTAGCTTGTTCAATGTGGAACATGAAGGGATTTTAGCACTGCGATTTGGGGATGCTGTTTGTGCATTGTGGTGATTTTGTGTAGACAAAAAGTTCCAAGCAGTACATCATATATAATAAACTATAACATTAATATTGCAGCGAGCACGGCAATGACTGGAGACACACACCAAGGATCTCAGGTACAATGCAGGTTTATTAGGCAGCCAACAGCAAGTCAGCACCATCCACACACTCTCACACACACACACATGCACACACACGCACACACACACACATATAAAATGAAAACACATACAGCATGAAAAACTTGAACCATGTCTGTCTAAGGGTACATTATACAAATCAATAACATAGGCTATCCTGTTTCATTTTACAACTTAACTGTCAATAATGTGGTCTGACTAATCACTTACTGATGTATGGGTCACAGTTTTTTTTCTTAGATCATTTCTTTGGGACCCTCACAGGAGGTACACTAATTATATAAAAAGAGCACTTTTGCTACAAGGCCATATGGTCCAAGTAATTAGGAAAAAAGCCTCCCAAGCGTGTGATCTGGGTTGTCCAGGCATCCCATCAGAGAAAGCTCAGTTCTGTCATTTACAGCCAAGAATTACCATTTAGAATACAGGGTTAGTCTTGCACTGAATGACAAACCTTTACAACATTTGCATGGTAGTTTTGCAGTTTTCCTATGCTTTTCCCTGGTTTATACTATGCATTTACCATCATTTGTCACGGTTTGCCATGTTTTTTTTAATATGCTTTACCATACCTCTATGGGCTTTATCATGCTTACCTATTCTTTACCATATGTTCACAAGCTTTGTTACACTTTGCTGTGTTTTTATTATGAGAAACTTTTATAAGGGTTGCTGGTTCAAAATGAGAATTTGGGTCTTTGAAACGAAGATTCCCAGGTGTAGATTGCTGTGAAATATGTTGCAAATATGAGCCTGTGTTTGATTTGGGGTCGTGATGCATTAAACAGGCCTGGCAGTGTGGATATCTATTCAAGAACCTGCTTTGTTACAGTCCTCTTTTCAATGGATTTATTTATTCATGGATTTATTTATTCATGGATTTATTTATTTTTGCCTTTTTTATACCCTGGCTGGAAAAGTTATTGAGAACATCAGATCTGGGGATATAAGGGGTTGTCTGTGTGTCTGTCTCCACATCTGTCCATCTGTATATCACACATGCATTTTTACATATAACCTATGCCCCTGAAATAGAGTCCAGAGTCTGCATTGGTTTTCATCCTTAGGATTTTGTTATTTTTTACCCATGAAAGGTAGACTGCGAGGGAGAATGAAGCTAGATATTGGCTCCAATAGAATCCATTTAAATGGGTTTTTAAAACATTTGTTACATCGTGTTTTTAGCATATTAGCAAAGCAGGGGAAGAACATGTTTATCACACATATGACAAATAAAAGAACACATTTTGATTTTGCTACATTTTTACTAGACCTTATTGAAGGGGTCTCTCAGGCTAATACATTTTTTTTTACTGTATTTTTAAACACTAATCTTAAAGAGTCTACTTTGGTACAGACATCAGGCAAAGTAAGGCAAAAAACTGCAATCAACCAGCTAAAGAGAAAACAAGAACCAAGGACAACATGCACATGTGGTGTGATCCATGTTCGTGCACACCCCTTGTCATACTCAAAATGTACCTCATGCCAACTAGTCTCAGGTGAAGTACTATGAGATTATACACGTGTATATTTAAACATCTGCCATGAAATCTTTTAAAACATAATGACTAGGTTCTTTTATTGCTCATACAATAGTCTCTAAATTTCCATACAGCTCCTGGGAGCTCCCCAGCAGCCGAGACAGACACATTGTTTTAGAGATGATTAATTTTTATGACACAGATTTGGAGGATTTAAGATCCGTGGCTTGAGAATTGGGTACTTTTTTTAAAGGAAAGGTCGGTTCACTGCTATGTAATTAGGTAGATGTCCTAATGGGTTTCCTTTTCCCTTGGAAGGATTGAAGCACAATAAATGAGCTAATATGTGAAGGTTCAGGAAATTGTTGAAGGCCTAGAAATAGTAGCCTTGTGATGCCTAGCGATGGTTACTAATCAGTAGATTTTAGACCTTGAGTAGATTTTATAGGAATGGTCACAGAGGATCGCCAACCTCCACAACAACTGTACTGCCTCAGCTGTCTGTTGTGCTTGAGTGTGGGGTGCCTTTTGATAAGAAATAATGAAAGAACAGTGACAGCCTGTTTCAGGTAATGATGAGTTCAATTGAAAAAGATACAGAGAATACGTAATGGACTACAGTTGGAGACAAGATTTTGTTTTAGGTACTTTGATGGTGATGTCACTTTGAAGTTTTAAGTTTGATCACGAAAAAGCAGTATAATTGCTTATTTGTAAATAACTACATTACTTTTTAAAACAGGGCATCTCAACTTCCATACTGCATTGATCAAATGACCAACACCTGACCTGAAATTAGACAGTAAAGTTGCCTTGCAAGCTATATAACTGGAGGTCATAAGAGAAGTTTTTCAATTAGAAAAGGCCATTCAGCCCATCAAGTCTCATCTCTTAATAGCACACCATGCTCCCCTACATGGGGGAACTCATTTAAAAGCACAGAATCTAGTCTTTTTTTAAATGTTCACCTGGTAGGCTATTCCAGGCATTTATAACTGTAAAAAACTGCTTGTCAGGAAAACTCATGCGATAGAGAACAATATTGATTAAAGCTTAGACAACAAATACTACATTATACATATTTTCATTACATCTTTGACCTTGCCTGTCGAGGTACTCCTGCCCATAATTTAGTTTGCTGATAGTGGAGAGGCTAACTGTAGGGAAGCTGAAAAACAGGTGGAGGCTAAGGAGGTGAAGGAGGTGAACTCTGGTGTACAGCAGGGACGAATGGATTGAGGTAATATATAAAGCCCTTTCTAGCTGATCATTGCATGAGTTGTTTATTGAATGAAGAATCAGATACTAGCCATTTGACTGACGATTGTTCTGGTAATGGAGGCGCCTAATATGCTTGATGTTTACCATTGTAATCTAGCTTAAAAGTGAGTTTGCTGACTGAACCACTGTTTTGCTGAATTTCCTACATTCTGTTCTGAACTTACTTTTACTCAGCTTCCATTTATGCCCTCTTGTTCTTCTCTCTGTGCTAAATTTAAAGTAGTGTCTTAGGTTAACTTTATCTATACCATTTATAATTTTAAAGACTTCAATCAAGTGTCCTCTTTTCCTTCTTTTTTCTAGCCCGAAGAGATTTAAATCTTTTAACCTGTCTGCGACAGGATAGCATTATGGCCAAAGCTGTGTAGGAAGCAGACCCAGAGGCAGAAAGCTGCAGTTTAACACTAGAACCATCACGGCAGTCATTTTGACGGTTTGAGGTTTTCAAATTTAAATTACTCTGCGTGTCTAACAGTCATGCGGTTGTCCGTTTATAACTTTTCCTAAATACATGTATTAAATACCCTGACGCCGTTTGAAAGGCAGGATCACAAAAATAAGGAAGTTATAATCCTGCCCACCTAGAACCGCCAAAGCAGTCATTTTGACTGCCTTTTACAATACCTGTTTTTATTTTGAATATAACCTACAATATTCTATTTTATTTGTCTATACAAGCTTGTTGTTATCTCTACTGGACCTGGCAGCCATCGATTCTTTCATTTTGTACAAGAAATGCACCAGGGAAAATATCAGTAGGAGAGATTTAATCTTGAAGCTAGCCACAGCGCTTCGGAAGAAACATTTCGATCAGAAAACAGCAAACCAGCAGGCTACTGCAGCTCAACATGGATTCAGTGCTGCACGGACTGACACGCGCAAGAGAAAACCTATGTTAGTTTCATTTAAAATTAAATAATAATTTCATTTTTACCATTTTGTATGTACATATACCTGTTTACACACTTGCTTTTTAAATGTTTATTTTATTATAGTTTTTCATTTTTTGAAGTACTGCTTTATATGTGGTAAGTTAGAAAATAAACCATTTTATATTTAATTGTTCTTTTAAATACAGTATTTCAGCTGTGCAGATGTTTGATATGATGTGCTTGAATGAAACTTTTGAGTTGTATCCGATAGTATGTATTTCATTTTAATACTGATATTGTTTAAAATGTAACCGTCATAATGACTGCCAGTGGCGGTTTTAGGTACGAATATAACCGCGGTGGTTCTATTGTTAAAGAGCTATTGCACACTTTTATTAACTAATACAAAATAAACAGGATCAAAACACAGGAACAAACAAAAAGGTTTAAACAAACATAAATCAAAAGACCAACACTCAAACAGAGCTATCATGGTGTTGCACTGGGAGAACAACCTGCTGTTCACTTTCCGATCCCAAAACTAACCCCCAAACAAAGGATCTATCTCCCGTTTTATACCATGTGGCTGGGGCTTGATTCTGCATGTGGGTTTGGCAGGAATGGGATTTTAACCCCATCCCTGCCAAACTTAAATTCAAACTAATCAAAATGTACATGTGCAGGGCTTCCACCCTGCCACACTGTCCTCGTAGCGCATGTCATTAAGTCCTGAGATCAGCCTAGTTGCCCATCTCTGTACCTTTGAGTGCAATGATTTTTTATAATGACTCAGCTATGTAATCCTATCTGGCTAATTATGTTTGGGCACCGAGTAAGTATATTAACCTTACCATAGAAAGAATAAAATAACTGTCTAGATACAAATCATTACCAGGACTCAGTAGCAAAACTAAGTTTTTACCCACTAAACCCCAAGCACATATAGAATAACATTAAGAATATTAAAAAGGTGCAGATCTGAAAAGCCAATATTTGCATTTACAAGACAACTGTTTAAGAATTGCATTAATTATTTATTACACTCAAACACAATATACTAAATAACAATTAAGTCAAACATTTCAGCTGTAATTCATTATATTAACATTTCACAAATTATACTATATTATTTCTTGTCTATAAAAAGACAAAAGTCTTGAACCACTAATGATTAGTATTAATTATGCAATAAGCAACTAAAAAACAACAATAACTACAGTACTTTCAGAAACAATATAGCATACCCACAATCAGAACAGACAGAGTTATTAACCACTTTACATATCAAATTATTTATTTTGACCAACCATAAAGTAGGTGCCAATGCACTTTTCATCACATAAGTATTTCACAATTACCATGAATAAAGTGCACTAGTGCTTAACACTGTTAAGTAACTTAGCATTGAATAACATGGACAATTGAATAACAAGCACAACCACATTCAAAAAACAGAAAATGAGCAGTCAATTAATGAACATTCATAGCAGCAAAGTTTAATAAAAGAATATCTTCATTAGCAGCAAAGGGTCGCATATATCTGCTCTCTGTAAGCAGCAATGATTGGTTAATGTGTACATTCCAGCAGCAAGGACTAGCAGATGTCTATTCTCCAAAAGCAAGCCAAAGATTGGGTAACGCATATATTCCAATAGCAGCAAGGATCACAAATGCATATACTCCATAAGCAGCAATAATTAGTAAATACACATTTTCATTTTATCATAGCAGCAAGGAGTAACCCAGATGTATTTGGTTCTAATAGCAGCAATCGTTAATGAAGCCATGCGTTGTTATTTCAAGCAAGTCTCGCAGCAGAGAAACGTATTGTTTAATTTAACCACATACTGGACAGGTTAAATACAATATTTCATCCCACAACATTGTAGCTTAAAAGAATCCACTTTTCCAACAGTCATGCAACTCAAGAAAATAAGTAAGCAGTTCACTATAATCCAAAAGTCAAGAAAATACGTTCAGCCAAGCCAACACCCAGTTAAAAAAAATAAAAAGAACCACATTGGTTTTGTCAAACCTGATTGTAAACTTCCACAGCTCCTCTCGGTTTGATAAAAGCACACTCCTGTTTCTCGGCAGCCATTGCTCATCTCAGCAACACCCAAAGGAATCCGCAGTTTGAAGAATGAATCCATCCGGTGTAAATAACTACCAAAGTTCTTTAATCTTGATTGGTCTGACTTTCTGATACTTTTCAGAAAGTGTCTTTTCTTAATTAAACTTCTGCTAACACGCTTTGTTTGTTCTCACTCATTTCATTTGTGTGATTGTTGCTCTACCTTCACCTTCCACACACATTCTCAACCTCGGTCTGCATTCTGTTTGCCATTCTGTTTAGCATTGTTGGCACCTGATTAGCAGTATTGTTCGTAGCCTCTCTCACAATCACGTTAGCAACTTCGCTAGCAATCTCTCGTTAGCAATCAACCGCCACTCTGGTGCATGCAGCCCCTTTTTAAAGTGTTTAACAATGACTGACGTCTAAACAAATGCGTCGGCTTTTGTATACATCACAACTATAACCCTGAGATCCTTTACAAAGTCTTTGTCCCCTATTTCCATCCCGTTCATTTTATACTTATAATATGGATTATTACTCCCAATAGCGAAGACTTTACATTTCGTAAGATTAAAATTAATTTACCATAAGTTTGTCCAGTTACAGAGAAGGTCCAAATCCCTTTGAATTAACTGGGCTGTGGTTTCAGAGTCCACCACTCCCCCAAGTTTGATATCTATAAATTTAATCTTTCAATGTTCATCTTGGTCCAAATCATTTTTATAAATGAGGAACAGTAAGGGTCCAGGTGCATCCACCCCAATCCAATTTTACACCTCTGACAAGTACTCTCTGCTTTCTGTTTTTTACCCAGTTCTGTATCCAGCTGCAAGTCCTCCCCTGTATTCCTGCTGATTTTAATTTACACATAAGTCTTTCATGTGGGACTTTGTCAAAGGCTTTTTGAAAATCAGTATCAATTATATCATAAGCGTTGCCAAAGTAGACACCGGCAATGGAATGAAATGAACAATTTATTGATTTGACCGATAGACATGTCTATGAATGATTACGTTGTTATTTGAGTTTGGCCCATGGCCTTGCCAATCGTTAGACGCCTTTATGCTGGCAAAATATGATGAATGAACTATATGAATTAGATGAAAAGTCACTTGAGGAGACCTTCACCCAGAAAAAGGACAAGGCCTCCTAAGTCTACGCCACCTTGCAGAATTAAACCACCTGGCACTCAGGTAAGGAAAAAACCCTGCTCACCCACAAGGTGACAGGAGGAAACCTTAGGGAATCCATGGCCAAGGGTAGCCCTTCCTTCAGGCCCCAAAAATAAATCTCTTCATGATCTTTTGAATTAACACTAATAGGAGGCACTTTTTTAAACAGACAATTGTGAGGGTCTGGAACCAACTCCCCAGCAATGTTGTTGAAGCTGACACCCTGGGGATCCTTCAAGAAGGTGCTTGACGAGATTCTGGGATCAATAAGCTACTAACAACCAAATGAGCAAGATGGGCCGAATGGCCTCCTCTCATTTGTAAACTTTCTTATGGTCTTAATTTTTTTGCCCAGTTAATGTGTTATTGACATTTTCAGATACACAGTTCGTAAGCTCCTGAGGTCCATCTCCCCTGCTGCCTTAGTTAAATGTGGAGAAAGTTCTAGAAGCTGCAGAAGGAGCAGCACTGATTCTGAAGGAATACCAGGGGTTGCCGGAAGGAATCTAGCACAGAGAAAATCCAGCATGGAGAAGAGACCATTGTCCTATAGACCATTTTTCCTTCTGGGGTGAAGAAAAGGCGATTGTATGAACTGCAGCAGGACGCATTGATAGGCAGCTAGAAGGAGCAGAAAAAAGGCACATACTATGATTAGTATGATATTTTATGTGCTTAAATGTAAGGTATACATGACCTGAGATTAAAGTTTATTTATGTTAAGAGATTGAGTGTGGCCGTGCCCACATAAAGAAGTGACACAATAAGCATGTCACCTGCTGTACTTAATTGTACGACAGAAAGCCTGGCCAGGCATTAAATTCGATGCTCTTTCATTTGTTGTTCTAATAATATAAGAAGGGGGAAAAAAACGAACTGCGTAAGGTCTATAATTACGCCGGCTGGTTCTATTAGTCACGCACTTTTTGGGGCATATTTATTCGTCGGGAGTGGGAGTTTGGGAGAGCTTTCTTATCTTACCTGTCTGCTGTTCCGGTGAGATGGCAGGTTCCTGCTCGGTGTGGTGTTCTTTTCTCAAATGGTTGCCAAATGGGAGTTCATAGTAGTTTTTTAGTCCAGGTTGCTTTTTGTACACAGTTTTTCTTCTAAAAACGAGTACTTTCATTAACGCTACACTGAAGCAGCGGGGCTGGCTAAAGCATTCAGGAGTGATGCAGCGGCGGAACCTTGTCAGAGTTTAAAATACAGCAATTCATCTCGTCGATTCAAGTTCAACATTGGGTGAGATCCACTTGTTTTTTTTCTTTTATTCGTGGTTACTGGCTTCAGTAACGCTGGCGGGTTGTTTTTTCTGATTCTGATTTTTGCTTTTCTGTTTTTTTGCAGGACTTTTTTTTTGTTTTCATTCCATTATACTCGAGACATTTTTGTGTTTTTTTGTTTGTTTCACCCAAGGAACTTATCAAGGGTTTTTTCTCTGCTTGGATACAAAGGACATTGTTTTGTTTAGTTGTACAAGTTTGATTGCCAGTGATCTCATGCTAAGTTGAAATAGCCGCTGCTGAGAATAATCATTTCGAGAACTGTGGTTAAACTTTTAATGGTTGCTGACCTGTCTTAATGTACCAATACAAAGAAACTCTGAAATCAATTGCTGTTGTGCCTAATTGTTTTTTCATTGAGGTTAACCAGTGCCCATTCATTTCTTCATACAGTTACTGCATTTGGTGCGTACATTAAACATAAACTTAAAGATTAGAATCAGTGTGACCTTGGTGTTTCATGCTGTCAGGCAGCTTTTCTGTTCAAAATATTTTGTTAGTTGTAAATATAGGGCAGTAATTTGGGGTGTTTATCTGGGAACCTTTTCAATTGGTGAATGCTAAATGCTGCTGTGTTACATGAGGTCCGATGATGGATCACGGGACTGCTTTCGGGAGGTGATTTTGTCATGCCGGAGGAACCCATGGTAGCAGAGACGACATCGTTTCTAGAAGGGCATCCTTAAATGGGAGAAGCATCCGGAGCACAGAGGGCCTCATTTACAAAAGGGCGATAAACTTTATGATGTGCGATAATTGTACAATTCTCTGTGTAAAAATGTGCCTCCTATTGTCTGTTCTGAATTCCCCCTTTATCTAATCTCCATTTGTGACCGCTGGTCCTTATTATAATCTTTCATAACTGCAACCGAGGCACTGCAAATCAGACATATTGCCTTGCCGTCAAAATTATTCATTGAACAAATAATCATCTAGCTAACAATTTTGGAATGTTCCGCCACCACCTATCTCTTCTGTGACATATCCAACTACTTTTTTTGCTACTGATTTTAAATTTGGCACAAAGTAAAATAAATAGTTTAAACAAGCCTTCGCTTCACTATCCTAATCAAAATGATGTATTCTCTGCGGTTACACGTGTGCATGTGGAAATGGATCCTGTGTGCTATTTGATTGGCTATTTTACTACCTCTGTGAGTTGTGATTGGCTTAATGAGAATGTCACTCATACAATGCAGACTGCACATGTTAAATACGCGTGTTATATTAAAGAGGTGGGTTGTTTTAAAGAAGAATTCCAAAACAATACAGCAAGTACATCAATGCAATTTAAGAAACTAAACCGTATGTTTGGCACCCCTGCCTTACAGTATTAACTATTTATTTTAAACTATGTCATTCAGCTTTAACTGCAACATATTTAATAAACTGCAATTTACAAAGAAAAAAGCCCTGCTAAAGCTCACAGGGAATGATATCACATTTCCCACAGAGGACAGGTTTACAGGACATGTGCTATTGATTGTACTCACATAGCACTGTCACCCTGATCCATGGAGCCTGCTCTGCAGGGTGGCAATGCCGACAAGGAAGGATTAAACGTACGTCTCATCAATCAATATTTCTCAAGTAAGCAGAAGAAAAAGAAAAATATGCCATTGCACAACATGACTGATTGTATATGCATTAAATGAGAAGGAATACATGTTAAAATTAAAAGGTAAGGAGTGCAGTTTCACTTTACGTTGCCTCTGCCTGTCCCCTGCTGAGTGCTGTGTCTGTTGGTCTTTCATTTTCAATCAGTGTAAGCGACCTCCACCTTCACAATAAGCTACTGACCAAAAGATACGCCTGGACTGCTGGTGCTTTTGATATCACGGTGGTCATGGGTAAGTCTCTGACATTATCGTGCACATAAAATTAGCGCTCACAATACATGTAGTGCGCACGGTATGGTATGTAAATTAGCCAAATACCATGCACGTATTTTAATGCGTTCTCCGTTAGTAAATTGGGCACTAAATTTAGATTTATCGCACACGTTAGGCTCATTACTTTACATGCGTGCTAACTCCAAATTGAGTACCCTTTTGTAAATGAGGCCCAGCGTGTCGATGGTGGGACGGACGGGGACGGGACCGGACGGACGGACCCCAGAACTCCTTTTTGATGGGTGGTTTTGAAGATAAAGGTTGGAGCAGATCTTTAAATGTCCTGCAGCAACATTTGTATCCGAGGTAGTGAGTTTATAACGAAAGTTTGTAAAACAAAGTGAGATTGTAACCTGATTAGTAATGACATATGTGAAGAGACACTAATTGCATTGAGTAAAGCAAAAGTAAACTTCTATAATAGGATTTTTAGTATGTGACCTGACAAAGTATGATTGAGTACAGAATCTGATAACAATTGCCACTCTGTATTATAGGATGCTCGGGTGCTTTGGGAAAATAATTAGCCATTAGGTTGAACGTTAAATCACAATGTATGTCTCTGAAATAGGTATTTGATTAGTATGTGATGATGTCTTTGAACACTGTGCATGAATCCTGTAGAGTCTGGTGATGGAAGGCGTTGAGGTGGTGTGGCAGTGTAGATGATCAGAGTGCTGGAACAGGTTGAGGGGGTGTGGCAGTGTAGATGATCAGAGTGCTGGAACAGGTTGAGGAGGGGTGGCAGTGTAGATGATCAGAGTGCTTGTGGCAAAGTGGTTTGTAGTGCTCCGGTGTACAGGTGATTCAAGGTGCTCCAGACAAAGGACAAACACAAAGTTCACAGGTCAGGTTCTTTAATTTCCTTGACGAGGTTTTTAAATAATAAAGCTGGCTCTACCCAGCAATGGGTATTGCCAGCGACAAAACAAAGGGGTTGCAGTTCCGAAATAATAATTCAAACACAAAACACGTAATACAGTCACAAACAGCACGTCTCCAGACTGTGTGCTCTGGTGCAGGTGCGGTGCTCTGAGTGCTGGTGCTCTTGTGCGTTCAGGTCTGGGCTGGCTTCTCGCTGCAGCTCCCGGCTTCGTATCAGCCGTCTGGCAAAACAAACACAACCGTTTTATCAATGGAACCAAGCGTTTTATCAATGGACCCACACGTCATTCAAGGTTCCGTCCTTGTCTCCTCGCATTAACCACAACAAATGAACCGATTACGGCGTCACGTCCGCCTAAAGTACCTTAAGCCCCGCCCCCTCCGATTGCTAGTTCAATCACGTCTCCTCCAATTCATGACTGAAACTTCGCTCACCGTACTAGGGCGATGACTCCAGGTACCGTAACGCCGCCCTCTTTCTGAATGGCCGGCTTCCGACTGTCCCCGGAATGAACTGCCCAACCAGTCAGTACGAAGCCCGCAGTTCCTGTTGTACAGTGCCCTCACCGGTCGAGAGGGAGATTATTGATTCGGATTCATTCGCTCTTCGTCACAGTGCTGGAACAGGTTGAGGTGGTGTGGCAGTGTAGATGATCAGAGTGCTGGAACAGGTTGAGGGGGTGTGACAGTGTAGATGATCAGAGTGCTGGAACAGGTTGAGGTGGTGTGGCAGTGTAGATGATCAGAGAGCTGGAACAGGTTGAGGTGGTGTGGCAGTGTGGATGATCAGTCTTGGAACAGGTTGAGGTGATGTGGCACTATAGATGATCAGAGTGCTGGAACAGGTTGAGGTGGTGTGGCAGTGTAGATGATCAGAGTGCTGGAACAGGATGAGGGTGTGTGGCAATGTAGATGATCAGTCTTGGAACAGGTTGAGGTGATGTGGCAGTGTAGATGATCAGAGTGCTGGAACAGGTTGAGGTGGAGTGGCAGTGTAGATGATCAGAGTGCTGGAACAGGATGAGGGTGTGTGGCAATGTAGATGATCAGTCTTGGAACAGGTTGAGGTGATGTGGCAGTGTAGATGATCAGAGTGCTGGAACAGGTTGAGGTGGAGTGGCAGTGTAGATGATCAGAGTGCTGGAACCGGTTGAGGTGGTGTGGCAGTGTAGATGATCAGAGTGCTGGAACAGGTTGAGGTGGGGTGGCAGTGTAGATGATCAGAGTGCTGGAGCAGGTTGAGGTGGTGTGGCAGTGCAGATGATCAGAGTGCTGGAACAGGTTGAGGTGGGGTGGCAGTGTAGATTATCAGTCTTGCAACAGGTTGAGGTGGGGTGGCAGTGTAGATGGTCCGTTGCTTCAGCTCCTGTGGTGCTCGCCTGTAAAATGGATGTCGTTTTAGCTCATTCCTGTCAGGATGTCTACGATTGGTGTATATATATATATATGGTTCGATGATTATGTATTTGATTAACCACCCAGCTGCTTATCCCACGATTTCCACGTGGAGTGCAAGCAAGGCCACATTTGTCACTCCCGCCAGAATAGCATGCAGGGAGTTCTCTGTGCATCTGAAAAGTTTCTCATGTCTTTTCAATGTGCTACACAAAACCAATAGGCAGAATATACACTACTATAGCCTGCGGTTTTGTTTTTCAGCGGCAGATGTTGATAACAACAGAGACAAACAGATTTGCTGAACAGAAAAACAGCTGAGTGGCCACATTCTCGGAGTAAAAAAATGGACACTCTACTACAGAGAATGAGATGAGTGTATTTATATCTCTGTTGATGTAACAAGGGGTTGTAAGGAAACCTTGTCTGGATTCGTACTGGTCAAAATGACCTACACCGATTTTTGATAAACTCATGAGTAGAAACAGATTTATTCTGCTGATGAAGTACCTGCACTTCACAGATAATACTGCATATAACAGTGATACTGATTTATATGCACCAGATAAATACGTTAGCATTGATGAGTGTTTTATGTACAAAGGGCGTCTGGGATGGAAACAGTACATCCCTCTAAAAAGAGCCAGATTTGGAGTGAGAGGCAAAATCCTGGTACATCTGTGATTTCATTATTTACATTGGACAAGGTACTGTTTACAATAGGAAATACAGTGAACATACAATTTCCACAAAAGTGGTTTTGCATTTGATGGAAAGTGATAGGACTGCACAACTACTTTTTGCAGCACTGTTGTTATTACAATGCTACAACTGTAAAAAAAAATGTATGTTATTTATACTTATATAATGCTGCCACTGTAAAAAAAAAGTATGTTATGTTATTATATTGTTATAATGCTACAATTGTAAACATGTTGTTATTTTGTTATAATGCTACAATTGTAAACTAATTGTTGTTATTTTGTTAACATGTTAATTTCTATTGAAATAATATATTTCCATTTTTCGTAATAATAAAAAAGTGTGTATTTTAAAAATAAAGCAACAATTGTCTTGAAAACTGTCCAAATTGCTTACTTGAGGGTTAAGAATAAAAAATCTGCAAAAACAAAAGAGCCAATTTCTGACATGGAAATTTCCATGGGCAGTTAAGGGGCATCTACTCCTTTCAGAAATAGAACTACATTTACAAAAACATCAAGTAGATTAGTTAAGCATGACCTCTGTCTTCTGGAGCCATGCTGGCTATCCCCTAGAATATTTTTTGCTGTATAAATAGTCTTCAAGCTTTCCTCTTAACAACATTGCTTTCATCATTTTGCAAATCACATCACATTGGGATTCACGGGGCGTGAGCTGGGGTGAAGGAAAAGGCAGAAGCAGCAGAAGGAGCAGTTAGTAGGATAGAAAGATGGTCGCTGACTGAGAGCGGCGATGCCAACACATCCCAGGGGAAGAGGACCCAGCAACCGAAGACAGGATAGAAAAGGTTGTCGCTGACTGAGGGCAGCGATGCCGACACATCCCAGGGGCAGAGTACCCAGCATACCGAAAACAAATACGAGGGTTATGACTTGGAGAGCCGCCTCTCGAGAGGAAGTCAGTCCCGGATGACCGGGACACGAAAGGAGATGAGAGAGAGGGGTACCCAGCGCCTGAGACTTCTGTAAGGGGCGCTCGTTAAACCCCTGATTGGCAGAGACGTCACGCTACCTGGGACCTGAAATAAGGACAAAGCATAGAGGTTAGTATAGGACTCGAGCACGAGGGCCACGTCCCGAAAGAAAGGCAGAACTGAACAGAGCCTCGAGTGAGGCAAGATAAGCGCAGGAGCTGCGACAGGACAGGGTATGGCCGGGGGTCCGCTCTGACTCACATGGTGAGAACCCCCCTGAAGGTAAGGGAGGCGGATGCCTAACCCTGAGGTCGGGGAAGTGAGACTCACTTGCCCCCCAGAGACGACCGATGCGAAGGCATGTATGAAGGTGGAGGAGGGGAGGAGGAGGAAAACGAAATACTAGACAGAAAGGGTGTAGATGTGTAGTTATTACGAGACTGGGACCAGGTGTATTGTCGAGCATGAGGGTGCAAACATCTCCATATATGTCAACCAGGTCACTGGACTGTAAAACTGCAGTCAGCTCTCTGGAGGATTGAGGATGTGGCTCCTCAGTATTCCTATCCTTTGTAAAATCTACAGTGCAATTAAAATCACCCGCAACCACTAATACATCATTATTATTGCATTTTAAAATGGTCTGATTCAACTTATTAAACAATACAGTTCTTTCTCTTCCTGTATTTGGTGCATAAATATTTATAAAAGTAAAGTTAAAACCAGCCATTTGTGTTTGTGCTTTTAAAAGCCGCCCTTTCTCAATCTCTTCTACTTGCTTTACACTGACAGCCAGGTCTGATTTAAAAAGCACCGCTACTCCTGCGCTGGTGCTGGAGCCGTGACTAAACACACACTGACCTCCCCACTCTGACCGCCAGACCGCCTCATTCTCCTGCTCAGTGTACGTCTCCTGCAGCAACACAACCCCAGCCCTTTTCTGCTTTAAAAAATCAAATAACTGTGCTCTTTTAAAAGACTGTCTACAGCCATTAACGTTAAAGGAAATAAAAATAGACTTTTCCATGGCGGTTAGAATATTTAAGACCATCAAGTTAAAACAAACACTAAAAAATAACAATAAAAAAGTCTTATTAAAAAAAATCCCTTTTAAAATAATGTTTTTGAAATTATCATTTTCTTTACCGTCTGTACTAGTTTTTTTAAACGGTATCTCTTCTGCTGATCTAGCTCCTCAAGTGTGGACTTCCTGGAGACTACATGCGCAGAATGTAAAAACAATTTTAAATCGGGAAAAAAAAAACTTTTAATGTCCACTCCCCTCTTACCTTTGGTACTGTCAAGAAAGTTGCAAATGTACTGCAGTGTATAGAGTTTTTTCCTGACGGGTTGGCTGTCAGGGACGTCCGAGATTAGCGAGGAATCAGAGAGCCCCCCTTCATCCGACTTGTACATGCCCTCGTCTTCCTCGCCATCTGCCCCATCTTTTTCGCCGTCTGCCCCATCTTTTTCAGCGGCCTCGCCGCTCTCCACAGCCACAGCTTCAGCCTCGGTGCCCCCTGTCTCGCTACCTGTCTCATAGTCAGACTGGGGCAGTTCTGTGCTTGTGCCTTCTTCCTCAGGGCAAGGTGGCACAGCCTCCGGGGAAGACGTCAGTTCCTCTTCAGGCATCGGTTGGGGATCACCTCCGCTCTCCGCAACTTTCACGCCGGGGGACTGAGTCTTCTCCCCGCTGCCCACAAACACTAACCCAGGGTCTCGCTTGGGCTCTCCTTCTTCAGACTGTTTGTTTTTCTTTTTCTTTTTTTTCGCCACCATTTCAAACTCACCTTGGCTTTGTCCAGTCTCTTGCCCTGAGGCTGTCTGCGCTTGGCTGTGGCTGTGTCTCTTATGCTGCGGTGTTGACACTGCTCAGACATGGCTGACGATGCTGCTTCAGGCACCGTTGCCTCGGGCTGTGTTGGCTCCGGGGGCTGCTCATCCTCCCGCTCTCCCCGATCGCCCCTAGCCTCCTCCCCGCCAGGAGCTCCCTTATCCTGCTCTGCTTCAGCCCGATCCCTGTTCTCGGACACTGTTTCATTTGATGTCCCTGAGCTCCACATTTAAAACACCTCATCGTATCAGAACTAGCAAAAACAACACAATTTGTCCCCTCGACATTAAAATTCCACGCTACTTCAATAACTAAATTAGGATTGTGTTGTAAAATAAACGCTTGTCTTCTAAAAGACAAGACATGTTTAACACTGGGAGTTTTACATCCTAGAGGGATTGTCTTAATGGGATACATCAATTTTCCATATCTTGCTAGCTCTCTTTCCAGTAACTCATTTTTTTAAGAAGGGAGGGACATTAGACAGTATTACTTTGGTTACGGGTGTCACTAAAGGTGAAACTTCAATAAAAGACCCCTGCACACTAAACCCCTCCTCCACTAGCTTGTCTACCAAATCCAAATAACTTTAAAAGAAATGACTAGAGCTTTATTCATCCTTGAAGCTGATTTTATTTTATTGAAGCCCACAACCTCTCCTACCGCCACCAGGCATTCCTCCATCGACACCTCGATATCAGGCACACAGCGGCAGCCGTGCCGGCGAGTCAGTACCCCCGCTCCCCCCGAACTACACGCCATATCGGCGTTTCTGCTGATCTACGATCAGCTAAACAAACAACAATGACTCACAAATATACTAACACTATTACGATAAACCGACAAACAAATTTTACATAAAACACAAAAATATAAATATATATAAATAATAATTGCAAAAGCTTAGATTCTCCTGAATCACAACTCCCGCGCTTCACTCACCACCTGGCTCCTCCCACAATCCGAGAGAGAGAGAGAGAGAGAGATACCAGTAAGCGAACCAAGGTACTCGTTTTACTAAAAGTGTATAGTTTGTGTTTGTTTTACTTTGGCCATAGTGCCCTTTTCTTTGTGTATTTGTTCAACTGTTTGTTTTTTGTTTATTAAATAAAAAGCTGAGTGCCCTTGCGCCTCAGTTTGCCCCATACGTTCTGTGTTATTGTTTCATTTCCCTGGTCTGACATCAGCCCTGCAGCCATCTCGGCCACATCTCCTTGATTTTAAGAGTGTCCTCAGAGCATAAAAGAAGTACAGTCCTCATAAACCTTGTTATCATATTCATCCCTTAATACCTTAACTTCCTCTTTCACACTTTTACTTTTATAATAGTGGAAGATATTTTTAGGATTATGTTTAGCGTCCCTGGCAATATTTATTTTTAGATCTCTTTTTTTGGCCTTCCTAATATCAATTTTTACCTGTTTAAGCATACTTCTATATTCTTCCCAACTTTCATCTTTCTTGTAAGTCATAAACAGCCGTCTTTATTTCTCCAAGTTTATTTTTTAACCTTTTTGGTGACTGCTTGTTAAACTGTATTTTTCATTTTAGTTATATACATGTCCTGCATGTCTTGCATTATAACTTTAAATCTGTTCCATTGAACCGCTGTCATATCCTCTAATTCCCCTACCCCATCTATTTCTCGTTTAGAAGGTAACCATGTTGTGATCACTTGACCTCAGTGGTTCTGCTACATCTATATAAGACAGCATGTCCTGGTTGTTTGTGAACAAAAGAAAATGCTCTTTAAGCAGTCTGATTAGTTGACCTTCTGTATAATTTATTCCACCCATAAAAATAAGTCTGAAAACTACTGCAAGAGCCTAGCTTTTTGTCTGCTTTAAAAGAACAACTCAATAAGTTATCATCTTTTTCATCCTGCAAAACCTACAATAACAGGCACACATTACTAGTGTGTGTGGATATATTCTCTCTTCCTGTGGGATCTTTTTTTCTTTATTTTCTTGGTAAAACTGTGTGAGTAAATGTGATATGAAAAGTGAATGAAAGAGTTACTTACCTTTACTTTGCTTATTTACTTAAATTGCTGCAGCATCTTTGTGTTGAAAAAAAAAACATGACATTTTGTTGTGTTTAGTGTGGTCTTTGTCTCTAGCTTTTCAAAATGGCTGCCTATAGGTGGGGCTGGCAGACCAAGAAAGGCTTTAAAGGGGTTTTTCAGCGAAAAAAGACGACACTATGAATGAAGCTGGCACTGAGTGAGTATGTGCTGTGCTTTGGTGGATTGTAGGGTATATGTACAGTAGTTTTTGTCAGTTGTTTAGACCATTTATGTTGGCCACTGTGCCTTTTTGTTTGATAGTGTGTTTTGTTTTCTGTTAGTTTTGTGAATTAAAGTGTGCAATAGCGCTTAAACCTGGAGCTTCTTGTGTCTGAGTCTCTCTCCTGACAGAAAAAAAAGCCTTGACAGTGACACTACCTTGTCACAGGGAATAATAGATATTGCACTATGGAGACACAGCATTTTGGGGTGTCACTCACAGTTCCTTTCTCAGTGCACCTGTGCCAATGACTGCTTACCACCAACTGTGACACATTGTATTGGTCTGCACCCACTTACTGCACAGCACTGCTTTGAAGCCTCACATCATTTAGCTTCTGTCAAATGCCTTTGCTTTAATGGGACACCATTGGGATTTCACAGGTGTAAAGGCCTCTTTCATATAGAAAAAAAACAGTGAATGCCCACTTGCATTTCCTATGAATGTTTGTCAACAGGTTGCAGATCTGCAATTTGATATCATTCTGGTGCTTCAAAGCATGTTTTTGATAATTCACATAATACATCATTCTTTAAAGGAAGATTACATTTTCATGTCATCAGCCATCATTCAAAATGACAGATTTTCAACTGGATATACAACAGTTTTGTAATATTTTCATCGATAAGGTCATTTTTACAAGTTTACTCTTTTGGTGTATTTCAAACGAGCACAATCGGTTAAAAACCTGCAAAATACCAGCTCTGGCCAGGGTAGACCAGTGCTGCTCATTGCTGGTATTTCCAACAGGGCTTTTTAAGGATGATCCTGTTTAAAATTGACATTACTCTTTTTGGGACTGCTTTATAAAAACTTGCTTATCATTCATTAGTTTGTCTTTAACCCTGTAACTTTGTACACAAATATCTACACAATTTCCATTACTTAAACTGAATTGTGCGGACAAAGATTATTCATCTAAATACACGTTTACACATGCTTTTTTTCTCTCAACACAACAAATTATATAGCTCAGCTTAACTTCCTGAATATTGTCAAGACTAGGTGACAAAGGCAAAAATAACACAGAAAATAGGTTGTTTGTTTGCTACATTATAAAGTAATCAACATCTATTACTATATGCGTGCAGCTCATAACATGTCTTACAATAGTGTATACTGTATGTACAAAAACATTTGGGGATAAAAATAGCATATATATGCTTGGAAGAACAAAAGGTACTACGGAATTTGTTATAATGTCTTTTAATCGATTCAGAAATGTGGAACTTAAAAGCATAGCAAACAAGAGGCAAAGTACAACATCTATTGCCTTTCTGTTATGTAAGATAGAAAACAAAATGGATGCTGAAACCCTGGACAATTTGTGCTGCCCCACAGGTATTGCTGTCCATGGCAACGGTTCTTTCTTTGCAGCTTCCCTTCAACATCAGAGAGAAAGGAGAGACAGTCTTATCTACACCAGTAATATAGTCCTTTTCTGTACTCTCTAAATGCCAAGGCCTTTGGGTCGTTTGACTTTTGACTGTGTGGCACTTGTGATGCAAATCCAAGTTGTTTACTAAAGCAACCGGGGGGATATAACTTCTTCTGAAATCTCCTCCCTTATCACCCAGTGGTGTCGCATGTAAACTTTAGAAAGTCACAAAGCCTATTGTTGTAAAGAAGGTTACAAGAATGTTCAATAGTTTTGGGGGAAAATGCTATCCATAAATGTTGTTCTTAAAATGACAAGAGCTACTACGTTTGTACTAATACTCCAGAATCCAACCTTAGATACCTTAACAGTAATGTGCAGTAAGTTGTGTTGGGAAAGTTACTTCTGATGCTGTTTTCTAGCAAGATAATATGAAAATCGATCGATGCTGGATAATTAATTGATGTCTGTAATTCAATTGAGGAATGGTTTATTTTGTATAATATTACACTGAGATAACAGTTTTAGAATCTAAGTGAAAATTGATGAACAAATATCTGTGATATACCAGCTGTGGTAAATCAATTGTTAATTTGTATAGTGTGCCCATGAACTAACACTTCACTTAATTGTAATTACCTGTTAAACTCAGTGTATTTAAATTAAGGTATTGAAGCTGTGTATACACACTGATGAAGGCTTTTTGGCTGAATCATGTTTGTGACTTTCCTTGTGGAATATAACTTTAATCTGTTTGTTCTTTAAAAAATGAAGCTGTGAAATGAAGAATAAATAATGAAAATGACTTTTTGAATTAATTTGTTTTTCTTATGAGTGCGGACCTTTGTCACATTGCACTAAAACAATACAAAACGTCTTAGAAACTAGTTTTTCATTTTTTGAAGTAGTGCTTTATATGTGGCAAGTTAGAAAATAAACCCTTTTATGTTTAATTGCTCATTTAAATACGATGTTTCCGCTGTGCAGATGTTTGATATGACGTGCTTGAATAAAACTTTTGAGTTGATTCCGATAGTTTGTCTTCCATTTTAATATTGATGTTGTTTAAAATGTAACCGTCATAATCGATGTGTGTTTGAGAAGATTTTTGGGATCGGTTCCGAACCGGGTATCTGTCATTGGAGCCGGGTATTTCGATTCCGATTCTGGTTCCCAGCACCACCAATGTTTGAGATTATAATAAATGTACATACCTTTTGATGGGATCGATTTCTTTATACATGATGTTTTAAAAATGACATCTCATAATGGTAAAATATGCAGGAAACATGGTACCTATCGAATAACATTTCACATCAGATTAGTTTAACAGTTGGAAGTGAAAGTTCAGCAACCTAGTCATTGGCGCAAGCCTTTCACAGACCACCTGCTCTCGCACAAAGTGACCAAACTAGAAAGGGTCACATTGGGTCAGAGTCCACTTCCTCTTGTAATTTCCATATTCAATACTATGTATATTTTATTTTTGTGTTCAATATTATGGTAGTGTGTTAGTCTGCCTACCAAGACTACACAATTACTTGTGAACCACTATGAGCCAAGAATGACTGAATCACTTGGCAGTTGTGCACATTCAAAAGTATCTTATCGATGAAATAGACAAAATGTTTTTGTTCTTTGCACTTTTTGGAAATTGTCTATGCACTAATCAATACTTCTATCTTTGTATAAACACAAATGTATAATTAAGTTGACTAGTATAAATGCTTTATTATTATGCACCAATTGTGTTTCTCCCGGTTTGCTGGCTTAATTACTTTGGTGTAGAAGTTCAGCTGTATGCATATGTCTTGTCCATATGGCATACACAATTACAATAGGGTATGAAACACTGTTTATAAAATGTTTTATTCAAATATGCTTATAGTTTGGGAAGCAGTCTAATTTATAGTTACAAAACATGACTGAAGCCATTCTTTAGCTGTGTATATGCATCACTATTGTGTAATGTGTGCATATCTTCGGTATTATTGATATTCTTATGTTTTATTAACGTTAATTGAGATGTATTACTATTATTGTATTTTGAGTTATTCTGTCTAAGCTGCTACTGTTTATACTCAGACTGTCAGAAATTAGAGCTGGTTTAATTTAAAACGCATCGTGTTTATGTGTTTACAAACAGCAGCCACAGAAGCAACACAGAACTTTCGCTTTGGTGTATATTTTTGGTATTCATTGGAGCTTCGTCGTTACACCATTTTATAGATTATAGTACAAACAATGTGCTACAGACAAGCAATATATACACACACACACAAATGAGATATTGTAAGTCCACAGCAAAGATAATTGTACATACAAGGTAGACATTTTATCTAAATAGATATTAGGTTTACTGAAAATGTTAAATTTTGTTGTTTAAAAACAAGGCTTTTAAAAGAGATTATTTTAATTTTTATCTCCTAACCCATATAAGGGAATCTGCCCCTTTACCCTTGCCCACCACCAAAAAATGTACAAACCCAGCACTGTTGCATATAAACAAGCACTACAGGTCTTCGTCAGCATAAAAAACATTAGAACGACCAAAACAATCACAAAGCAAAAAATGTCAAACTAAACCCATCACAGCCGCGATCAGTCAGTAGTCCAAAACAAGGACAACAAAATGCAAATATATAGTCTAGTTAAGTGCGTGTTTTTTCTTGTGTGATTATAGTTATGAAATGTATTTGACAGAAATTAAAAGTCTTTGATCATTTTAATGGTTTTATGTTTTTAATAATCAGTTTTATTAGAGTACTCAGTGGAACTGGATCTTGATATTTCAATCCGGTTCAGCAGTTCCAAAGCAGGAACCAGGTACCTGGTTTCCAAGGAACTGGTTCACACATCACTAGTCATAATGACTGTCAGCGGTGGTTTTAGGTATGAGTATAACTGCGGCGGTTCTAGTTTTAAGGCCCAACTTGACAAAATGTTGAGATCATTCAGCTACTAGGAACCGGATGAGCATAGATGGACTGAATGGCCTCCTCTTGTTCGTAAGTTCTTTTAATATATTGTATATATTCAGATACGTACATCTATCTACTCATAATAGGGTAACTATCAAAGTATACTATCAATTGTCTTGATGTGCCTATATTTTTCTTTTCTTAATGGCAGAAGAGGTCTCTAACTTTGCCCCAGTAAAAACCCAAGCCACACAGTTTAAAGTGCCTTGAAAGTTCATAATTTTAAAAAGTGGCTAGGCATGGTCCTCGGAGCAGTGCAGGGAGATGTAGTTAATGATAGTGCAGCGAGAGTGCAGTCCACTGTACTCTGAAAATGAGTACCTGTCACATCAATAGGACGGCTGACATTTCCAACTGCGTATTACTCAGTAAAGTGAGCTCTGCCTAGAGAGCACCGACTAACAGGAAAGTGCATTAGGAACTCAACGCAGCTGTGTGGAGCACAGGGCACAAGATCAGGCCAGGTCAGCTCGGCATTCACAAAAGAGATGATCCAAACCTGGTTATAACAGCCACTGAGCACTATGTAAAACTGGCCTTTATAGCTGGTCTTCAAATACCCAGTAATAATCTGTATACCATGATCAAGGCCCTTTATTCTCCATTTTTACAGATTTTTTTTTTACAGCTGCCCTTCATATCAGTGATATCATAGGGCAAGTACAACAGGGAAGTGGAGGCCCTGGCCTGTTTGGCTCCCCCGAGAGGCACAAAGCAGCTCCAGCTGAAAGGAGGAAGTTAGTAGTTACTGAAGTGCAAAAACAGGATGAGAGGATGAGGTGTGTCAAAGCAGTGTCCCAGGCTAAGTAGGGAGAACTGATGAGGTGGGAGAATGTGGAACAGCATAAGACTGGCTGGAGAGACCTGTGGACAATGGAACAGAGGAGGATCAGCTTCCTAATCAGGTCCACATATGATGTTCTTCCATCACCGCAGAACCTGAATGTGTGGGTTGGGGAGAACCCTGCTCAGCCAGGGTCGCTTCACTTGGTGTCATGACCAGGTACTGCAATACTTGGCATTAGCACTGGAAGAATGGCATAATAAGATCAGCAGCTCACCACCAATATCAACAATAGCTGCACACATTCCTCCATCTAGGAGATCAACCAACAGGAAAGGATATTAGAACTAAGATTCGTCTGGGACAATTGGAGGCTGCTAGAGATTGGAATGCAGGCAGATGTTGGCCAGTGCCTTACTTACCCACGCAAGATTGCTCCTACCCTTCGACCTGACATTGCCCTGTGGTCAGTCTCAATATGCCTTGTTCTCCTGGTGGAGCTAAAAGGCTGCAAATAGGCTGATCCCTGGAGCCAGAATTACACTTAAACTATCAGCACCAGGCCAATAGGAAATTCACATTAAGCGCTGAATATGGGGTTGTCTGTTTAACATGCTGAACTTAAGTACTGATGCAGGTTAACTTCACCAGCTTTACATGGTTTGCATTCACAAACAATAGAAGCAGGTGAGCAGCTTTCCTGTCCTGTGGTGTAGCCCCCCAGTCAAGGCTGGTCTGTACCCTTGGAATAATCAACCCAGACTCAGATACTGCAGTCCAGCGCCTCTTTGTGCACTGTTATTAATCACAAAAAAACAAAACACTGGAACAAATAAACAATGGCCTGACAGCCAAAACAAACAAACTGCCTTTTCTTTTGTTTTCTCTCCCTTTCTTTCTCTCTGTCCAATGCACGATCCCTGTTCAGGCTGGGCAACCACCTTCACTGAATCATCTCTAAATAAACATTTCCTTTGTCTTTTATAGGGTATGGCCTGGGCAATTGAGAATCAATCATTCAATCACCACCTGGTCACATTCCACTTTTGTAATTAACTAATAAAACAATGAATCAAACAACCAAACAAGCAATGTGACTGTGCAAAGGCGGCCATATTGGCCCCAAGCTGTTCCTCTATGGCTGAGCCAAAATGGCTGCCAGCCACAAAACACACACTCACACACCCACACATGCGTATGTGCAGAGCCACACCCTAAATATTATTTTCACTGATTTATGTTGTGGTACAGACATTCACTGCTGAGCAATGGAACTTGATTAATCCAAATGATTCTGGGACAAGCTTCTAGAAGCTCCCCCACTGATCTGCTCTGCAGCTATTCAAATATCTAAACATTGTCTAAATACTGAGATCATTTGAGAACCAAGGCTATGAAACTTGAATATCTAACAGTGCATGTGTCTCTTTAGTGCATTTCCTCTTGTAAAAATATGTAAACTGCCAGAGAGGATCCTATTTTAGTCATCCTCAACGTGTAGATTAATTGCATTAACTGTTGGGTAAATTCTCAGTACTATAAAATACAGAAGATAAGAAAAATACTAAAAGAAACTTGCAAAAATCTTTGAATGTTTTTGACAAAAAGTCTTAATCAATGTCTTCACAAGCCCAACAAAGAGTTAGCTTGCTGGTGCTAGGAGTGTTTATTTGTTCAACGGTAGTATTCTGCTTTATAATGACTCTGCTTTATAATGAGCAAGCGCAAGAGAGAGACAGAGCGAGAGGAAGCGAGAACCAGAACGAGCGAGAGCGAGAGGGGAGGAGAAGGAGGAACAAGATACCACCACCAAAAGCTAAAAGTTAAGTCTATTTTTATTTAATTACTGTTGACTTATTTAATTACCCAGCGATTGGCTTGTGTGTATAATCCATCTACTGCATCCATTGTAACTGCAACAATTACAGTCAACCGAGCGAATGTAAACACAAATCAATAGTCCAAACAGGAGCCCTAGGCTAACACAAAGTATGAAAACAAGTTATAAGTTAATACTATAGGGTAATATACTATAGGGTGCCATGTGCAGGGCCAAGATGTCAAGCGATGATTAGAAGTTTTAACACCTGGCTAAAAAACTGGTGTAGGCAAGAGGGGCACAGGTTTATGGGGCACTGGGGAACCTTCTCGACGGGGCGTGGCCTGTACCGGTGGGACGCACCTGAACAAGAGGGGATCCAGTGCTCTTGGGGAGACAGTTAACAGAGTAATCAGGCAGAGTTTAAACTAGGGAATTAGGGTGCAGGGAGGATAGAGCCAGGGGGAACTACACTACAAACTACACAGCAAATAAAAAAAGTGCAACTAAATTGTTTCCGATGTTCATAAACTGAAATGCCTATATTTAAATGCGAGAAGCATTAGAAATACATTTCTAGAATTAGAAGTCATAGTCAATGTGGATAACTATGACTTTATAGGGATAGCAGAATTTTGGTTAACTCCAAATGAAGGAGATGAGTTTAACATGGAAGGATATAGGTTAGTTAGGAAAATTAGACTGGGGAGGGGTTGCAATATACATTAAAATGACTTAGAATGGGAAATACTGGAAGGTAATGGCAATAATAATGAATCAATATGGATTAATTAAATTAAATAAAATCTAAAGGTTTAATAGCGTGGGTCTGTGGTAGGCCCCTAAGTTCTGACAAATCACTCAATGAAAACGTATATGCAAGCATCAAAATAATTATTAAGGAAGGGGAAACCCTAATTATGTGAGACTTTAACTTCCCAAACATCAACTGGGACCACATGACCTCAGACAAAGATTGTTTCTTATCACAAATGGTGAATGCCCTGACTAGATACAATTCATGTGTTGATTTGGCATTAACAAACAATGAAGCAAGGATACACAACTTACAGGTAATAGAACCACTCGGAATAAGTGACCATAATATGACAGAGTTTGTGGCAAATGAATCAAGGGCAGTACATAAATTAAATCAAAGACAATGGTTAACAATTTCAGGAGCGCAGATTACAAAGGAATGCAAGAGGAGCTTCTAAACATGGACTGGGCTAGAATACTAATAGATAATGAAGCTGAAAACAACTGGATTACATTTAGGGATTTAGGGCCTCATTAACGAAAGGGCAGTAAATGTGGAGTTAGCATGCACGTAAAGTAGTGAGCCTAAAGTAGTGAACATACGTGATGAATCTAAATTTACTGCCCCATTTACTAACAGAGAATGCATTAATTTACGTGCACAGTATTTGGCTAATTTACATACCATACCATGCTCACTACATGTATTGTGAGCGATAATTTAATGTGGAGAATAATGTCAGAGACTTGCCTGTGACCACCGTGATATCAAAAGCCCCGGCAGTCCAGGCTTATCTTTTGGTCAGTAGCTTATTGTGAAGGTGGAGGTGGCTTACATTGACATGTGTAACAGCACAGAACACATTAGGATAGCGAAGCAAAGGCTTGTTTAAACAATTTTTTAAAACTTTGTTTAAAATGCAAAATCAGTAGCCAAAACTTTGTTGGAGATGCCACAGAAACAAAAGGTGGAGGCGGAACACTGAAGATTCCAAAATCATTGGGCAGATGATTATTTGTTCAATGAATATTTTTTTATGAAAGATTTTAACGTACAACATCACTATGACACGCTGCTCAAAGCAACGTGTTTTGAGTTTACTGGAAATGACAAAAGCTATCCTCAACGAAAGGTTTTTCTGAAACTGAGAAGAAAAAATGAAAGTGCGGTGGATTACATGATCAACACAACCACAGGAAAGGACTGTTTTTAACTTCAAGAAGCCATGGAAAGTACAGAATTACAGTGGAAGAAACTAACTGGGATTACAACAGAGGGTGCACCATATATGACTGGACAAGAGTGGACTGGCTAGCAGAGTACTGGAAAAAATTAAAGAAAGAAATGCAGAAGTACCAATTTTCTTACACTGCGTTCTGGAGTGGAGTTGCAGAATTAGAACATGTAATGAGCATTGTTATCAAGTGTGCCAGAAAAGAAGTGTCCAGAAGTCATATAAAGGTAAATTTACTATTTTGCATTTTCACAGCTTGTCAGTATCTTTCAGTGCTGTTAAAAACATTATATTTTGGAATATAAGTTAAATATTGAGACTTAGCATTATATACTCTGAAAGTATACTCTGATTTTTTTTTACTGTTTGAGATTTCCATTGAAGTAAAATACTGTTCTATTTCCTCAATTATATTTAGGGCTTCTGTTTTTCAGGTTTTATTAATTGTATTTTTTCTGTGCTTATTTTGAGCTATTTTCGAGTTTTATCTAAATCTTTTTTTTCTGTGCTTTCGTTTTTGATATACTGTATGAAATTAGTGTTTTCGGTTACTTTCTAAAATACTTGAGCATTTTTTTGTGTCAAAACATGTATAGTAACTCGACAGTACTTGCACACTTTAGTTGTACCTTCTTTCCTTTGCTGTCTTCCACAACAAAATCCCTATGGTCACGGGCACATTTTTCTGGGTTTTTTGTGTGTAGGCATTTTTGTACATTTTGCCACAATTCTGTTTTAAATCCTCTGTATCTTAACTGTAATACAGCTTCAAATCCTGCTAATAAGCCTCCATTCCTGATTGTAATCTCCGCAAGCGGAGCCTCCAATAGAAATGTAGGAATGTGCTGTCACTCAGTAGGTGGGGCGGGTTTAAAGTATTCAGAACGAATCAATGCTAGATACAAGCAAGAAGGCGGGACATTGCCCAGCAGCACTGGGAAACGTATTTATTATTATTTTTGTAGTAGATTTTATTTTTTAATGGGGAAATTACTTCTTTGGCGGTTCTAGGTGGGTGGGGTTATAACATCCTTACTTTCGTGATCCTGGCTTTCAAATGCTGTCAGGGTATTTAATACATGTATGTAGGAAAAGTAATATACAGACAACCGCATAACTTTCAGACATGCAGAGTAATTTAAATTTGAAAAGCTCAAACCGTCAAAATGACTGCTGTGGTGATTCTAGTGTTACAGGTCACAGAGAACAGACCAGGGGCCATGGGTGGAAACTGAAGAATGGCATATTCAGAACCGGGGTAGAGAAAGAGCTTTTTCACGGAACGGGTGGTGAACCATTGGAACAGGCTGGCGGACAGAGATTCTTCAAGAATAGACTGGATGCTGTCACGAACAATACTGTATAACAGTCTCTGTGACCATAATATGACCTTTAGTTAGCCGCGTTTAGCCATGGATTCCCAGAGGTTTAATTTCCCCGACTATCTTGATTGGGTTTTTTTTTTTGTTTTTCCTCACCTGAGTGATAACGGACCGGACTTGCATCAAAGTGAGCGAACATAGGTGGGCCGAATGGCCTTTTCTCGTTCTTGAATTTCTTATGTTCTTGTGTTACAATGAAATACTATTAGACACCTAAGGCTTCATATTTAAAAAGCTAAGATCTAGACAATGGTGTCAAGTTCAGTTCCTTGTCATATTTAAGGAGAACAGATTTTTTCTGCTCATTGTCTCGAACTAATATTTGCAAAGTAACTGTATAGTAACTGCCAATATCTGCTATGATTAACCCTTTGCAGACAGATATATTGTGTTATTAAATCAGTCAAGAACCAGAGAGTTAATTATACTTTCATTGTAATTACTAGGTAATTACAAATTATTGTGCTTTCTTAGTAATGACTGTGGAATTACATGGGAATTGCCTGTTTACCTGATGTAATTACACAATAACACAATGGCACATGTCATTCCAATGTATTTTTTCCACCAGTAATTACCAGCTAAGACCAGAAATAGCAGGTGGTTATTACACTGTTATTACATGGTTATGTATGCCCTGTCATCTAAAGTGCTACAGTATTTTTTAATCTAGTATTGACATTAATTTAGTTTGACTGGGTACCGTCATTACAAAAAACAAAGAAAAAGCAAGATAAAAAAAACACAATATAAATCAATATGCAGCCTACGTAATCATGTAATAACATGGTAATAACTACAAACGATTTCTGCTCTTACATGGTAACCACTAGTGGAGAAGGTATATAATTTCATTGAAATGTTGTTATAGACCTTCTGTACCATTGTGTTGGAGTGTGACAGTGAAACTAGAAGAATACATGTTCTTTCCATATGAAATGTAAAACTAATTAACTGGGATCCTGGTACCGTGATGACGTGGGAGTGCTTTGGTTAGTCATAATTATCACCAAGTCACCCGTTATTTTGTTACAAGGTTCAGCTTTCCTAATCAGAATCTGCCATTTTCTTTGGAGTGGTTCTTGACTGGGACCTGATTAAAATATAGAACACACTTAATTTATCTGTGTTTCAACTATTTTCTGCTTTAAAAAGAGTACTCATAATTATGGTATGTTTTCATGTGTGCGAAAAAACAAACAGCTGGTTTCACAGCACCACATTACACTAATTTTGGACTACCACAGCAAGGTAGGTTATTCAATAGTGAAATACACCAGAAATGAGTGTTATTGTCAATTTAATACATTTAACTGAAAAACAAAGGCATTAAATTTCAATTTGGCTACTAAGACACTGGGTACATGATAAGGCTGTTTATAGCAAATGGTTTAATGACATTTTGCAAATAGAAAAAATGGCTTTGAGTAGGAAACACAAATCACGCATATTTCTCAATTGATGGGGTCAGCTTTACTTCTTTTTAACTGGAGGTGCTGAAGCAATCAGTTAGGGTTGATATTAAAATGACAAAAGTAGGGGAATGCGATGTTATGGTTTTTAACTCTAACTCTGCATTCCCTCCCACCCCTTTACAAGCAGTGGAAAGGGCAAGGCAACACAAGCAACCACAGACAGCCATCATCAGCTAAGACGAACAACATGCCGGAAAACTTCAAATAATTGCCTGGTCTCAAATAATCGCATGTCTCCAATACGCGCCCGGTCTGCTGGCAAATATTGTAAATAAACGCCAGGTCTCTGTCATTGCCATTGAAGCTGAGGAAGATGAGGAGGAGCTTGAGCATAATGAACTGCTAATAAGTGACAGCGATGAAAGTGATAAAGGAACACACCAGAGGTATGCTGAGTCCCAACTTGGGTTCAAAGATTTGTTGCAACAAAGTGAAAACTGAACTACGGAAGACTTATTCTGCAGACTTTTGGGTCTTCTTCAAGGAACTGTTGAGTATAATTTCAGTATCTTTCCCTTGTGGAACTGGAGTAATTAATTGTAATCGTCAACACATAATAGTTGATAAAATAATTATGTTAACTTGCGCTTTTAACTCATATTTTCATATGAAGTGCTTGTTTGAAAAGTATACTTGTGTAATTGTTATTAATCAATTGCAGTCCAGCATTAGCTGTGATATATTATTAGAAGAATTGTAATTGAACAAGGTTGTTTTGCATGTAAGCAATAGAGGCAGAAGGATTACCTGTGTAGCACTGTCTGTGGAGCTCAGCAGGGAACTGTCAGCAGTGTGATGTCATCACAGGCTGAAAAATCCATGCAGGCTAGACTGACATTGATACAGAAGAGTCAGTGTACTGTGTTAGAATGAAATGTTGAACCTATACTTGATGCTGGTAAAGCTATAGGATTTCACTTGTACTGTAGTTAAATGCATTATTGGAGAACCATATAGATTATACACTATAGATTAGTATTTACTCTTACTGTATTGGTGTGTATGTTGAACTGTTACCTCACAATGATTTTCAAGGTTTTTCCTTTCTGTAGCATTAGTATTATTATATAATAAACTGCTATGATATTTTAACCTGCCTTGTTGGGGTTGAGGGTGTTTTGTGTGTTCATCGTAATTCCTCGATTTTATACACGCCATTAAATAAAAATTATGATTATGATGAGGTCTTAATTAATGTGAATGAATACTCAGATTATTTAATAGATATTTAATGGGTTGTCTTTATTTAGTTGGTGATCTAATATGCCCCACAATACATACTTTTTTATTAAATGTTTTATTCTTTTATATATTGGCATCTAACTAACTTGCCATTACCAACATTTCTTAATAACGTATAGAAAAGACCTCAGTACTCCAATGGAGTGCCTAATTTTAAACCAATCTAGACACAGATTTACTCTTAATAAATTGTAATTTCCACTATGTGTTTAAATCTCTTTATATGGGAGTGTGGCAAAGTGCCCCCCCTGTGTATTATATGTTACGTGTTGTGTGTAAATGTTGGTGTATAGTCATTGGTACACGGGATATAAGCGGGTCTGTGTTTCACGTGTATTTAAAAATGTAGATTTGTATTTAGGCACGAGGATGGCACAAATCACTTCACGTGCTGGTTAAAATGTAATGTGTGGTCACGGAGTGCACTTAATTATTCGACGTGCAGTTGTACCGAGATTCCAATTGAATGATTGACTAGCAATCGAGTCTCGGTACAACTGCATAAAAACAGCATGTTTTCACTCACTCGGGGTTGGGTGTTCGGTGAGTGGAGAACGGGTGTGGAGAAGGAGGATAATAATAATAATAGTAATAATAATAATAATAATAATAATAATAACAATAACAACTATTTCACTCACCGTGTTTGTTTGTCTGTTCGTTTTTGTTTTCCTGTTTATTTTGGCCGCAAGTGCCGTGTCCTGTTTTTGTGTTCTTTTATTTTGTTTATTAAACGCTGAGCGAAAGCATTCACTCAGCTTCACCAAACTCCTCTCTGTCGTTTTGCTCCTGCTTCTGCCGTGACGTCACCGCCCAGTCATCCTGTCACAGGGAGTGAAACTGTTCTTACTCAGATTTATTTTTTATACCAGCTCTTTAGTGCTAAACAGGTAAAGACTGGCTGTGAAAAGGCTGACACCAACACAAGACGGGCTGTGAAAAGGCTGACACCAACACATTTCAGAGCAGATGTTCAGTGGCTAAAAGGCAGCTGCTTATTTAGCCTTTTCGATAATCCATCTCTGATGTCTGATGTCACTTTACATTAACACAACTATCCCACATTGAAACTGGAGTGAAAAGTAAACAGTGATATTTCACGTTGAATCAGCCAAGTGAAAAGCCCTGTATTATTATTATTATAATTATTATTATTTATTTCTTAGCTGTACCTTGTACTGTGAGGTTGAAAGTCTTGCTGTAAGTGTGTTGCAGTTCCCAATTTCACAACCTCAGGCGTTTCATGCACTGAGGTCAGGGGTTTACACTTGGCCATGAGATTGCCAACTTAGCTACTATGAGTGTTAACAGCAAACTACCAGTGCGATGCCCTCACTTATATAAACATCTTATCCAAAAAGTCTTATTCACAAGGAATACAGTTACAGTATGTCTTTGTATCATTTTGTTATTGCCTAAAATAAATGTGTCTATTTCTTGGATTTATGGCATGCCTATTGCATCACTGTCCATTTGTTAGCGTTAGGGGGTAGGATTAGGGTTAAATCTCGCTCAAATCTATAACATTCTATAGTGCGTCACATTTAAGCATTTTACAGACTATCTTAACCTAATCTGTTAGAAACTGTTTCAAACTAGTTCTTTGTGGTGTTCTGTTTTCACACTGTGTCTCCACTTCTCCACACATTTTGATTAGACACCTGCTAACTTTGGCTCTCTGCCCAGACACCAAGATATGAGAGACTGCAGATGTCTTGCTTAGCTAGTTACACATGCTTTAAGCTATATCAAAATATGACTCCTACAAATATTAATTTTAACATAGAAGTAAAGAAACTTATAGTCAAATACATAATTAATACCTTATGCAGAATGTCATCTCCTACAGGGTGAATCTAGATGGGCCAAGAACTTGAAAAAGATGACTGGACGAAACCCGTTTTTTCAGCAGTGTTCACTGAATTTCAGGACTAGCCCAGGTGAGTCTAGTTTTGTCCAATGCTTCAAAATTGATTCTATAAAGTGATAAATTAATTACAAAGTGCTAGTCGATAATATATAAAAAAACGTGCACTAACCAAATCAAAGTGTACAATTATAAAAATAAAACATACAAGTGACAAATAAATATGTGAAATATAACAGCCATTATTGACCCTGTTACAATCTTAACTATCTTTTAATGAAGACGAAACAAAAGAAGATTTGAACATGAACAATTAACATATTATTTCTCTCCCTTTGTGTGTGTGTTTGCCTGCGCCTATGGATAAGCAAGACTTTTTGACTGGACTTTTTGGGAGAAAGAGCTAATAAAAAGAGTGGTTTTAACTGCTATTAAAACCAGCCCTGATGTCCTGCCTTTTCAGCACCGCCACTGGAAACCCAGCACACCGTTGCTACATTGTTGTCAGTAGTAGATGCGAGGCAGATACACCGGCACACACTTGAAGGTGGCAGGGGAGAGTGTAGAAATGCAAAGCTAGACTCACTCAAATAATTGGCATAAGCAAAACTAGATTGGCCAACATCAATGTTGAAGCTTTGGACGAAACTAGACTCGCCCAAATTAATGGCATGGGCGAACCAGATTCTCCCAGCATCAATTCTGAAGCATTGGACAAAACTAGATTTGCCTGGGCTAGTCCCGAAATTCAGTGAAAACTGATGAAAAATGTGTTTCGCCCAGTCATTTTCAAGTTCTGGGCCAAAAAATGTGGTAACTTTGGGATTTGCCCAGAAGCCCTTGGCGAGGGGCTTCGCCTCTATCTATCTATCTATCTATCTATCTATCTATCTATCTATCTATCTATCTATCTATATATAAATAGAAAGGGTAAGATTATTCCAAGTTAAGAGCAACTTCTTATCTAGTTTGACTATTTTTTTGCGTCACTCTTATAAAAGTTTACCACGGTATTTTTGCACAGTATTTTTGCAGTTTTCCCATGTTTTTCCCATAGTTATACTATGCATTTACCATAGTTTACCCTGGTTTGCGATGTTTATTAATATCATATCATACCTTGCTGGTCTGTACAATGATTACCTATACTTCACCATGCTTTTCACTGTGACTTATTACAATTTGCTGTGCTTTTACTAAGGGCACAAGCTGGTGACCATAAAACACTGGTATTTAGAATCAAATAAAACTACAGTAAGTCCCTGTGGCAGTGTGACAGGGTCAAAGCCCTGCTGGTGTGTGGTTGTGTAGGGAATATTAGGTTGGCACAGAGGGGCTTAAATCTCTCCCTGTCAAAATATGTGGGAATGTGGCTGGAGTCAACAATTGAATGAATCCACCATAGGTGTATAAAATGGGTGTTCATTGGTGTTAGAAAGAATTAGTAGGATTAATATTGGTGATAAAGGTGGAGGTCCGTGTTGCGTATTCCTTACTGTGCTGTCTGTTTGTTTACGTTTGTGAGTCTGTGTAAAACCTTTTGTTTTGGCCCTTGTGCCTTTTGTTTTGTCAAGTGTGTTTTTGTAAGTATTTTGTCCATGTTATTTTTGTTTATTTGAATTAAAAGAGTGCATTAGGCTGTGTGGTCCAGTAGTTAAAGAAAAGGGCTTGTAACCAGGAGGTCCCTGGTTCAAACCCCGGCTCACTCCCTGACTCACTGTGTGACCCTGAGCAAGTCACTTAACCTCCTTGTGCTCCATCTTTTCGGGTGAGATGTTGTTTTAAGTGACTGCAGCTGATGCATAATTCACACATCCTAGTCTCTGTAAGTCTGCTAAATAAATAATAATAATTATAATTTACTTGCAGCTTTCTGTGTCTGTGAGTCTCTGTCCCTGTCATTACCATCTGGGCTTTCACCCTGCCACACTGCCACAGTCCCAAAATAGATTTGTGAAAGGGGAAGCCTTGTGAGCTACTGTACTGGTAGAGAATATGTTGTTGTATCTAAACTACAAGCTTGGTAATGATTAACTGTATATTGTCTAAATATGATTTATGCTGCAGAGCTCAAAAGAAGTATACACATTACAATTAAAAGAAAATTTACAGAAGCAATGATATGCTATGCACCCTTGCTATAAGGCAACCCTTTATACCGCTGAAGTGGTTATATGGCAGTATGGTCATGGCTCCCATTTGCCCCATACTGCCATTAAACAAGCCTTTGTAGTATTATTGTTATAAGGATAAAACACAAGTGGCACAGATACCTGACTATAGCTACTGACTACAGTGTTTTTAAAGGGATTGCAGATAACAAAATAATGACATACATCTTGAGCTACATAGGCCTCCAATGTGCAGTTTGAGACCTATATAATGAATGGATGTGCAAGTCCATAATAAAACAGCACTATTCAATGAAAATGCAAGAATGACAGTTACACACACTCCCTTCACTCTCACACCTCCAAGACATACAGTATAAACAAGAGATTTCAAACAGCTCACTGCTCCAAAGAAAAGCATCTTCTTCACCAAGACGAAGCAATTCTTCGAAATATGAAAGTAACAGCAGAGGAGGAGATCTGTCAACACAATGTGCAGAGAGCGCTTGAAGATCTGTCAATTAATGCTGACTGTTTGTTTTTAAAGTTTAAAAGTAAGCTTGACTGTCACGTGGCGACTCATGACAATGGTAAGTAATATTTAATAAATAACTAATGTTTCTATTTTCCCCCTTTATAGGTTCTTTGGATTTCAAGGTTACCACCCAGACCACTGGACAATGAGGAGGGACCACAACAGGTAAGAATCAAATGTTTTTATTTTCCACTCTATACTGAACAACTAACACAGCAGAAATCAATTTCGACTAACAGCCACTATTATTCCTAAAACTATCAATACAAATCTCAATTTTACACTATTGATTCCTAAAATCTTGAGTTATAATTATCTTTATTTTATTTACATTTGTCCTAGCATTAATTATTTTAACACACAAATGATAATAATTTTAACTACTAACTAAATACTTGTCCCTGTCTAACTACATGCACCCCAAACGATATATACAGTATATATATATATATATATATATATATATATATATATATATATATATATATATATATATATATATATATATATATATATATATATATATATATATATATATATATATATATATTGTAAGACAGCAGGGAGGGGGTTAAATCCTCCCTGCAGAAAAACATGTGCGTAGGCACATTTTGGGTTTGTTTTGTTTAATTGTTTTTGCTAATTGTTTTATTGTTAATTATCACCTGCACCTGGCTATGATTGTAAATTAGAGCCAGGTGCAGGGTTTATAAGGAGAGCAGTCAGTCTGCTCCTGGCTGCTGATGTGTGTGGAAGCCCGACTGTGCTGGTGTGGGTACAGTCGTAAAAGAAAGGAAAAAGGTAGAGTGAAGCCTTTTTTGTGTGTGCTGTTTTGTTTGTTTTCTGTTACAGGTAAACAGCTTAGCTGTCCTGTCTTTAGTTTAGGTTCCTGATTTGTGTTTCAGTTATTGCTCAAAGAAGAGCTAGGTGTTTGTTTTGTTTATTTTGCTTTTGTGTTTTTGTGTTTTCATTAAAAATAGCGCAACCGCGCTTTCAAAAATCCGTTTCTGTGTGTTGGGTCAGTGTTTTTAAAGGGGCAACGAACCGCGGTGAGGGTGATTCTTTCACATATGGTGGCAGCGAGTGTGGGCGCCCCTAGAGACCCAAAAATGGATTTTAGAGAACTGATAAAGAGGATCAATAAAAACACTGCTGCTCAAAAAGAGCAGACAAAGAAGATGGTGTGGCAGAGACAGGAGCTGGGGTTGGCCCTGTTGATAATATGCGAGTGGGAGCCAACCGAACTGGAGCGGCTGCTGCAAAAGTGGGAGCTGCCGTCCCGAGAGCCAGAGGGGGTGGAGCTGCCGTCCCAAGAGGCAGAGGGGGTGGAGATGCCGTCCCGAGAGCCAGAGGGGGTGGAGCTGCCGTCCCGTGAGCAGGAGGGGGTAGAACTGCCGTCCCGAGAGCCAGAGGGGGTGGAGCTGCCGTCCCAAGAGCCAGAGGGGGTGGAGCTGCCGTCCCGTGAGCCAGAGGGGTGGAGCTGCCATCCCGAGAGCCAGAGGGGTGGAGCTGCTGTTCCCAGAGCCCAGAGGGGAGGAGCCGCCGTTTCCAGAGCCACCAACCGTGCAAGTGAGTCCAGCGTTGCCGAGGGAGGTTCCCGGTCCCGTCATCGTGGAGACATGGCCGGAATGCCCAGACCTCCCTGCACTGGACCTGGCTCCCAGGTCGCAGTACAGCCAGGCACAGTCGCTTGCCTGGTCCCTTGCTCCACTCCCCCCTGGAATCCCAGACGCCGCTATGCAAGAGGCAGACGTCGCTACGCAAGGGGCAGAGGTCACTAGCGTTCCCCCTGCTGATTGCTCCACTCCCCTTGCCTAGTCCTGCGCTCCACCTGGGATTCCAGAGGTCGCTGCGCAGGTCCACAGGCGCACGCCTCTGCCTGTCAGTCCTGGCTCCCAGTCACCGGTCTGCGCTTTGGTCGCCCTGGTCAAGCCGTCTGGGTCCCTCCTCGCCGGTCCTGGGTCCCTCCCTGGAAACGCCGGAGGGACCATCCCACCCTCAAGCCCGCCCGTGGAAGAGGGTGAAAATTGACGGAGGTGGCCGTTGAATGGCCAGTGTCTTGAAAAGACATGGGGGGGGGGGGGGTGTAAGACAGCAGGGAGGGGGTTAAATCCTCCCTGCAGAAAAACATGTGCGTAGGCACATTTTGGGTTTGTTTTGTTTAATTGTTTTTGTTAATTGTTTTATTGTTAATTATCACCTGCACCTGGCTATGATTGTAAATTAGAGCCAGGTGCAGGGTTTATAAGGAGAGCAGTCAGTCTGCTCCTGGCTGCTGATGTGTGTGGAAGCCTGACTGTGCTGGTGTGGGTACAGCTGTAAAAGAAAGGAAAAAGGTAGAGTGAAGCCTTTTTTGTGTGTGCTGTTTTGTTTGTTTTTTGTTACAGGTAAACAGCTTAGCTGTCCTGTCTTTAGTTTAGGTTCCTGATTTGTGTTTCAGTTAAGAAGAGCTAGCAATTACAATTGTAATCACTCTTGTGATATTCTAGGTTTGTAGTTTTTTACTGGAGCAATCTAGGTAAAGTACCTTGCTCAAGTGTACAGCAGTAGTGTCCCCCACCTGGGATTGAACCCACGACCCTCCAGTCAAGAGTCCAGAGCCCTAACCACTACTCCACACTGCTGCCCCTTGTGCGCAATTATAAATTCATGAAACAAACAAAAACAATATGCACACATATTTAAATACATCGCACAGCAAAATTCAAACAATAACTTAAATAATAATAACAATTTACATAAAAGAACACACACCTGCACACAATCATTTATAAATTATATACCACCCCACACTCTAAATGAGTCACTTGTGACATGACCAGGTATGAACTTTTAATGTAAGACTTAAAACTTTACCATGGAGCTTTGTGGTGATCTAAGAGCCGTTGTTGTCTAAAACATTAAAATAAGAATCGCTCTGGTAGTTTACACAAGTTTAAAAACAGAAATACACTAAAGAGGCTGTCCTGCACTGTGCCTTTTTTCAAATCCTTGGTGGACAAAGGGGATTATTTCAGACAGAAGTATCCACTTTCAATTAACCCAAAGGTATTTATATATACCAGCTGTTTTTCTAAATTGTTGCAGCTTCTTTTCCCACGAAGATACCATTGGTTGATGGTCCATTAATTTTTCAACATTAGGGGGCGCCAGGGGGTTGAGATCTTTCACCTGTTGTGATGTGACTGCATTTGCATTCCGTGGCCGCTATTTCTCAAATGTTCGAAACAGATGTTTTACCTTTTCTTGTGTCTGCAGTTTTGAGTATCTAAACTGTGGCAGTATTAAAATCTGCTGCTCTAAAGATCAATAGAAAATACCCCTTATTCAATCAAAGCTTGATAAATATTTCTCATTAAAACATTTGTACTTTTTCTACTTTAAAATCACTGCATTACTTACTGATATTTACTAGTGTTTGTTTTACGATAAAACATAAGCACATAATGCAAGTTTGGGATGAGAAGGGCGTGTCGCTACTAAGGGGATCTGCTTTATTAGGACAGAATCTGTGTTTCAGATGCTGCTACTTCACCTGGTCAGCTATTACATGCATGTATAACTCTGTAAAAAGGTGCTCCTAACTTCCGTTTTAGACTTACTTCTACTCGCACCCTACTCTCTGTGCTGAATATATGAAGTAGTGACTTGGGTTAACAATACCATTTTGGATTTTATAAACTTTAAATAAATCTTCCCTTGTGCTGACGAGATTATTTCAGTCTGTCTGAGATCATGCTATTGAGTCCTGCTGGATTTGACTATGGCTACAGAATCTGTCTGAGCTTGTGTTATTGGGAGTCCTGCTGGATTTGGCTATGATTACAGAATTGTAAAATCACAAAACCCTGCTTTTGCTGCAGAGTTCTTCAGGATGCTCAGATGATCCAATATAAATCTCTGGTTTGGCTTCTCTGGTAAAGTGAAAAGGCTGATGTCAGAAATACAGTAAGTATGTTGGGAAGTCTCAGCAATGTTATTTTCTGTCCTTGATGCCTTAAGTACCGAATGCTAAAAAAAACTTTGTTTTCGTGACTAGAAAAATGGAACAGCTGTCAATTTGCACTTCAAAAGTAAATCACTTGAAAGTAAATACCCACACGAATCATCAAGCATTAGGTGACCAGGACCCCTTTGAAATGGTATATATATTGTGAGGAAAGGGTAGTGGCGCCTTTAAGGAATGGCGGTGCTGAGGGAGAAACTACACAACCCAGAAATCCAAGTGCCAATTAGTTGGGTGGGGTTTCTGGGTTTAAAAGGAAGCAGGGCAGAGCCATAGGAGAGAGGTGTGGGGAATACGGGCCTGCTGTTCTGCAAGAAGGTAGCGTGGAAACTCCAGTGTTTTGGGAAAACCTCGTAAGGTAGAAGTTGTCGGGTTATGTTAAATTACAATCAGTTTTAGTTTTAGCAAAGCGCGATTTTTCCTCTTGTTGAGGTAGCCTTTTGTTTGTTTATAAAAGTTTATTTATTTTCTTGTTTCGGGGTGATATTAGAAGAGTTGTACTCCTTAACAATTTAAAAGAAGACCCGTGGTGTTGGCGCTGTGCGTTGGTGCGCCGTCATAACAGTAGTGTGGTTTCATATGTTTTATAACCCGGAGGGGTATTGGTTATTTACCTGTTGAAGAGACATTAAATGATAACCAGAAAGAATAAACTTTGAGACTGGAAGTACAAGACGTTGTTTAATAGAACACAGACACAAGACACCGGTTTTTAGAAGGAATACAATGTGCTTCTGTGGACGACCGGGAGTTGGCTGCAGGAGTTCCATCTCCACAGCCCGGATATAACTTGTGCTATCCCAGTTCACTTCTTTGGACGTCTGGGATCATCTCCGTTGTGTTCTTGGAATTTGTCTTTGGAAAGCGGATACACTCTGTGCTTACCCGTGTTTCAGGACAGCTCCAGCAGAGGGAGTCTGTCTTGTACTTACCTGTGTTACAGGTCTACTCCAGCAGAGGGAGCCTGTCTTGTACTTACCTGTGTTACAGGTCTGCTCCAGCAGAGGGAGCCTGTCGTGTACTTACCTGGGTACCCGGAATACTCCAGCAGAGGGAGTCCATCCTGTACTTACCTGTGACCCAGGACAGCTCTAGGAAAGAGAGCTGCCCTGTTCTTACCTGCGGACTAACTCACCTCAGTTGAAGGATCCTTGGACTACTCTTTGATCTCCACGTCTTGAAGTAGCTTAGAGAGGGTTGAAGAAGTGAGTTAGTCAGTGGCCCGTACAGGGCGAGTTCGTTGACAGAAATTGCTTATTTGATGTAAATATTGTAAATAAAATACACTTGCCTGCAAACGTACTGAGTCTGTGCCAGTTGGTGGAACGGGTAAACAGTGATTCAAACGCACTTAGTTACTGGATCTTTTACTATATATATATATATATATATATATATATATATATATATATATATATATATATATATATATATCTCCAGGGTTCTACCATGGTTAAATACATAAATAAATACATTTTGGTACTATGCCTTTTTTTCTTATACTATAATTTAATAATTACACCTTATATCTCAGTAATAAAACCAATAAATAACTTGCCTAGATTTTCCTGTAATAAGTACATTGTAGCCCCTATAAAAAATAAGAATCTCATTTATTGTGGTGATTGGCTCTTGAGCACTAGTTCCCGGCAAGCTTAGGATATTCTGTAAGTACCCGTGCCAGGCGGGCACACAGAAGGAAAGGTGCGGAGGATGCATTACTGTAGCCATGTGGCCTGCGAGAAAGGAATAGGGAACGAGGATTCAGCTCTTATTTTGCTTTTGTCAAGAATGGGACCCTTCAGACAGGACTGTGAATTCAGCTTGCTGCCTCGTTAGCTTTAGTTTCAGCCTCAGCATAGACAAGGGGAATTACATTACATTTCAAGGACTTCTAGCTTTGTGCTATACAATAAATAAATATTTAAAGATGTATGGTTGTCAACCACGCAATGAGAAAGAAGGGTAAACCAGTGGGGGTCACATTAGGTCAGTGGTGGTGCGGAATCTAGGTTAAATCTCCTCAAATTCTGAAAAATGACCTGTAAATCAAATTCTCAATGCTGCCACAGAAAAGGAGCACTTGCGTGTAAACACTAACACAGATATTTGCTGAACATCCATCTTAAATCCCAGAGCTCTTAGGAAACAATGGAAAAAACATTCGATTTTTCTCTCTCCTGACTAGATCTATTCAGTTGACACATTGGGATCGGATGCAGAGCATTAGTTTAAGCCATAGAAATAATAGACATGATGTAACGCGTCAGCTATGGCTACTGAGTCTGTGTTCTTTAGCAAAGTAGATGAGCTTAACCTGATTCAGGTCATTCCGACCTTTTTTGACCTTCACTCATCCCTATAGAGTCAAAGTGATGTGGCTGGTTTAGTTCACATGCAGTGAATAGTTAACAGGAAATAAGATATCTATTCCAGCTTACAAGGCACTGTTGGCAGCAACACAATGCAATTATTAAACAGTAATATTAATTAATTATGACAATCTACTGGAAACAGAAACACTGCCTAAGCAACATTTGTTATGCACATGGCATCGCTGTAATATATCAGGTAATATATATATATATATAGGGCTGTCTCGCGATTAAAAAAAATTATCGCATATTAAATTACTACACCCATCTAATTTAAATTTGTTTTATTATTGATGCTATTATTATTATTATATTTATTACTATTACTATTATTATTATCCTTATCTGTAAATAAAATTGGTTAAAATATATTTGAGACTGAACGTGGTACCCCGGTGTACCCTGTGCAAATTCGCCATATTTGTCGAATTATTTATTTTTGGCATTGGCCCAAATATGTAAAGCAAAACCATTTAAAAAAATGTATTAACAGGATGTAAGTTTTTTGATTGTCACAATGCCTGCTATGTTGTGAGGTGCAAGTAAATAATTAGTTATAGTTATACAAAAAAGATGTATTCATGTAAACGTTTTGAAAACTGTAAATAACTTCTTGAAACAAACTCAAGAGAATAAGCAGGCAATCCTAACTAGACAAAAAAATAAATGCAAATCAAAACACTAGGATTAGCTTTTTCAATTTTTAATCACTGGAAACGATTTACAAACTACCTCAGTTATTGTGTGTTTCTGCTTTACCAAGGACGAACTGCTGAATACTGGCTTCTTTGGGCTCACTGAACTTGTTGGAGTTTTTTTTTTAGGTCGTCCAACAGGTCTCTGTACACCCTGTTTCCTGTGAGAAGATGCCGAGTTGGTGAGTCTGCAGTGCTTTTTCTAGTTTTTCTTGATGTGTCTGACGAGTAGTATTTCGTTTATGCAATTATTAAACTGCAGACAGACACAACAGTGAGGCGGGTGCACTTGTTTGGACACCCGATGGTCTGCCATGTGTCTTTTTTAAAATGAAAATATTATAAAATGTATGAAATATAGATTTTAAATTTTTTTTATCGCGAGGTGTGTTATTTTTTCACGAGTACGTCACTGTTGGGGAGGGGTGTGAATGAAGCATGAGCCTATAGCGTAGTGGTTAGCACATTTGCTCAGCACGCCAAAAATCACTGGTTTGAAAACTGGTGAAAACTTTTTTTTATATTAATTACACTTTTAATATTAATTATACTTTTACACTAACATAATTTGTTCATTTGTGTTCATGAGTGCGAACATCCAAAATGGTAACAGTGTATAACATTTTATACTGTATATTCAGTATTTTAATGGTTATAGTAAAATTAAATGTCCTCGCTTGAAAACTATCAACTATAATGTTTTTACTTTTTTTTTGGAGAGATTATTTGTATTTGGTTTTATTACTATCTGTATTACTATACCAGCACTGAATTATTATTATTTGTTGTCTTAGCCCACTTTAATGACTATAAAATATACAGGTTCCGTCTACTCCACTGGGATTAAAAAAAAAAAAGAAAAGAAAAAAAAGAAAACCGAGCAAGGTAGTATTGACAAACTGTCAATCAAAACACAAATTCCCAAATTACAGTTGACAGATTATCTATCTGGAGGCGGGACGCACGATAAGTCAGTGTTAAGGTCATGTGATTGCTCTCTACAGAACGATATCTACCGGCAGCCATAATGGTGTACAGTTGTATTTAAGGCATGTTGAATTTTGAAATGTCACATTTTTAAATTGTTGTCAGTTTTTCGTTAAGTATGGAAAACGACAAAGCGGTATGTAATACAGTATATTAACGTAGTGTTATTCCACAGGTTTCATTCGACTCCGTGAAGCAAAATGATTTAATTATATAGGGAGATGCAAAACTTTTAGCCATAGCTGTACTGCTAATTCTGTATTCTAATAGATAAATTACAACTGTACATGCAGTACTGGCAAAATAAACGCAGCCTCGATTTGCAATGGTCTGTACTGTATAGCGAGATGTTTTTTATATATTTGACCCATAATATTAATGTAATAGTTTATTAGATATGATATTGTTTGGAACTTTTTTGTCTAATCAAAATCACCAATATGCACAAACAGCATCCCCAAATCACTGTGCTAAAATCTGTTCATGTTCCACATCGAACAAGCTGCCTCACAAAATTCCGCTTTAACGAACGGATGGTCAAAATTCAGCATTAAAATGTTTTGTGACTAATTTGAAGCTATTAATACGTTTCAATATTAACTAAATCGAGTTATTAAATAAATTGATTAATCTTGTTGCACAATTGATTTATTAAAATGTTTGGCTGTACTGTTACTTGATTGATTACTGTCTTGTTCACAGTCACCTTAAAATAACATTAGAATATGTTTTGTTGAAAAAGTCTTTGACCGATTTCAGATTTTGCTGCTGATGTATTTATTTTCAAAAGTTTTTCTTTAGGTTAAGCAGTGCAGCTGTGCTGTGTTTTTATTTCTTTTTCCTGTTTTTTTCTTTTTTGGGGGTTCTACTTCACAGTCTTGCACCAGGGTCCAGTAAATCCTACTGGGTCGGGGGTGGGGCTAAAAAAGATCGCTAAACACTTTGTGTGAATAGGTGAAGAAAAACTGATCATGTGTATTATATATAAACCTGTCAGTGTTTAACATATATACACCTGTGACGTGTTTAACACTAGAACTGCCGCGGTTATACTCCGCCGATGGCAGTCATTATGATGGTTACATTTTAAACAACAACAATATTAAAATGAAAGAAACTGGGGCTCCCGAGTGGCGCATCCAGTAAAGACACTCCACGTGGAGTGCAGGATGCGTCCTATAGCCTGGAGATCACAGGTTCGAATCCAGGCTATGTCACTTCCGGAGGTTCCTAGGGGCGGCGACACTGGCCGAGCACCGCCCAGGTAGGGAGGGCTTAGGTCAACTCCTGTGGCCGATAAGGCGCCTGAGGTTCTGCAGTGGAGCCATCAGATCTGTGTTGTCTTCCAGTACTATAGGTCTGGTGGCCTCATTGTGGATCCGCAGTGCGAAAAATGAAGGATTGGCAGTAACTCGTTTTGGAGAACGCGTGTTCCAGCCTCTGTTTCTTGAGTCGCCAGGGGGTTGCAGTGGTGAACCGGGATACAAATAACAATTGGGCATTCCAAATTGGGGAGAAAACTGGGGTAAAAAAACCATTGGTGATGACTAAATTAAAAAAAATAAAATAAAATAAAAAATTAAAGAAACTATCGGATACAACTCAAACGTTTATTCAAGCACATCATATCAAACATCTACATAGCTGAAACGCCATATTTAAATTAAACATAAAAGGGGTTATTTTCTAACTTACCACATATAAAGCACTACTTCAAAAAATTAAAAACTATAATAAAATTTCAAAATAAACTAGTGTGTAAATAGGTATATGTACATACAAAACTGTAAAAACTAAAGTAGTTTTTCATTTAAAACAAAAGTAAGATATGTTTTCTCTTGCGTGTGTCACTCGGTGCAGCACAGAATCCAGCTTGAGCTGCTGCTGCCGCCGACTGCTTTGCATTTTTCTGATTAAAATGTTTCTGCCGAAGCACCATACCTGAGAACTCTCTGGGTTTGACCCGGAGTCTCCGGGATTTTATTAAAATTACTGGGGCTCTGGAGACATGGGCAAAAACTCCAGGTCATCCTTCCAAAAAGAAAGAAAGAAAACAAAAAAGTTAAAAAAAAAAAATTGTTGCTATACAGCCTTTAAAAAAAAAAGATTTATTCAATGAAGTTGTCGTGATTTGAATTACCTCCAATCGCATTCACGATGCAACATCATCATTGACATCTGACTTTGGCAGTAACCAACCAATCAGGTTTGAGCTGAGCTGATCAGCTTTCAAATTGGCATTTTGAAACTGCCAATTACAATGTTAGTTAATGTGGGATTCTGACAAGAGGTCAAAAAGAAAATACAGCTGCTCCTACAAGGATAGCTATTCTACTGAATATCCTGTTCTTAAAAGATCTCGCAAGGGAAGTGACTTTATATTTTGTTCAGTTTGCTGCACAGATATTTCCATTCGGCACAAGGGTGTTGGTGATTGTAAAGCCCACGTAGAAAGTGCAGCACATAAACAGAAAGTAACTGCGGTGAAGGGTAAATTGCAGACCTGATTAAATTTCGGAACTTTCAAAAATGATCTTTGTCAGAAGACAATAGAGCAGAAACGCTTTTTACCAGGTTTTTAATTGAGCACAACCTGCCATTAGCAGTAGCAGACCATGCAGGCCCACTGTTTAAAAGGATGTTTAGCGATTCTAGAATTGCTAAGCAATATGAATTTGGACGTCGCAAGACTACAGCTATAATTAACAATGCTCTTGCACCACAATGTACTGATGCTATACCTGAACTTGTTAAGACTGAACCCCTTACGTTAGGTCTTGATGGAAGCAATTGTGTATTTGGAGGTAAACTGTATCCCTTATTAGTTTAGTTTCTTGACCCTTCATTGGGACACATTAGAATGGGAATGCTCGAGATGATGGCTTGCTATGATGATTCTACTGCAAACAGTATTTTTAACCTGGTGAATGACTTCTTCTTGAAGAAAGGAATCCCATGGAAAAAGTGTGAACATGGGAAGAATTAAAGGTCTGAAGAAACAGATTTTTGATGAAAACCAGAATGTGTATGTACAGGGTTGCCTATGTCACTTGATTAACCTGTGTATTGAGAAATGATTATCTACTCTGTGTGTAGATCCTGGTTATGTTGTGTCTGTTATTTTTAACTACTTTTCATAAGGATCGAAGAGAATGGCACAACTAAAGGAGTTTTGTGAATTCTGTGAAATTGAGAAAAGAAAAATTTTAAAACACGTGGCTATTTGTTGGCTATCACTGGAGAAGGTAGTAAGAAGGTTTTTGGATCAGCTGCCAGCTCTCAAATCATATGTAGCATCACAACAGCAAAGAAAAGATCCACAGTTGCAGAGATTAAAGACGATACTCTGTGATCCAAAGACAGTTGTATTTATTGTTTGTAAACTCCACCTTACCTCTCTTTGTGCAACGGAACACATTCTTGCAGCAAGAACAGAGCATTCTGCAAAAAGTGATTCCAGCTCTCACGGAATTCTTTAAGACCACTCAGCAGATTCATAAAACCAGATGTTCTTGCAACGTCTACAGTGCTGATGTAGAGAACCCTTCAAACTACGTAGGAAACGACAGCCTGTTCACTGGTTTCACAACCAAGCAGTACATCTGTTTGTCTACACTGACACCAAGAGATGTAAACAAGTTTTACACAGATGTGATGGATTTCTATGTGGCAGCTGTGTGTTATTTTCAGAAGATGTCAATTCATTACCTCATTTTGAAAGAAGCAGCTCAGATTCTTGATGTTCCTAAAGAATGGAAATAACCTTTAAGTGCCTAGAAACCTTCATTGCAACTTTCCCATGAGCAATAGCAACTGAAAAATTGACCAGTTACTTGAAGAATTCAATGATTATCAAACACTGCAGGACGCAGAAATGCAGGGAATCCAAACTGAAGGCATGTCACCATCACCTGAAAAGCTATGTTTTGAAATCTGCTTTCACTGGGTCTGATCGTTTCTCTCTCTTGTGGAAGTTTGTCAAGCATCTTTTAGTGCTACCACATAGCAATGCTGACATATATTTTCTGACAATGCTAAGAGTATTTTCCCTGGTAAAGAAAAAGAAAACTGAATACAGAGCCACACTGTCTTGTGCATCTACCTTGGGGTCTCTCATTAAGTTTAGGACTGACACCTGTCACTCCACTGAATAGTGATCTGCGCCAGGCAAAACAGGCAACATACACAGCCACCAGGACAAAGCCTTCTGCAGCTACAGCACCAGCACAAGAGGTAACTGGCGAAGATACAGCCACAAGCTCATCCTCTGCCACCATGCACCAGTAAAATGTATGTGCATTCTTAAACATTATTTTCTTCATATTTAGAGTGGTGTTGTATCTGCAAACATGCAACTTGCATTAAAAAAGGAAGGGAAATGTAATGGAATAGGTGGGAGGAAAATGCCATTTAATATTTTCAAGGGACTCAGGGTCAGCTCATTCTGAATGTTCTCAGGTATACAAAGCGCTGTGGCTAGCTTCAAGATGAAATCTCTCTGACTGATATTGTCCCCTGTACATTCATTGTACAAAACGAAAGAATTGATGGTTGCCAGGTCCAGCCGAGATAACAACAGGCTTGTATATAAAAATAAAATAGAATGTAGGTTATATTCAAAATATAAACATGTATTGTAAAAGGCAAAATGACTGCTCTGGTGGTTCTAGCTACAGGGGATTATAACTTTTTTTTTCATTTTTGCGATCCTGCTTTTCAAACACCATCAGGGTATTTAATACATGTATATAGGAAAAGTAAAGAAAAAGGACAACCACTTATCTTTCACACACACAGAATAATTTAAATTTTAAAGGTGAAAACAGTCAAAATGACTACTTTGGCGGTTCTAGTGTTAAGGATCTTGGTAAATACCTGTTGTAGAATTTAATTAGAATCCATTACTAATGGGAATACTAAAACTGGAGCACGCTAACTGTATGCTACTTTTGGGGCCTGTGCCAGGGTGAAAGCCCTGCTGGTGCACAAGTGTCGGTGTGTGTGGTGAAATTGGGTTGGCAGGGAGGGGGTTAAATTCAGGGGGTGATAGAGGTGGAGGTTCAAGTTGCTGTGCTGTGTTTATGTCCGTGTCCATGTCTGTGAGTTTTTGTACAGACCTTTTGTTTTGGCCCTTGTGCCTTTTATTTTGTTAAGTGTGTTTTTGTCTGTACTGTTTAGTCCTGTCTTTCTTATTAAATGTGTGCCTTAGCACTTAAACTTGCAGCTTCTGTTTCAGGGTCTCCTTCCTGCCAGTTACCAGCCTTGGCTGTGATGCTATCTTGTTCACAGGGCCCCTTGCGAAGAAGATACGAATTCACTAGGTTTTCTTCCAGCTGGAGGAGATATTGGCAAGCTACAATATGCTTGACAAACAGCCATATGCCATTCTGTACTCTGTTTTTAGTAAGCTACAGCTCCTGCATGAATTTTATGCATGCCTCTTCTCTTTTTATAATCATGGCCTGCTGTTTTAGGTTATTTGTGTAATGTATTCCTGCTGGCTATAGTCCTATCAGTCTACCCCTGTACCATGTTTAAACATCGTGAAGTGTAGTGAAGCAAAGTGATAATTCACTTCATGCCTTTTGATGCTGGTCTCTTAAACAGTGCTTTGAAAAGTGAAGATTAACTTCTAACCCTATCTCAAACAAATTTGATGGTGTAATTAGCTCTTCTCTGTCAGTGATGACATCAACTCTATACAGGCCACCCCTATTGGGAGATGGCGGTACATCACTGTGAGTGTTTGCACATTCCACTACTATCAACAGTGCTGAGATGGCATCATTTCAAATGTTTAGAGCTGCTGTGGAGGCAATAGTTTCTTGAGGTAATTGTACACTGCATGTGTTTTAAGGTTTCATTAAGACTGAGTGATTGCTTATGGTACCATTAGAATTGAGCTGGGGAGTGCTGACAGACAAAGAATACCTGGAGAGTCTGGTGCCAGTTGTAGTTCACATGCACACCAACACCACAGGTGCTTCAGCGGTGACGTTATCTCTGTGCATTCAAACAAACTGGTTTGATGGACAGGGCAACTGGGAGGCTTTCCAGAGTGCGTTTGAAGTGATTGCGCTAGTGAACCAGTGGTTGGAGGCTGAGAAGGGAGGCCAATTGATCGCTGCGCTAGATGGGGAGGCACAGAGCTGCATCTTGACTCTCCCGACGGGGGAGAGTACCAAGTACACCACGCTGGCAGCTGCAGTGAAACAACAATTTGGGCAGGCCGCATCCAGTTTCACACACGTGACGCGACTGAAGGAGTGACGGAGATGACTGGGTGAGTCACTGGGGGCACTGGGCAATGATGTAACCATGTTAATACAGAAGGCATACCCAGAACTGTCCAAAGAAGCTAGGGACAAGATAGGGAGGGATGCATTTATTGGGGCGATAACACCAGGGGAACTACAGCGGCACATCCTTTTAGTGGAGCCGAAGACCTGAGGGAAGGCTGTACAGAAGGCGCACCATTTAGAACCTCATGCTGGCCCTCCCCCATTCACAGACAGGGTGTGGTAGCCCAGGCGGACGTGCAGTGGCACAGACCACCCCCGAAGTGCTCATAGAAGTAGATAGTGTGGCTGTTTGCCAGGGCCGGCCAACAGGCCTGAAGACTGTTCGACCACCGCATGTGCTGTAACTGCGGGGTACAGGGCCACTTGGAAGCCCTCTGCCCCCAGTCACCCCGGGCCCCGGGGCCTTACGCTGCGCCGGCAGCAAAAGACCACGGGTTGGCCTAGGGGAGTAGAGGCTGGCCCGCGATATACAGTGGGGTACAGTGCAGAGCCCTGGTCGACACCAGTGTTACCATCACGCTCATTTGGACTGGAATGTTATCATACTGGGGGAAGCCAGCGAAGCCTTGTGGGCTCCGACCGAGGTCTGCCTCAGGACAGTTTCCAGCCAACTCACGCCCAACTGGGGCCACCAGGAGCTCATGTTGGCCTTGAGGGTATTAAGCACCAGCACCCGGTTTGCTCGCTGACATTGGGGAGGAGTGCATTTTGGGGGTCGATGTCCTAATGGCCATGGGGGCCACACTAGACCTGGGACAGCAACAGCTGTGGGTACAAAGGGGATCAAACCGCTACTGCTGCAATCCAGGGTCGGGGAGAAGCCTGCCAAGCCAGGGGCATCGCCCCGACAATCACCAGCCACCTGTTCATCAGCCAACCAGCTCGCCTGCCTGCTCATCAGTCAAATGGCTCACCAGCTCACTGCCTGTTCATCAGCCAACTGGCTCACCAGCTCGCCTGCCTGCTCATCAGCCAACTGGCTCACCAGGTGCTACCTCAATCTGCTTATAGATAGCAACCGGGCAGGTCAAGACCCAAACAAGACCGGTTTGGTACCGGACCAGTGACGTGAACTGGGTCGGTACCGAGACGGTACCAGGTCGGTTCTGTAGAAACTGGGTCAGTACCGAGACGGTACCAGGTCGGTTCGGTACCGGTTCAGTGACTTTAGCACCAAGTCGGTAAGGTACGGTACCGGGTCGGTACCATGACAGTACCAGGTTTGGTCTGGAATGGCACTGGGATGGGTATGATTAGGGGCAGCAGTGTGGAGTAGTGGTTAGGGCTCTGGACTCTTGACCAGAGGGTCGTGTGTTCAATCCCTGTTGGGAGACACTGCTGCTGTACCGTTGAGCAAAGTACTTTACCTAGATTGCTCTAGTAAAAACCGAACTGTATAAATGGATAATTGTGTGTAAAAATAATGTGTTATCTTGTAACAATTGTAAGTTGCCCTGTATAAGGGCATCTGCTAAGAAATAAATAATAATAATAATAATTTTGTGATCCCCCTGAAATCTTTCCAACCCCCCAGTCAGAGACTAAGTTTCGGAGCGATCTCTGCAGCTACGCACTCTTTAAAATCCCTGAGGCTGTCTGTAAGTCCTGCACTGGAAAACAATGCATGTTTAAAACAAATATTAATTTCCTGGTTGATACAAAAACCTGGACAACTAGGGGTATCCGAGGAACAGGATTGAAACGCACTGAGCTAGTGAATTGCCTCACCCCTTTAAACAACTAGGCGAGTAACACAAGCCTTTAATGTTTTCAGCAGTTTCTGACATGGCCTGCTTGGGATTATGCCCTTGTTTCTATCAGAATAATACATTGCAAAATCTTTTTTTATCCTTTCAATAGGGTTAAATGTAGACCGAGTAATGTATGCTGAATTATATTGAATCATCATAAAAGGTATTACTCTTGACTTTCATTAAACAGGTGAAATGTAGGAGTACTGCTAAATGGATACACAGTGTAGGTCATGTTCTAAAAATAGCAGGGAGAGCAAGCCTTTGGGAACGTTGAGAGTGGTTGAATTAAAAAGGCAAAGTGTGATTCCGTCTGTTAGAGATGACAGCAGAGGAATAATGTGAGCTACGGAGAAAAGGTGTCTGTTCATGGGAACCACACTCCTCTCCAGAGAAAAGACTAGAAAGGAAATGGAATCATCTGTTAAAAAGAGCACTGAATCGTTCAAAATGCTTTGCTCTTGTTAATGTCAGGAATTCTGCACAAATTCTTTTAAATCTGACACAGATCAGCAAACATACACATGTACACCAGAACACTAAAAAATGGTAAGTGAGAGTAGATACAATGAACTATTTTGTTTTATTACATCAAAATCACACGATTGAACACCATAAGAGAAATTCAAAGCATTTCATTTCTACACACCCACGATGTGGTCCCCATATACACTCAAACATATGCAAATGCTAGATATCCCATGGAGGAAATAACTGGTCACCGCAGCGCAGTGTATCTTGCAGGTCAATCACACCAATACATTTCTGAATAGATTTCATCAATAGAAATAAAATTGTTTTTATGCGGTTAAAAAATATTAATATACAACAAAAATATGATGGATTTTGTGTGGTGTGTGGCCACACCCACTCAAAATCGTGCTGGCCAGAAGAAAACCGGAAGTTACGTACGAAAAGTTAAACACACATGGCGACTGCTGCCGAAAACATAGAAGATGAAGTTGAAGACCCAATTAATTTTAGGGAACAGGGGCCACATTTTCTCAACATTGATTATCTGGAGGGCGATTTAATAGATGGTAGATTACAAACATTACAATAATGTACAGCAGACTAAGGATTGATAAGATGGCATTATAAAAGCCGATAAGACAACTTCAGCAACGAATATGGAAAAATAAACGTTTCTTTACTCACCATTATGTCAGTAGTACAAATGTTCTGATGCAGTAAAGATCGGATAGTTGTTTGTAATCCAGAAATACAGGTTTATATTCCAATATGGTAATGCCATAACAACTACCTATATGTTTTGTATCCTGATGATGCACACACAATAATTCAAGTCTTTATAAAATTTTAAAAGTGAGTGCCGATATTATGACCGTAAGTTTCTGTCAAAAATAGTAACTGAAATACTGTAACTTACTTACTCATTAGGTAAGCAAGGAAATTAAGAAACAGACAACCTACAAAACGATTTCCTCTGCGTGGTGGTTCAATAGCAGTTGTTTTGTCTCCACCTATGTTGTTTTAGGTGACACAAATTTTTCAGCAGCACGATAATTGCTGGATGAATCAGCTTTTCTGATAACCATGAGCTTAAAGATTGCATCCTAACTTCTTCGTAATCCCTTTGATACTTGACCCCTTTTCAATCCACTCTTTTCCACATGATCACTGCAGCTAGTTTTATCCATTTTCATTACTGTATACTGTACACAATGCGCACTTTCGCAACAGCCTTGACTTAACAAGGCGAGTTGTATTTTTCCAATCTTATTTTTCCAATCTGTTTCAGGCCTTTTTTATGTTTTAAACCCAAATATGTTCTACTTTTTTTTTTTTTACATTAGGCATGCTTAAAATGTAATTCATCCTGCAAAGCTGAATATTTATTTTCAATGTATGATGCAATTGAAAGCGCCCCTCAAGCGTCCAATTTTTGTTACGGGGGACCATTTTCACGTGACACCGCACGCCGCTCTCTATCATGCATTTAATGGCTTTCATTTTTGCCTCTGATGTCCTCCAAACCCAATTAAAAAAATGGAAACAATGGTCACCCTAACTGGAGCAGTTTACCCGCTTTTTTATTTACCACTACACCACAGGGTATATAGTAATACAATGTAAAGGACAGGAGTGGGTATTCCACAGCCCGTCTACCACAATAAGATCCCAATGTTCAAATAGAAAATGGGTCCTAGTGGAGACTACTATACTGATAGTGATTATACAAATCAACTCCATGGTCTGACAATAGAATCTGCATTACCTGAACATGGTTTAATGGCCATGTTAATAGTGCAAAGAACAATTGTTTTAAGCATGATACAAATATCTGTGCTCAGATGACTAGATTAATAAAATGAAAAGCTAGTTCACTGTGAATGTTCCAATTATAGATATTTTATGTCCCACATAATGAGATTGCTATACTTGTTAACATTACAGATTGGTAGCCAGGGGGATTTCTATTGCATTATAGAGCAAAACTCCAGTACATAAGAGAAGGGGGGGCAGAACAGACTTAGTCCACTCAATTAAATATATTACATTTAAACAGGGGGCCCAGACTAACTTAATATCGCTGTCAGATTAAAAGAAAATGACTGTGTCACTCAAAGCTGTGCTGTTCAGAATAATTAGCTTGGTCTCAAATGAGGCAGCAGCAACAGGCCCCTCGGTATATTGAGCTGAACTGACAAAGCTGCTTATTCTATGTGTTCACACATAGACACCCTGCACTTTAGAGAGGCAAAAGGAAGTGCCTGGGTAAAGAAGCATCTGCTAATATTCTCACAAATCTGTTACACATAAGTAGCACACATTGTGCACTCTGAATCTTATAAACCTAATTACACTGTCTGTTGAGGCCAATGGCTAGAAATTCCACGAAAACTCAGAATTATATATTATCATAAATACAAGATAATTGTACAAATATACTCTGGTACATATTTAATATAATAAGTATTTATAAATATAGTAACATCTGTAAGGTGTACAGGTGAAAGGGATGTGTTACAGAGTGAAATGGGCAATGCTTGTTTATTAGATATACGTGTACAGGACAAGCATACTGACATACTGGATGTATCCTGCATGGTTACAATCGAAATCCAAATGTACATGTGTGGCAGGGCAGAAGCCTTGCCAGTGTAAAGTGTGTGTGGGAATGTAAGGTTGGCAGGGATGGGGTTAAATATGTCTCTGCCAGCATTATTATTATTATTGGCAGCCTAGACAATTAACACAAAATAGATAATGGTGCCACAGTGACAAGTTATGATACTTACAGGAGGACAGTCAATTCTCCTTAATACAAATTGCAAGGGACTAGCAACGAATTTTACATTATACCACCAATTGGGAGAAGGCACATGTGTGCAGGGGAAAATAGGTATTTTGCTTTTCACGTCAAAAATGCATTGAGCACAACTGGCAATGCACAAGAAAAGTTGGACTGAGAAATGCCAGCAACAATTGTGACCGTTTAAAACATGCTTTCAAAAGTTCTTAAAAAATTGATGCAATTGTAAGTGTCGCAATTGTCTGCAGCTACCACCCACTTTTTGCAAATTTATGCAGGAATGCCGATAACTACATATTCATCTGAGGTTGAACCGCAAAGAAAAACTGCTGCAGCAAAGCATTCCTTCCATCTCAGCAAGATCAGCTGTCTAGCCAATAGAGCAGCAAAAGCCAGAGAGATTGAGTAGTGGTCAAGGGGGGGATCATCAGAAACTACCCCAAATATAGCTGTTAGAGGCGAGCACTTCAAGGGAAGCTGCAAAGTGCCAGTAGGAGGCCAAATCAGGGCAGGACCAAAGCAAATGAGAGAGAGTGGCTGGAGCCTGTCTGCACCTATCACAAGTAGGGTCTAAGTCTGGATTCATTTTGGACAGTTTAGCCTTGGACCAATGGAGGCTATAGAGAATTTTAAACTGAATTAGTCCATGTCTGGCGCATGCTGACCCGTTCCAGGTTCCAGGATAGCTCTCCAAGCTGTGTCTGAGATTTCAATGTCCAAGTCCTGTTCCCACAGGCCCTTCAAGGATGCTAATGAATCAGAATGGAGAGACATGAGCTTGGAATAGATAGTACCAATGGCACACCTGCAGAGTGGGTTCACGTCAAGAATTTAATCCATAGGGGATAAAGGTGGACGTAAAGGAAATTGGGAGATCACGAACACAATTCTGAATTTGGAGATATCTAAAGAAATTAGTTTTTGGTAAATTATATTTTTGTACAAATTGATAAAATGAAGCATTTTTTTTTCAATATAGAGATCACTAAGGGAGATAATTCCACTATTGTGCCAAATTCCAAATGATTATCGTGTATGGGAGCGAATATTGAAAGAGCAACAAAGTTAAAGGCCCGTCTGAGCTGTTTCCAAATTCTGAAAGAATTACAGACTGTAGGACTGTTCATAAACCTGGAGATAGACATAGACAGAGGGAGGGAGGAACATAGAAGGCCTGGCAAGGATGAGGCAAAACATGAAGAAGCCTCCATGGATAACCAGGCTGAGGTATTGGGGCCCTGCAGAGGAAGTCACCAGAACGACATAATCCATAAATTGGCTGACCAATAGTAGTACTGAAAATTGGGTAGGGCCACCCCTCCCAGTACTCGAGGTCTCTGAAGCAGAGCCTTACTAATAGAAGGAGATGTTTTATTCCAAATAAATGAAGAAATAAATTTGTCTAGGGAGGTGAAAAAAGATTTAGTGATAAAGACAGGGATACATTGGAATAAATATAGAAATGTAGGCAATATATTCATTTTAATAGCATTGATGCGGCCAGATAATGAAAGGGGCAACATAGACCAGCTTATAAGGTTTTGCTTTGTGCTTTCCAGCAGAGGAGTGAAATTAAATTTTAAAAGATCTTTAAAATCACGTGTGACTGAGATACCTAGATAAGTAATCTTGTTTGGGGCAGTTTTAAATGGTAAGTCTTCAAAGGAGCGCTGTGCTGCCGCAAGGTTAAATAGGGAGAATCTCACTCTTATGCAGATTTAGCTTATAACCAGAAAAACTGCCAAAGTACAATCTTTCTCTAATCGTTTTTCAGAATGGTTTACAGAATAAGAACATCACCTTAATACTAAACAAAATGAATATCGAAAGGCAACAGATAGTATTGGGGTATAATATAATGGTCTTGCATGGTATTGTTTATATTGTATGCAATATAACACTGGTTATGCATGGGGAATTATTATGTGACAGCATAACCAATGTTAACTGTACTGGCAGTGTTCCTCCACTTAGAGTTCCCTGGATAAGGCTTTAATTTACTGACCTTACTGACCTTCTAACATTAACACAGGGTCTCAAATCTGCACTTAGGCAAAGTCAACCCTTAATACAATACTTCAAATGTGTTTATTTAGAAGAGAATCACAAGAGATTAATTCACATTAAAGAACTCAAGAGAAGTCAGTCTGTGATATAAGACAGCCTTACATAAAACCTGAAAGTGGTATTTGTTATAATGTGTTGGGTCTGCACTATGCCAAAGCTTTGTTCCTGGGGGACCAGCATAGTAGATGTGAATTTGAAAAACAACTGACAGCATGTGTGGTTTTCACGACAGCATGTTGAGAACTTGGAAACCTCAACATACAGTAATGTGTCCCTCATGCATTCTTCATGTTTCTGAGCCTCACATTTCATTTGTATTCTCTGATGGACCTTTGATGAAGACAAACAGGTTGAAGCAATTTTAAGCAAATATATACCAAGGCTTTCCAGTTTAGAGCAGAACTTTATTTATTTGGGTTTGAATTTATACCAGTTTTAGCTTTGAGAACTCAGCAGCACAACAAGAAAGCTCAGTGTGGAATATCTTGAGGTTAATTTCCAAGTGTGTTTCCTTCATATTCTGATATCAGAGTTATCAGAGAATTGTGAGGGTATGGAACCAACTCCCCAGTAATGTTGTTGAAGCTGACACCCTGGGATCCTTCAAGAAGCTGCTTGATGAGATTCTGAGATCAATAAGCTGCTAACAATCAAACGAGCAAGATGGGCTGAATGGCCTCCTCTCGTTTGTAAACTTTCTTATGTTCTTATGTTCTTAAAATATTTTATTGCCTACATAGTCCCTCTCATATTCTTGAAGTGATAAAATCTGCATTCGGTACAAGGTGTGGTCAGGTTTCTAAGGCTGGAAAGTGACCTTCACTTGCCTCCAAAAGAGGACCCCCAGCTCCACGTAACTGTACCACCAATGTGAAGGAAAAGAAATAGAGGTAATTTTTTTTAACTCTGATTAGGAATTAAAGACTAATATCACCGCTCAGTGGACAGGGAAAAAACCCTGTGAAAGGAAACCTCTGGAGGTCCCAGCCGAGAGATGCCCCACTTGGAGCATACTAGCAGTACTCTGTTGGGTAAATATCAGGGAGAGAGGAACGACTGTAAGACTCCACTGCGGTAGAAGGCCAGCAGCTCTTTTTTATGAGGTGCTGGTTGACATTGACTCTGGCTGCTGAGGTTCCTGCACCTATACAGAAGGAATGGGGTGTATAGAATAGGGGGGCAGACCACCTTTGGAAATGAGGGAAGAAAGATGGTTTGTGTTGTTGACCAGGGGATCAGAAGGGTTGGAGGGGTTACGATAGGAAAGGTAGCAGGGAAAAAAGGAGATTTGAGTTTGCAGAGTTACACAAATTGACCCTGGTGCAGCTAGTCCGTTTTGGAGATGCGCAGGTAGAGGAGGTAGTGGGAGTCAGGGATAAGAGTGAGGTCACAGGAATGAAGGCTCGGAGGGAAAACTGGAGGGAGAAGGGACAGCAAACCAAAGGAAACCAAAGAAGACAAATAGATTCCATGACTAGATCGTCAAAAGGTGAGAAGCATCCTCAGCTGGTGATGGGGATGAGGTGAACAACAGGCAGGGGAGAAATGTATGCTGAAAGAACCAAGCGTCTGAACCGAGAAACCTGTGGATGAGGAAGAGCATCGACAGGCTTGCAGGATGATGCAGAATGAAGTTGATGGTTACAGAAATCCAGACAAATCGGTTGAGAAGTTGCATGATGAGGGGAGAGGAGGAATGGCTGTATGGTGAATTGATTGTTTCAAAAGTATAAAATTAATTTCTTCTGCCAGGGGGGCCTCAAGGGAAGCTGCAATGACGATGAGAAAAAGTTTGTGGATTTATGTTGTGGGGGGAGAGATTGGATTTCTGGAGGCCATGCACTGGAGAACCATTGATTATGGAAAGGGCCGTTGAAACCAATGGAGGTGGCATCGGAATGGAGGGAGAGGACATGTGGGGCAGAAATGAAGTGATCGTAGAACGGGGAAAGGCCATTCCAGTGCTCTAGGAGGGAGGACCACATCCTGATGTCTTTGCGAGCTTCAGAAGATAGATTAATGTGGGAGTTGATATTTTGTTGCTGTAGTAGAGAGAGCGATGAGGCAGGAGATGAAGGTCCTGCAACGTGAATGGCGGAAGTGATAAATGGCGCTGATGTTGGGGGAAAGGGAGGGCTGATGGTTCCAGCTGAGTGATATGGTTCTTAAGCGCGTCAAGGCGGTTGGTGACTGATTGCTAGCATGAGTGACCATAAAACTGCCATAGTTTAAAGAACAGCTGAGTATTTCTTCATTTCCCATGAGTGTTGTCTTCTCTAAACATTCCTGTGTTGAGCATTTTTTTGAAAAATACATAGTAACAGAAGACGTGCTATTTGATGTTACAGTGATAATAAACAACATATGCGTGTAGAACAAACTCACTACTTACCATTGCTGTTTACAACATTGTAACAAGTCCATTTAGAATGCCATGAACTCTTCGCAACAATGGCGCACAAACGTGGAACGTCAGTCAATGCCCCTGTTGCTATGGCCTTTCTGACCTACTGAGACCCCATTACTTTCTAAATATTCTGCTTCTTTTCAAATATATTTGGAAATACCCCACATAGTATCTATTTACTACCAAACAACTGGATGGGATAAGCATTATTCCACCAAAAAATGTTTTGTTTTTACTATGATTACTGCCAGCCTTATTCTGATGGAAACTAAAACCCTAGATGTTGCTACTTGACGTGGGTCTAATATTTATATAGCTGGTTTCACAGCCATTGAGTAGCACAAGTCTATGATTACCTAATGTTACTTTAGGTACGACAGTCCATGACTAGTGCTAATCAGGATCTGTGAAACCAGCCCATGGTGTATCTGACTGTGAATCGGTATGGTTGCATATAATATAATGCATATTATGCCATCTTCCCAGGCCAGCGTACATTTCCAAACAAGTCAAAGTCTTAACACTACTCCAATAATGTAGAAAAGATAAACCAGACATTGTTTGTTGTCATTTGTTCCATAAACTAGACAAACTCGCTGTACCTACTTTTGCTTTCATTTACATGCTTTTATTTTTTATAGTTCTTTTTTAACTCAGGTTTCTTGATCAGGCAAAATGATGACTCAGGGGTAGGTTTACTAAAGTGTTGTGCCTAATTATGGGTGTTCCTGCATAAATTTGCAAGAAGGGGGTGGCGCTAGTGCAAATGACGGTTCTCAAATATCGTAACGAGATGTACGAAAGCTGCAGGCAATTGTGACACAATTTTGTCAGTTTGTTAAGAACTTTTGAAAGCATGTTTTAAACAGTCACAATTGTTGCTGGCATTTCCCAATCTACTTTTTCTTGTGCGTTGCCAGTTGTGCTCAACACTCCTCTTAACACTGGACTTAACAATCTGCTTCCAGTTTTGCTCTGATATTTTTAGTAGTCCTGTATGATGTGGATGCTGAATAAGAAGAATTGAAAGTAAACAGTAAAACTTCCATTTTCTCCAGCAACCTGAGTTGTTCTGCCACAGCGCTGGCAGCAAAGGGCAAACCCTTCTTTTATTTTCTTTTAAATAACTACTTTCCTAATGGCACTGCTGTGCATTTACACATATTAAGTCATTTAAAAAAAAAAAAGTAAATGCTCAGTTAAAAAAAGTAAATGCTGCATAGGACTGTCTGGCCTTGTCCTATCCTGGCTCAAATCTTATCTTTCTGATAGATTTCAGTTCGTCTCTATTGGGAGGCAAAATCTGAAAGATCTGAAGTTGTCTGCGGTGTTCCACAGGGCTCTATTCTAGGTCCTTTGTTATTTTCATTACATATGCTACTGTTAGGTGATATTATCCGCACACACAGAGTGAACTTCCATTGCTATGCAGATGATACCCAGCTGTATCTGTCCCTAAAGCCAGGAAATACTTCTGCTGGGGAGTTACTTGCTGCTTGTCTTGCAGACATCAAGTGTTGGATGTCTCAGAATTATTTAATGCTAAATTCAGATAAAATGAGGTTATGCTAGTGGGCTCTCAGAACCAACTAAAACATGTGGGATTACAGGAGCTCAACCGTAGTACATAAGAACATAAGAAAGTTTACAAACGAGAGGAGGCCATTCGGCCCATCTTGCTTGTTTGGTTGTTAGTAGCTTATTGATCCCAGAATCTCATCAAGCAGCTTCTTGAAGGATCCCAGGGTGTCAGCTTCAACAACATTACTGGGGAGTTGGTTCCAGACCCTCACAATTCTCTGTGTAAAAAAGTGCCTCCTATTTTCTGTTCTGAATGCCCCTTTATCTAATCTCCATTTGTGACCCCTGGTCCTTGTTTCTTTTTTCAGGTTGAAAAAGTCCCCTGGGTCGACAGTATCAATACCTTTTAGAATTTTGATCACCATGTATGTAGTCAGTAATCTCTTGTTAAATGTTAAGATAGAAATGGAAATGTGGGGGTCATCTTTCTATCATTTGAGACTTATATTAGGGAAGTTACAAAAATATAATTTTACCATTTGAGAAATATAGGCAAACTTAGACCAATTATTTCTGTATCTGATGCCGAGAGACGAATGCATGCCTTTGTTTCATGTAGAATTGATTACTGTAATGCACTTCTCTCTGGTATCTCAAAAGGTGTGCTGTCTCGCTCACAGCTCATTCAGAATACCACCGCTAGAATTCTGACTAAAACCAGGAAAAGTGAAAATATTCCCCCTGTTTTAGCCTCCTTGCACTGGCTCCCTGTGCTGTATAGAATAGATTTTAAGACTGTGCTGTTAACCTATACAGCCCTAAATGGATTAGCACCTAGTTATTTGAAGGAGTTACTGACCCCGTATCATCCAAATCACACTCTTAGATCACATGTTGCAGGGCTACTGGTTATTCCTAGGATCAACAAAAGCAACACAGGAGGAGGGTCTTTTTCATGCAGAGCCCCTAAATTATGTAATGCCCTCCCTTCATTCGTCAGGGAAGCTGGGACCGTTACAGTTTTTAAGTCAAGACTGAAAACATACTTTTATAAAATGGCTTTCTTAGTGGGTTTTAACACTACAACTGCCACAGCAGTTATGTTGATGGTTTTCACCTTTAAAATTTAAATTACTCTGCGTGTGTGAAAGATACACGGTTGTCCATTCTTGACTTTTCCTAAATACATGTATTAAATACCCTGATGGTGTTTGATCGCAAAAATAAAAAAAAAAGTTATAATCTCCTCTACCTAGAACCACCAGAGCAGTCATTTTGACTGCCTTTTACAATACATGTTTATATTTTGAATATAACCTACATTCTATTTTATTTTTACATACAAGCCTGTTGTTAACTCTACTGGACCAGGCAGCCATCAATTCTTTTGTTTTGTACAAGGAATGCATCAGGGAAAATATCAGTAGGACAGATTTCATCTTGAAGCTAGCCACAGAGCTTCGGCAGAAACATTTCGATCAGAAAACTGCAAAGCAGCAGGCTGCAGCAGCTCAACCTGGATTCAGTGCTGCACCGAATGACACAAGCAAGATCTAACACACGTTACTTTTGTTTTAAATTAAAAACAACTTTTGTTTTTACAGTTTTGTATGTACATATACCTGTTTACACACCAGTTTTTTTTAAATGTTTATTTTATTATAGTTTTTCATTTTTTGAAGTAGTGCGTTTTATGTGGTAAATTAGAAAAGAAACCCTTTTATGTTTAATTGTTCATTTAAATACAGTGTTTCAGTTGTGCAGTTAATTGTTCATTTAAATACAGTGGCCAATTGTGCAGATGTTTGATATGACGTTCTTGAATGAAACATTTGCATTGTATCCGATAGTTTGTCTTTCATTTTAATACTGATGTTGTTTAAAATTTAACCGTCACAATGACTGGGTTGGAGTATAACTGCGGCGGTTCTAGTGTTAATATGTAGCAGTTGTGTGTGTGACATGCCTGTGGATCTTTATACAAAGGTATTGTGTTGTGTAAATGTAGATGCTTTTTTATGTACTGTACAGTGCTTTGTGATACTTTTGTATGAAAATCGCTATATAAATGTAATAAATAAATAAATAAAAGCATTAAGACAAATCCAAGGGAAATGATTTCCATAATGTACTGTAATCATACACCTACAGGGTTAGCACACACTGCACTGAGTACATTCTTAATTATTATTTAAGAACAATAAGTAAGTTGTTATTTAAGTGCAGTGCTTTAATAGGCTTTTTTTGGCAACCATGTACAATAAATGGCTTACTTGGAGCACTGATTTGGGTGTGTATAAGGCCTATTTTGAAAGAGGGGACAATTATCTATTCATGGATTCTGTGTGAGATAATTGGCAATAAATATCACACCCCCAGTTGCTTGTCATTACTAGAAAATGTATAACCAGGGTAGTACCAATGCTCTTTTGAGATATCATTAAATTCATTTGCATACATTTATAAACTGGATGATTATCTATTCTTGCATACAAATATGTTTGGAGTGGGATTTATTTATTTCAAAACACAGATTTTTTTAGATTTTCATTCTGTTAGATTTTACTGCAAACACCCTCGATTTTAAATTAATCAAAATTAATTATAGATTTCAAGTCTACAGTATGCATTTTGGTTTGTGAATGACCCTATTTTAACTTCTCTAAGGCAACATACTACAGTAAAGTACAGTAAAGGTGGTATGCTGCCCTTTCCAAGAGGAAGAGGATGACCTGCATGCCCTGAAGCAAAAAAAGAGGAGCGGATGTGCCCAGAGGCGAGCGAGGGAGTGGGTGCACCTCCAGTGCTGCCACCGGAGTGTCCAGCACCCAAGAAGGGGGGCCCGAGTGTCCAGCGCCACCACTGCTGGAGTGCCCAGAGTGCCCAGTGCTGCCAGCAACAGAGTGCCCAGCACTGCCACAGCCAATGGCACCAGCACCAGTGTGCCCAGCAGCGTCGCCAGCTGCCACTGGAGCGTTCAGCCCAAGAGGGGAGCACGAGCCCAGCCCTAAGAGGGGGAGCCCAAGTGTCCAGCGCCACCACTGCCAGCATCGCCAGCACCAGAGTGCCCAGCAGCGTCGCCAGCGCCGTCGCTGGAGTACCCCACACCCCTGCCTGCTATACGGAAGGAGGGCAGCTGGGATGACTACCTGAACATTCAGGAGGCTTCACAATAGTGCCCCGCCTGTGGGAAATGTGGGCACTTAATAATGAATTGCCCCCTCCAGGAGGAGAAAGAGGAGGAATGGCAGGTGTACCAATGTCGCCAGCTTCAGAGTGCTCAGCAGTGCCACTGCCAGCACCGGAGTGCCCAGCAGCATCTTCAGGGCAGGAGAGCCCAGTGCTGCCACCATAGTGCAGAGCGCTGCTCCCACCTGCACCGCCTGGGCCTGCCAGGCCTGCACCGCCCAGGCCTGTCAAGCCTGCACCACCCGAAGTTACCTGTTCGCCACTGGCCGCCATGCTGTTGCTGCCTCCGCAGAATAGAGGCGGTCTGTTGCCGCCTCCAAAGCCGGGATGCGTGCTGTTGCCACCTCCAAAGCCAGGTGGACCAGTTTCCCTCAGCTGGAGTCCAGGTTCCGGCCCTGGCCGACCCCAGCCCACTACACCTCTGGGACTCTCTGACTTTCTGAACATTAAGTATTGGGCCGACGGGACGTTCGGACCTGAGATGGGGGCTGTGTAATGGCATCGTTGCCTGTTGGTGGATTGATTGCCGTGCCCAGAGCCGGCATCCCATCAATACTCTAATGAACAGCAGAGGATGCAGGGAGTGGGAAATATGGTAGGGGAAAACTGTTATATTGTTGTGTTTCATTATTAGTTATTGTGAAGTTCAAATATTGTTGGATGCATTACCCTGTAATTGCTGAAACCCTTCCTGTGTTGTTTTGTGTAATATGTGAATGTCACCTTGAGAGGTGGAGTAGCGCTCTGGAGTGGGGGAAGGGCTCTGTGTGTGTGTGTGTGTGTGTGTGTGTGTGGATGGTGCTGACTTGCTGTTGGCTGCCTAATAAACCTGCATTGTACCTGAGATCCTTGGTGTGTGTCTCCAGTCATTGCCGTGCTCGCTGCAATATTAATGTTATAGTTTATTATATATGATGTACTGCTTGGAACTTTTTGTCTACACAAAATCACCACAATGCACAAACAGCATCCCCAAATCGCAGTGCTAAAATCCCTTCATGTTCCACATTGAACAAGCTAGTGTCTGTCGGTCTGCCTCACAAAATTTCACCTTAACTAACGGATGGTCAAAATTCAGTATTTAAAAAAATACATGCTTTTGGGATATTCATTTGTTAAGTGTGTTCATAGAATGATGTTTTTACTTGGATTTGGTTTTGACATGCACATGTATTTTTTTTATAGAAACATTTTCGTAATAACTTTTGTACTTGATAACATCAATTTAAAAATCCAGTTGATGCCTATGATATGATTAATAGGTTTTGTGACTAATTTGAAGCTATTAATTTGTTTCAGTATTAACTATATCCAGTTATTAATCAAATTGATTCATCTTGTTACACAATTGATTTATTAAAATGCTTGGATATACTGTTACTTGATTGATTACTGTCTTGTTCACAGTCATCTTAAAATAACACTAGAATATGTTTTGTTGAAAAGACTTTGCTGCTGATGTATTTATTTTCTTTAGGTTGTGCTTTTTTTTTCTTTGGTGGGGGTCTAGTCTTGCACTAGGGCCCAGTAAATCACAGCGGCACCACTGGGTGAGGCTAAGATCGCTAAACACTTTGTGTGAATAGGTGAAGAAAAACTAATCATGTGTATAAAATATAAACCTGTGTTAGTGTTTAACATATATACACCTGTGATGTGTCAAGTTTACAAACATAGCCACTTTAACTTTTAGTGCTCTATAATAGAATATACAGGTTTTGTAGCTATAAATATATTCTCAAAAAGGAAGGAAATTCTTTGCAAAAAAAACAAGCAACCACAGACAGCCATCATCATTTAAGACAAACAACATACAACTCTCTGCAGATAACACAAGAGACATCCATCATCGTGGTCCACAAGGTGTATGAGGTCTATTGCCATGCCAGTGTGTTGGGGGTCGTGTATATCTGGGCACTGCTTATACAGGTCTAGTAGGAGACGAATGTATAATAGTGGCACCAACATCACACTGTACCTCTGTGAATTCCACTGCCATGATCAATGTCTAGTGTGGCATCCACATGTTTGATGTCCGCCGGTTTGTTGGGTGGGGGGTGTTGAACTGTATATGTATGGTAAATCGAAACACAGGTGCATAACAGAACGACTACCAATAGTGCTGTAATATGAATCTATGTCCTAGCATAACTTTCTGTTGTATGGAATTGCAGATGTTCAATGGAATAATAGTCTTTTGCAAGGGAGGAAGGGGTGATGCGCCGGCATTAGCATTCATAGTAACATGGATACGTTGAATGGGAGCACTTTAAGAACAGGATACCCATGTGACAGATGTATGACACAATGATATTGTCACCTGAAAAAATGGAAGTGTATGAGGTACACTGTTATGAAACTGTGTTTACATGGGCGAATGGAGTGTGCTGTGTCATGTCAGTTTGAGGGTTTTTCAGTGTTTGTGGCAGGATGGCTTGCAGTGGTGAGGTCTGGTGACGTCACGGACCAGGAAGTACCAGAAACAAAACAGTGGATGGGTGGGTGAAGATGAACGCTACTGAGGTCAGCGTATTTATTAAATAATAAAACAAAAGATTTAAACAAACAACAAAACAAAAGGGCACGTTGGCCAAACAAATAATCAAACAAATAAGCGTGCTGGTTTTAGCACCAGCACGATACTTAGCAGTTGGTTATTTAAATGTAATTTCTCTCTCTCTCCTCACTCTCTCCGCTCCCCATACTCTCCTCTGTACACTCTCCCCTCCGAGCACGGACAGCTGCAGGTTCTTATACTCTGGCCGAGGGGTTAACTAGCTGTTAATTATCTTATTACCCCTCGGCCACAGTCTGCACGAGTTTAGTAAGGATGCGTGACTATCAGCTAGTTAAATAATCAGTAGCTGATCAGCCACGCATCCTCACAAGGTTTTTAAATTATAAAAACAACAACAAATACGCGGCGCTTTGATCTGCGGTGCAAACTAAAATACAAATAATAATAAATATATATATAGGGGCGGGACAATCCGCCACAGTGTTATACTGGATGAGCAACAGAATACAGTTTAATGGAAGGGATGGCCTCACCGGGGAGTCTGTATCAGGATTATCTACTATTACTTGTGGTGTCTCCCAGGGCTCTATTCTTGGTCCCATATTATTCTTTTTTGCATATGCTACCACTAGGCGAGATCAGTCGTAAACACAGTGTACGTGTTCGTTGTTATGCTTACAACACACTATTTTATATTTCTATGAAACCTGGTGACAACTCTGCTATTTCAGCCTTAATAGAGATGCTGCGTCAGTCAATATTTTTAAGTAGGGTGGGCAAACCAGGAGTATGAGAGTTCTGGTCCTATGGAGAGTTCTGCTGAAGAACTTTGCAGTTTTCAACTTGTTATATAATTCAATACTAATCAGTGAAGCACAATATTTCTACTTTTTCACAATACTTATATTTTCATGGTTTTTGTTTTATTTCCCTGTACAAAAAAACACCATTTTAGAAAATATCATCATCTGGAGCATTTTTAAACTGGCAAACAATTAATAACAATATGAATTTATAATATTATAGTATAGGAATTGAAGACGACAACATAAGATTTACACTATTTGCTGTTTAAGGTGTCTATAATCCATCGTCATTGGGTTTTTAGTTATGTGGGTGGAAAACTGGCAAGTGCGTTGTAAGGTTTTATATAAATTGTAATAATTTTATTTGCCCTTTTAAATGGTAAAGAAGTGAGAAATCATTGAAAGTCTGTCTGAACATTGTGTGATTTTCCTGTGTTTGATGTAAAGCTTTTCGAACTACTGCTTTACATAGCCCAAACCTGTGAACCATGCAACTCTGCACAGACAACCCCCCAGCCATGCGTGCCAAGGTAAGCAAGCTGATTTAACAAGACCCATGTTACTGCTTCAATAGCTGTTTCCTCATTTCTATTGTAAAACCACAAGTTTATCTGTTGAAACCAGACATGCAACTTGTACTTCTGCTTACAAAGCTGTTTTTAATCATATGTGAAAAACCCAAACTTCTCCTTAACTGACACAATGTAATCATAGAACTCCACCGCCTATCAGAGGTTGGTGAATTCAGCGGAAGTGAACTGAGGACCGTTGTCTGAGACAAGAAGAGAACAATTGCGAAGAATTTCCATGTTTTTTGCTGTAGTGGTTTGTGTCATGGGGAACACTTCTTACCATTTCGAGTGGCTGTCCACCAACACAAAGAAATACAGACGATTTTTTCAGCAACATCTACATGGATTCATTGCCACACTTGGGTGGGCCATTTCCAGAGATGTAAAGGCGCTACAGGTGGTGTGATTTATACTGCTATGCAAACAGTGCACTGTTTTACTGATTTACCCTTTCTTCAATGTCCCTGTCCAAACTTGGCCACCAAAAATAGCTTTGTGCTATAGCCTTTATACGACACATTCCAGGGTACTCTTTATGGAGATTCTCTAGCAGCCTGGCACGATAGCTTGGTGGTATAATCACCCTCAAACCCCACAAGATACAACCTTCTTCAGTTGACAGTTATTCTCATCTGATGAAATAGGGCTGCAAAGCTTAATTTGTCAGATAATTTGGCCATCCATTCATAGTAAACTACCACTCTTGGGAGAGAATAGGATCATGACGCATGGCTTCCGAAATATCTTTTACTGTGACGGGCAATTTATCCATGCAAGAGAAAAAGAAAATATCTGAATTTACTTCTGGCGTTAATATGTCTTGCCGTGGCAAACAGGAGAGTGCGTCTGTGTTTCCATAATCCTCTGAGTGTATGTACTCTGTTATATCTGTATGCTAGCAAGACCAATGCCCAGCATTGCATCCGGAGTGCTGCCAAGGTAGGTACAGCTGTCTTTGGCCCCAGAATGGTCATCAAGGGCTTGTGATCAGTCACTTACGTGAACTTACAACCATACAAGTACTTGTGGATTTTTTTTACTCCAAAAACTATGGCCAATGCTTCCTTTTCAATTTGAGCATAGTCCCTTTCACTGCTGCTCAATGTTCTCGAAGCAAAAGCAATTAGTCTCTCTTCCCCGTTTTCCAACATATGGGATATTACAGCCCCGACCCCGTAAGGTGAAGCATCGCAGGCCATTGCATTGAAGTGCATCATAGGATCTGTAGTCCCAAAACAGCACTAAAATACAATGCAGGCACTAATCTGAATGCAAGTTAATACATTTCCCAATATCCTTTACATGCAGCTGTTCGAACTAGAGCGATTTGATTTATTCAAAAAGTTCTCCAAAATAATTCGCACTAGCAGGAAATTCGTGTTACGTGAATTTGTAATATAAGAAGTCATTTACAACAAAAGATTGCTAAATTTGTCCGGGACCATGTAGAAAATTTGTAGTCTCAGGAAATGCATCTAATCTAGTTTGTTTTTAACGAGAATTGACTGTATTATGTTTTAAAATAAAACCACAACTTTACTATAACATGGGTTTCTTTCAAACTGAACATTTGAGACTTATGTAACAAATGGAAGCACACATCCTGTAAGAGTGATGGATTATTTTGTGAGGTACAATCACTTAAAGGATTAGACACTGACAGATCATGCCCCCTCCTTCAGTTGTAGCACTTAATTCTACCACGCACACACACCATTTTCCTCTCCTTGCCCACAGCGTGTGTCCCACTGCTCCCCCCACAGAATTGATGAAAATCCGCTGCCTTGATGCATGTGTAATTCAAAGTGAAAGCCTCTTGAGTCACACTTTTTTGTGTTTACGGATTTCCTTGTACTCTGTTAGGGGTTGTTTCCTTTTTAAAAGTACTTTAACAAACAGCACTGACAACTTTCCATTTATGTCATCTATTTGAGTTCTTGCATGATTGAATCGAATAACAGTTTTCAGCACAATGAACTGAATTTGCCTTGGGGCTTGGTGGTTCCTTAATGTAGCTGGTATATTGTCATTCCTTATTACATATCTTGTAAAAAAAATAGGGTTGACCTTGTCAATGGCATTGCCATCATTCTGGTTGTGAACCAGAACTAATTCCATAAATGTTACCTTTGTTGCACTTCTATTAACGTGTGTAGTTTTGAAAGAAGCATGTTATAGCAAAAGATGCATTTCAATTTTACAAGCAATATCTAGTACCCTCCTATGTTAGCGAAAGCTCTTGGGTCGTGTGTTACACAGTACCGTTTAGCTAGCACAGTTCTGAGATTTCTCATCCTCTGCTATGTCTGTGATATTGCCGAGGCAGATAAGCAGTGCATTGAATCGGGTCTATAAGATGCTTCAGTGGTTGAGGGGTTTATACCCATAATTGTTTCCAACTTTAGTACATGATTAGCAATTTTGCAGGGTGTGTAATTAGCACAAACACATACTGTACATGTGTGTAGGGGATGGCAGAGACGTCCTTATGTCTTACACAAGGCAGTGTCACATGAGAAGGTACAACAAGGGGATCTTATTGTCAGCAGAGATGTTCCGTCATTTCATTCCAGCGAATGGCTGAGAGAGATACAGAATTTCCATTGGGATTCCAAATCCTCTTGTTCTGCGATAAACCGGTACACGGTTAAAGTAATGTCAATATGAGTCCATTGACAGCAGCCTGTCACCTGATTTGGTTAAAGTCAGATCACTTGACTAACAATCAGGACCTGCGTATATTTTTGCTGCATTTCTCCTTCTATTTTTTATTTTGTCTAATTTAATTCTGTTCTTCTTACAAGTATAATACATTGTTCGTTCTCTTAAACTAGCTTAAAGGGAATCTCAAATAATGTTTGATTATTCATCTAGTGTATTGTTGTTCTTATGTAAGAAAGGAGCTTTTATCGATTGTTTGTTTTTTTACCATTTATGAAAAGTATATTTCAATAAAAATTTAAGTATTAAAAAAAATAATGTGACCATGCATTTCTTTAGCACATATTACCACTGTGTATTACCCACGTGTGCATATACAAACACAAAGCAGGTACTACAAGGGAAAAATGAAATCCTGCAATTAAGCAAGCAAACACAAGCTGGGAATGAAATCAAGAGAACTACTCTCAGTGCTGGAACAAAAATAAATAGAAATAGCACTACAAATATGTTCTGAACCGCACCCCTGTATAATCCAAAATTAAAACATGCTCTTAAAGATAATTGCTCTAATAAAGACAAGTACTCCATTGTGAACCATGTCCGTCTCCACATTCCTGCCTTCACAGCCTTAATACCACTTAGTTTAAAATGGTCCTTTTCAAGTATTATGAAGAATGCCCGTTAATCAAAATGCATGTTAACGAGATCAAGAAAAATGAATGGAAGCATAATTCTCTGTTATGGAAACTACTAGCGTGCAATGAAATGGCTCTCTCACCTGCGAGCAGCAGCCAAATGGAAATGAAATAAAAAATAATGGGAATATCTATTTTGTGTATAATTTGTAAACTTAATTTAAAATGGTGTGTTTTGTCATGCAGAATGTACATTTATTTAGATAACTTCACATATACCATGCTGATTTACATTTATCTGGCATGTGGGTAAAAATTGGATGGCACAGATTTAAAAAATAAAACTTTTTTATTCATTTTTTGGATGGGGTAGTGGTAAGCTCTCTATCTATATTGGTTGGTTACTTTTGTATATATTTTAGTATGTACGATTGTGTAACAAAATAGGCATAATGACCACTTGAAAATGCCAAAATCAATGCTACATACTGATTTCTTAATTAACACTGGAGGTATCATTTACCACCTTTTGAAAATCCTGCCCAAAGTGACTAATCGATTTATCTGTTATTGGTCGCCATAGCTTTTACTTGCAAGCATTTATTGATGAATTGCCCTGATTCTCTGTGAGCCTCATGTAGCTAGCTACTCAATAACATGGCTTCTTGCTTTTTAAATAATATAATCTCATATATAAGTATTGCTCTGCACATTTCTTTTGTTATGTTCATGGGAAACCTGAAACAGTTAAGCAGGCACAGCCAACCAGTGGTGTAAAATTGCATGGCCCACAGTCCTCTATAACAAAGTATACCTGCTGTGGCAGAGTAGGGGAAGGAAACATATAGTCCTGGGGTTTGCTGCAGGACTACATCCCCCAGAATTCCCCCTGGAATCACCTGGCTCTAATTTTAATGTGGGACACCTGTCTGGAATTAAGCAGGTATAAAATAGCAGATCTGCCTCTGGGTAGAGAGGCCTGTGGGAAGCCTGTGGGAAGCCTGTGGGTAGCCTGTGGGTACAGGCTGATATAAAAAGGTATTGTGATACTTGATAAGTATATGTGTTGTGTTACTGGTAAACGCTAGGACTTCTGAGAAGTTTAGTTAAGCATTCCTTGGTGGAATTGGGCTTTTGTTTGCTCTGCTTGTTTTTGTATATTTGAAATAAATATACAGGCACCGTCCTGTTTACACCTTATCATCTGTGGTTTCAAGTACTTTTATACCAGAAAGACAGTGTGAACAGTCCTGAAGCATGGCAAAGCAACCCCACTTTGCCACACTGCGTTGAGAAGGCTACAATATGGAAGAACTTAGCAAAGAACATGAGAAGAATAATTTTTTGTGTCAAATTAAACACTGCAATGTTAAGTCACCCTGGATTTCTACTGTTTTTAGTGTGTATGTTTATTTCATGCCACATAGAAGCTTTTACTATCCTGTAACTACAAAACAAAGAGATAAGATCTACAGCATTGGTTTAGTTTAGATCAAATCTGAATTTAATAAACTGCAGCAAAACATTGACAAAAGCTAATGCAAAATCCATAGATCAGTAATTACAGCTGGCAGTACTCTGCCCTCTGCTTGTTTTTTCACTGACCTCTGTGCAACGTTCTTTCATCATTATGTAAATTTTACTATGTAACAGCTTCTAATCAATTTAAATGTTCATTTATTTAAAATCAAATTATAAAACCTTTTGTTGGTATTGGTAAGTACAAACTGCACCCAATAAAACTAATACATGCCATGCCTTTTAAAAGTGGACCAGAATATACTATTTTAAACCAAAACACTTGCATTTAAACTTGGATTTTTCTTCTCAACAAATATTGAATATTCCACATGTACCAGTATATCTATCATTATCAATACAGTTGAGACACATGTGTTTGTTAAGTGGTGTTAAGTATTGTATGGTATGAACAGAAAATACGAAATCACCTCTATAACGTGAAAATACCTGAAAGTGTAAAATTATAATATTAATATGAGATTTGAGAAAAACAGTGCATTACCAGCTGAAGATATCAATTGGACAGCTTGTTTAAAAAACCCATGTACTTTGTATTGCTTGACATGTTAAACAAGTACTCCTTGATTTTTGACCAGAGGAAAGTACCTGTTAACCTCTTGTGGAAAAGAACATGCTTGTTAAAGTATAAAGTGTTTCAAGTGCTTGTACTGTTTTGTTTTTTTTAAATGTGCTTTTTATCGTTTTCTGATGCTCAGAATCATCCCATGTGGTTCTGTGTTGCGTTTTTAATACCGAGGTCTATTGAGTTTTACATGTTCTTCTGTACAGTTTCTGAGAACAACATGAGATGCAGAATGTGATTTGTTAATAATTGCATCTTGCACATTTTAAATCTTAGATTTGCTAATTTCTTGATGTTTGAACTGCAGTATGTTCTGTGTGCCAGTTCACAAAGGACTACATACAAGTTACATAATACATCATTGTATGCTTAAGAGCAGTGTTTTTGTTTGTAATTTAAAACTAGAAGCTTGTAAATTTTTGATTAGACTGAACCTTTTTTCAAAACATGAAATTGATTAAGCAGCACTTTTGGACAATTTTTTTACAAGCACCCCGATTTTGTAAAGAAGTGAACTTCCACCTACTGTATTATATTGTAGCCGGTCACCCTCAATTATACAGTTGACCGCACATGGCAGCTCAGCTGTAATGAGTATTTCAACTGTCTGCCCAGACATGTGTAGATAATTTAAACATTATAACAGCATGTTTATACATGGTTAAACAACTTAGTCAGCTCTGATTTGACCATCATTTATTTTTGCAGTTCTCACAGGAAGATCAGGCAGTGCACTGCTGCTGATCCACACAGGCCTGCTCTCAAAAAATCTGGTGGCACTATTTTAACTTTAACCACCGTAACACTTTATTACTATTCCAGTTCAGAGTGATGCCGTTTGGGCGCTGCAACTTTCCAGCAAATAATGGAGCAGGTGCTGGGTGACTTGAGAGGTCAATGCTGTTTTGTGTATATAGACGACATCATAATGTATTCTCCCAGTAAAGCCCAGCATTTAGAGGACCTCAAACTGGTGTTTCAAAAACTACATCAAGCCCAACTCACCTTACACTTGACAAAGTGCCATATTTATAAAACAACTTTGCGTTTCTGGGACATGTAGTGGCTGAGGGAGGAGTGGCAGTAGATCCAGGCAAGTTAAAAGCCATCCAGGACTATCCTATGCCTACCAACCATAAGGAGGTTTAACGCTTCCTTGGGCTGGCAGGTTGGTATCATAAATTTATACCTCGGTTTGCACCAGACATCGCAGCACCCCTCAACCACCTGAAAAAGATGGACGTGAAGTGGAAGTGGACGACAGTGCCAGTTTGGAACAGATTAAGAAGGCCTTTCAAGCCCCTCCAGTGTTGTCACACCCAGACATTTCCAAAACATTCCAAGTCTACACAGATGCCAGCGAAGTGGGACTAGGGGCCATTCTTGCACCTGATAACGTATGCCTCCAGAGTCCTCAACAGGGCAGAAAAAAATGACTCTACATCAGAGAAAAAATGTTTGGCAGTAGTGTGGACGGTAGAGAAATTGCATCATTACCTGGAAGGAGTTCAGTTCCATGTGGTCACAGATCATGCTGCTTTTGCCTGGGCTTTTAATGCACCAAAGACGTCATTTCTGAAACTCAAGGTATAATATTTTTCCCATTCATACTTTCAAAAACAGTCATCCAGTACAAGTCTAACAGATAGTACTCCAGCAGAAACCTTTCAACAAATGTCAACTTCCATGTTAAGTAGATTTCATTTTTAAAGTAGCCTGAAATTTTGACAATTTTAAATACAGTGGTCACCCATTATAACGCGCCTCGTTATTGTGCGGAATCGGTTATAACACGGTAGGGTCGTGGCTCCCATTTGCTCCATAATGACATTACAGTAGCCCTGTATATTTTTTATAAGGCGGAAAACAAATAGCATGGTATTGTAACTATGGCTCCCCACAATAGCGTTATAAAGGGTGTTCTTCGTTTATTTATGAAATAAATTTATGAAAAACAGACCAGCCTATGATAAGATTTTATATCAGTACTAATGCAATATAGACAGCTGAGCTAATCTTAAAAAACTGTGCCTTATGGTGTTAATTTTGGTGTGATCAATAAGTTAACATTAACTGGGGGTTGTAAAATCTGCTAACTCTGTTGTTTATTATTGTTTAATGAAGTACCTTGCAACAATTGGAACTACATTAAAGTACTCATTAAACATCCCTCTATTTTGAACAGGTGATGTAAACGTGAATGTTTACTCAAGAATACATTCAGGAGCACTGAGTTTCAGATTGTGGACACTGTGGGACCAGCTACAAGGGCTATCAGCTTCCAGGATATGTGGGAGATGGACAGCATGAGGCTGTAGTGCAACACCCTGGATTCTGTTCAGTGGACTGTGCCCAAGGACACAGTCAATGTTTTTAAAAATATATATAAACTTTGTAGCTATTGGGATGACTTTATGATGGGTGACTGCCTTGAGGACTGGGGAGACATTGGGGGTGCCACCAGGGGCGAAGGCATGCTGTATGTAAATAGCTGTGTTTTAATATGTATATACAGTGTGTTAAATAGTTTTCCACTTTTAATTAAATTATTTTCTTTTTTGTTTATAGCATGTTTTAAACTGCTACAAATGCGTGATCAACAGGCAGACTTTCTAATCCTTATCAACAAACTCATAAATAGTGTTAAATAATCAAGTAGCTTGCTGTGACAAATTCCTCAAAGCAATACATGACAAGATATGCTAATGGAAGAGCCTGTGGTCTGGTGCATTGATGGAAGAGTGCTCTGGATTATTATTCAGGAGTTGAAAATATAAAGATATCTGTAAAGCTTGCAGCTATGGCCCTTAGAGATCAGTATTGTGCACGTATCTATCCATCTCTGTTTGTGCACCACTGTACATGGTGGCACAGAATAAAACAGAGATGCACAGGTTTTGCAAAAATAACAATAAATCAAAACAGGCCCCATGCAGTTTGAAAGAGTTAATGTCCCAGGGAAAGGCCTTATTAGGGAGTTCCACCCCCCCCCCCAGTCCTTTCAGGGCAGGTTTTCAACCCTTCGTTCTCTTGTTCTCAGCTCACTGGTGAGCTATAAAAAGGAAACAATCTGGAGGACCCCTGTTAAAAAAGGCTCCCTTCTGTAACCCTGGTCTCACTGCCTGTCTTCCTTCAAGCCTCAACCAGAGGCTTCAGGCAAGGTAGGTCCCTATATACTCAGAGACTCCACCTCTCAATCAGTTTGGACCTATAGACTACCAGTAGGGGTCCTTACCAACATGGCCGACCAGAGACAGGTGCCTTCTTGTAGCTACCTTACCTGACCTCACAAAGATGGCGGCATTGAAAGGCTATCTTCCCCCATCCATGTGAGGGGAGCAAGCAGTTGACATCAGCGCCACCTATAGGCAGGGGCTGGACATGCTTCAATACCTTCACCCTGTTACACCACCTTCAAAGAAATGCTTATTATTCTTATTACACATTTGATGTCTCTTTTTTCATGTTATGTACTGTACAGTGCTTTGCGATACTTGTGTATGAAGCACTATATAAATGCAATTAATAATAATAATAATAATAATAATATGAATATGAATATGAATATGACTGTCAATGATTTAAAAAACAAAACAAAACAAAAAAAAAACTTGTAAGGATTTTGTATGCAGGCAATTAAATGCAGAAAGACCAACAGTACAGTTCTTGTTCTGTCCGTGTACTTGTAAGTTAAATTGCTGCACATCAAAGCCTAAAAGGTGAGTAACTGCTATACTTCTTGGTACTACTGTAATAACTTTAAATAGTATTTACTGTTAACTTTGGAGTACCGTTGGCTCCCCCACTTCACGGAAAAGAATTAAGGAAGAAAGGTTTATATAACATCTTAAAATAAACAAATCCCCTGGGTCAGATGAGATCCTCCCAATAGTACTCAAAGAAATGAAAGAAGTTATTTACAAACCGCTAACCAAGATCATGCAAGTCTCTTGACACAGGGGTTGTACCGACAGACTGGAAAATAGCAAACGTAATATCGATCCACAAAAAGGGAGGCAAAACCGAACCAGGTAACTACAGACCAATAAGCCTGACTTCTATTATATGTAAACTTATGGAAACTATAATAAGATCCAAAATGGAAAATGACCTATATGGTAACAATATCCTGGGAGACAGTCACCATGGTTTTAGGAAAGGGAGATCGTGTCTAACTAACCTACTTGACTTTTTTGAGGATGCAACATTGAAAATGGATAATTGCAAAGCATACAACATGGTTTATTTAGATTTCCAGAAAGCTTTTGACAAAGTCCTGCATAAAAGATTAATTGTCAAACTGAACGCAGTAGGGATTCAAGGAAATGCATGCACATGGAGTAGGGAGTGGTTAACATGTAGAAAACAGAAAGTACTGATTAGAGGAGAAACCTCAAAATGGAGCGAGGTAACCAGTGGTGTACCACAGGGATCAGTATTAGGTCCTCTGCTATTCCTAATGTACATTAATGATTTAAATTCTGGTATAGTAAGCAAACTCGTTAAATTTGCAGACGACACAAAAATATGAGGAGTGGCAAGCACTGTTGCAGCAGCAAAGGTCATTCAAAATGATCTAGACAGCATTCAGAACTGGGCAGACACATGGCAAATTAAATTTAATAGAGAAAAATGTAAAGTAGTGCATGCAGGCAATAAAAATGTGCATTATAAATATCATATGGGAGATACTGAAATTGAAGAAGGGAACTATGAAAAAGACAATGTGGGGAAGCTATAAAAAATGGCCAACGATGCTCGGATATATTGTGAGAAGTGTTGAATTTAAATCAAGGGAAGTAATGTTAAAACTTTACAATGCATTAGTAAGACCTCATCTAGAATATTGTGTTCAGTTCTGGTCACCTCGTTACAAAAAGGATATTGCTGCTCTAGAAAGAGTGCAAAGAAGAGCAACCAGAATTATCCCTGCTTAAAAGACATGTCGTATGCAGACAGGCTAAAAGAATTGAATCTATTCAGCCTTGAACAAAGAAGACTATGCGGCGATCTGATTCAAACATTCAAAATCCTAAAAGGTATAGACAATGTCGACCCAGGGGACTTCTTTGACCTGAAAAAAGAAACAAGGACCAGGGGTCACAAATGGAGATTAGATAAAGGGGCATTCAGAACAGAAAATAGGAGGCACTTTTTTTACACAGAGAATTGTGAGGGTCTGGAACCAACTCCCTAGTAATGTTGTTGAAGCTGACACCCTGGGATCCTTCAAGAAGCTGCTTGATGAGATTCTGGGATCAATAAGCTACTAACAACCAAACGAGCAATATGGGCTGAATGGCCTCCTCTCGTTTGTAAAATTTCTTATGTTCTTATGTTCTTATTACATATGTTACTTTGAAATTAGTGTACGAAAAAATATATTTGAGTTTGGAATGAATGAGAATAATATAGTTAAATATGTGTGTATACACTATTAATTGAAATTATCCCTGGAATTATTTGTTTGTTTTCTTGATGCTTGACTTCTTTGTTTATGAAATTGTCATGTGATCAGGGTGCTGGATGAGCTACCCTCGAGCTCGGCTTCATTGTGATGTAAATGAAAGCTGCGCATGCAGGGGTACGATGAGTGGGGTATCATCCATGAAGGTACACTGGATGAGCCTGCATTATATATAGTTACAGAATATATTTTGTAAATAATGCTAAAAATCAATACCAATTATAATAAATAACATTTTTTGCACATCTCAAATGGTTGGAGGAGTTACGAACCAGGTGTTAAGCATGTATAATGTCTAATTTTGATAGATCAAACCATTTGCAAAAATTTTACAACTGGCTAGTGTTTGTGAGGGTAATATACAGTTGTGGTAAATAGTATTCACACAAAATAATGGTAATTGAATAGAACTCAACAAAACAATGTTTTAATTCATGAATGCTATTACAAATATAGACGTTAATGATATGTGATGCCATGTTTAATAAAACATCTTGAATTAAGCTTAACTCTCCAGGCCCTGCACTGCTAAAGCAAGACACATCATTATGGACCCACCTCCATGTTTGACAGTAGGCACCAGATTGTTTTCATTAAAGGCTGTCCCACTTTCCTCCAAACATATTGTGGTCCTTTGTTGGAAAGAAGTTTCTATCTTGGTTTCTTCGGACCAAAGAATGTTGTCAAAAAAATCTTGTGGTTTATCTAAATATTTTTTTGCAAAGTTTAAACGGGGGTTTCTTTTGACTTCTTGAAGAATTATTCTTCCAGCCTTAGGTGTAATCTTCCTCTTTCACTTCTACGGAGAGTTTCAGTTGTAACAGTTGTAAATTATTGAATGAACAGTGTCCCTTGATATGTGTTTTGACACTGCTGTGTATCCATTTCCTTTTTTGTAATATTCCAGAATTGCTTTCCTGTAACCAGGTTCTAATTACTTTGTCTTCACCATCTTCTGCAATGTCAAGAGCTTTTTTTGAAGTATTCATTGATTATATGTATTTTTCCAGGTAATTGTTTAATTAATGTAATGATTGTTTCATAATTGGTTACAATTATTGCATAATTAAGTGCATGTTACAATTCATAATTCAAATGTTGTGAATACTTTTTTCCTTATTAAAATTCAGTTTTGTTATTATACTTTTATATTACATATTTGTAATATCATTCATGAATTTTGTAGAGGATGCAAATACTATTTACCACGACTGTATGTGTGATGTGGCCTTATACATGAGGTCTGTGTTTAACATATGACTAAAGCAAAATCCTTAGATTATTATGTGGTACCAGTTATGTTCTCTTTGTTACTGTATTTCAGAATAAATGAATGAACTTAAATGCCTACTATGTCTACTTGCATCAAATATGTGTTTGTGCAGTCTAAGCCAATGTTTATTTTGGTAAAAGTATGAAAGGATTGATGCCTAATTTATCAAAAACAAAAACACTGACAATGTACAAAACCTGCCAAGTCTTCAGTTGAAACTGATCTGTTGAGAACAGTTGCAAAAGACATCCCCAAGACTTGTGCAAAAAGTTTGTAAGTGCCATGTCAGGTTGAATCCAAAGGAGGTCATACACTGTCAATACTTATGAAAAGGCTTTTAATAAACATATTACTGTTTTTTATTTTTCATAATGGCAAGAAACATGTCTGAAAGTTGACTAGTAACAGTACATTGAGACTCACTCCTGGCCTGGAGAGACACAGGCTCTTGTAGTTTTCATTCCACCTAAGCTTTTAACGACTTAACAAAATAAATTGTTCACTTAATTGGTCTAAATGACCACGGTCCAGGTCTTTAGCCATTGTGGATTTTAAGTTACCTGTAAAACCTGCAAGGCTTTGGCTCTCCAGGACAAGGAATGAGTATCACAGCATCTGAAACCACAGGCTGTCAATACTCATGGGCACCACTGTATATTGTAATTAGCACCGTTTCTTTCAAAACCCACAAAAACACCTATTGCTACACAATTAGTAAATATTGGTTCTTGAATTAAATATCAGTTATTTGTCTAGTTTTGCTACATGAATGTGCATTTTTTATTGTTCTCTGTTGTTATATCTGCCTATCAGTGATACCTTTGGTTTTTATTTTAAATATTTAACTCTTATGAAAATAAACCACACACATCTTGTTAGAAATGTGATTTTTGTTATTCTATGGAACCATCATTCATTATAAATCTCTACAGAACTCCTGCTTTACGTCATTTTACTGACCCTGGGATGGCGGAGGCTATATCCCAGGGGATTCAGAGAGGGGTGAGAAAGGGTTAAAATGAGTCAGATCTCTCTAGGATTAGTGTAAAGACTCCATTCAAAAATCCATTTAGTGAAATTTAAACATGTATCATTCATGTAAGCACATGTCTCAAAATGTACTAATTAACCTGCACATTAAACACAGAATTAGAGGCAGCTGGTATTGTTAAAGCAAAGAAAGATAGGTTTCTGCAGCATGGCGACGACAGTACATAATTACATTGATGAAAAGCTTTAGTTGAAAGAAATATGTTGTGACTTGTTTAACGAATAGAAAAAACACTGTGTAACATCTATCACATGATATAGATCAAAACTTTGTATTCAGTTTTGTATTCAATAAATACAAAGTATAGAAAAACAAAAGTAGCGGTACCTGACATAAGACATTTCAAAAGTGCCAAATTAAAATCAAACAAGGAATGTACTTCTCCTCCACCAAGGATATGAGTACAGTAAACTGTCACTAATCCACACCAGTTGGGACCAGACCCTGTTCAGATTGCTGATATGTCTGGAGTACTAATAATATGTATCATACTAAAAATTCCTTGTATAGTCTTTATTTTATGTTTGTTTATACTATACCAAATTTTCTTTCATCAAAAACCAAAAAGACACCTTTGGAAAATACATAGACAGTTGTAAGTGGTCATTTCTTTGGCTAACTTTAATATGGGATTTTAAAAGATTTTCACTTTCAGAGTGATGACCTGAACATTTGCATTATACTGTACTATACATGTACACACCACTGTTTGCAGTAATAGTTAAATGAACCTGTGAGGAATACTTTGTTATAAATGTACATACAACGTTTTATGACATTTGACGGTTTCCAAGCTACATATAGAAATATGTGTGATACACATATGCATGATCACCTCCACTATATACTAATCACCAGGAACGATACAAATAGAATGATCAACTTATAAAGAGGATATGAACAACTAACAATTTTGGCTCTTGACCCCCTCCCCTCTTATTTATAAACCTAAATTTGGTCAGAATCGCTTGTTTCCTTCAGTCACTGCATTTTCTTCTTCACAAAGACCAGAATCCAACAATTTGGCATGGTGAAGAACCATCATTGGTCCCATATTGCATGTGAAAAGTTGTTACTGAGTCATCTGTCTTGATGCTTTCTTGGGACCTGTGGCAAAGTGCCCCCCTGTGTATGTTATATGTTACGTGTTGTGTGTAAATGTTGGTGTATAGGCATTGGTACACGGGATATAAGCAGGTCTGTGTTTCACGTGTGTTTAAATTGTATATTTGTATTTAGGCACGAGGATGGCACATCACATCACGTGCAAGTAAAAAGTAATAATATGTGAGCACAGGGAATTGCACTTTAATTAATTCACATGCAGTTGTACCGAGATTCCGATTGAATGATTGATTAGCAATCGAGTCTCGGTACAACTGCATAAAAGCTGCATGTTTTCACTCACTCGGGTTGGGTGTTCGTGAGTGGAGAACGGTGTGGAGAAAGAGAAATTAAAAGTAGAACTAAATATATGTTTTCACTCACCGTGTTTGTTCGTTTGTCTGTATAGTCCGTTTTGTTTACCTGTTTATTTTGGCCGCAAGTGCCGTGTGTTTTGTGTTCTGTTACAACCGTTTATTTTCTGTCTGTTTATTTATTAAATGCTGAGCGAAAGCATTCGCTCAGCTCCACCAAACTTCACCTCTCTCTGTCGTTTTTGTTCCTGCTTCTGCCGTGACGTCACCGCCCAGTCATCCTGTCACACGTGGTGTCAGAAGTGGGATACCAGTGCCTCCAGGACTCAGGCCAGAGCGGGAACCGCAGTTTTTTTTTGTTTTGTTTTTTTTGAAAAATAAAAGGAAAAAATGGAAGGCTGGAACTGGAGAGATGGCTACCAGGATCTGGAGGTCCTCCTCGGTGGTCTAGAGGACCAAGGCTGGTGCCTTGCCTGTGGGGAGTTCGGGCACCCAGTGGTGCGCTGCCCCTACCAAGAGGGAGAGGAGGAACTGGCCCAGGAGAGGAAGGTGAGGAGGAGGCAGAGAAGGGGAAAGGGGAAGAGGAAGGCAGAGTGTCCACCGCCCAAGTCTCCACCAGCAGAGGAAGAATGCCTGCTGGTTTTGCCTCCACAGCCTGAGTGGGAGGAGCCCGAACGTCCCACGCCTGAGTGGGAGGAGCCCGAACGTCCCACGCCTGAGTGGGAGGAGCCCGAACGTCCCACGCCTGAGTGGGAGGAGCCCGAACGTCCCACGCCTGAATGGGAGGAGTCGGTGCGTCCACAGCCCAAGAGGGAGGAGTCGGTGCGCCCACAGCCCAAGAGGGAGGAGTCGGTGCGTCCACAGCCCAAAAGGGAGGAGTCGGTGCGTCCACAGCCCAAGAGGGAGGAGTCGGTGCGTCCACGGCCCAAAAAGGGGAAGGTAGAGCGTCCACAGCCCCAGTCTCCACTAGCAGAGGGTGAATTCCTGTTGGTTCCACCTCCATTGCCATGGGAGGACTGCTTGCAGCTCCCACCTCCACCAGCAGAGGGTGAATTCCTGCTGGTCCCGCCTCCGCCACTTCCACCGCCAGGAGCAGAGCAGCAGGAATTGCCTCTGCCTCCTTGTGGCAAAGTGCCCCCCCTGTGTATGTTATATGTTACGTGTTGTGTGTAAATGTTGGTGTATAGTCATCGGTACACGGGATATAAACGGATCTGTGTTTCACGTGTGATTTAAAAATGTAGATTTGTATTTAGGCACGAGGAGGGCACAAATCACTTCACGTGCTGGTTAAAATGTAATGTGTGGTCACGGGAGTGCACTTAATTAATTCACGTGCAGTTGTACCGAGATTCCAATTGAATGATTGACTAGCAATCGAGTCTCGGTACAACTGCATAAAAACAGCATGTTTTCACTCACTCGGGGTTGTGTGTTCGGTGAGTGGAGAACGGGTGTGGAGAGGAGAAAAGTAAAGTTACTTGTTTGTTTAAAACTCACCGTGTTCGTTTGTCTGTCCGTCCACTATTTTGTTTACTGTTTAGTCCGTTTTGTTTACCTGTTTATTTTGGCCGCAAGTGCCGTGTCCTGTTTTTGTGTTCTTTTATTTTGTTTATTAAACGCTGAGCGAAAGCATTTGCTCAGCTTCACCAAAAACCCCAAGTCTCTGTGTGTTTCTATCTCTGGTCTGAGTTCCTCCCTGCAGCCAGCCTGTCACACGTGGTGTCAGAACCGGGAAAACAGCGCTTCCAGGACTCAGGCCAGAGCGGGAACCGCAGGTTTTGTTTTTTTTTGAAAAGGAAAAGAAATGGGGAGAAGAGGCTGGAGAGGAGCACAGGAGGGCAAAGGGAGAAAGGCGGAAGCAGGGCTGTGGTGTTTCGACTGTGGCCAACCTAGCCACACCACCATACCCTGCTCCGTCCACAGGACCCTTCAAGAAATGGCCCAAAGACTGGGATGGGGGGAGTGGTGCCCTGGCTGTGGGGCATATGGGCACACGTTGGCCCTATGCCCCATGCAGGATGAAGAAGAGGAGCCCTTGCTGCCACATCCTATGCCTGAATGGGAGGAGCCAGAGCGTCCACAGCCCGAGCGGGAGGAGCCAGAGCGTCCACAGCCCGAGCGGGAGGAGCCAGAGCGTCCACAGCCCGAGCGGGAGGAGCCAGAGCGTCCACAGCCCGAGCGGGAGGAGCCCGAACGTCCTACGCCTGAATGGGAGGAGCCCAAACGTCCTACGCCTGAATGGGAGGAGTCGGTGCGTCCACAGCCTAAGAGGGAGGAGTTTGTGTGTCCACAGCCCAAAAGGGAGGAGTTTGTGTATCCACAGCCCAAGAGGGAGGAGTCGGTGCGTCCACGGCCCAAGAAGGGGAAGGGAGAGCGTCCACAGCCCCAGTCTCCACCAGCAGAGGGTGAATTCCTGCTGGTTCCACCTCCATTGCCATGGGAGGACTGCTTGCAGCTCCCACCTCCACCAGCAGAGGGTGAATTCCTGCTGGTCTCACCTCCGCCACCTCCATCGGCAGGAGCAGAGCAGCAGGAGCTGTCTCTGCCTCCGCCACCTCCACCGCCAGGAGCAGAGCAGCAGGAGCTGCCTCTGCCTCCTCCACCAGCAGAGGGTGAATGCCTGCTGGGTCCCTGTCCACCAGCAGAGGGTGAATGCCTGCTGGGTCCCTGTCCACCAGCAGAGGGTGAATGCCTGCTGGGTCCCTGTCCACCAGCAGAGCGTGAATGCCTGCTGGGTCCCTGTCCACCAGCAGAGGGTGAATGCCTGCTGGGTCCCTGTCCACCAGCAGAGGGTGAATGCCTGCTGGGTCCCTGTCCACCAGCAGAGGGTGAATGCCTGCTGGTAACACTTCCCCAACCAGCAGAGGATGAATGCCTGCTGGTATCACTTCCCCCACCGTCACGAGGAGAGGAGCAGGAGCTGCCTCTCCCTTCACCAGAAGGACCAGGACTAGATGCTGGCGGTCCTCAGCAGCCCTTGCATAGGCTGCTGAGGGAAGCATCGGGAAGAACCGCCCGCCGCAGAGGCCGAGAAGAGGCCAACACCCGCACCCCAGCTTGTCCTGACTGCCTGCCTCGCTTCGCCCAAGGATGCCTGCCTCGCCGCCCAAGGATGCCTGCCTCGCTCGCCCAAGGATGCCTGCCTCGCCGCCCAAGGATGCCTGCCTTGCATCGCCTGGGGTTGCCAGCCGCTCGCATCGCCTGGGGTTGCCAGCCGCCCGCATCGCCTGGGGCTGCCTGTCGCCCGCATCACCTGGGGCTGCCTTTTGCTCCACACAGGGTGCAGGGTGCGAGGGAGAAGTGGAGCTCCCGCTGCCGCCTCTATGGCCAGGGGCTCCCTCCCGAGTTCGCCTCCGAGGGTCCGCTGCTGCTGCCGCCGCCTCCCAAGGGTCCGCTGCTGCTGCCGCCGCCCGAGGGTCCGCTGCTGCTGCCGCCGCCTCCCGAGGGTCCGCTGCTGCTGCTGTCGCCTCCCGAGGGTCCGCTGCTGCTGCCGCCACCTGGGGTCGCCAGGGATCCTGCTTCGCCTGGGGTCGCCGAGGGTCCTGCTTCGCCTGGGTCGCTGGGCCTCTGCTTTGCCTCGGTCGCTACACTGTGGCCGGAGCTCCATGAAGGGGAGCTGCCGCCATGAAGAAAGGAGGGGAGGTCAGGAGACCAGCTCCCCAGCCACATTTCCGCAGGAAACACGGTGGCCGGAACCCCACGGAGGGGAACTGGCGGCCACAAAGAAGGGGGAGGTCAGGAGACCAGCTCCCCGCAGCAGTTTGGCTGCCGGAAATTGGGTGGCCGGAGCCCCACGGAGGGGAACTGCCAGCCATGAAGAAGGGGAGGTCAGGAGACCAGCTCCCCCAGCTGCACTTTCGCGGCAGGAGATAGTGTGGCTGAAGCCCCGGAAGAGGGAGCTGCCAGCCACGAAGAATTGGGGGATGCCAGACATTCCACCATGGCCACCCCCAGAAACAACTTGCTTCCCCCTCTTCCGGGACTTTGGGACTGAGGGGGGAGGTGGCCATTGAGGCCATGTGTGCTTTGCACAAGGGGGGTATATGTGGCAAAGTGCCCCCCCTGTGTATGTTATATGTTACGTGTTGTGTGTAAATGTTGGTGTATAGTCATCGGTACACGGGATATAAACGGGTCTGTGTTTCACGTGTGATTTAAAAATGTAGATTTGTATTTAGGCACGAGGAGGGCACAAATCACTTCACGTGCTGGTTAAAATGTAATGTGTGGTCATGGGAGTGCACTTAATTAATTCACGTGCAGTTGTACCGAGATTCCAATTGAATGATTGACTAGCAATCGAGTCTCGGTACAACTGCATAAAACAGCATGTTTTCACTCACTCGGGGTTGTGTGTTCGGTGAGTGGAGAACGGGTGTGGAGAGGAGAAAAGTAAAAGTAGTACTATGTATATGTTTAAAACTCACCGTGTTCGCTTGTCTGTCCGTCCACTATTTTGTTTACTGTTTAGTCCGCTTTGTTTACCTGTTTATTTTGGCCGCAAGTGCCGTGTGCCTTGTGTTCTGTTACAACCGTGTATCTTCTGTATGTTTGTTTATTAAACGCTGAGCGAAAGCATTTGCTCAGCTTCACCAAAACCCCAAGTCTCCGTGTGTTTCTATCTCTGGTCTGAGTTCCTCCCTGCAGCCAGCCTGTCACACTCCTCCACCAGCAGAGGGTGAATGCCTGCTGGGTCCCTGTCCACCAGCAGAGGGTGAATGCCTGCTGGTCTCCCTTCCAAGGCGGAGCCGCACCAGTCCCCTGAAACAAGGGAAGACTACACGCTGCTCCCACCTCCGCCGCCAGGAGACTACATGCCGCCCCACCTCCACTGGCAGGAGCAGAGCAGCAGGAGCTGCCTCTGCCTCCGCCACCTCTATCGGCAGGAGCAGAGCAGCAGGAGCTGCCTCTGCCTCCGCCACCTTCACTGGCAGGAGCAGAGCAGCAGGAGCTGCCTCTGCCTCCGCCCACCTCTATCGGCAGGAGCAGAGCAGCAGGAGCTGCCTCTGCCTCCACCACCTTCACTGGCAGGAGCAGAGCAGCAGGAGCTGCCTCTGCCTCCGCCAACCCCACCAGCAGAGGAGGAATGCCTGCTGGTATCACTTTCCCACCAGCAGAGGATGAATGCCTGCTGGTAACACTTCCCAACCAGCAGAGGATGAATGCCTGCTGGTATCACTTCCCCACTGTTACGAGGAGAGGAGCAGGAGCTGCCTCCCTTCACCAGAGAAACCAGGACTAGATGTTGGCGGTCCTCAGCAGCCCTTGCATAGGCTGCTGAGGAAAGCATGGGAAGAACCGCCTGGCCGCAGTGGCAGAGAAGAGGGCCAAAACCCGCACCCCAGCTTGTCCTGACTCCCTGCCTCGCTTCGCCCAAGGATGCCTGCCTCGCTTCGCCCAAGGATGCCTGCCTCGCCGCCAAGGATGCCTGCCTCGCCGCCCAAGGATGCCTGTCTCGCCGCCCAAGGATGCCAGCCTCGCCGCCAAAGGATGCCTGCCGCGCATCGCCTGGGTTGCCAGCCGCCCGCATCGCCTGGGCTGCCAGCCGCCCGCACGCCTGGGCTGCCAGCCGCCTCCGCACGCCTGGGCTGCCAGCCGCCCGCACGCTTCAGGGTTGCCAGCCGCCCGCACGCCTCGGGTTGCCAGCCGCCCAGACGCCTGGGCTGCCTGTCGCCCGCATCGCCTGGGGCTGCCTTTTGCTCTACACAGGGTACAGGGTACGAGGGAGAAGTGGAGCTCCCGCTGCCGCCTATGGCCAGGGGCTCCTCCCGAGTTCACCTCCCGAGGGTCCGCTGCTGCTGCCGCCGCCTCCCGAGGGTCCGCTGCTGCTGCCGCCGCCTCCCGAGGGTCCGCTGCTGCTGCCGCCGCCTCCCGAGGGTCCGCTGCTGCTGCCGCCGCCTGGGGTCGCCAGGGATCCTGCTTCGCCTGGGGTCGCTAAGGGTCTTGCTTCGCCTGGGGTCGCTACACTGTGGCCAGAACCCCATGAAGGGGAGCTGCCGCCATGAAGAAAGGGGGAGGTCAGGAGACCAGCTTCCCAGCCGCATTTCGCGTGGCAGGAAACACGGTGGCCGGAGCCCCACGAGGGGAGCTGGCGCCACAAAGAAGGGGAGGTCAGGAGACCAGCTCCCCCGCAGCAGTTTCTCTGCCGGAAATTGGGTGGCCGGAGCCCCACGGAGGGGAACTGCCGGCCATGAAGAAGGGGGAGGTCAGGAGACCAGCTCCCCAGCTGCACTTTCGGCAGGAGATAGTGTGGCTGAAGCCCCGAAGAGGGAGCTGCCAGCCACGAAGAATTGGGGGTGCCAGACATTCCACCATGGCCACCCCAGAAACAACTTGCTTCCCCTCTTCCGGGACTTTGGGACTGAGGGGAGGTGGCCATTGAGGCCATGTGTGCTTTGCACAAGGGAGGGTATATGTGGCAAAGTGCCCCCTGTGTATGTTATATGTTACGTGTTGTGTGTAAATGTTGGTGTATAGGCATTGGTACACGGGATATAAGCGGTCTGTGTTTCACGGTGTTTAAATTGTATATTTGTATTTAGGCACGAGGATGGCACATCACATCACGCAAGTAAAAAGTAATAATATGTGAGCACGGGAATTGCACTTTAATTAATTCACGTGCAGTTGTACCGAGATTCGATTGAATGATTGATTAGCAATCGAGTCTCGTACAACTGCATAAAAGCTGCATGTTTTCACTCACTCGGGGTTGGGTGTTCGTGAGTGGAGAACGGTGTGGAGAAAGAGAAATTAAAAAGTAGAACTAAATATATGTTTTCACTCACCGTGTTTGTTCGCTTTGTCTGTATAGTCCGCTTTGTTTACCTGTTTAATTTGGCCGCAAGTGCCGTGTGTTTTGTGTTCTGTTACAACCGCTTATTTTCTGTCTGTTTATTTATTAAATGCTGAACGAAAGCATTCGCTCAGCTCCACCAAACTTCACCTCTCTCTGTCGTTTTTGTTCCTGCTTCTGCTGTGACGTCACCGCCCAGTCATCCTGTCACAGGACCCTAATTGTATCGTTAGTTACTAAAGTGTAATTTTCAGTTTTTGTGTGCACTTTAAACAAACAGATTCATAAATCTAGAATGGCAACGGATGATTTTCAGTCCAGCACACACCTATAAAAAAAACACAAGGGAGAAATAGTTACATTGTAAATGCTGGTAATATGATCATAAATTGTGCACAGATTTGAGCAAAATGTAACCTACCTGCAGGTTTGAATCTTAAATAGGTGTTCCTGCTGTAGGTCTTCTGTAATTGGTTCAAATTGTACTATTGCAGAAAAAGGAAAGTATTTGTTATTCTCCTCTTCCAATGACGTGCACAATGCAAATATAGTACATCAGGACTTATGATGTATGATGTAATTAAGAATTAGGCATGTGACTAATTAAAATCAAACAACTTACATCTGAATTTTTAATTACTACCGCTCCTTTTTTAGCTACAAAATAGTAGATATATTTTGTATAGTGTATTTACTTTATTCTTTAAATAAATACATATCATGTTCAGTACATTTTCAGAATATTTCACTTGTGTATCCTTGTGGCAAAGTGCCCCCCCTGTGTATGTTATATGTTACGTGTTGTGTGTAAATGTTGGTGTATAGTCATCGGTACACGGGATATAAATGGGTCTGTGTTTCACGTGTGATTTAAAAATGTAGATTTGTATTTAGGCACGAGGAGGGCACAAATCACTTCACGTGCTGGTTAAAATGTAATGTGTGGTCACGGGAGTGCACTTAATTAATTCACGTGCAGTTGTACCGATGACTATACACCAACATTTACACACAACACGTAACATATAACATACACAGGGGGGGCACTTTGCCACAATCCTGTATAGAGGGAATGATTCAAAAATAGGGAAGGAAGTTAAGTTTGATTGATAATAAATGGCATACAGTTCACATTTTTAAAAATGTGCTCCATTGTCAAAAGGGCAATTCAATATTAATCATCTAACCTGTTAATGTGAAGTACCGGGACTTGCCAAAATCACCTGATGAAGGTATTTTTTTCTTAATTTGAAGTTTAGAATTAGTGTCATGATAATCTCATGATAATCTCTGGGGAAAAAAAACAACTGATGAAAGAAATGTCAAATTTGCAGCAGTAGACAATCAACAGCCTTAACAATAAACTTGCAAAAATAAAAGTAGATAATAAATAAAATACTAGCATAGTTTGCCAGTCCCTTGGCTAATGGCCCCCCACTCTTGTTGCTGGGGTTCAGAGGCTTGCCCCTATAAATATATACTCCTAAAAATAAATAAGGGTGTATAATGAATTAGTAAAATAACAACATTAGATTCTTCTTATTACTAAAGATGGAGATCATCACTGCTGTCTGGATCTTCTCGTTAATATGATTCATGTGAACTCTTCCCATTCAGAATGTCTTTGCCATAGAATAAGTGGGGACCTGCAGGTGTCGAAAAAAAAGGTAGGTTAGAATATCCCTGTCAGGACAAGCTGGGGTACGGCATCCCCGTCAGGACAAGCTGGGGTACGGCATCCCCGTCAGGACAAGCTGGGGTACGGCCTCCCCGTCAGGACAAGCTGGGGTACGGCCTCCCCGTCAGGACAAGCTGGGGTACGGCCTCCCCGTCAGGACAAGCTGGGGTACGGTATCCCTGTCAGGACAAGCTGGGGTACGGCATCCCTGTCAGGACAAGCTGGGGTACGGCATCCCTATCAGGACAAGCTGGGGTACGTCTGGGATGTTAGTGGTATGTAAGAGTGGTATGCCTGTATACAAATCAACTGGAAAGCAGAAATCTTTTGTGATCTTCAGTGCCATTGAAGATCACAAAAGATCTTTTGTGATCTTCAGTGCCGAGTCCTTTGAGTTCACTGTACTGTGATGCTGTTAGACTCCTGCTTTCTGTGTAATAAAATACTTTTGGTGAGAAACATTACCTACAAGATCGTATTGACTTCTTTGATCACAGTAACAATCACCTCCAATATGGTTTTTGATTTAAAAAAAACAACAAAAAAAATGATATGCACATGCCTTCTTGAAAAAGAACTGTAACCACCAGAAATGAAATTTGTTGTCACAGTTCATGATATTTTACTTTTGGTTCAGAAAAAAAGGATGCTTTAATGTTACCACACATTTCTTTTTGCAAGGCCACAAGAAAGTATAGAACTAGGCATAGAGTGTCAGCAAGCTCCGGTTTATCTGTTTAAAACTTTCGTTTGATTGAGAAATGACACAGAAAGACAGGCGCGCACAGTTACATTAAAATACAATTCATTATTAAATGGCAAAAAAAGTCTATATGCTTTTATTTGTTACTGTATTCACTCAGTTTGCAAATATCTGCACAATTAATTCAAATACAATACATACAATAACATCTCAAATCTGTTTCTCATACAGATCACTTTACCACACAAAAAGCTTCTTTTAAACTAAAAGAGATAAATACAGCTAGATTGCAAAATCCTGCTCATCACACAATACTACTTGCTTTCATAGCGAAATTGGATTAGAAAACACTACATATGTTTTTGCAATTTATTTGCAGTTACTAAATACAATACAATTTTCAATATACAGTTATGGCCAAAACTTGTGCATCACCTAGAATTTTAGCATTGAGACAATTAAATAATATGTAATTCAGTATGTTAACGTAACATTATTCAGCAGGTATCATTCAACTTTATGAAGCAAAATTAGTTCATTCTATAGGGTGATGCAAAACTTTTGGCCATAGCTGTATAAATAGTAAACACAGGTACAGGTTGGGGTCGTAATAAAATATAATTTACTTTAAAATGTCTTGAGCTGCCTCTCAGTAGATGGAATGCTAAGGAAAATATGCAAAGCTAAGCAGTCTACTAGCTTTCTGCGCATGGCAGTGATGAATATACTGTAGGGATTAAAAAGTTATTTTTTTTACCTGCAAAACATCAGATCCCTAATCATGCACTGAGTTAATACACATGAATACAGGGACAGCCTTGTTTCTAGCAGTTCCACTCTTCAGTACATGTTAGTTCTCCAAAAAGGTGAATAATTGTGCTCCTGTTAAATCGATACCTGCTACAAATCACATCATCAGAATAATACAGAGCAAGTCACAGCTCAAATCTGCAGGGTCTTCTCACTCTTCTGGGAGGATCATGTTCCAAGATATCTCCCTCCTCTTGATCTACAGTCCACACAAGCGCACTGAAGCCTGGCATTTTCTTAGAGCAACGAATAGGCTACAAAATTGATTTATGTTTTCCAACCAGTAAGTAGCCTATCCTGTTTAGATGAGTTAAAGCAATTTAATGTATGCATTACAAATATCAAAATACTTAAATTACGTAATTATTGTTAATTAAACAAATGTTTTTTTTTTATTATTATTACTATTTGGCGTAATGCATGTTCCTAAATGCAGAAATTATGGTAAGAAATGATACACCGTTAAGACACATCTCATTCTCTGCCTGGTCTGAGGCACATGTTAATTATGATGCCAGTAAGGGTCAATTAACGGCACAATACAGATTTATGAATCAGACGAATAATATGCTAATGAGAAAATTGGTTTCTAAGAGCATGTTATTCTAACATCACAATGAGTGATTGTGACTGAGCGAATGATGGTTTGACAGTTCATTCCAGGGTCAGTTGGAAGTCGGTCATCCAGGAAGGGGGTGGAGCCACAATACCAGAAGTCATCGTGTGACAGGGATCAAATGGTGCTTGGTGTTAGATCTCCCTCTCGACCTGTGAGGGCACTGTGTAACAGGAACAGAGTACCCTTAACTAAATGGCACGACAATTTACTCCGTAGGATAGGTGGAAGTTGGTCATTTAGGAAAGGGGCGCAGCTACGGTATCCAAACTCAATGACCCAGACGGTGTGACATCCGAGGATTGGAGGAGCGGATGCGCTCTTTAACCTAGCGGTCATGAGCGAGGATATAAATAGGGGACTTAGCGTACGTGATCTGTTCCTTGGTAAATGGTTAGTGTTGAAAACCTACAAGGAGTCTGTTTGCTGTATCGTGAACTGTGAGTTTTGTCTTGTGTTTGTTAGTGTTTTGTTAACTGTCATCTGTTTTTTTAATAGACTACCAGTTGCACGATCCGGAGCTATAGCGAAAGCCAGCATAAACCCGGACATCACTTTCACCACTGCATTTCACAGAGAACTGTATTACACCACTTGCACGTATTCACTATCACTAAGAACTATGTTTGTGTTTTGTGTTTAATGTTGGTGTGTAAAACTGGACTTTTGGTTACGGGTCAAACCCGGGAAATTACAAATACCGGGTGATACACACCGCTGTAACACTCCAACATTATTATTTACAGGTGTTTGCCATAAGGCTCTGGACATTGTTAATTAAATCAATAAACACCCTTGCACCTGGAAATCATTGTTTGTTTGTTTTGTATCTGCTCTGCACTGTACTCACCTGTATTCACTTACCACTTTGTCACACATCGCCAATGTGGTAGGCGATCAGTCACGGATTGGAGGATACGTGATTGGACTCACCTCCGAAGGGGGCGTGACTGAGGGTATTTTAGGAGATGTGGCTGAGCAATCTGTTCCTTGGTTATGGTTACAGAAAGGACCTGTTGAGAGAACGGAAGTAATTTATAAGCAGAGTGAGTGTTAAGTGTTTTGCTTGTTTTACTAACTGTCTGTGTTTGTCTTTGTAGACGGCTAAATATCCGGGAGCTGTCGCTATTCAGCCAGCATCAAAACCGGACTGCACTGCACTGTTACTCACTGTTCACTGTTCACAACATCACTTGCACCCGGAGCACTCACTTTTGGACTGGTGATCGTGTAGGTGTTTTAAAGTGTGTGTTTGTGTATTATTTTGGGACTGAACCCCGTAGTTTTAACTGGCTGTACACATTGTTGTGTATAATCAGTAGTATTATTTAAAAGCACCAACAAAGCTTTGTTTTGGCAATTGAACTGTTGTTGGACTGTTGTTTATAATCACTGCCTCACCTCTACACTACTTACCACTTTGCCACAGTGATGTTTTTTGATGGTAAATGACGTTTATGTATCACCCTATGAACTACAGTCATGTTAAACACTATTAGTGGCACGATACAGGAGACCGTAATTTTTATTAATAAGACCCAAGGTGTTTTATTTTCAGTTTTTATTATATATAAATTTAACTGGGAACTTATCAGTGTTTATTAAAATAGTAATGGTGCGAATTGCTGAAAATGATTAATTTCCCAGTTATACGGGGGTAACACTCGGCACGTCCGAAAATAGCTCATTTGCTTATATTCTTTGTGAATGCAAACCGAGTAGAGCTTGGTGAAGTTAACCTGTAACCGTACTGAAGTTCATAATGTTAAACAGACAGTCCCATATTACACAAACTATTATTTACTTAAATATAAATATATAAAGTCATGGATTTTCTTGGTGTAAATCAACATGCTTGAGTAGTATTTGGGGTGAAAGTCAGTAAATACCACCCTATAGCTTTTGCAAACAAAAAAAAGGAAAAAACTGAGAATAAAGGTCTTTGTCTATATATATATACCTGTCAAGATGTGAGTGGTGCAGGTCATTATTATTGGAGATATATATATATATTGTAAAAGAATTTTGCTCTCACGGGTTCGTGCCCCTTTAAAATTACGACCCACAACAACAGAAATGGATTTTCAAGCGGTTGCTTACTTTTAATAAACACAAAAACAAACAAATACAAAACAAAAACCTAACTCCGTTTTGGAGTACTTACTACACAGGTTATTCCCTGACTAACTTGCAGGACGGCTAAGCCGTTTACCTGGCACACAAACAAAAACCATACAGGTTTACACAGCACTTACTTTTTCTCTGACTGCTCGGAAGCAGAACACCTCTCTTCTGTCTCCTTCTACTCAGCAGCCCTGAGCATTCAGGCTGCTCTTCTTAAATACCCTGCACCTGGTCCCAATTCAACAATAGCTACCAGGTGCAGGGGATAATTAATAATAAAACAATTAAATTAAACAATAAAACAATTAACAAAACTAATTAACAGAAGCACAAAACAATTAAATAAACAAAAGGTGCCATTTTTCTCTTCAGGGAGGTTTTAACCCCTTCCCTACTGTCTCACACAACCTGCTGCCTTACAATATATATATATATATATATATATATATATATATATATATATATATATATATATATATATATATATATATATATTGTAAGACAGCAGGGAGGGGGTTAAATCCTCCCTGCAGAAAAACATGTGCGTAGGCACATTTTTGGTTTAATTGTTTAAGTCCTTGGTTAATTATTTGATTGTTAATTATCCCCTGCACCTGGTGGTAATTGAAAATTAGAACCAGGTGCAGGGTATTTAAGAGAGGCAGTCAGTTTGCTCATGGCTGCTGAAGTGTGTAGAAGCCCAACTGTGCTGGTGTGTGGGTGCAGTCGTAATTTAAAAGGAAAAGGTAGTGTAGAGCATTTTTGTGTGTGTGCTGTTTTGTTTATTTTGTGTTACAGGTAAACAGCTTAGCTGTCCTGTCTTTTAGTTTAGGTTCCTGTTTTGTTTAGTTATTGCTCAAAGAGAGCTTTGTTTTGTTTGTTTATGTGTTTGTGTGTTTGTGTTGATTAAAAATAGCGAACCGCGCTTTAAAAATCCATTTCTGTGCCTGGGTCAGTGTTTTTAAAGGGGCAACGAACCGTGTGAGGGCAGTCTTTACATATATATATATATATATATATATATATATATAATCTGGTGTACTATCCCATATGCAGTACAGCATGAAATAATGAATCTTGATTTGGGTGATGCTCTCACACTGATATTGGACATGAGCGAGTCAGGACTGAAATCTCACACTGCATGACTGGATGACTCCATGTTGGCACAACATGGAGTTTGTATGCATTATACTGTCAGGAAAACATTGGATGTTACTGACATCATTTATAATGAGAAAACGATTCAGAACCATCAGCCAATCAGCTTCCAGCTCTAGCGGGCTTCTATCGAACAGCAGATGCCCGCTGCTACGTCATAACATTGGCTGTGAATCAAATTTAAAATCCATCCGCACAAGTGCCGGCTTTTTCATTCTGACTTGCGGTATTGAAACAAATACTAAGCAATGACACACATTTATTTAGTCCACATTTTTTTTATTATCCACCACAACTAGCCAATCAATACTTTGCACCAACAAAAGCAACCAATCCTGTACCTGTAACTGCGGAGTCAACCAATCACAGCCTGTCAGCTCGACTGGAGCTCAGACAGCATCTTTCAACAACAACAACCTGAGACACGAACAATTCAGTAATATTGCTTGATTCAGATATCCGGCACTGTCCAGATAAACTATAAGTAACTGACAAATAAAAAGTGATTTTTTTTTCTGTCATTTTATGTATGTGATCCTTTATGAACATTTTCAGAACTATTTTACAAAAACTTCTTAGTGGAATGGTACCTGACAAATCATGACAAATCAAGTTTGTTTCCTTCAGGACGCATAACTCCAATCGTGGTCAACTACCACATGGTACAGCCTTCATCGATTGGCTCTATCACTTACAGCAATTAAACAAAACCGTTATGCACACAGCAAATCTTTGACTTGTGTAAATGTCCAGTTTGCAGTTTGAATTGTAGACTACAGATGGAACCAGCGGCAGACCTGTTTAATATATAAACACAAATAGAGCATTCAGATCTGTTCATTGAGAGGATTACATCAAATTCACAGCACGTTTTAGCTTCTGTAAATCAGTACTTCCATCAGTGAGTGTGGAAATTGGACAAACAGTAGCATAGCCATAGCTTTGGCATACATGCAGAACTGACAGGGCAGCATTTCAACTACAGTACAGCTCTTGGACACTATTTACCCTGGTTAAACCTGTAGAATACAAAGGCTTTCAAGGTTCAGTGAGAGAACTAGCTGAGACATCCCACTGTACCCACCAGCGCCACAGGCTGAGACAGACATGTGATTTGATCAATAATCACGCATGATTAATCCCCTAATAATGCGGAAAACTGGACCCAAGCTTGAAATAGTGCTGGAAGGAGCGATCCAATCAGTCAACCAGGACAAAGCAGGATAATTAGGTGCCGTTACAAGGAGAAGCTTGAAGCTTGTATCATTTTGAAATTAAATGAGTCAGTGATTATCACAGAAAAAAAGCATGTATTATTAAAAAGACTTAATTTTGAATATGTCTCTTGTTGGACAACTTTTGTTTTTAGTAGTGTTTTAATATATTCCCTTGTAAAGGAAAAAATACACCTTATATGTAATATACATGTAGCCAAAATGTTGTTTAATATGAATATTGGGGCTGTCAAACCAGTTTTGACAGAAATTCAGGATCGCTGCAAGCCCATGAATCAAGCTAAATGACAATATAAGACAATTTATAAAAGAGTAGCAGTAGGCTGTGTTGCTGCTTTTTAAAATTTTTTTATTTTTGCGCTTAGTATGTATAGCCTACCAATTTTTCATGTTAGTTTGCAGTTTCTGTCCTCCGAAGCATGTGCCGTCAGCCGACCACTTCTTTTACACACTGCAGGCCCACATGCAGCCACATCAGAGCTACAGCATTGGAAGACAACGCAGCTCTGGGCAGCTTACAGGCAAGCCCGCAGGCCCCCGGCCCCCGTCCCCCGGCCAGACCACAGGAGTCGCTGGTGCGCTCTGAGATAAGGACACCCTGGCCGACCTAACCCTCCCTCCCCCCAGCCAATTGTGCGGCGTCCTCTGGGAACTCCTGTCCACGGTCGGCAGTGGAATAGCCTGGACTTGAACCGGCAACATCCAGGCTATAGTGTGCATCCTGCACTCCACACGGAGCGTCATTACCGGATGCACAACTCGGGAGCCCCTAACGCCTTATGATTATTACCAGTTTTTTGTAGAGAAGAATGAAAAGCTTAATAGCTCCATTGATATTACTTTTACCATTGCAGTTATCCAGTAATAGGACCATGTGTTTTGAAATTTTAACTAATTTGTTGAAGTTTCTAAATGTCAGAAGGGACAAGTCATTCCAAAAGATTTCAGAGAATGTACATGTATAGAATTGATTCATTTTCTTTGAAACAGAAGGAGCAGCAAGAAGACATAGCCAAATTTTTACAAATCTGTAAATTACATGGATAAAACCTATTAATAGCTTTAAAATTAATTTCTTTAACTTTGCTATCAGAAGTTTATTTGGAGAATTCCAAGTATTTTTCCAATTAATGTTCTTAAATAAGGATTTCCATTTATTGGGAGCTGTCGGGATACACTTGGTATCGGATATTAAAACTTTTCTAATATGAGAATTACTACATTTATAATTTGTAATATTAATACCTTTTTATGGAAAGTGTGGGAATAGACCTAAATATAGGATTATATAGTATATGTGATTTAATAAGGAACACTAATTTAGCCAGAATGCCATTAACCACTATGAAGAAATCCTTAGGTTTAACTTGTATATTGAATTTGCTAATTAATTTGTTGTATGTACAAAGATTACCTCCATCATTTAGCAGATCAGAAATGAATATAATCCCCCATCTGTCCATTCTTTTATATACAAGGATCTATTCCGAGATAACACAAGTTGATTATTCCAAATTATACTGCTATGTGGAGAAAAGTTATGTTTGAAAGCAATCTCCCATGAGTTGAAAGCTTATTTATGGAAATAAGAGTTTCATAGGGAATTTATTACAGTTGTAAAAGTTAGAAAAAAATCAAGATTACCACATTTAAAAATTTGATTAGGAATCCAGTACCAAGGAGATGTATTCATAGATACACATCTTTAATCCAGTTAATCTTAAAGACAGTATTAATTGTCTGTAAGTCCAGTGCATTCAAACCATATATTCTGTTTTATTTTTCCAGGTGAATTTAAACAATAAAGAGTCAATGGATTTACATGTTTTTGTGTCAATGTACAGAGATAGAGCAGCTTAAACGAACTTAGAAATACCTTCAGCTTTGGAAAGATGAACCCTGCCATAAAGAGTTAAGTCTCTTTGAGACCAACAGTTAAAAGCAATTTTTGCTTTTTGTATTTTGGTGTTGAAATTCTTAGAAATTCTTTCAGCAGGTGATTTACATACATCGCTACCTAGATATTTTACAGAGTCCTTAACTGCAATGCCATTAATAGAAGTCTTGCTTGACTTATGCACTGAAATAATTTCACATTTCTTATAACTGAGCGTAAGCCCAGAGGCCTTAGCAAAAGGATCAAGATGATTTAATGTAATAGAAACCCGTATCTCATTTTTTAAAGAAAAGTCGTGTCATTTGCTAATTGGCTGATAACTAAAGTGTTGTCACCAATTTTAATACCTTCAATTTCTGAACAGTTTATAACATATACTGAGCATCAAAAGAGCAGGTGCAGTAACTTTTTATTGTGCCGATTAACAGCTGACATTACGAAGATGCTGCAAAATGATCTGTGGATCTTGGGTGGGTTTTGTGACTCTTGGTCTCCCAGTCTGTGGCCTGTCATTGACAGAGTGTGTCTGGTTATACTGTCTCGACAGGTTTGAAATTGCTAGCTGTGAGCACCCAAGACGGCGAGCCACAGTACGCTGCCCTAGTCCAGCCTCCAACATGCCGATTGCATGAAGGCGCTGCTCTCGACAGACATGGCATATTGTTTTTTGTTATTGTTTTTATTCAAGCTTGCAATTCAACAGCAGAAATCACTCCATATCCAGTGTCCAATCAACTGTCTCACAAATTAGGTGATTAATGCATAAGCTTTAGTCACTCAAGCGTGTCATGGTCATGGCTGAATGATCGAGTACTTAAAGAAACATACTATTTAAAGAAGATATGTTATAGCCTTTCACATTTGATATAATGAAGTACGTTTCCTCTATCTTTATTACCATCAATATCCATCTGCCTTCTAATGAAAGAAGATGTTCTATAACAGAACCATTAAAATGACGGTTAAACAAAATAGCAACCCCTTTCGAGCGATTGGAGCCATGACAAAGTAATGTCCTTCCTCCCCATTGGTTACCCCAAAACTTCTCATCCTTTTCACAAGAATGGGTCTCTGGGAAAAAGTAGACAACCCTTTTATGCGATTTGCAAAATAAAAATAAAGCTTTTCTTTGTTGTATCACGAATCCCCCAAACATTAAGAGAAAAACAAGATTAAAACGATGGCATCAAGATTCTAACAGTCACAAACTACCGACTATAATAAGTGTTTTGTATTTTAACCAAAGTATGGGTGGAAAATCCAGAAAATGTTATATTTTACCAGACAAGTTAAGTATGTAAAGAACTATTAAATTCCACAATTTTCCACTTCAAAAGCAGCATACAAAAAAAAGATTAATTGTAAATAATCCTAAAATGCATCAATTTGAAGGATAAAAGTAGAATCAAAATTAGCTGTTGATTTATGTAGTTGCCAATTTACAAAATGATAATAATAATATGATGAATGAAATAATGCAAGCATTTACTTATAGTTTAGCTCTAGAAACCTTAAACTTTTCTCATATCAACTTATTTTATTAATAAAAATGTTCCCTTCCTTAATTTTATCAATATTTACTATAACTCGATAATGTTTATTATTTTCTTTCAATGTTAAATATATTTTATCCTCATTTGTTTCAGATATACATCTGTATCAAAAGGTACCCTACCTGCCGTGCAATGAGTAGGCAAAAGAGTGGGACAATCTACTCTGAAAAGACTTAATCATTAGCCGTGTATTTTTTCCCCATCAATGTAAGCAACTGAACCCTTAAAGCCAGCCTTTTTCCTTTCTGGCTTGTTCGACCAGGGGCCACAGTTTATTTCTAGCATTCTTTTCACTTTGTGTTAAGTCTTCAAAAATTTTTATTCTTCTTTCCTTTAGCAGATCGGATGTTCTGGCGTCCTGCCAAATTCTGTCTCGGTGTGTACAGGAGATTAACTGAACAATAGTCCGGCGAGGAAGTCCAGCATTATTCTTTGAACCCAGTCTATGTGCGACAGTTTTTCTGCAATATCTGTTGATATTTTTACAAATAGGTCCAACCACGATTTGTTTCATATTCTCTCTCTCTCGCTCTGGAATGCCTGCAATTCTTAGGTTCCATCTTCTTTTGTAAGCCTCCAGTTCATCATATTTGTTGTAGAGGGATTTGTTTTCAGTTTTAAGAGTTAACACAGCCTTTTCCAAAATGCTTATCTTTTTAGTAGCGTCTTCCATTTGCTTGCCAAAGAATTCCATAGAAGTGAAACTTAAAATGGACAACGTGTTCTCTTTTACACAAGTTTCCACCCTTTGTAACTTCTGGATAGATTCTTCTTGTCTCTTTCCAACTTGTTCAATAACTGCCAGTAAGACCGAGTTAGAAACATTATTCGGGTTGCAAGATCGTGTTTTCTTGGAAGCAGGGCTTTAACCGACGTCTCAGGTAAAGATACAAAATCCGCCGCTTGGATCTTGCATTCTGAATCCTTACCTGCGTAATTGTGGAATTGATCTGCATTTGTAGACATATCAGAGGTTTTGTCAACTTCATTGTTTCCCTTTGAACATGAGCTTGCCGAGTACATTATAGCTTGACAAACACGATGATCTTTTACCCATTAATGTACAGGAAGTTACAACTCAGATACAAAATCGCAAAAAAAAAAAAAAAAAAAAAAAAAGGCTGCTTGAAGTATATTGTGATAGCTAAATGGCAAAAAAAAAAATCAATTAACGAAATCTATCGCTTTAACCCACATTATAGATTAGCTCTGTCTTTTCAGCAGATTGACAGTCAAGACTGGGTTTTTATTCCACAACTGCCTCCAAGCTTCCAAAGTAAGCTACTCACAGGCCATCTGTAACAGGGCGAGGAGCCCTGTACATTATTATTTATTAGCAGACGCCTGTACATGTACTTGTTTATTTATTTATAGAACGGGGTACCCCTCCACCCCTGTGCAGTTTATTATTTTGCATTTGTTTAATTGTTGTATTATTATTGTATTTGTGTTTTATGATTTATTTATGTATAGATGACGGTGTAGCCACATTTTGTTATTGTTTATTTAAAACGTGTTCTGGCAGAGGCAAGGTTAGTGCTCGTCCTCTGCCAGGAGTAATTAATAAACTTGTGCAGATTGTGGCTGAGGGGTAATAAAATCATTACTAGCCAGTTAAACCCCTCAGCCACGATATAAACCTGAAGCTCTCTGCACTCTGAATGTGGGTGTTCAGAGGAGGAACGAGAGTGAGAGCGAGAGAAATTTAGTTAAAGCCAAGATTCAAGGAACAGTGACAGCAACTGCCCAGCTTGACCTGATATCATTGTTGGTGTTCGTGATTATTTTGTTTAAACTTTTATTTTGCTCTGTGAGCAAGTGTTTGTTTAAATATTTTATTTTGTTTTTGGTTAAAATAAGCGGCGTCTGCCTTTGCACTCCAGTACCTGGTGTCAGGGTTTTTGCACTCCAGTACCTGGTGTCAGGGGTTTTGCACTCCAGAACCTGGTGTCAGGGTTTTTTCTTCCTGCACTATGGCCTGACGTCACCACTACATCCATCCTGTCACACCGCCATCTTGCGCTGCCTCCCCAGCTACGCTTGTCTTTATTTTTTGTCTAGTTAGGATTGCCTGCTTGTTCTCTTGAGTTTGTTTTGACAAGTTATTTACAGTTTTCAAAACATTTACATGAATATCTTTTTGTATAACTATAACTACCGTAAAACTTCAAATAATTGCCAGGTCTCAAATGATCGCCTGTCTCCAATATGCGCCGGGTCTGCTAGCAAATAATGTTCATAACATGAAGCTGAGGAAGATGAGGAGGAGCTTTAGCATAAGGAACTGCTAGTAATACCCCTTTTCCACTTGCACACCGGTGCCGAGTCGAGCCAGCTGCTACGGCTCAGGTAGCTTGAGTAGCTTTTACACTACAGAAAGGTGAGCCAAGCTGAGAGACGTCACGCATAATGAACGTGCCGAGTAGATTAAATGTCACAGACTGCAAACATATAACTAAGTATTAATTTATTAAAGTATGGGGGTTGAAATACATACTTAAATAAAGGAAGACGGGGGACCATAGTACAAGTATACATCATTTAATTACATCCTTATAAAATATGATTCATTAAAATGACATGTGGTTTAACGTTTTTATTTTTTTGATGCATCGATCAATAGTCCCAGCCCTAATATCTATACGGTGCTCCCTCACTATAAGGCTCTCTCTTATAACGCACCTCGGCTATAAAGCTCCAACAGCATGTCCCTCAATTCCCTATACTAGTGATTCCTGCAATATTTCTACAGTAAATACAGTACCGGTGTTCAAATTTGTAAACAACTTCTCAGTCTAACTTCTGTTTCTTTCTTTCCCTTTTTATACAGTATCTAAACTGAAGGAAAGCTGTTCTGTCACTTTATAACACAAACATCTTATTCAGCATTTGTTATATAACTAAATAAATATTAGGCCTATTACGTGGTTAATCTTTCCTAACGTATTAACTTTTTTGCTGGAAGAGGAGCTGCAGCTTTCTCAGGGAGACGAGATGCTTCAGCCCCGCTCCGGAAGCTGAACCTGGGGCGAGCCCATTCCCTCTTCCCCTCGCCTGACCCGCTCTTCTTCTCGCACTTGGTTTGCTTGTCTGTCGCTTCGAACTGAACTCCCAACCTCCGTTTAGCTAGGCTGTTTATAGTTTAAAAACAATTACAATGATCCATGAGTGGAAATGTTAACTTCTTTTTTGGTGTAAAATATATAGCGTTGATTACATGGTGCTTTATGCATGCTTAATTCACGGAAAGTTACATTTTTGCTTCAATATATGTGCATTATAGAGAGGGAGTGATTTTATTTTGTATTTCAGTCAGGTATGTGTTGTTATGTGTAATAGCATCAGTAACAAAACAAATTGAAATCAGATGGATGTAGTAATTGTATCAATTTAATATGCGATTAAAACAGAGATTAACTAAGATTCATTGTAATAGCCCTAATGAATATACAATTATGGTACAGCCTTATTCCATAAACAATTTGGATTTCATTTTTGCATTTCAAAATATTCTCAAATTCCAGGAAGTACTTTTTAAACATTGTAAGTTAAAAAGTTTTGTGAATTGGGTCCTCAACTCTAATATAAGTTTCCTATAGTAAAGTGTAGTAAGTCATACTGAAAGCATGGTAAAGCCCAGCCAGGTATGGTAAAACATTAAAAAAGCATGGCAAACCATGGTAATATATGGTAAAGGCACAGTATAACCATGTTCCCATGGGATAACTGCAAGATTACTGTGCAAATGTACTGTAGTAAACTTTTATAAGAGATTGCATAGGTTCAGTTCTAAAGAGATTTCATAAGCAGCTTTCTTATGTTTCAGGGGGTTTATATAAAAAAAGTATTTCAATCATATTAAACAAGAACACTGTTTATTGCATTGGGACTCTATTAGGTATTCTCTTAAGGATCTATGTAACCTCTACTATTACGAACAGTACATGATGATGCTCCACCTACTGATCATTCAAGGTATTACTCCTATGTACTGATCAGTTCTATGCTCTGCAGTACAGAAAAACTGTACAAATCAATATCATATTGTCTGAAAAGAGCAGATGCAAATAAAACAAGTACAGTACCTTATCACTGTGAATACTTTAACACTAAATTGTGGAGGGGCTGTGACAAGAACAAGGGTGAAGCTAACGTGGGAGCCTAAATTAAAACGCATTTCCTTACAGTTTATAACAAATTGGGATTTTAGCAGAATATTCATAAATATGGTGGAACTGTTACAAAGATACTTCTTACAGAAGCCTGCTCTAAAGATGGCCTCTGGGCTTAGCAATTATCTGAGCACGACTCAGTGTTATTAATTTGTCCAACCCCTTACCCTTACCCCTTACCTTGCTGCCATCTAAACGTAATACACTTTTTGTACAGGTTTCTACAAACATAGGAAATAAACACCTAATTAAATGATAATAAAACAAATCTGTGTTTTAATGAAAAACATGAAAATAATCATGTGATTTATACAGGACTATTTTAGTGGATAGTTGAAGAGATAGAAAAAAGTTAAAACCTATATGGTTAAGACTTTTTGCAATTCTACTACCATGCTGTCATTAGCTTGTGGGCTGCAATATGAAATAGCTATTAACTGCAATATAGACACCAACTCAGCCTACAACAGGACAGAGGTACATACCTTCCATCAGAAGTCACAGAAGTCTTAAAAACCTGTTGGAAATGTTGATCTGTTTTTATCTTGCACATATAAACGGAAAATTCTGTGGTCTAGAAAATCTCTGAATCCACAGTAACCATGTGCGTATGTCAGGTGTATGGCTGGTCTTCTAGCTGTAAGGTAATGGAGGCAAGTTGAGTCAAACTTTGGTATGCTCAACTGGAAAGTCCAGGTTTACCCAGTGGAGGTGGGTTGTCGAGAACTTGTGGCACACTCCACAACCCGGTTTCTCAGAGACATCAGATTCAGTGGTCAAGAGTTACAACGCATAGTGAAGAACTTATCAGAAGCAGCAGAGAGGAGCAGCAACTGGCTCTGGTGTTGATGGCTGAAGTGTAATGCTGGCTCCAGGGATCAGCCTATTTGCCTCCCTGGTGCATCAGCACACACAACGGCTGCAATGCTGGCTCTGGTTGAGACAAAAAGATTCTGGTTGGGGACCTCAAGCATTGTAGAAAGAAAGCAACGTCGATGTAAAGGAAGGTAAATAAGCTGGGTTTAGCTGTGTGGGGAACAGAGGGGGGTGATGCTGGGACACCAGAATCACTGCAGAGCCCTCTTAAGTTGTTGTGGGCTAGTCGACGAAACACCAAGGATTGAAGGTGCCCACTTGAAGACCCCAGAGAAGTACTCTACTCTGTCCAGACAGTTGCCATGCTGATGCGCTAGGGAGGCCGCACAGTGGTTGATCCCTGGAGCAAGTATTGCAGCTGTTGTGTGTGCTGATGCGCCAGGGAGGCAAATAGGATGATCCCTGGAGCCAGCATTACACTTCAGCCTTCAACACCAGGCAGAAGGATATCTACTTATCATGGCGAGAGCTGAGTCCACTATCAGCATGAAGTTTTAACACCTTGCAACGGTCAGTCTGCACAACCGAAATGCAGTTGCACTGTCCTCCCTAAGGAGATATTACTGGCCCTATTTAATATTATCAAACAAGTCAGCAAGAGTGACAGACAGCAAACGCAGGGACGTCAGGGTGTCAATTTCACGAACAACTGGTTTATTGTTGTGAAAAATAATATCAACAAATGAAAAAATGAACAAAACAGAATACAAATGGGTATTGAACAGAAAAAGAACAGAGAAAAAGAAGAAATGTTGAAAACAGTAATTGCAATAATGATAAGAAAGAAAATAGATAATTGTAGAGAGCAGGTAAGTAAGTAAAGATGCAGGTAGAAACAGAAGGCCAAACAGTATCACAAAATAGAAATGAGTGTAGTGTCTGAAGGGTCTCCAATAAACCCACACTCACAAACACAACATCCCCACACATACAGACACAGAGAAAGACAAAGGTAAATGAAGTAAGTACAGATGAAAAACAATGAATTATAGAAACAATTACATTTTACAGTCTCTATGACAATGGTGGAAGAATGACAGGTAAGCCCAACAAGTCCAGTTGTAGCAGTATCATAGAAATCCATACAAAGTAACAAAATAACAAAACCAAAAAATACTGGAAACCAAAGTAGCAAATCAAAGTAACCAATAAAAGGAATAATCTCACCGAATGCTTAAGTCCTGAAATGAGTCCAGTAAACAAAGCAATGATGTTGAATGTCGAAGGTTGAGAAAAAACTGAGATCGTTGAAAATGGTAAGCTGGTTCAGCTGAATGGTGTAACAGATGGTTAGAAAAAAATCAGGAGAAAATGGAGACTGCCACACCAAAAAAACTAACACTAAACAGAACTTGAATCTATAGCTAAACTTAAACAAGCAACAGTGAACAAAAGAAAAGAGTTTAAACAAAGTGCAAAAATCAGAAAGGATGCACCAGTTTTATCTAAATAGTTGAAGTACACTGAGATTAAGTTTGAAAATGCTGTTGTTTGGTAAAAGTTTTCCTCAGGCTAAGGGTGTCCCCTCCAGTTCTAAGTAGCCAGCTTTTGAACAGGTGCTGGCTTCTTACAAGCTCTGAGATTGGAGGAGAAGAGATTTGAATGAGCCAATGGGGAGATGAGGAACAGAGAAGGTTTGCAAGGAACTATGGGGATTGAAGTTTAACCTGGCCAGGCTACTGACCCTACTTAAAGGGACAGGTGGGCGAGTTTGTCCACCCACACTATGTAGCATTGGGCTTGCTACAACCTACTCTCATATAATGGAAATCATGATGATCTGGATACGTCCAGTGACTGCTGTGAATAGTGCAGCTGGCAACGAGGGAAAGACCCTGTGACAGCCTGGAGAGACAGGTGACAGGAGGAAATAGACCCCATTGGGGCTGGCAGGGGTTAACCACCCTAGCTGGCAGGATCCAGCTCTGTTTTCAAATGGAACAGGATGCTGGAGACATCCGCCCAAGGCTTCTAAGAAATTAAAGATGAAAATACCCCTAGAGTCTGCGAGAGCGGGGGTGGAGGATGACTCAAGGTTTGGAAACGGAGATATGAGAACAGAGAGTACTTTGCAAAGGACTAGCTCAAGACCTGCAGTTAGCAAAGACATGGAGCTCCAGGTTTGTTGACTGGCCCATTTTAGTACACTTACCCCAGAGTGTAATACCGTTTCCAATAGCTGACTGTCTGTAGAAGCTGTAAATGCCAAGGATAACACTCTTACATTAAATATAATTTTAAATTTACCAAACTGGAAAGTAAAAACAAAAATAAAAAATGCACACACAATTTTTTTTTTTTAATTGCTTAAAAAATATGTTTAATTAATAACAAATATCATCATTATACTTATATTACAAAAATAACTATCATTTTAGTGGTATGCGTTTCAGTCATAGAGAAACACATTTTTAAATAAATACAAATAAACAATAACACGGCTTCCATCGTCATAAAAATACAATAATAAATCATAACAATAATCATAATAATAATAAACCACAAATACAAAATAATAAACTGCACAAGGGCGGAGGGGGAGACCCCATTCTAAAAATAAATAAACAAAACACTGTACAGGGCTCCTCACCCTGTTACAAGCCCCAAAAAACGTTTTGGATGGTGAGCTGTTTGAGATTGATTAGAAGAGCCCTCATCTTCATTTGGAGTTGGAACACTGGAAAAAGCACAAGACAAGAAAGATATGTATATGTAGTATATAATTTGCACTGAAAACAGTCACAAATCTGTCTGTGATTGATTCTGGAACTGGAACTGCCACTGGCTCATCTTCTTCAGATTCTTCAATGCAATCTGTGTGACAGAGTTAGTCATCCAGGAGATCTCCTTCTAGCATCCCATCAACATCTTCTGTGAAATGTCTTCTATTTATTTTGGGTCAGTAAGCATTTTGGGTCTAGTAAAGCGATTTCATATACTTTCAAATAAAAAGTTACGCTTTGATGCCATTATGAACGTAAAGGAAATGTGAAAGTTTCAGTGAAACCATGGATACTCAGATACCACACAGTGGCAAATTATATATATATATATATATATATATATATATATATATATATATATATATATATATATATATATATATATATATATATATATATCAGTATTTTCTTTATGATGCAGTAGCAATATTACAACCTTGGCCAAACCGAACATGCAACGCAATTGTTTTGTTTTTACACATTGCAGACAAAAAATACAAAATAAAATAATAATAATTTGGATATAATTGGGGATCTTGTGCCATTTACAGTTTGCTTCTATCATGTGTACATCCAAAGTTATTAAACTTTAAAGTTGACAGTTGAGCTTTTATTTGAAATACAACCAGCGCTTGGAGATTGCGTCATTCAGTGCATGTTATTCGATTTGTCAAATCCTTGTTCTTAAAAAGCTCCACATGGGGTTTGTGTTTGTCTGTGCAGGAGTGGGAACACAGCGTTTGGAGCTTGGAATGACGAGTAAGAGAGAGTGAAACGGACCAGTAAATGGAACATCCCGACTAAGTACTGGGCTGATATGCCGGTGATGAATAATGAATGTAAGCAGTGTTTTTTTTGTATTATGACAGTTTTACTGTGTCCTTAAAAATGCATATTCCCCCTAGTCTCTGGGTAGCAGCGTTGTTGCACTTTAAAACATGACCTCATTAATATGAACCTTGTTTAACCGTTCGAAATCTCATTACCTAAGTGTAGGGAGTAACTGGCTTTTCATAACTCAGAGTACAGCTGTGACCTCGGAGGGATGATAAAAACTTTGTTTGCTTAATAAGCTGTTTTGAGCCTATGTACAAGCCATAATCAAACCAATTAAAACTGGTTCTAACTTACTTTTGATGTTAACTTTGGTGAAATTCAGGGGGCATGAACCAGGACTTTGCTATTTCCTAATTTCACCTGTCACCTATCCCTCATTGACTCCCTATTTAGAACCCAGTCACAGCTCAGCTTTCTCTTGCGTTAGCTTTTTTGAATACGTTGCAGGAAACCTCCCTGCCAGATTCTCCTCAAAATATCTCATTCATTTCTCTATCTCATTCATTTCTCCGATGGAAGCTCAATACCGTCTACTTCTAATGCAGACCTCTACCCAGCAACCACACCTGCTGCCGCAGCACTACGGAGATCAAAACACCCTCTCCAACAGGCTCCGGAGCAGCTATTTTATAAGGATCGGCCACTCATCAAACTCTTAAAAACTCTGCACGATAACAATATCAACATCCCGGCTGGAAGCGAGCATATGGCGTTGCTCCATAATAATTGTACCTTTTATATTTGCTACATCCACATTGCCTCTTCTCACAAGTGCGCTTCCACAAACTCGCTCACCCAGAGTCCCACAACAGGCTGCAGCTGCCCCTCCTCTGCAGTCATGGTCGTCGCATCCTCTCAGCACAGCAACGCAGCAGCCAGGAGACACACCCGAACTCATCCTTCAGCTTCATAACAACATTCCCTCATTCACCCCATCGGCGTCTCAATTGCCTCAATTAATACACCGCTCAACGATATGGACAAACGGGTTGCATCTCCATTACTTCAAGCCCAGTATTCGCCACTCCAATCATGGCCACCGTCTCTTTGGGTTCAGCACTTCCGGTCCCCACAGCTGACGTTTAGACCTACAACTGGGCATCAGCCGCCCTCAATAGTCCACAGCATGCGCCTGTAGTCAGAAATCAAGTTCAGCCACCACATATGATTTCTACTTTCGATATTTGTGCAACATTGAGGGCTAGATTCTCAAAGCTATTTTCCAAGCTCATTTGTGGCGGAGTGTCCCGCCCCTATATATTTATTTATTATTATTCATATTATTGTTTGCGGCGCAGATAACAGCGCTGCGTATTTGTTATTGTTTTGTATATTTAAAAACCCTGTGAGGATGCGTGGCTGATCAGCTACTGATTATTTAACTAGCTGACAGTCATGCATCCTTACCAAACGCGTGCAGACTGTGGCCGAGGGGTAATAAGATAATTAACAGCTAGTTAACCCCTCGGCCAGAGTATAAGAACCTGCAGCTGTCCGTGCTGCGGGGTTGAGTGTAGAGAGGAGAGTACGGGGAGCGGAGAGAGTGAGCGAGGAGAATATAACAAACAATTGCTATATAATAAGATATACTTGTTTCTGTTTATTCGTTTGGCCCTCGTGCCCTTTTGTTTTTGTTGTTTTGTTCAAATCATTTGTTTTGTTTAGTTAATAAATACGCTGAGTGCCGTAGCATTCAGCTTCACCCACCCATCCATTGTTTTGGTTCAGTTACTTCCTGGTCCGTGACGTCACCACACCTCACCACTGCAAGCCATCCTGCCACATTATTTCATTTTATTTTTCTGAAAAGGAACATTTTCAAGTACAGTTCTAATTTAGACTGCTGCAAGTACTAAGAAATGGCTGAGTTGTTGTTTCTGTCAAGTTTAATTTTTGGAAACAAGCTACTGAACTAAAGATATTTTCATAATTTTGATTTCACCCCGGCAAAGCCGTGTTTTTCACTTGCGCTCTGCCCCTGCTCGCTCAGCAGCACCAGCAACACCTTGTCAGCAATAAGATGGCATTTAGATGGCATAGACAATTGCTCCAGCACCAATGCAGTTCCTCCTTCAGCCTCTCATGTGTCAATCTCGCCCCCTCTTTCATTACATTTTCTGTTTCAGTGGCTCCATTGCTCGCCCCAGCCCAGGCAGCTCCAGCCCTGCCGCCATCTATTAGCATTCCAGAGTACAACCTGGTTACAGCATCTGCTTCAGGCTCCCAATCAGCAGCCACCATCCGACGTCATGCCCTCTCCCCGTTGATCCAAAGGCAAGTAATAGAAGAAAGCCAAGTTCCACACACGAGACACACATACGAACCACCCCGCAGTCACAGACACACATACGCCTCCGCAACGGCCCGCAGTCACAGACACACATACGCCTCCGCACTGCCCCGCAGTCACAGACACACATACGCCCCCACACTGCCCCGCAGTCACAGACTCGCCCTACTTTAAAAGCCTTGGTTGGTCCCCTTCGTAATCTCCCTCTGTCCCATTTATATGCAAAAATCTTCGTTTTGCTTCTTCTGAACCCAGAATCACTAAGTCTCTAATCCAAGTCGAGATGGACAAAGAACACTATTAAATCCATCAAAGCAGCAGGCTACGGCGCCTGGCTCACAAAAACTGATATTTTAGACATTCATATTGCGCCTTCTCACTCTCACCTCAACTGCAGAAACCTGGATTCTCACGTAAAAATATCTTTCAGAAGCAAGAAACCCTCCCCAAGAGCTTACAACGCTCCAGCTTTCCACCAATACTCGGATTGTGGCAGCCATTTCCGCAGTCAATGCTAACGCTAATCCCCACGTGGTACGAGACTGGAAGTCTTGATTATGAGTTAAGGAGTTCCACAATTAGGAGAATGACTGGAGTGAAACCCAAATCTCTGAATGTGAGTTCACCTTTTCCATTCCAAGCAGACATGATAGTAGCAAACTGCTGATCGATCCTGTATTAACTAACACATAGGATGGTCAGCATCTCATCTCTCTAGACATCAGAATGTGGTACATCTTGCTGCAACACTGGACCAATCAGTGAATGAAGTTCCAGCAGCTCATCTTCAATTGTTTGGATATCAGTTTCCCACAATTTCATCATTCAAGCTCGCCATCTTCCAAGCATCTACAATAATGCAGCCATCCCAGCAGTACGTCCGACTCTCCGAGGAAACACCAAGAACCCCCCTGCATCTCCTTCCAGACTTCCTATAATTGCTCCAAAAGCATCATTACCAGACATTGATTCTCTTCTCACCTCACCGCTCTTGTCATTAGAGCAGGTCTTTCTCTCCAATTCCACACCACACACTCCTTTAGGATTGGCGCAGCCTTTTCAGCAGTCAGAGCCTGCATCAGCCATCGCCTGATCGAGACCATGGGGCGTTGGTCCTCTTCAGCAGTCAACTCCTACATCCGATCGCTGCCATCTGATATCACTGCAGCACAGCAGTCTATAGCTAGCATGCCCGGAGTCGGGGCGCCCTCTCCGCCAGGACCACCAGAGGTTTTCTTCCTAACAGAGGGTTTTTTTCCTCTCTGCCGAGTGGATGGCCATCATATAGGTAGTTCCCTTAACCATTTATTAATTATTTACTTATTTTGTTTGTCAATGTTTGTCTCTTCTTGCTTTTATGTTATACATTGGCATGCAGTCTTTGTTTATCTTCACAGGTGCGGGTTCAGCGGGGAGCAGGTGGTCCATCTTTTTGGGGGTAGTGATTCTCACTTCCCTACCTAGAGTTCCCATAGCTCCACAGGTTCTTTGTGCAGTCAGAAGGGACCACCGGCCACACTATTCTTTCACAGCTCATGTGCTTTATCTTGCCTCATGAAAGAAGGCTCTGTCTTACTTCCTCCTTTATCCTCGAGTCCCATAACTAACAATTATTTGTGTTCTTTCAGATTCTCTTTTCTTCCTTACATCAAGGCTTTGTATGAGCCGTTCCGTCCTCTGAGGGTCGAACCCGGTCGCTAACTGGGACCCAGTCGCGAGGCCGAGCCTATAACGACTCTCCGAGAAGTCAGAGGACTCTGTTTTCAGAGGCTCGGAGGCTAATAGGGCTAGCCTCGACTCCACAGGGAAAGCTCTCTTAGTTGGAGTCTGGCCCGTCCTTTTCTCTCTCTCTCTCCCCAGCTAGAGGTGAAGTCTTGAATCCTAAGTTGCCAAACACTCCCTTCCTCTCGCAGCCCTGGTTCCCGCCCCGTGAATTAAAAGTGACATGCTATAACTTTAGGTAAGCCACAGAACACATAATAACACACTATTGGAACACATAGGCTTTTTCTGAGAAACACACACCTTGTGTGGGGCAGTGTACACATTGTTCCAGTTAAATGACACAAGCTCTTATTGTTTCATCAGCCTTTGTTCCTTTCCATTATGCTTCCCATTTAAATGGTAAAAAAATCATTGAAACTGTCTGTAAACATTGTGTGATTTTCCTGTGTTTATTGTAAGTTCTGAATCAACACAGAGTTAATGAACTCTTAATTAAGTTGCACATAGCTGGTGCACATCAGTAGTTTGCAATTACCAGCCCTGTCGTTCGACCTTGTGATGCGTTGGTATAGTGCTTTGCTGACTGTGAGAACTGAGCAAAACTCATATCATTGTTCTTAAATGTAACTTCTTGTTATCTGGGTTTCTGCTGACATTGGTTAAGTGAAGAAGAAACACAAATGTTACCTTTCAATCTGCTTTGTCTCACACCATGCATCATGCTAGGGAAATAAGACCAAATTTGTTCAAGGAAATTACGTAAGCTAGCTGTATGCCTGTGCTGTACAAAGTAATTTCTTGGCTCAGCTCAGAAACTAACATCTACACTGATGGCAGCTCAGAAACTAACATCTCTGTGCCATGCCGGCTCAGAAAAAAGCCAACATCTCTGATGCCATGAAAGCTCAGCTCAGCTCAGAAACTAACATCTACACAGATGCCTGATCAGAACACCATCAACTGAGACTTGTGTGTGAGATCACTGATGTATCGGATTTGCTTTGTTCCTGTCTGCATTTTGATTCCTGAATAAACTATTTTTGATTGACTTCATCTGAAAAACATTAATTATTTCTGAGAAGAAATCAAACATCTTGCAGTGGTGTTTTGCCTTTCTTTGTCCAAACCGTCAAAAAGTCTTGCTGACAAATTAACATTCTGCCCTGCCCATAACACTTTGAAATCACAGCTGAATTACAAATAATGTCAATCTCAACAGTGAGGTTCAGAGTGGTACTCACATTGACTTTCTTGGTAAGAAGCCACACAGTGTTTCCTCTTCGAAGCACCATTGTGAAGCAGATCCACTGTGTTGTTCCTCTTTTCCAATAAACTCCAGCTTGACCAACTTGCTGGAGTCTTTGTTTGGCTCTTTACACTACACTAATTCTCTAAATATAAAACAACTTGACAAACTTGCTGTTTAACTACTCAATGTTGCTAACTAAACACATGCATTGGCTTTGAAAAATAACAAACCAATTTGGTTTTGTTTGGTCTCTCAGAGAAGTCTTTGTCCTGGCAGAGGCCTTTCCACACAGGATACTTCCTGGTTACTTCCCCCTGAACCATGACAGCCTCCTTTTGAATCGTCCTGTTCCCCAAAACCTAACAGAGGCTACCTCAGAAGCTTCTAGAACCCACACTGTCTCTTGTCTAACAGCCACTAGTGGTGGGTTACCAAAATTACAACAAAAGCTTAAAAATAAAAAAATAATGCACACTCTGCTATATAAATTAAATTTAACTGGAGGTTCTAACCCTAACATCCTATAATTTATATAGCGCCTTTCTATGGATTTGCCACAATATCTATCTATCTATCTATCTATCTATCTATCTATCTATCTATCTATCTATCTATCTATCTATCTATCTATCTATCTATATTTATTGCAAAAAAACTAAGTTAATGCAGCAGTTAGGGTTGAACTCTTTCCAGATGACATAAGAGACATCCATCATCATGGTCCACTGGTGCTGTAGCAATGGATATACATGTACACTTCAACACACACCTGCCGGGGCCACTTTCTGTAGCAATGGATATACATGTACACTTCAACACACACCTGCCGGGGCCACTTTATGTCAACAACTGCCTTATCTATCACTAATTAAAGCAAGTACTGTAAAGCAGACAATAGTAGTCTACATTCAAAACGACGATATGGCCAATTAAAAAAAAAAAAAAAACATCACACCAATGACAGAAGAAACAAACGTTTTTAAAAGAGCAAGAAAATGAAAATACAAGAAACCTCACAATGCCGTATTTGCAGTCATTGGGAGAAACAAGAGAATTTCACCAGCTACTGAAAAACACCTGGACATACACCTTTCGAATTTCATCTTGTAACCGTTGGTTGTTGTTCAGGGGGCAGGAGCAGGAGCTTCTCTCTAGTTCATCCAGCCAATCTATCAATTAACCTCCTTATTTAAGCCTTGGGGTGTCTTGTTTTTTGCGTTCGCTTCCCTGTGCGTCGCCAGGCTTTTCCTTACATTGGTAATTATTTTTTCTGTGGTTTGGTTGTGAGAAACTTTTATAGGAGCGATTCACCCTAGCTTGTTTAAATTTACACGCGTTTGTTTGGTGGGCTCTGCCATACCTCTCTCGGCTTCACATGCTGCTTATGCTCCTCCCTGCTCTGTGTTTTGTCAGCCTTGCTCTTTGTTTCCCAGTGTGGCAGAGTGGTTGCAATGACGTCACAGACCAACGAAGGAGTAAATTATAAACAAAGAAGTGCTGGGCAAACTGTAGCGCAACCGGCGCTCAGCGCGTTTATTAAATAATAAAACAAAATATTTAAACAGAACAAAAGACAGAAACAAAAGGGCATGTTGGCCAAACAAAACAAACAAACAAACAATTGTGCTAACAAATATTGTGCTGGCGATTCCAGCACAATAGCAGTTGTTTTCGCTTTTCTCTTCTCCTCTCCTTAACTCCCGTTCCTTACTCCCTGAACACTCTCTCCTCGAGTGCAGAAAAGCTGCACGTTTTTATACAGGTTACCATCTCCCGATTAGCAACAATTAGTCAATTAATTAACTCGGGAGATGGTCACCGGTTGCACGGGGTTTTTAAATAACTAAACGAAACAAACAAACACATAGCTTTTCGCCGTCATCTCAAAATAATAACTAAGATGGACGACTTCGTCTGCCTGCATAAAACTTCAATAATAATAATAATTACAACAACAACAATAATAATAATAAACAAACATACATAAATAAATAAATATAAAGGGGTGGGCACTTTGCTTACATTAATTCAACATTGAAAATAGGTCAACAACATCAGCGACCATCGCCGACGTTGATTCAACGTTGAACAAACGTCACCTTTTCAAGACACACAAACTCTTTTCTTAGTTGGGCGTCAAACACTGAGTCAACATTGATCCAATGTAATTTTAAATATATTGTAATCGATGTGTTGCAAAATTAATTTTCTTTCTCGGCTTGTTAGCAAAAAAATAAAAAGTCAATTAATATTATTTTCATCTGATATCACATAATAATAAAAGTACGTACCCTTTACAAATAATTGTGTCCTATAACAAATTACAAAACCACCAAAATAAATTTGTGATACAATCATAACATAATACATTTAATTTCAAAATATTAAATTGAAGACAAAATAATAATAATAATAATAATAATAATAATAATAATAATAATAATAATAAAAGCAGTCCATTATGTCATTTCAGTGGAATCAAAGAGCAACTCTTCCAGCGAATCCGGTTAGGGAGTAAGTGAAAGAGAATGGGACCTTGCGTGCAGCAATCAGATTGGTAGAATCAAAGTTGAGAGCGTGGGTGCACGAAGAATGTGAATGTTTAAAAAAATAGATATTCTTTTTATTAACTAATAAATTATAAATGATCAGTTGTGACTGTACTAGAGAGCACGTGTTGTTAACATAGGTTGTACTAGTATGACTATAGGTACGCTCCATACTTGAAATTGATTTACAGCGTGTGATCCCACGTATTTTCAAGGCATTTCAACAGTATACCAGTACTTTAGATGAACTCGTGATCATGTGTCTGTGAGAGCAATGGCAGATGGCCTATGAACTCAAACGTTTTTGACATCTTTCTGAGGGTGTACATCAACGTTTTTCAGTATACTTTAGATTAACTCTATCATGTTGATGGGCTTGTGATCGTGTGTATGTGTAATGGCCCTACGTCTGTGTTTAAGCGAATCAGCTCACACGGTTCCTCATTGAACTATATTTAAGAGATTGTTGTGATTATTTACAGCAATGCAGATTAATGCTGGTTGTTATAAACAAAGGCATTCTTTCTATACTGTCCAACCCCACGCTGACAACAGCATTGTTCATAATAGCTTGCATTATTGCTTTTTAAATGTCTAAAAGTCTTTCTCATTTTCTTATTCCATTTTATTTGAAATATTTTTCGGTGAAATTTATTGAAAGATGTTGTCGTGCTGTAAAGTTTCTGATTTATGTTTGTATGTTAATGGACTTTGGAGTGTGCATTCGTTTAATATCCCATATCAAACAACTAAACTTACTTTCCAAAAAAAAAAAAAATCCGAAGAAAAAGCTCACTATTACCTCAGGAAGGCTGTTAACCCAAGTGTCAGCACTTCAGAGCTTGCAACAGAGGAGGAAAACTTCAATAAGAAAATGAGGTGATTTGGGCTGTCTATCACTTTAAGCATACACAGAGCTTATATTTATTGCAGTCTTGAAAAGATAGATATACATCCTATATGCATTTGTATTTTTGACAACAGCATTCAATTGTTTATCTACAGGCCCAATTTGTGTTGTTATGAAGATTCAGCATCAGATTCAGAACAAGCGGCAGAAAGACTTTCCTACCATCTGCACCAAAGATTAAATTACCAGGTAATTCATACATTTTCACAAATGCAGCTTGATAAGTAAACATTTATCCTGGGTGTAGAAGTGTTTCAGACTCACTTATGGTATAATTCATAGGGCCACTGCCCTGTGGTCTTTCATTATGTCTGCGTATGTCTTTCACAAACAAAAAAGAGAATATTACAGCCAAAAAAAGAAATATTCTTTGCAGTGTTTTCTTCTAGCCAGCCAGCAGAATGTCAGTCTGTATCTGGAAGCAGATCACCTCAATATTCTACAGAGCTTTCACCATTATCTCACAGCACACCCCCGGCCCCTATCCAAGAAAGGATTCCCTGCCAGTCGATGAGTGGCAAGTTTTAGTTTTTTAATCTTTATGATCTGGCCATGCCAATCTCCCAAAGCGTAGGTGTTCCTTATTAGCGACTTCTAGTCTTCTTAAATGTAACCGCTACGCCATTTGTGCATTACGGCTCAAAACCAACTCAAGACATATTATTGTGTGTGAATATATTCCGACCCATATATTATTCTCTATATACACAAATTTTGCTACCTTCAATAGAGAATTGCCATGGTATGACATTTTGACAGACCACACACACCCATCAGATTGTTTTACCTTCAATAGAGAATTGCCAAGGTCTGCAAATTTGACAGCTGAAATTTTTATACCTTCAATAAAGAACATTATCAAAGTATGATATATTTTAGCCATCTATCACTTGGTAGACCTAGAATAATTACTAAAATACTGTATTACATTTTCACAACACACAGGATTTGGTATATATGGGACCTATATTTATTATTATTATTATTATTATTATTATTATTATTATTATTATTATTATTATTATTATTATATATTTTTGTACTCATTAATACAGCTATTTGCCTGGAGTGAGTTCCGATACTATTTGATATTGATATTAGTTTGAAAATGAGTCATGTTAATTATATTACATTATTTTAGTTTGATTGTTTTAACTAAACCAAAAGAATAACATTTATAGCTACACGTTCTGGTACAGGCATCAGCTTTTGATCAGATAGGAGATTTTGACAAGGTAGCAAATTTTGATGCTTTTACACCTGAAATTTTGATAAAGTAGCAAAATTTACATTCCACCGGGACAATCCCAGTTTTCCCAGGACGTCTGGTAACCCGAGTCATACCCATCATCTCTTCCATGGCCAGTGTCTACTACGATGATGTTATCTGTGTTAGAATTGCAGAATACACACAGTTTTACACAAACTATTTAACAAGAAGTCGTCCTGTTTTTTAATGTCATTTTTAATTCATCTTTTAATTCATTTTGTTATATTGCTTCATCAGTTTATGATCATAACACAAAAGCAACACATTAAAACAAAACTACTGTTATTATATAATCCTGTTTTTCAAAAATAGTTATAATGAAAACTTTCAGGGATTCGTTTTTCCTGTGTTTTTTTTTTTTTTTTTTTTTTTAAATCTAAGTACAGTGAATTCTATTACATTCTCATTTAGGTCTTACAGAAAAGTTATTATTCATTTTAAAGAGGCCCAGATTCTAATTTTTTGGCACCGCAGACCAGGAAAGCTGTATCTGTGTCCCCGCCTGCTTTGTTGACCTAATTAAATGAACAAACTCAGTCATATCACACTGAGACTGTATGAGCTTCCTATTCACTTTCTAAGAGTAAAGGCATCATTGAAAGAGATGAGATGCACAAGTATAAATGTATATAGGCTAACACTCACGGCTGGAAATGCATTCTGTGTGAATGTTCTAGTTATACTGGTAACAAATATACTCTAAATTCAAATGAAATATCAAAGGAATTTCAATTTCATTGGAAATAATTGGGGCTTAAAACAGATATGTTATACAGTTGTGCTGTAAAATTAGCAGCACATCTTAAATATCAATGGAGATTAAAGTTTATTTTTTTATTTTTGTAATAACACAGCTTTCTTGATGGAATTAAACTGGATTATTGCCTTTTGTATTGCATGGAAAAAGCAAAAAATGTAAACAAATACACATTAAAAACCAAAACATGTATTTTTCAAAAATGAAAGTCCTACAATTGAGGTATGACTTATACACATGTTCCTGGTATATAATGTATTTATATTATGACCTAAAATTACATTCACTTCACATTCTTCAATTTACAATTTACAAAAAAACTGCTAGCAATAATTGCCAGTACACAAATTGCAACTGAATGGGCCTGCTTCAGCAGCAAAATGACTTGCCATTTCTTAACCACAGGCTTAGGCATTGTTTTAAGGGTTAATAGCTGTCTTTGGCTACCTTGAATTTAATACATTGATAATGTATATATAAACACAGTTTAAAATATGATTGATCCTACTAAGTTTAAGTCTTTGCTTACCCTTCTGCTTTTAGTGTTATACAAGGGGAGTGTTATACAAGGGGAGTGCTTTCTACAAGGGGAGAGTGTTATAGAAGGTTGGTTAAATGAAACTGTTCAGTCATGCGCACTGTGCAGGAGACAGTATTAGAGGTGTTTTGAGAGGTGCATTATATAAAAGGCTAATTCTTAGGGGCAACCCTTACTGAATTATAACTACCTAAATAGATGTTTCATTAATATAATTAATACATGTAAAATAGTGTAAATTAAAGAAATGCAGGACCATAGTTATGGTATATTATGATTTTAAAATACTGTTCCACGTTCCAACAATAAATTATGCATTCAATAACAAATTCTGATTATAATTAAATTAAATGGCTATGCAACAAAATAACAGACTTCATACAATCAGCAAACTGCTGTTAATGACATATTAATTCATTGATAACATTTTTGCTGATAGAAACGTTAATCAAAACATAGTGAATGTCAGAAGACTGCATTAGTGCCTCTATCATCTTTGGCAATATTCTCCCAGAATCATACTTTTAAATGCCACATTCATTTGACCATTGAGATGCAATGCTTTCATTTAGCAGGTTTCCATTAGCATGCATGGTAGAGTCATGCACAGTACAGCCGCTGCTTAACGATTTCTCCCACCAGCCACCCAGGAAGCGTTGAGGGGATCTTAATAATATTATTCTCCAAGGGTTGTTTCAGAGGAAGAATTCATAAATATGTGTCTTTCCCTTGCTACACAGCCTATTCTATAAGTAATACCTCTGCCATGATCTATAATAATCTGCTGAACCAGCTCAATCCAGTGTTCTGGACACAGGTAAAGCAAAGCTCATCACTTACTTGCCAGGTACTGACATCAAATATCACATTAAGGGCTACCATAAAATGTATTTTACAAAAAAAAAAGAGATTTATGACTAACATTCAACAAGATTTTGGTAATCAAGACTCAAATACTGGCAAATACTGGTATTTTGAAACACACTAAAATCATACAAAAACAGCTGCCATACATACCAACTGCTTTGAGCATGGCCTAATATGTTTAAATCATCCTCTTCCACAAAAAGTTGTTTTTCAAAAAAGACACTATACTATCCCTCCATATAGCAGAAAACATTGTTATTTGAATCAATTAAAATGCCTTTTTACATACCTGGGTATGTGTCCTCTAAAAAACAATGGTAAATAAATCAGGCAGCAGGGAAGACATTTCTTTATTCAAGGCAGACATTTTATAACTGTTTAATCACCAGTAAAGTAACAGTAGTTAATACAAGCATGTTGTGGAGAGTGGAACTAGTACAGTACCTTATCAGAGACAACCAAACTTCCATAAATCCTAAAATCATAAGCATCAATGGGGAGCAATGCATGGATGTTACTAAAAATAGAATACAAGTGCTGATGTATGAGTTTAGGAGCACTTATTTGCACATCAAGTTGCTATTCATTGGCAGTGCTGTAGGAGGGAGTGTTTGGATTATGTTAGCCCACAGTGGCTTTGAGTTCCAGCTACTGTGACATGGTGAAGGAGCGAGAGAGAAACAGAGCAAAAACTGCAGCAGATCAGGATCAGATAGCAGAGAGAGAGAGAGGGAGAGACCAATTAAAACATTGGAGATAGAGATGGAACTGCCTCCAACACACAACAAGTAGACAACCTTGCACAACTCCAAGCAGGAGCTAAAATAGGCAAGGATATCATGTGTTTTTTTACTGGGAAATTGTTACTTAGCCACCTCTTCCAAGTCTGGCAGTGGTAGTGGTGTGTGCAAATTTTTTTCTTTTTTTTCGGGGGGAGGGGAGAAAAGGATTGAGCTATAGTTGAAGATTGCTCTTGCTTCACTAATATTGCTACCGGGGGGAGCCCGAGAAAACACTACAAGTGGACTGATGGAGATGAACAAGTTCAGGTTTTTTTTATGCTTCTGTTTGAAATGGATGGATTGGTTTTATCCATAGGTGTTTAAAACAAAAACAATTATAAAGCCAAACGGAAAATGGGAAGCTTCAGTTAGAGAAGAGGGAATATGAAGTAACTGAAAGGTAAGCAATTTGAGTTTTACTTCATGGAACTTTGTATGTTTGCAGTTTCAGTGTAGCCAACATTTTGATTCTATGAAAAATGATTGTGTCTCATTTATTAAACAGCTTTCTCAAGATTTGTAGGATTTGCAGTGAGTTTCTGAAACTGGCATCCCTTGCAACTGCAGGATGTAAAACATGAAAGTAGAGCATCATCACTGAAAATAACCCTTGTAATTCCAATAAATCAGTTAAATATGCCAGCATGTTCTTTAGGGCTTAACAAAAACTCTTTATAGAGAACATTTGTAAGGTGTGTTTTTGAAATACGTTTGAACAGGAGTTAACTCTTCTTATATAATAGGATAAGTCAGGTCCTGGGATTCATATAAAGTGTTATTATAAAGTGTCATTCAGTTACTGTGCTGTGGCCTGAATATATTATAAAATGCTTGTTTCTGGGTGACACTTTGATTTAGTGTGTGGGTAGAGGTAGATTTTTGTATATATATATATAAAGATAATCCATCATGATTGTAAACAAACTGATTCAAGTGGTCCAGATAATGAATATGCTAAAACAATCTTAATTTGTCTTTAGTCATTAGTGGCTTGTGGCTCAGTAGTTGCTTAATACGAGTTAGAAACAGGTCAGTCTGTCTTCTATTAGAAGAGAATTAGCAGCAGAAAATGTGGTAGGTTGCTATTAAATACAAAATAACAAGAGCATGCAAATTAAACATGATTTAGGAATCTGATATGCCTGTCACACTTCCTCTCTCGTCTGTCTTTAAAATGTAATCTGCACTCTCCAATGCAAAAAATAATGTAGAAGTAACATGTAATTGAATACGTTGAGTTTGTAATTTCAGTGTGAAGTTTTATATTTAAAATTTAAAAAACTTGAAAGTGTAATACACAGAGTAATTTGTCACAATCTACATCAATTTGGAGTTCTGTTAATATACACTGTATGTCATTTAAAGCAAATTTGGATGCAGTTTAACACATTCTTTGTATAAATAGTATTTTATGAAAAAATATGTCTGTATCAACCACAGAAAGAATGCATATACTGTAGTATTGTCAATGTCTTATTTCTACACGACACGATTAAAATGTGTAATATGCTTAGCGTCTACTGTAGTTTCTGACACATACATGTTATCAAAGGGGTCTGTTTTTTGCCCATAATTAGTTATATAAAGCTCTTGTTGTGCTCTGAAACATTAGCAATACAGAGTGATTCATCGACTCCTGTAAAATGTTTAAAAACAGATGGAAAGAAATTAATTTCTAAGATACAAAATCAAACACTTAAGCAGTATATGACTCATATATATATATATATATATATATATATATATATATATATATATATATATATATATATATATACAGTGCCTTGCAAAAGTATTCAGACCCCTGACCAATTCTCTCATATTACTGAATTACAAATGGTACATTGAAATTTCGTTCTGTTTGATATTTTATTTTAAAACACTGAAACTCAAAATCAATTATTGTAAGATGACATTGGTTTTATGTTGGGAAATATTTTTAAGAAAAATAAAAAACTGAAATATCTTGCTTGCATAAGTATTCAACCCCTGTGCTGTGGAAGCTCCCAGTTTACACCGATAAAAGAAATTGCCCTAATGAGGACACAATTACCTTACCATTGGCCTCCACCTGTGAACCATTAAAGTTGCTGTCACATTTTCTGGATAGAAACCCCACTGTTGAAGGATCATCGGTCAGGCTTTCAATCCGAAGGAAAATGAAGACCAAAGAGCATTCTACAGAAGTTAAATATAAAGTAATACAAATGCATAGATTAGGGAAAGAGTACAAAATAATATCCAAGTGTTTGGATATCCCAGTGAGCACAGTTGGATCAATAATCAGGAAGTGGAAGCTGCATCACACCACCCAGGCCCTGCCACGAAAAGGCTGTCCCTCAAAACTCAGCACTCAGACAAGAAGACGACTTGTGAGAGAAGCCACAGAGAGGCCAACAATCACTGAAGGAGCTACAGAGTTCAGTGGCTGGGAGTGGAGTAATGGTGCACCAGTCAACCATATCAAGAGCTCTGTATAACACTGGCCTGTATGGGAGGGTGGCAAGAAAGAAGCCGTTACTCAAAAAGTACCATCTGAAAGCACGTCTGGAGTTTGCCAGAAAGCATGAGAGTGACCCAGCTGCGATGTGGGAAAAGGTTTTGTGGTCAGATGAGACCAAGATAGAGCTTTTTGGCCAAAACTCAAAGCGCTATGTGTGGCGCAAACCTAACACCTCCCATGCCTCAAGACACACCATCCCTACAGTGAAGTATGGTGGTGGCAGCATCATGCTGTGGGGATGCTTCTCATCAGCAGGGACTGGGCATCTTGTTAAAATTGAAGGAAGAATGGATGGAGCAAAATACAGGGAAATACTGCAAGAGAACCTGCTTCAGTCCGCTAAAAAACTGAAGCTTGGGAGGAAATTCACCTTTCAGCAGGACAATGATCCCAAGCACAAGGCCAAAGCAACAATGGAGTGGCTCAAGAACAAAAAGGTGAATGTCCTACAGTGGCCCAGTCAAAGTCCTGATCTCAATCCCATTGAGAATCTGTTGCACTATTTAAAAATTGCGGTCCACAAGCGTCGTCCAACCAACCTGAACAACCTGGAGCAAATCTGCCAAAATCACTCCGACACTGTGTGCAAAGCTGGTACATACTTACCCCAAAAGACTTAAAGCTGTTATTGCAGCGAAAGGTGGCTCTACCAAATATTAATGTGTGGGGGTTGAATACTTATGCAAGCAAGATATTTCAGTTTTTTTATTTTTCTTAAAAATATTTCCCAACATAAAACCAATGTCACCTTACAATAATTGATTTTGAGTGTCAGTGTTTTAAAATAAAATATCAAACAGAACGAAATTTCAATGTACCATTTGTAATTCAGTAATATGAGAGAATTGGTCAGGGGTCTGAATACTTTTGCAAGGCACTGTATATATATATATACTGTATATATATATATATATATATATATATATATATATATATATATATATGCACACACACTGTATAAATACATAAATACATACATAAATAAATACATAAATATTTAATTTGTCGAAATATATAAATAAATACATAAATAAAACCTCCTAAGATAAAACCTGAATAAAAAATAAATGTAGCGAAAAATGTAACTATATTCTTAACCTCAAACAAAACAAAAAAACTACAATTGAACTCAGATCTGGAGTAGTAGTCCTGGAGCTACACGTTACACATGTACACAGTGTCTAGTAGTGGTTAAAGCTCTGGACTGTTGACTGGAGGGTCCTGGGTTCAATACCAGGACAATGCTGCTGTACTCTTGTGCAATGTATTACTCCAGTAAAAACCCAACTGTATAAATGGGTAACAGAATTTGAAATCAATTCAACTGTTGGACACAATGTTACAAGATTCATTGTTACAATGTAACCTCCCAACTTTGTTAAAGCCAGAAAGAACCTGCAGAAAAAAGTACATTGTTACTGGATGCAAAACATATTACCCCCCCCCCCCCCAAGCATTTTTAAATTGTTTCTGCATTACGTTTGCCGCTGACCCCAAGCACATCTATTTATATTTCATTTAGTTTGTTATTCATATATTTGTATATATATTTATTTTGACATATTAAAATAACATTAATTTGTTATCTGTACAGATTACATTATGTAAAAATATAGATATGTACAATAGGCTTAAAAAGTACAGTAATAAATCAAATGAATACCTAGCAGGCTTTTTGTTTTATTAGTCTACCCTACATGTAATACAGTACACAACAAACCATGCCAATCCGTTGCAGGCATCACATTGTTGTAGGATGCAGAGATAATAAAATATTATTTTAAATTGAAACTAAATTATTTCAGCATATTTTCTTGTATATCTCTCTCATATTTTTATTCCTGCCGCCACCACTAAATAAGCTCCTTCACCTGTTAATAGAATAAATACGTGCGCATCTTCAGACCTGCTGCCACCCACAATGCATATGCGATTAGAATTTTTCCGACCTGTATTTTTGCTTCTAATTAGTTAGTAAATAGGACGAGACACTTTGAGAAATACCATGCGCAGTCATCTCGATTTTCATCCTGCAATTCTGACCAAATTACTGCCACTTAGTAAATGAGACCCTTAATGTTTATTGGAAGGCTAAACATGTATTGATGACAAACTAAAGGTTGTCTTGGTTTGAATGTGTACTTTATTTGTGATGGACTGAGGTGCTCTGGAAAGGTACTGGACAAGCAGCACTGGCGATCAAGAAGGACACTTCTCTCTTAACCCAGAAGCAGAGTAAGTGTGAACATCCTCACACCCCCCTGCGATAAGCAAGCCTCACACCTGCCCTCGAAGGCAAGGAAACAGCTCGGTCTCCATCCAAAAGTACAGGCGATGGCTTTTGTAATGAGAAATAGAGCCCTACACCCTAAACTAACCCTAATTCCAACTTTACACAGGCTTTTTAGTCTTCCATCAGTACTTTATTCAGTCTTTAAAGTAATTAAAAATCCATCTTGCTGGGTAAACATGTATCTGAACATCTGTGTAACATTGTACCAAACCTTTTATGTTGCTCGTTATGATCTAAGATTTATTGAAGGCAAACACACAGCCCAATGTTATTTTGCATACTTATTTGAAAGGGGGATGAGAGAAATAACCAGTGCTGTAAAGCATGATTTATCATGCATTCATTTATCTAGCTGCAGGATGCCAGTCATCTGGTTTTGGCTGGAGTTCAGTTGCCTGTGTGTGTAGGTGTTAGGCCCTAAAGGTGTGCATGTGGGACTGAGACATTCACTTTCCACTATTCTTGTTTTTTGGTGGGAGAGTTTTAGTAAACTGTACCACTGAGTTCTGCAGCTATTATTATTGTTATCTTATGTATTTTGTAGAAGTATATGGTTTTTTTTTTAAATTTAACTCCTTGTGTTTTATACATTGTGGTATGTACACATTATTTTCTTAACCATTTACCAAATGCTAGTTTCCATCAGTGATTTAACTGATACAAATACATTTGTTTTTCACTAAGTGAAAATGCTTTGTTTGTACATTCAGAAGGAAGTATCCAGACATAATGGTTTACTTTTTAAATGTTGAGTCAAATAATTGTATGTATTTATTATTTAGATTGCTTACATCCCAACCATAGTCTCAATGTAGGCTACGCTTTACCTTAATTAATCTATTATGAATTGAAGTTGCAGTAAGAATACCTCTTAAGAAAGGTGAACAAGACTAAAGTGCTAAAATATGCACAAGAACACAGAAATTGGACTATGGAACAATGGTCAGAGGTGCTTTGGACTGTTGATGGATGGACAACGACACCTGTGCATTCTGCGAATTCTGTTGTCAATTCAACACTTGTCTTCTTTCTATTCCTTAAAGATATTATCTTCAAGTATTGCTCATCCTTGTTAGACAGCTTTTTGGGTCTTCCAGTCTTGGGTTTGTCAATTACAGATTATGTTTCTCTGTACTTGTTGATTATGCTTTGGATACTGCACCTTGAAAATCAAGTGATGCGAGCTATTTCACTCAATGTTTTTCCTTCTTTATGCAAGTCAAGGTTGTTACAATAGTAGAAAACACTAGTGGATGCTTTGAGTAAATTGTCGATGCTCATAATGCATCAGAGTAGAAAAATGCAACATGTCTAAGACTTTTGCACAGTATTGTGTATATATACACTGAGTGTACAAAACATTAGGAACACCTGCTCTTTCCATGAAATAGACTGACGAGGTGGTTCCCTTGTTGATGGAACCTGTTAAATCCACTTCAATTTGTGTAGATGAAGGGGAGACAGGTTAAAGAAGGATTTTTAAGCCTTGACACAATTGAGACATGGATTGGGAATGTGTGCCATTCAGAGGGTAAATGGGCAAGACAAAAGATTTAAGTGCCTTTGAACAGGGTATGGTAGTAGGTGCCAGGCGCGCCGGTTTGAGTGTGTCAAGAACTGCAACGCTGCTGGGTTTTTCACGCTAAGCAGTTTCCCATGTGTATCAAGAATGTTTCACCACCCAAAGGACATCCAGCCAACGGCAGGCCAGTGGTCGAAAACGGCTCATTGATGAAAGAGGCCAAAGGAGGCTGACACGAATTGTGCAGAGCAACAGACGGGCTACAGTTAGTCAACTGGCAGTCCAGTACAACACTGGTGCTGAAGACCCATAAAAGAATGTACAACTCATCGTACCTTGACACGAATGGGGTATGGCAGCCGACGATCTAACAGAGTTCCACTTCTTTCAGCAAAACACAAGAAACTGGTTGCAGAGGGCTAAGGAAAGAAAACACTGGGCACTGGAGGATAGGAAAAACATTGGCTGGTCTGATGAATCCTGCTTCCTGCTGTTTCACGCTGATAGGAGGACTAGGGTATGGAGAAAACCACATGAGTACATGCATCCATCATGCCGCGTGTCAACATTGCAGGCTGGGGTGGTGGTGTGATGGTGTGGGGTGTGTTTTCATGGCACACATTGGGCCCCTTGATAAAAGTGGAGCAACATTTGAATGCCACAGGATATCTGAACATCATTGCCAATCAGGTGCATCCCTTCATGGCAACAGTGTATCCATCTGCTAATGGATTTTTTCAGCAGGATAATGCCCCATGCCTCAAGGCTAGGATTGTCCAGGAATGGTTCTGCTTACTGCAGTGGCCTGCCCAGTCACCAGATCTCAATCCAATTGACCATCTGTGGGATGAGATGGAACGAGCTATTCAGAGTACAGATCCACTACCAGCCAACTTGACACAACTGTGGGAAGCATTGGAGTCAACATGGGCCAGCATCCCTGTGGAACGCTTTCGACACCTTGTAGAGTTCATGCCCTGATGAATTGAGGCTGTTCTGAGGGCAAAAGGGAGTGCAACTCATATTAGGAAGGTGTTCCTAATGTTTTGTACACTCAGTATATATATACAGTACTGTGCAAAAGTTTTAGGCAGGTGTGAAAAAATGCTGTAAAGTAAGAATTCTTTCAAAAATAGACATGTTAATAGATTATATTTATCAATTAACTAAATGCAAAGTGAGTGAACAGAAGAAAAATCTAAATCAAATCCATATTTGGTGTGACCACCCTTTGCCTTCAAAACAGCATCAAGCATCAATTCTTCTAGGTACACTTGCACAGTTTTTGAAGGAACTCGGCAGGTAGGTTGGCCCAAACATCTTGGAGAACTAACCACAGTTCTTCTGTGGATTTAGGCAGCCTCAGTTGCTTCTCTCTCTTCATGTAATCCCAGACAGACTCGATGATGTTGAGATCAGGGCTCTGTGGGGGCCATACCATCTCTTCCAGGACTCCTTGTTCTTCTTTACGCTGAAGATAGTTCTTAATGACTTTAAGCTGTATGTTTGGGGCGTTGTCATGCTGCAGAATAAATTTGGGGCCAATCAGATGCCTCCCTGATGATATTGCATGATGGATAAGTATCTGCCTGTACTTCTCAGCATTGAGGAGATCATTAATTCTGACCAAATCCCCAACTCCATTTGCAGAAATGCAGCTCCAAACTTGCAAGGAACCTCCACCATGCTTCACTGTTGCCTGCAGACACTCATTCGTGTACGCTGTCCAGCCCTTCGGCAACAAACTGCCTTCTGCTACAGCCAAATATTTCAAATTTTGACTCATCAGTCCAGAGCACCTGCTGCCATTTTTCTGCACCCCAGTTCCTGTGTTTTGTGCATAGTTGAGTCGCGGCCTTGTTTCCATGTCGGAGGTATGGCTTTTTGCCAAGTCTTCCATGAAGGCCACTTCTGACCAGACTTCTCCAGACAGTAGATGGGTGTACCAGGGTCCCACTGTTTTCTGCCAGTTCTGAGCTGGTGGCACTGCTGGACATCTTCCGATTGTGAAGGGAAGTAAGCATGATGTGTCTTTCATCTGCTGCAGTAAGTTTCCTTGGCCGACCACTGCGTCTACGGTCCTCAACGTTGCCCGTTTCTTTGTGCTTCTTCAAAAGAGCTTGGACAGCACATCTGGAAACCCCTGTCTGCCTTGAAATTTCTGCCTGGGAGAGACCTTGCTGATGCAGTATAACTACCTTGTGTCTTGTTGCTGTGCTCAGTCTTGCCATGGTGTATGACTTTTGACAGTAAACTGTCTTCAGCAACCTCACCTTGTTAGCTGAGTTTGGCTGTTCCTCACCCAGTTTTATTCCTCCCACACAGCTGTTTCTGTTTCAGTTAATGATTGTGTTTCAACCTACATATTGAATTGATGATCATTAGCACCGTTTGGTATAATTGTTTAATCATACACCTGACTATATGCCTACAAAATCCCTGACTTTGTGCAAGTGTACCTAGAAGAATTGATGCTGTTTTGAAGGCAAAGGGTGGTCACACCAAATATGGATTTGATTTAGATTTTTCTTCTGTTCACTCACTTTGCATTTAGTTAATTGATAAAATATAATCTATTAACATGTCTATTTCTGAAAGCATTCTTACTTTACAGCATTTTTTCACACCTGCCTAAAACTTTTGCACAGTACTGTATATAGAATAGATGGGCTTCAGTGAGTTACAGGAAAATAATTCCATCTAGGGTTATAAATGCATATATTTTTTATAATACATGGATACCCTTGTGATGCTAATATTACAGAAGACAAGGTTCAGCAGTACATCTGGGTTTTTTTAAACTTAGTGTTTCCGTGCTGTACAGATGTTCAATGTCGTTATCCGTTAGTGCTTCAGCTTTATTTGAATGATTACCCTTACATTGTTTTAATGCCCCGTTCCTCTCCAGTTTCTATGAGATACGATTGTACCAGCTTTACATCATTTTTTTAACGTATTCTCATTTTGTTGCTCATTAATGAATATTTCTATACTGTGGGTGTTGTTGAGTGATTGAACATGAGACATTTTTGTTTGAATTGAAAGTGATGGTCTCAAGGAGTCGAATGTGTCAGAGTTCAAGTATATTTTCATCTAGAGGAATTACCACCTTTTGACGTCACTACTGTGGCATTATGACTTTTTTTTTCAAATGGCTCAGGATGCAAATATAGCCTTCATCCATGTATTTATATATATTGTAAGGCAGCGGGTTGTGTGAGACAGCAGGGAGGGGGTTAAAACCTCCCTGAAGAAAAAAATGGCACCTCTGTTGTATTTAATTGTTTTGCTTTTTAGTTAATCATTTCTGTTAATTGTTTTATTTGTTTAATTATCACCCACACCTGGTAGTTATTATCAATTAGTACCAGGTGCAGGGGTATTTAAGGGTATTTAAAGAAAGCAGCCAGTCTGTGAAGGGCTGCTGAGTAGAAGGAAGCAGAAGAGAGGTGCTCTGCTTCCGAGCAATCAAAAAAAAGTAAGTGCTGTGTAAACCTGTGTGGTTTTGGTGTATGTTTATGGTGTCAGGTAAACGGCTTAGCCGTCCTGCAAGTTAGTCAGGGAAATTACCTGTGTAGTAAGCGCTCCAAACGGAGTTAGGTTTTGTTTTGTATGTGGTTTATTTTGTGTTTATTAAAAAAATAGCGCAACAGCGCGGAAAACTCCATTTCTGTGTTTCTGGGTCGTATTTTTAAAGGGGCACGAACCCGTGAGTGGTGCAATCGTTCACAATGTATATATATATATATATATATATATATATATGATTTATTTTTATTTTTTTTACGGTGCTGCCTACCAAGTCAACAGTCTTAACTTAAATGGCCCTTGCTGACAGATTCAAACGAATCGAGTCAGTAAGAAGAATCAAACTGCATATTACTAATTTTCAGATTTTCAGGCCAGAAAAAAGCGCACCTATCAGTGGTTGAAGCCTGGTTTCCATACACACTAATAAATCACTTTAATGCGCGCACTAAAATTAACGTCCTTTAGTAAATACCATGTGAATACAGCTCATCTCATTATTCTGAACTGAATGCTCATTGAAATGCATCAGCATGCATAACAATAAAACATATTTATTCTGATTACCAGTGTGAAGCACTAAATTTAGTGCGTGCCAAATATGCCAATTATCGCACATGATAATGAATAAAATTGCAATAGTAAATATGGAACTAACATGCCTACTAATTATAATTATCGTGCACCATAACATTTAGCGCCCTTTCATAAGAGGCTCATTGAATGCTCATTGAATTTCCTCTATTTATGTATCAACATTTTTTAAAATTGCCTTTTAATATGGTGCAGACAGATAGAGGGAGCTAGAAGGCGAGCCTACCCAACTTTTCTTTCTCAGCAACATATTATTCTAATTCTTGAACAAACTCATACAGTACAAAGCTCTTACTGCATATGATCAGTGTTTTAACACTGGTGTATATGTACATATGGAATTCTATATGGAATTCAATATGTTAACATTTTTCAGCAGGTTTCAATCAACTTTATGAAGCAAAATGAGTTAATTCTATAGGGTGATGCAAAACCTTTGGCTGTAGGTGGAGGAACTTCACATCGTAGCAGAAGAGTGTTGAAATAATAAAATCACAGACCTTAGAATAGACCATCAGTGGCTTGGTTTCCATGCAGTTCAGAAACTCCGAATTCTCTTTCCATTATCGTGAGAATGTGACATCGCACAAACAGATCACACACATTCCTCACGCTATAGGAAGTGCACGGCCAAAACATGGTACGGCTAAAAAAGATGGGTAAAATGCCGTCTCGGGTTCGAAAGCTGTATCATATGTTCACAAGACTTCAGCAGTGAAGATCCCGTTTGTGACGTAACCTCATGCAACTTTCTACTAAAACTAAAGACCGTACCAAGCAATTCTTTCTTAACCCTGTAATGAACAGTCATGAATCACTCCTCTGTAGGATATTGTTTGTTTGTTTGTATGTTTGTTTTTTAATCAAACCTCAAGCCAGAATTTTTCATATGCAGTACACTATGGGGCAGATGTAAGGATAGGTGTAAATGAAGAAAAGAGCAAGGATTTTGCCTGGCATTTAGGCAATTGCTGACCCTCCAAAAACTTTTCACCTCTTCTTACAAGGTGCAAACCACTGTAGAAGCAAGCAGGAACTGTTTAATCCTTTCAGGATCAAGCATTTTTCAGTGGATGCTCCCCCAGGACCAGGCGTTTTTTGGCTGTAGTTGACTCTCTTATAAAAATTCACTAAAACTCACTATTTTTTTTTTTTTACAGTAGCATCTTGGAAATAGTGTCCTCTTTTTCAGAACACTCTGGGGAACATTTTAAACATGAGATTTAGTTTTTTATTTATTTATTTTTATTTTAAAGTTAAGTATTTTTTATTATGTATTCTGCTTAGAGATACATGTATAAAAACTGGTTATTCTATGACCGGAGGGCCCTTACAATACTTCCTGAAAGTTTTGTTGAAAAATATTGATGTTTGGGACATGTGCCAAGCGTTTGCGCCGGCCTTAAATCACGACATGTATGTATCATGACACTTTTGGCAAGTTAAGGCATATATTAGCACAGCCAAACTGCGCTGCACCGTGCAATGCGCTTCGCCGCTCATTAGCCATGCATTTTAAGGTATGTCAAGCCTTAATTATATGCATGTGCAAATTGTAGGTGGTTCTCATTTGTAAATGGAGTCTGTGATATTCAAATGAGATTTATGAAGTGGCAGAACAGCAGTGCCGGCCCTAAAAGGGTCCACAAAGAAGACTGATTTCAAATTAGTCTTATTTAGGTGCAAAGAAAAAGTCAGAAAGCAGCTGATAGAAAAGAGCATTATGCCAGCAGTCATATAGGGGCCTGGAAAATTCACTGTATTTTTAAAAGAAATTCACTAATGACAATAAAATGTCTGCTTACTAAGTAGGAAAAGAAAGACTCTGAATATCGTGAGGAGAGCTTCATACGTTGCCATGAAGATAAAAACATTTAACAAAAGAAATTAATTCACGTGTTGTCGCGCACATTCTGAATTTTGCCGCGCATTAGCTACTTGTTTGTCTGGTTACCTTTCCAACACACACACACACACACACACACACACACACACACACACACACACACACACACACACACACACACACACACACACACACACACACACACACACACACAATTATTTACTACTTAGAATTTATATTTTTGTGTGTATGCTTGTGGAACATCTAAAGTTACATTAACACTAGAACCGCCTTTTACAATACATGTTTTTATTTTGAATACAACCAACAATATTCAATTTTTTTATATATATAGAAGCCTGTTGCTATCTCAACTGGACCTGGCAGCCATCAATTCCTTTGTTTTGTACAAGGTAGGAGAGATTTCATCTTGAAGCTAGCCACAGTGCTTCAGCAGAAACATTTCGATCAGAAAACTGCAAAGCTGCAGGAGATTACGTGATATTAAGTCAGAAGAACGGGATCTTGACTGCTGAAATCTCGTGAGCCACAAGCACGATTCCTGCTCTGGTTTACATGAGTTTTTACAGCTATTTTTATCGTGAGAAAGCAATTGACCCAGCCCCGAAAGTCGCACTGCCAAAAGGACGTCCTTTTGCTGTTTCACGATGTATTCGCGTGAGAACGTCACACAGTCATGACTGAAGAGTCGATTTTCAAGTGCATGTAAACCAAGCCAATGATAGTTCATCAAGAACATCACCCAAAAACCAAGGCTGAAACATTTTAACATTTAACCTAGCTACTGAGTCAACTCTTTAAAATGTACATTGTAACTTGATTCACTATTGAAACAATCTTTAAAAATGTAACAAACTTCTGCTGGAAACAAGATGTTTAAAATGGTCTGTGCTGGCTGCAAAAAAAAGTAACAAGCAGACAAAATAGATTTTTTTAAAAACAACCTTGAATGACAAATTCAGTAACATGTTTGAGTTAAAACACAGCAATTAAAATGATTGTGTAATTTATAGCCAATTTTGCTGCCTCTAATCCCAGAATATTAAAGATGGGAGAAGCGTTAACTACAAACCTGAAATGACAAAACCAAAGCTTTTGTGTTTTTTTCTTTATATACACTGTACATTAGTACTATGTAGAAATGTCATTGTATAGTATGAGGAATTTACCAATCAATAGCTGGTATTTGTTTGACCCTGTTGCCGTAGTAAACAAATGCATGGCATTAAGCCGGACTGTGTGCAGCTACTATAGCGCTGCTTCTACTTGATAAAAGTATGAAATCAACAGGGGAGCTGAAGAGTACAGTAAAATACTGTAAGGAAAATAAATTCATATTTTTCACGGTAGGAAGTCAAATACACAATTTCTGTGAAATGAGTGATATCATGAATGTTCAGGGGCATTTCTTACAACGGAGAGTGCAGGCTCCTAACCTTCCTGAACAACCCAGGAACAGAGGGAGATACTGAGAAGGAGGGGCGTATTTAGGGTCTGCATTACCCTTTCTGATCTCACTGAGAATGAAATTATAGCTCGATACCCGCTAGTTCATTATGTACAATTGTTTGTATTGGTTGTATAATAAACTTGTTTCATTATATCTTTCATTGTGGTCCAGGCTGTGTGGTCCAGTGGTTAAAGAAACGGGCTTGTAACCAGGAGGTCCCCGGTTCAAATCCCACCTCAGCCACTAACTCACTGTGTGACCCTGAGCAAGTCACTTAACCTCCTTGTGCTCCGTCTTCGGGTGAGACGTAGTTGTAAGTGACTCTGCAGCTGATGCATAGATCACACACCCTAGTCTCGGTAAGTCGCCTTGGATAAAGGAGTCTGCTAAATAAACAAATAATAATAATTATGTATATTTGGTTTTATCCGTCATATAATTGTAATATAATATAAAGTCAAGACACTTAGTCAACACGGGTCATTGCCTCTCCAAATGACCTACTTATTGTTCAATTGAGGTAGCCCATTTGGAGGGGAGGCGCTATTTTTCAGATTTGTCTATGCTACCGTAGTCCATTTTTAGGGTTTCAGAACACCGGTGCAGCGTAATTTTCTCATTTAAATGTGGCAGCTTACGGCGTGCCTCATTCATTTTGGGTCAGTTAACACATTCAGGATGGGGTCAAATCTGTGCGCCGGCAGAGCGCTACTTTACACTCCGCCCATTTAGCACTGCATCGGTCGATCTTGATACATGTCCCCCATTGTTTCACCTGAGTGATTGCAATGACATAATACACGTTTATTCTCAGGGTCTTTATAAGCAATAATGGACAATACTCTCGATATATTTTCTCAAAATATATATTTTTAAAATAAAATAGTTATTCATTCAATTATTATCACTCCCCTATCCATGATATGTGTTTCAAGCCTGTATTGCAAAGTAATGTGGCCCTATAAGTCATCAAAACAAAGTGTTTTTTTATCGTGTTTACACGATCGTGGTCCTAGAAGCCCACTTCAGTATGATCCTGTTATCATGATCCCAGTCCTTAAAGGGTTAAGCACACACCTGCAGAGACCTGCCATTGGTATCAGGATGGCTGCTATGGTGCACTTCCTGATGCGGCCACACTTGGCTCAAGTTGAGGAGAGGCAGGAACATGTTCAGAGGAGAAGGGCAAGACGAAGAAGACCCTGCATATTCAATCCCAGGGTCACTTTGTTTGGGATCCCGGAGGGTGCGGTGCTAAAGCGTTATCGTCTCACTCTGCAGGTCATCCTAGACATAATAGCTGAATTGAGAGATGAGATAGACCCCAGCATCAGTCTAGGGACAGCTATCCCTGCACATGTGAAAGTGCTGTGTTCTCTGCACTACTTAGCCTCAGTTGGAATGTCTGGAGGGATAGCTTAATCCAAATTTCTGGATGTCATGCTGAAAAGGGCAGGCGAATATATACTGTATATATATATATATATATATATATATATATATATATATACAGTACTGTGCAAAAGTTTTAGGCAGGTGTGAAAAAATGCTGTAAAGTAAGAATGCTTTCAAAAATAGACATGTTAATAGATTATATTTATCAATTAACTAAATGCAAAGTGAGTGAACGGAAGAAAAATCTAAATCAAATCCATATTTGGTGTGACAACCCTTTGCCTTCAAAACAGCATCAATTCTTCTAGGTACACTTGCACAAAGTCAGGGATTTTGTAGGCATATAGTCAGGTGTATGATTAAACAATTATACCAAACAGGTGCTAATGATCATCAATTCAATATGTAGGTTGAAACACAATCAACTGAAACAGAAACAGCTGTGTAGGAGGAATAAAACTGGGTGAGGAACAGCCAGACTCAGCTGACAAGGTGAGGTTGCTGAAGACAGTTTACTGTCAAAAGTCATGCACCATGGCAAGACTGAGCACAGCAACAAGACACAAGGTAGTTATACTGCATCAGCAAGGTCTCTCCCAGGCAGAAATTTCAAGGCAGACAGGGGTTTCCAGATGTGCTGTCCAAGCTCTTTTGAAGAAGCACAAAGAAACGGGCAACGTTGAGGACCATAGACGCAGTGGTCGGCCAAGGAAACTTACTGCAGCAGATGAAAGACACATCATGCTTACTTCCCTTCGCAATCGGAAGATGTCCAGCAGTGCCATCAGGTCAGAAATGGCAGAAAACAGTGGGACCCTGGTACACCCATCTACTGTCGGAGAAGTCTGGTCAGAAGTGGCCTTCATGGAAGACTTGCGGCCAAAAGCCATACCTCCGGCGTGGAAACAAGGCCAGCGACTCAACTATGCACGAAAACACAGGAACTGGGGTGCAGAAAAATGGCAGCAGGTGCTCTGGACTGATGAGTCAAAATTTGAAATATTTGGCTGTAGCAGAAGGCAGTTTGTTTGCGAAGGGCTGGAGAGCATTACACGAATGAGTGTCTGCAGGCAACAATGAAGCATGGTGGAGGTTCCTTGCAAGTTTGGGGCTGCATTTCTGCAAATGGAGTTGGGGATTTGGTCAGAATTAATGGTCTCCTCAATGCTGAGAAGTACAGGCAGATACTTATCCATCATACAATACCATCAGGGAGGCATCTGATTGGCCCCAAATTTATTCTGCAGCATGACAACGACCCCAAACATACAGCGAAAGTCATTAAGAACTATCTTCAGCGTAAAGAAGAACAAGGAGTCCTGGAAGTGATGGTATAGCCCCCACAGAGCCCTGATCTCAACATCATCGAGTATGTCTGGGATTACATGAAGAGAGAGAAGCAACTGAGGTTGCCTAAATCCACAGAAGAACTGTGGTTAGTTCTCCAAGATGTTTGGGCCAACCTACCTGCCGAGTTCCTTCAAAAACTGTGTGCAAGTGTACCTAGAAGAATTGATGCTTGATGCTGTTTTGAAGGCAAGGGTGGTCACACCAAATATGGATTTGATTTAGATTTTTCTTCTGTTCACTCACTTTGCATTTAGTTAATTGATAAATATAATCTATTAACATGTCTATTTTGAAAGCATTCTTACTTTACAGCATTTTTCACACCTGCCTAAAACTTTTGCACAGTACTGTATATATATATATATATATATATATATATATATATATATATATATATATATATATATACTCTATCGGTCAAAAGTTTTAGAACACCTCCATTTTTCCAGTTTTTATTGAAATTTATGCAGTTTAATGTCTCAATGTACTAAAGCATAGAACAAATAAACAATTGGAGATCAAAAAGAAATCATGGAATCGTTTTGTTTAACAAAATTTAATCTAAATTTTTGACTCATCAAAGTAGCCACCTTTTGCAGATATAACAGCCGAACACACTCATGGCATTCTTTCTACAATGGAAATCAAATATTGTTCGGAAAGTTCTTCCCAACATTGTTGCAGAAGTTCCCACAAATGTGTTGCTTTGCTTTCACCCTTCTGTCCAGTTCATCCCAAACCAGCTCGATGGGGTTTAAGTCTGGAGACTGTGCTGGCCATTCCATGATTTGAAGCCTATCGTCTTGTTCCTTTCTTCTAAGGTAGTTCTGACATAGCCTGGAGGTATGTTTTGGGTCATTATCTTGCTGTAGGATGAACCCCTGACCAACTAGGCGTATACCACAGGGTATTGCATGGCGCTGCAAAATGCTGTGGTAGCCGTTTTGGTTCAGGGTGCCACTCACTCTGTGCAAGTCGCCGACTCTGGATCCAGCAAGAGATCCCCAGACCATCACGCTTCCTCCTCCATGTTTGACAGACACCGAGGAACCATCCTTTCGCCTACTCGACGGCATAAAAAAACCCTGTGTGATGAACCGAAGATTTCAAATTTTGATTCATCGGTCCATAAGACCTTCTTCCAGTCTTCAGTAGTCCACTGGCGGTGCTTCATGGCCCAGGCAAGCCTCTTTTTCTTATTTTGCCATCTTAGCAATGGCTTTCTTACTGCCACTCGACCTGTCAACCCTGCAGCTCGAAGTCTTCTCTTCACAGTTGAAACTGAGACTTGCTTACTTCGACCAGTGTTAAGCTGTGCTTGAAGCTGTTGTCCTGTGAGCACGCCTATCACGCAAGCTGTTGACTCTCAGAAACTTGTCTTCTGATTCTGTTGTGGCTTTGGGTCTGCCAGACCTCTTCCTGTCAGAGTTTCCTCCAGTTTCCAAGTGCCTTTTGATGGTGTAGGAAACTGTACTCACTGACACCTTGGCTTTCTTTGCAATTTCTCTAAAGGAAAGACCTACACTTTTAAGGGTTATAATGGTCTGTCTGTCTTCCTTTGTTAATTGCCTTTTTCTCGCCATTATGATAGCAATATACTACTTCCTGCAGTACAATACTGTCCAAATAATGCTTAAGAGGGTGTAGTAACACAGTCTGTTCCAACACTGCTTTTATACAGACAGAGGGTTTGTAAGTAATCAACAAAAGTTGGGACACCTGTAGGAATTGTTAGTATCAACTTTCAAGGCTTAATTTACTTCCATTGCTGCAGAGCAGCTGTAAGTTGTTAACCCATTACTTGTTCCCTGAAAAAGGTCTTTTTGTATAACTCTGAAATGTACATTATTTTTCAGTTTTTGGTAACCTAAACTTTTTTTAGCCTCTGGCAGTTTACCGCTTACCTTTGTTTCAATAAATTTAAATTTCAATAAAAACTGGAAAAATGGGGGTGTTCTAAAACTTTTGACCGGTAGTGTATATATATAATATATTTTTCTGGTTTGTATTTTTGTGCTCCACAAATGTCATACAGCGCCTACTGCTCTCTGTACTCCTAACTCCGTCACCTCTGGACTGCAAGTGCGGCCAGTAAACCGACCGATGAGCTGATTGAGACACTCATTATCATAATTGCAGATCATTATATGTGCGTATTGAGTAATTTGCATTGCTCTTAAGCTTACATAGGGCGCAGTGCAAAATAATTGCCTGGCCGCAATGCAATTTGGATTTGGATATTATTTGCACTGCGCCTGTACTTACATCAACCCCTATGTGTTGCTGGACAAGAAAAATAAAAGCCGTTTTGTACAAGAAACGGAACCTAGTTACATAAATATAATAGATTTTCTAATTTCAAAAATACTTTAACCTAATAGAAAAAAAATTAAGAAATAAGCCTATCATATAATAGGTTTAGAGACCTCTTCATTCAGTATGTTTTTTGTTTTATGTGTCATGTCAGGGTACTGCTAAAATGCTAAGGCTTTATAGTTTAGTTGTTTTATAAGCAAGGCTATACAAAAATACTGAAGCTCTTTACAATAAATAAATACATAATGAAGCCCTTTGCAAAGCTTAGAAAAATATTTTATTTTTATCCTTACATTTTTTAATTGTAAAAGCTTAGACCTTTCTGACCCCTAGCAGTAAGAAGCAATTAATTGTACAATAGTCTTAAGTAGCACCTATCATGGATAACTACTAAAAACAGAAAGTCACATTTGTACCCCAGAATGTATTAAATTAGCCTAGCTGGGAATTTGTGCTAGTTGTCTCCTGTATTATTGCTGTGGGCTACTGACCACAGCACTAGGATTGAGTGACTGTGTATAGAGTTGAGTAAAATCTTTTAAACCTAGGGCAAGATTTGTTTTACAAGAATTAATTTGTTCAAATTGCTTACAGAAAGAAGTTCCAGAAAGTTACAAAACTATCATCTACGAGGAATTTGTTTTGAATGTGTTGAACTCCTGTATAATGGATCCCCAATAGCAAACAATAGCAAACATTGAACTGGTGAGATTCCCTGTGGAATTATTCTTCTTCCTAGAACACAATGAGTGTGAAATGTGCACAACGAGGGTGGCCTACTATTAATTTACTACCAGCATTTTGAAAATGTACTCTACTAAACATTTTGGTTTCATTCGTAGGATCAGGATTGCTGAAGCTACCCTTACATAGGAAACCTTATATATGTACGTGTATAATAGCTATATGAATATATATGCAGTCAAAACATGTTTAGCATTATAAAACTTTTGTGTAACGTTATGTCTAGGATTTTGTTTTGTTTCCCATGTTTTTTAGATTTTATTGTTTTGGTGGCTGAATGAGACACAACCTAAAAAATCTTCTTTTAAACCCAGTTTAAGAAAGCTGCACAATATTATTTGAATTTTGAAGGAGAAGTTCTCTCCCTACAAGAAAACTTAATGTAAACCCAAATTACCAGAAAGGTACTACCAAAATATCATGGCAAAAAGGTGTTTACTATGCAGTGAAACGGTTTTAAAAAGATGTGTTTCCCTAGTTAGTCATTCAGAATGGTTCAATAGTAAGCAGACCATTAGGGTCAAGATGATTGAGTTCTTCCTTAAAGGCTATAGAGCCTAATTACTGTTCCTGTTTGTAGTATTGTGATCGTGCAGGCTAAGGCGAGAGCAGTGGCAGGTTTAACTAGTGCAGAAAACAGCAGGCAAACCAGCATCAGGAATTCCAAAAAATTGCCATCTTTTATTTCTCCAATCACCGGGGACACAGGAAGCCAACACTTAACACTTGTGAAACTATTTACAGAAGAAAAAAAAACACAAACTAGACCATCAACTTCCGGGTCAATTTGCAAAGAGGGTTTTGCTGTTTTAAATAACACTGGCTCACTATGGCCACAGCAGAGGACATCCTCCTCTCATGGCTCTCGACCTACTAAGACACAAAGCTGCCTTTTTATATCTGTCCCAGGTTCCTCCCCTTTAGGTTATTCCATTATCCCAGGTAAGCTAACTATTAGACCAATACAGTGTTGCACTTTAAAAACAATACATCTGTATTAAAAATATAACCATAAACATAGTTAAATACTCTTATCAATATGTATCTATATTTCAATAAGTCACATACAGGTAACACATCTTAATTTATTATAATCCTGCTGTTTCTTTCTCAATGCAGTACACGTATGCTTTTCCCCCCCTATGCATCAATGTACATTAAGCTCGCCCCCATCCTAAAACATAGTGTGTTTTTAGTTTATGTCCTAAGACACAAACTAAAAACACACACATCAACTGTCACCAGACAGGTAAGTGCTAAAATAAACTAACCTTTTTCAGATATAATAGCCATGACTTGTCATTTTAAACAGTGTTAATGTTTACTTATTTTTTCTCTTTTGTTATTTATTTGCAGGTACGCGCTCCCTCCCGGATCAGACCAGGCAGGCATCCCCGCTGGTAAGTACAGTCACTTTCCTTTACGTTTCTTTCATGGCATTGATGAACAACACCAAGTTCCTTAGTTAAATCATTTGTGCTGCTCTGGGGTTTTGAGACTGGTGAGGAAATACAAAGCAGTTTTCTCACGCTGTTAAATTGGTCCTAGTTTTATTTGTCCATTTATCTGGATTTACCTTTCCACATCTTTGACAATGCACCTAACTGTGAAACATTAGCCATCATGTCCAGGAAGCATAGTCACTGTTTTCAGCTTGAATTGGCAGACAGCTAACCAGATACCTCTGATTCAATCCACAAAAGAAAACCCCTGCACAGAAATGTTAACCTATTATTGAGAACAGTTAATACAATTTATGAGCCAAAACCACAGACCTTCATGATAAATTACACAGAAATTGACAGAAGTTTTTCTCTCTGTCTGTCTACAACACAAACTGTCTCTAGTTCTGTGTGACTCGCAAGCACTAAACTCAAAGCAAAGAAGATATCATGATGATGCATTCTCACTTCTTAACACTGCACATCTGTTTCCATGCTGGTCAAGTCTTTAAGCATTTCTGTTGGTCTGTTATTCACTTATTTGTTGTTTTTTTTTTCCTGTGTATTTTTTCCCCCATCGCCATACCCCCACTATTCAAACCTTTTAAATGAATCCACATAAAAGACAAAGGAAACCATTTACTTTATTAAATAACAGAAATTCTTTCTAGTCGAAACGTTTGTCATTGAATTTATTGAGCTCTTTTTTGTATTTCTAATTTCAGCACTATTGACTGCTTAATAGTTATTGATGGTGAAATCTTGGTGTGGTTCAGGAGGTGAAGTGAGGGCTCAAATAAGTAAATAAACTGAAGCCATTATCTGTATATAGTCTGGGCATTCACATTGTGAGTAACCTTTACAGTAAGTGTCCCCAATTACTGTGTATTGACCTGCAAAACCTACAACTGAAATGTCTAGAAGGGGGAACAGCATAACATTGCGACTCTCTCCATGGAGTAAAAAACATGTGGTTGCATATTCAAGGTGCCTGAGTAGGTCTACCCTGGGGTTCTCTGGTTGGTAAAAGCAGATGACCATGAAGATGTTTTACTGTATAAAGTGGCATTAATGGTTGGAGCACAGTGTTTAAGGCCATTGCACACTGGATCCAACAACGCATCCAAAAAACGATCATGTACAGATTGTACATACTGTACCTATTGCAGCTTGCACACTGAGTCCGTAATTGTCATACGATGGTGATGCGATTTGATCCGATTTGACGTGCATTAAAAATGACATTGACCAATGAAAAACGACTGGGAAGACACGTGGGTTCTTGCACTACACTGAACAAAATGGAAAATCTAATTGTGTGCCATTAACGCATCTAGTGTGCAATGGATTGATGGACGACTTTTTCAGATGACGAATTCTAAATGACGGAACAGATCCAGTGTGCAAAGGCCTTTAGACTCAAACCATGTGCCTCAACTCTGAAACTCGATTACAAAACATACTAAGGATTCTTTTTCAAACCTTTAAAATTAACCTGAAGAATTAATATTATAATGTAGAATGTATTTTAATGTTACAGTATAGGTTTGTTTTTATTCTTCTTGTTTATTTTTGTGTTCAATATGTACAGCCCTTTATATTTATATGTCATTAGTACAGTAACTTCTTTAGATGTAAAATGGGCACTGATAATCCTTTATCTCCCATCAGCTCCCTTCTCATTAAACTGGTTCTTTAAAACTGATCCCCACAGAGCAGTGGCATTTAAATCTATATGTTCAGGGAGCAGAGCCACTCATATATTCAAAATGCAAAATGTCAGAACCTTAATGGTTAACAATTAGTGCAGAATCAATCTAGCAAAAACACAAATGTGCTCACAGTAAGTGCTATAGTACTCACTGGCACACACACAGTTAATGCAAATCGCAGTGCGATTCAAACACTATAATTATAATAAGCCTGCTCAGGTGCACTTTCTCTGTGTGGCTGTATTATGTGGCAGATGTATTAGGTTGCCTAATTAAATCCACTCTGTGAGTCGAAATCCTAAACAATAACTAATATAACAATACAAAAAGTAGTAAGAATCAATGTGGGTCCTACCATATTTCTCCTCCATATCAATAGAATTTGCAAATGTTTTAAAAATAGTAACCAGCAGAATACAAGTGATTAAAGTAGTCAAGCAGTACAGTATAAAATATGTGACTATTTGAATGTACAGTGTATCCACTGTACAGAATAAATGCATTAACCGAAAGGTTTAAATATGACATACAGTAGAGCCTCAGAGTTCCGAACATCAAACTTATGAACTGATCGGTCAACCAAACACCACACTTTTAGCTGGAAGTGTGCAATCACTCAACCGTGCCTACAATGCAACCAGAATCCAATTTTAAAAAGTGCAAGGTTAACCTACTGAAATGGTAAGAAGTGCGAAACGCAAACGATTGCAAAGGAGACGAAAGACAGCAGAGCAGTAAAAACAGACGCAATGTACGCAGTGCTGACGATGATGATTTTGACAAAGCACTCAAGCGGTGTGCTGGTAATGACGGCGACAAAATGACTGTACCAAAGGAGTCTGAATGATTGATCAAGCTGCACGAATGCATTGTGTTTAAAATAAAAACAAAACAAAAGTATGTTAACTCATGTTTTCCTGGATGTTTAATTATTTTTTTCCTACAGTTACGATCTGAATATTAAGTTAAATGTAGCATTTTCCCACGTATAGTACGGTTTTAAAGTCTTTCAAACCATAATGAGTATTGCATTACTGTGCTATATCCTTGTATTATTTATTAAAATCATTGAAAACTCATTTCAGATGTACAAACAACCTCCATTCCCAAATTGTTCATAACTGTGAGGTTCTACTGTGTGTGTATGTGTATATATATATATTTATACATTAGGGCTGCTCCGATTAACAGATTAATCGGACAGATTAATCAACTAAAGATATGATCACGATTAATATTTTTTACAATTTAATTGTGCAGAATTTTTTTTTATATCAAATAAAATCAGCCAATAGAAGATCTGCATTTTCTTTGTGGCAATCCAATCATAAATGAGCAGAGGTGGGACATAAACAGTTGACAGTCTTGAGAAGGTTTAACCAATGGGATCTGCCCCTTGTTATGCAGGTGTCCAATCATGTGTGAGCAGAGGCGGGACATACACCGTGGAAGGTAGTCTCCGCTTCAGTTGAAGGTCTTATGAGTTTAACCAATGGGAAAGTCAAAGATCTGCCCTGGTTTTGCACATGTCCAATCATTAGTGAGCAGAGGTGGGACATAAATATACTAGGGTGCGCGGTGTAAGAATAGCTCAATTTTGTGCTATATTGCTAATATTATAGAGACTGTTCTTGAGAATTATATGGAGAACTTCAAAGTAATATTTAGAATTGCTTTTTACAAATTAAAAAAAAATCAGACAATGGAGAAATCCTAGTCCATTTGGTTACGAATCAATTTTCAAGAAGAACTTTCTCAGAAAAATTAAAGATTGTAAAAAAGGTAGGTATACACCACAAATACCTGAACTGACAGGAAGGGACTTGCCAATTCCAATATTCAAATTATGAAAGGTATCCATGGCTTACCAGTGGCTGTCAATTAAAACAATTATACTGCTGGAACTCTTTTATTCAGTACAGAAAATTTAATATGGAACCGCACTCTGCAGCAATCTAGGATGTCTATCGAAGTCAGCACAGAAACATGAGTTTTCCCAGAGTCACTGTAAGTGTAACACTCTAAACTTTTGGACAAACCCGGATTGATGTTCAACTGGATGAGCAGAAGAGTTGGGATACAATACATCACAATGAGCAAGTAAGAAAAAATTGTGAGTTTTTTTAAACACTTGATTGATTCTGTTGTTTACTTTGGCAAACAAGAACTGGCATTCAGAGGGCACGATGAAGGCAGCAATTCCTCAAATAGAGGTAATTATGTGGAATTACTTTCTGTGATTTCTGACTACGACAGCATGTTAAGCAGTCGCTTGTCAATAGCCACAGTATTCTCGGGTGCCTGTAACAAGATTCAGAAATAATTAAAACAGAAGTACAGGAAGCCAAGTACATAGCTATAATGATAGATTAAACAACCAACGATGGAAATGCAGCTCAGCTGTCTTGTGTTTTCAGGTATGTGACTGACAGTGTCCCAAAAGAACGGTTGTTCTGTGAAAATGTGTTAAATTTACTAAAATAAAAATAATATTAAAAATGCTTTTAAAAGGACCAAATTCCCATTGGGCTTTTTTTTTAAGATTCTAGTGATGTTTCTTAGTATAACTATGCAGGACAGCTGCTATAAGATTTTCACAGATTAATCTAACAAGTAATCAACTAATGCCCATAAATTAACCGATCAAAATTTTTTGAGTGACAGCACACACACACACCCACACACACACACACACACACACACACACACACACACACACACACACACACACACACACACTGACACACACACACACACTGACCCACACACACCCACACCCACCCACCCACACACACACACACACACACACACACACACACACACCCACACACAAGTTGTAGTCAAAAGTTTACATATCCTAATGGAAATTTATAATTTCTAGAAATTTCTCAAACAAAGAATTTTGGGAAAACTCTTTTGTAGCAAAAGTTTTGCTTTGTGGATGAAGAAAAAAAGTTACAAGAAATAGATGTCTACAATTATTTATTTCAGCATTTTTTTTGCAAAACTCCAAAAATGGGAATTCAAAAGTATTCATAATATTTGATGCTATGTTAGTATTGTGCTTAATTTCAATATGAAAATGCAGAACTTGATTCTAGAAAAGTCTAGAAAATGCTGGATTGTAGGTGAAAATTCTTAGAGCGTGTAAACAGGGTTAGGCATAGCATGATTGCTGTCATTACCAATAAGTCAATATGGGAAAAGTAAAGAGCTATCTGAAGACCTTAGGCAGAAAATGATTTATTGTCATAAAGCTGAAGAAGGATACAAGAAGATTTCCAAGCATTTGAGTATCCTAATTTCAACTATTGTTTCTGTTATCAAGAAGTACAAGACTCACAACGCTTCCTCAGTCTGGAAGAAAGAAGGTTCTTCCATTTTAAAGTTTGCAAAATGGCATTTGAATGATGGATATGAGTTCTGGTCAAAAGTATTGTGGAATTATGAAACACAAATCAAGCTATCTGGTCAAGCTGATAGTCGTTACCTTTGGAGAAAGTCTGGTGAGGCGTACAAAGAAAAGAACACCATACCTACTGTCAAGCATGGAGGTGGTAATATCCTTCTATGGGGCTGTTTTTCCTCTAATGGCACAGGAAATGTAGTTCCAGTACATGGTAAAATGGATTCCATAGCACACCAAAAGATATTGGCCAATCATCTGAAATCCTCTGCCTCTGCTACAAAACTTGGTTGAAAGTGCAACTGGACGTTCCAACAAAACAACAATCCAAAGCACACATCAAAATCTACTTCAGAATGGTTAAAGAAGAATAAAATCAAGGTTCTGGAATGACCTAGTCAAACTCCCGATCTAAATCCGATTGAGAATCTCTGGGTGGATGCATGATGAGTCTGCAGTATGAAAAAAAAGCGGTCGGCTGACGGCACACACTTTGGAGGACAGCGTGTGCTCGTCTTCGCCGCTCCCAAGTCAGCGAGGGGGTGGTAGTGGTGAGCTGAGCTAAACAAAAATAATTGGACACTATTAAATTGGGGAGAAAACAACAAAAAAACTAATTGGCGACTACTAAATAAAAAAAAAGGTTAAAAAAGAATAAAATCAAGGTTCTGGAATGGCCTAATGAAAGTCCCGATCTAAATCTGATTGAGAATCTTTGGTATGAGTTGAAGTAGGCTGTGCACAAGTGAAGTCCTAGGAATTTGAATGAACTGGAACAATTTTGCGTTGAAGAATGGTCAAAAATCACTAAAGAATCATGCCAAAAGCCCATTGACAAATATCCTAATCATTTAAAAGAGGTTATTATTGCTAAAGGTGCCTCAACTAGCTATTAATGTAATTTTCCTTGTCAGGGTATGAATACTTTTGAATTAGCATTTTTTGTTTTGCAAAAACAATTGCTGAAATAAATAATTGTAGACATCTATTTATTGTAACTTTTTCCTCATCCACAAAAGCAAAAGTTTTGCTACAAAAGATTTTTCCTAACATTCTTTGTTTTTGAGAAATGTCTAGAAATTGCAAATTTCCATTAGGGAAAAACTTTTGACTACAACTATATATATATATACATATATATATATCTCTCTCACGACTCACTCATTATATATATACACACACATTGCATTGCCCTGGTAAAAAAAAATGTGATAGAGAAGTATAATGTGTTCAGCCAACAGATTTAAAACCTGCCTCCTTGGACACTCATTAGTCAACTCCCTCCATCATTGTGAGTTGGAGAGATTGTGTTCTTCCAGCCTGCAATCGATCTGCTGCTGGGGGAAATGAACAAGTCTAATTTCAAATCGTTTTCAAGTCAATCCAGTGGCAGATAGCAATGTAGCAATAGAGAGCTTTAGCTTCTTAAGTGCTTAAGAAAACTGTATAATTTAATAAAATTATAAAACCTGTGTATTCATTCCACTTAAGAAGCCTATGTAGGACCTGAAGTGTACCACAACATTGCCAGCAAAGAGATGGAACACATGTTGCATTGAGGCTCTGATACAATATTGGTACTTATATCATAACAGGGGATCCTGTCACGGTGTGCGTATCCGCTGAGAGATTAGAGAGACACAGAGGGTTTGCAGTTGAAACGCCACTCAGGCATCCAGTCTTTATTAACAAACCAGTAGTTGCAGGGGTTGGTGGCTGCTACTTGGGTACCAGCAATGGTATCCTAAGTGTGGAAGAACATGCACATAATAAGGACATTTACATAATAAAAAAACACAAAACAAAACACAGTCCAAAAGCCAGACCTCAGTACTGCAATGGATTACCAGTGTATATCACTTCATACCAGTGTGACACCACTTGTACCTCTACATAGGGAAATGGTACTACTGTGGTACCATTCAAGCGATGACACATACTGTACCACTGAAGCAGTGACTAAAGTTCCTTCGTAACGGACCAGGGTGGCGTTGTCATTGCAGTGACTGCCACTGGAGACAGAGTTGTTCAGCACACAGCTTGTCTTTCTCTGAAATATCTAGATACGATAAAACTCCTTTTTCACTGGGGAAGTGCATAATCATTGGACCAGAAGCTTAAAATAGAGTAAAATGGTTTTATTACTTGGAAACAAAATGCAGCTGGAGGCAATAACTAAATAGTTTGTTCTTAAAAGCAGCTGAACAATAGGCTCATTTTAGACTGTGGTTTCTATGTACTCTGTATTGGCTGAAATTACTTTCATTGGTTTGGTACACATACTGCAGCATTTTCACCACTTTTGCTTACCGATGTAATCTGAATTTTGCAGATCTTTTATAGGCACTGATGACATAGTATATAGATATTTAAACACGTAACCTTCCACTATACAAATTGTAAAAAACAAAGAACTGCGATAAAATATTCAGATTAATGATGGCAAGCATTAATGGTTTCAAAGTGTGCAATAAAGGAAATAGGAGATTACATTATTGGAGGTATGGGAAATAGATTTTTACAATCAAGCTAAAATCCTTAACTTCTTTAATCATTTAAGTGGCATAGTTGCTGGCTTCTACATTAAATAAACATTGCATGTGTTCTTTCCCTGTGATATATTAAAGTACACAATATACCAATTATTATTACAGTATATTTCAGTTATGAACATCTCACTTCATGCTGAGAAAAAAAACTCAACTGCAATTAAATTGCAGTGTGTATTTTATTGGGTAGCCAGAAGCTTCTTTATATAGAAACAGTGCTCATTAATTCAGTTACAATGGAGTTCCAATAAAGATACATTAACATGCATAACACTGCTGGAGGTCTGAGCTGAAACAGTGTTGGGACACATATGGGCTTTTCATGTTCAAATATGAATTCAAAATGATACACCTATATCAATCCCAGCTCAGCCATTAACTCACTGTGCGTGACCCCGAGTAAGTCACTTAACCTCGTTGTGCTCTGTTCTTTGGGTGAGACGTAAAACAAACAAGGTTCTATTGGTCCTATTGGTTCTATTGGTTCTATTGGTCCTATTGGTTCTATTGGTCCTATTGGTTCTATTGGTTCTATTGGTCCTATTGGTTCTATTGGCCCTATTGGTTCTATTGGCCCTATTGGTTCTATTGGTTCTATTGGTCCTATTGGTTCTATTGGCCCTATTGGTTCTATTGGCCCAATTGGTTCTATTGGTTCTATTGGTCCTATTGGTTCTATTGATTCTATTGGTTCTATTGTAAGGGACTCTGCAGCAGCAGTTGTGATGCTTCACCTCCAAGTCTCTGTAAGTCACTTTGGAACGTGTGCTAAATGACTTAGTAATAATAATAATAATAATAATAATAATAATAATAATAATAATAATAATAATCTGGAAAAAAATTCAAAAATATGTATTATTATTCAATTTAATATAAGGCATTGATAAAATTAAAATACAAATGAAACTTGTATAATGTATTTTTGTCGCTTAAAACTCCACCACCGTTAGTGCCAGAAACAGTTTGGTGCTATTACTGATTTTTTTCCCTCTGATCTTCTGGGTCATCAAAAGAAAGATTTATTTCCCTTTTTGAAGCTTCAGCCAAACATATCTGCTTCCATTTGCTCATGGAACCACTAAATAAACAGTATAATCCTATAAGCTTAAAATGACTGTTTTGTTTCAACCGATCACACTGATAAGATTATATGCGAGTCAATCAATCAATTTTATATAGCACCTTTCATAGTGGACCACCATCAGAAAGCACTTTACAAGATAGTGAGGAACAATGCATAATACATTAAATACAGTGAAATACAGGTCATAGTACATTAAATACAAACAGTAAAAAAAACATTAAAAAAAACAATGCAAATACATTAAATACATGCATATTACAATGCAAATACATTAACTACAGGCATATTACAATGCAAATACATTAGCTACAGGCATATTACAATGCAAATACATTAACTACAGGCATATTACAATGCAAATACATTAGCTACAGGCATATTACAATGCAAATACATTAGCTACGGGCATATTACATTAAATACAGGGCTAGGAAGTGAATTCTAAACATTGTGGACACGTGTGTCATACAGAATCAAATGAATAAGATGGAGTGAAAAACCTGAAATAGCAATTTAGACAACAGCTAATAGCAGATATCAGGTTTAAAGAACATTGAAAGCAAGAGAGAACAAGTGGGTCTTGAGAGTTTATTTGAAGCGAGCGACTGTGGGAGTTGCACACACTAAAGCTGGGAGAGAGTTCCAGAGAGTCGGGACCATGAAGCTAAAAGAACGCTCTCCGAGTGTGGTGCACTTCTGCTTGGGTATAACAAGCAAGCCAGAGTCAGAGGACCTCAGCTTGCATTCAGGGACATAGCGGGTCAGCAGGTTGGAGAGATACTCTGGACCTGTGTGATGAAGGGCATTGTAGGCAAGCAGGAGAATTTTGAAAGTAATCCTGAACTTTACAGGTATCCAGTGCAGCTGGGCAAGACAGGGGGTAATGTGATCATGTTTTTTACATCTGGTAAGGATCCAAGCAGCGGCATTTTGAACCAGCTGCAATCGGTTTATGGCGCGTGACGATAGACCACCATAGAGAGAGCTGCATCCGGGAGGGAAAGGTAGGGATGGACCTTTGAGATGTTTCGGAGGTGGTAGAAGGAGGATTTGACTACAGAGGAGATTTGGGCATCAAAGGAGAAGTCCACACTTATGAAGCCGAGATTTTGCAAACCAACAGTGCGCACAATGCGTAACGTGCCCATGGCTGTGGGCGCCAGTGAACATGGTTATTTGTGCCATTGAATATATTTTAAGCAATGTTTGTTCACATATTTAAATATTTATCCTATACTAAAACATTACTTGCAGTTTTATCTAAGAACTTAGCCTAGATATTATTATGTAAGTGTACCTACAGTGTAATTTCAGTGCCATTAAATTGTAGTTACTGCTAAACTGCAGTACAGCCATTTGTAATGGCATCCTAATTTCATGAAATGTCAAGTGAAATGTTTATGCAGATTTATTTAAATTATCCTATTTCTTTTTATTTTCAAACAATACTTAAATAATAGAAGATACCCTGGTCTCACAGTTTCCAAAAATGGTACCATCATTATCTACAGTATATCTTGCAACAATTATCTTGTCAAATATTATCCAAAACAACAGAGGGAGGACAGCGACAGACCTCACAACTGAATTACAAATGAATGCAGTGCAGTAGCTGGGGAAAAAAGTCAGTATGGGTAATTAGCTGGATAGTTTGTAATGTAACCCAGCAGAAAAGGAGGGAGGGAGCTGTCATGCCTCGAGTGCCCAGACTTATCAGACAGCATAGTTTGTTTTAAAGACGATGAGTCAATTTTTAACTCATGAGTTTTTTAAATAGTTCTGAATCATATGTTCTGTATTCATGAATTGCTGTTGGTTTCTTTCATACAAAACTGTATTTAATCAATCAAACATTATTCAAATAAATCACATGTCAAGTCTTTGTGGATATTATTATTGTGGCCATGCCCATCCCATTGCTGCCATCCTTTCCTAAAAACGTCCATTGATTCTCCCCTGATTTCTATGGCACAAATGGGATTACAAAACCAGCATCTAAAAATCAGCCAATTTGAAAAAACATACAATGGCACCTTTGATCCCAGCCTTGACATAATGTGGAAGGTGTCTCAGGGGATGTTGCTCAGTAATAATTAAGCAAAGTAGTGGTTCTGCCAGGGAACTCACTTTAACCTTAGATCAAATCATGTAAATATTAAGCATATTTGAGGTGCTTCCAATACCAGACTAAATCATCAATCGAGTAGATAGTTTCTTATTCGTCCCTCAATAAACAATATGGCCAATGACTGGCAAGGAAATAATTTATATCTTATCTCAATCCACTACATCCCTGCTTTGCGCCAGAGTTCACTTCATTCTCCCCAGCCTCCACCTGCTTTTTTTTGGGCTTCATCTAACAGGGGAGGGCAGCTGTCCTGTCGCCTTCCCATGGCTTCCTCTCCACTTATCTGCAAGCTAATTTATGGGCATGGGTACCTCGAAAGGAGAAGTCAAAGGCCAAAGAATGTAGTGTAAAATATGTATAATGTAGCAGTGTTGACTAGTCTGTTTTAATAAATAATCTATCATATACGTTTTCTCACTGAACTGTATTTCATGCAATTAGTGCAGCGAGGTAGACAGAGGATGGCGAGAGTGAATGGGGTTTTCAAGTTCATCCGAAACATGCTCGCTTGTATTGAGATCCAGGGGTTGTGGTGGAAGAGGTCTCTGTAATGCTCCTCAAATCATTCATTTCTGGCACAGTAGATGGGTACATATCGTGTTGAAAGTAGCCATCAGGGTACATGTGCAACATTGTTCGGTGGACTTAGCCTACAACGATGCTTAAGTAAACTACAGCATTCATTCAGGCATCTACAGTAATCAAGGGATCAGGGGGGTATGCCAGGGCACCCCACACCAGGACACTTTCTAATCGGGTAGACAAGTCCTGATAAAGTGGCCAGGCTTTTTAGTTCATACAATATACAGGATAGTACACTGTATTTATTTAACATGCAATTCAAAGTTTTATGTGTTTTAAACATGTGTTGCATACATGTGTATGGTAGGAAGCTCTGCATTCATATGACAAAAAATGGCCTGTATTGAATAAATAAATGTGATGCAGCATAACCAGGGACAACTGTGAGTGTTGCAGTTAGCAATAATACAACTGTGTGGGGTAATTGTGGTGGAAACACTGAAGTACCTTAATACAGGTAAACAGCTTAGCTGTCCTGTGGTTTAGTTAGAAACAACTGTTTAGTTAGTTCGAGTTAGGTTTTTGTTTTGTTTATTTTTTGTTTGTTTAAAGCCCCTTTAAATAATAAATGTGCCCAGTTGCGCTTCACTGTAATTACTGTCTGAAGTCTGCTATTAACATTTTGAGTGCTGAGTGCCACTGAATACTGGAGGTAGAGTCCTGCGCGGGTCCGATTTTTACAACCCGCTTCCGACCCGGACCCGCTACTACAGGACCTGACCCGAACCCGCAACCCGCTGCAACACCATCTTCTTACCCGCGACCCGACCCGACCCGCTTTAATAAGACCTGCAACCCGACCCAAACCCGCAAGTGTTTGTCCTTTACCTACTGTCCGCGCCGACTGACTCTCTCACCCTCTCAGATTTGAGTTAACACAATAGGCTATACAGTGTGGTAGCACTCTAGTGGTCTGAATATATTTTAACATTGTAACATATTAACTATTGCTACTTTACTATAAAATACCTGTCTCTTCCTTTTGTGCCACCAATTGAAAGGGAGCTACATCTGTGCTTTCGCAGAGATGATGTACCAGTTTTGTGGCTGTCATACACAAAAACATAATGACAGGTTTTACAAGCAACGAATCCACACTTCTGACTATCCACTTTCATGATATAAACGCTGCACGTGATAAAAAGATCTTGCGACGTATCAAACAAGCGAGAACAACACTGGTCAGTCAGATGACTCCTCTCTAATCGCCTCCTGCTTTAGTGCTGGAAATACTGGTACATTTACCTTCTGATACGTTATTTGGGAAAGGGTTACGGACGAGTACGCTGAAAGGACATAACACATTTTTGGTGATTCAAATTCAGACCCGAAAATGTTTTTTTTTTTATCCGCACCTGAACCGCAAACCACGAAAAGTTCACATTCCGACCCGAACCGACACACTTTTGCGGGTCACCTGCGGGCCCTGCAGGTACCCGACCCGATGGAGGACTCTAACCGGAGGTGCTAAATGGCTTGGCACAAAAGATATCCTTGCGCCGAGATGCTTGCACGTGTGATGTTAGTGCTGAGTACATTACATTGCTCTGCATGAGATTTAAAAACATTACCTTTACAGTAAATAAAAATACATAAAATGTGGAGATTATATAGGCGCCAAATGTAAAAATAATAAAACAAAAAGCACAAATATTTTACCTTTTTCTTTTTCCCCGGAGTTAACTTAATTCACATCATTTTTCCTAGATTTTTCGGAAGTAATCTGTGACGTTTTTTCAAGAACTCCCAGACACAGTTCATAAATGTATTAATTATTTTAAACCAACTCACCTTTTTTGCTGTTTTTCCCATCCCAATTGTTTTGCAGTTTGTGCACTTTGCTTTGCTATATTTTGTTTGAAACATGCCATCCACTCGGGGCAAGAAAGACGCTGTGGATTTGAGCTGCCTGGCCTCGCCCTCTGAAGGAACATACCCCAGTACCGGGGGCCTGGACGTGGGGCTGTCGGGTCAGATTGCAACTCTGGCTGGCACTATTATGTCCTTGAATGGACATATCATTAAAATTGATGAGAACACTGATGCTCTATCGACTGATCTTCGTGTGCAGGTCGTCTCAGTGCGGGGGGAGTTGATGCTCTCAGTCACCGCACTGCAGACTGCATCCGATTCTCACAGAAACAACCTGGACGACTTTGAAAAGGGCCACATCTACCATGACACTAGAAGTGAAAAAAAAAAATGTCAGCCGAGATTACTGAGCTGCTGTCCAGGTCTGACTATCTCGAATCCAGATCAAGAAGATGCAATATTAGGCTGATCGGAATTGAAGAAGGAATCAAGGGTCTCCGTCCAATGGAATTCGTCTCACAACTGCTCAAGGATATTTTGGATCTAAAGGAGAAGCCCTTGCTGGATCGTGCCCATCACACTCTGCAATCAAGGCCTAAAGAAGGCTAAAAGCCTCAGGTATTCGTAGTCAGTTCACTACTATTCAGAATGTGACATAATTTTACAACAGGCCAGAAACAATGAGATGACCCGACATACAAAGAGGCTTGCGAACCGGAAATAAAACATGAAGTTAGTAGATATTAGAACATATAGAGTGGGGTGTTCCGCCTCTTGGAGACCCTCACATAAATAGAAGCATCAGAACCTGGCTGCATGAATGGTTTAATTTTGTTAACTATCAGGGAGTGCTGTTGCTGAATTTCACTGGCTGGCGTGGCTGGCTGCTGATTAGAAGTGCTGGCTGTGGGGATGACTTGCTCAGGCACAGGAAAAACTGGTTCTGCTGAAATGGAACTTCAATAGAGAAGGGAGATTCTCGATCGCTCCCTGCTGGAATCGCACTACCATTTTTAGGAAGATTTTTTATTAATTTGTTCATGGTCCAGTCTTTCCAAAACAGTCGCTCGGGAGGATCATCCTGTGGCCTGAGACTTGGATTGGCGAAGACTTGGATTGGCGAAGATTAGGACCTTGGGTGGCAGGTAGATATGTAGAAACTTGAAGAGGAGCCTGATCAGATCTAACTGAGATGCCGGATGGAGAGAAAAATCAGGGACTGGAGGGACCCTGGATTGAAACTGGAGGAGAATGGTCTAGTATAACAGAAAATCCTGAGAATCCTCTGAATCGGAAGACAGATGCGGTAAGTTCTCCATTATGCTCAATAGAATTTGAAATCCACAAACAAAAAACAAAAAAACACAAGACAGCTAGATAGGGGTGACTGACGGCTAAATAAGGTAGATTTAATTGATGAAAGAAGATGATTGGATGCAGGTGGGCCTAGCTCCACTCCACGAACCACACTTATAGGTTAACATTTAAATTGATAGCAAATTAAATAAAGGTTGGTAATGATTAGGAAACAAATATAGCTGGATTTTGAAATGGTATATTATTAAAAAAGAGGCATGTAATTGATTCACCGGACTACAAGCGTTTGTGCATGGGTTATATCGACACTCGTATCGCTTTAACAGACCTTGGGCTTTCACACTCGGTCTGTTCACTTCTACTCATGCCGATATTCCACCTATAACCCTATAATGTCAATACAAAAACATTTCTAAAAAGGTGTGGAAACTTTTTATAGAAATGTTGCTTTTTAGCGTTTTCTTCTTTATAAACCATCATAATTAGCCTAATTTGCAGCTCAGATTCCTTCTACCCCTGTCAAAAATGCCAATAGAACATCACAGACTTGCACATTAGTTTTTCACATTTTTAAGACCTGTGGACCAGTACCAAAAATATCTTACAGCTGTATGTTATTATTCCAGTTTGGTTTTGTAATGTGCTGGGTTCTAATAAATATATGAACCGTATCTATCACTCATTAACATGTGTATTTCACTGATTTAATGTTGTGTTCAGGGTAAAAATGCTTGCACAAAAATAGGTTTGGTATGAAAGGTTTACCAAAACAAAAGGATAATTGTTTACTTGTTGCTTCCTGAAAATTGGCTCCAGAAATCCAAGGAGCAATATATTTTTTAGGTCTAAGGGTTAACTTTTTTTAAATTATAGTGTACAAACAAAAATTAAAAAAAAGAATGATGAATAAAATACCGCAATGCACTGTGGTGCTAAAAAGTGAACAGCAGCCATCCATGCATCAGATGCCTTGAATAACACCCAGAAATAAGTGTAACATTCCTTTGTGATTCACGAGCAAAGATTCATCTTGTAAACTTACATGCTACTGTATACATTGTCAGCAGACTTATTTACTGCATGTGTGTCTCTGGTTCGTTTTGTGGTTCAATATGGAGTTTACTGTAAGTTATTATTTTACAGCTAATGTGTAAAATTCAGCTGTTAAAAATACTTATTATAATAATGCATAAAACACTTAAGAATTACTAAAAAACTGCTAAAATTCTTTATTAAACCTTTTAGCTAGAAGACTTTGGACATTGATAATGCCTTCTAGTCCAAACCTTTTTGGAAACTGCATTTACTAGTTCTTTTTAATTCCACTATATATTATAATCAGGATTTGAGTTTCCTGGAGAAGTTTGGATTTCAACTAGTATTCTGTCAGTAGTCATTTTGTCCAGTGACATGGGTGGCACTGAGTAGGGAAACATTCTATATGGGATTCGAATGTGTACAACATCACAAACTCCAGTTTGCATCTGTACATATACGACTTGAAATTCTGTGAGTTAAGATAATGCTCAAATTGGGTAGAATTTCAAATCTCACTGGATACATAACTGAAATACATATCAAGATGGATACATATCTTGAAGGTGACATCTGTTAACATACATAGATCTCTAGATGCTGGCTGTGTACAAATGTAGTCAGATGGAGAGGAACCATCTAAATAACTTAATTACTAAAAATAATGCAAGAGGTTAAAAATGAAAAGGAAGGGGCCCTGACAACACTGCTAGCAAGCTCTCGTGTACCGTGTGAAATAAATTGCTTTATTGATCAGGCACTAATCAGATGAAAGTTTAAAAATACATTATCAAGAAACAATTATTTATTGGACAATGTTCAGGTACTGTAATCATTTCTTAATTACATTTATCTTTTAAGTATTAAAAACATATTTTTAAAATAAAAACTTTAACCAACTAAAATAATCCAGCTATCGCTTACCCTGGAAAAGTATATATTTTCAGCTATGGTTTTGCATCACCTAGAATTTTAGTTTTTCATTAAGTATATGGAAAACTACAAAGTGGTATGTAATTCAATATGTTAACTTAACATTATTCAGCAGGTTTCAAAATGAGTTAATTCTATAGGGTGATACAAAACTTTTGACCATAGCTGTAGGTCAATCAAATCATATGTTTGGTTCCATTTTTATGTGCTGATCGTAGAACATTGACAATATGAAGCCGTCAACTTGGTTCTCTCAACCATACCAAGCTTACTAGTGACCCAGTTGTCCTATTGCGGCTTGTTCTGAGCTTAAACAGTGATATTTAAATACTGCTGGGGTCAGATCAGCCTGCAGCCTCAGTGAAACTAAAACGCTTAATGACTAGTTTCACAGACCCCGATTAGCACCGATCTTAGACTGCTGTTACTTCAGCCAATCGAAGTCTGTGAAACCAGCCATACATGTTTTAATTACACTGCAGAGGAGTCTTTATCTTCCCTTCCATGATAGCAGGGCTTAATTTAGCTATAATTACTCTGAGGGGTGTTGCTAGCTGGCAGTGGGTCTTTGACCCTTGGCGTATGTTTATTTGTATTTTAGCACTGTGTTAAGCAATGTAACAGTCACAATTCAGTTAATGGGTAAAGCTTTCTGTTGACCAGTAGTCATGTAAAAGATGACACAGTATAGTATTCTTTCCCCTTTGCACTCTGTATTTCACTAAGCAGGTCTTGGGGGTCATTGTCACGCATGTAAACTCACGTTGGGGAATTTACTTTTAAATAGTAATCAGTTACATGTACAAATAGTCTGTGTAAGGTAATGGCTGCAGATGTTACAGTTGTTAAGATGAAGAACCATATACAGTTGTATATACCCCAATGCAGCCACTCTCGTGTTTTTTTAACACAGCTTTTTTCCTTTTTTCCTAGAATTGCAGTGATTCAAAATGGGTTATTTTTGTTAAAGTTCTGAGGCCACCTTTGAATGTAAACATCAATCTCTCTTTTCTACTTTCACCTGAAGAAGAGACCTTTGAGGTCTTGAAAGCTTGCGATTAATTATTGTTTAGTTAGTCCAATAAAAGGTATCACATCTCCTTCCCTGTCTCTCATCTCTGGACTGACATGGCTACCATTTCATCTATCAGCATACCCCAATGGAAATTTATAATTTCTAGAAATTTCTCGAAAACAAAGAATATTTAGGGGAAAAAAATTGTAGCAAAACTTTTGCTTTTGTGGATAAGGAAAAAGTTACAAGAAACAGATGTCTTCAATTATTAATTTCAGTAATTTTTTTGCAAAATTCAAAACATGTTAATTCAAAATTATTCATACCCTTTGATGCTATGATAGTGTTATCTACAAGGTACTAGAAATTTCAATATTATAATGCAGAATTTGAGTATCCCAATTTCAACTATTGTTTCCATTATCAAGAAGTACAAGACTCATGGTACTGTCACAACGCTCCCTCGGTCTGGAAGAAATAAGGTTCTTTCACCAAGAACAAGTAGACGAATTGTGAGGAAGGTTAATAACAATCCTAGATTGACTGCCAAAGATATTCAAAGTGAATTGGCTGCAAGTGGGACTGGGGTTTCTATTTCAACCATAGGTCGAGTATTCCATGGTGAAGGTCTAAATGGTCAAGGCCAAGGTAAAAGCCACTCTTTGGAAAATGTCACAAGGACAATCGCTTAAAGTTTGCAAAATGGCATTTGAATGATGGATATGAGTTCTGGTCAAAGGTTTTGTGGAGTGATGAAACAAAAATTGAGCTATTTGGTTACACTGATAGTCATTATGTTTGAAGAAAGTCTGATGAGGTGTACAAAGAAAAGAACACCATACCTACTGTCAAGCATGGAGGTGGTAATATCCTTTAATGGGGCTGTTTTTCTTTTTAGTTCCAATACATAGTAAAATGGATTCCATAGCATACCAAAAGATATTGGCCAATCATCTGAAATCCTCCACTACAAAACTTGGTTTAAAGCACAACTGGATGTTTCAACACAACAACAATCCAAAGTACACATCAAAATCTACTTCAGAAAGGCTAAAGAAGGGGGTTCCCGAGTGGCGCATCCACTAAAAAGCACTCTCGTAGAGTGCAGGATATGCCCTATAGTTTGGACTTCTTCGGTTCGAGTCCAAGTTATTTCTTTGCCGACGGGATGGGAACTCCCAGGGGTGGCGTACAATTGGCCGAGCTGCCCGGGAGGGAGGGTGTTCTCAGCTCACCGCACACCAGCGACCCCTGTAGTCTGGCCAGGTGCCTGCGGGCTTACCTGTAAGCTGCTCAGAGCTGCATTTTCCTGGGTGGCTGGGTTGGCTGATGGCACATGCTTCGGAGGACAGCGTGTGCTCATCTTCGCCGCTCCCGAGTCAGCGCGGGGGTGGTAACGGTGAGCTGAGCTAAACAAAAATAATTGGACACTAAAATTGGACGTTTAATTGGGGAGAAAACAACAAAAAACAAATTGGCAACTACTAAATTAAAAAAAAAAATCTGATTGCGAAACTTTGGTATGTGTTGAAGAAGGCTGTGCACAAGAGAAGTCGTCAGAATTTGAATAAACTGGAACAATTTTGCGTTGAAGAATGGTCAAAAATCACAAAAGAATCATGCCAAAAGCTCATTGACAAATAACCTAATAGTTTAAAAGATGTCTGTATTGCTAAAGGTGCCTCAACTAGCAGTTCATTTCATTTTTCTTGTCAGGGTATGAATACTTTTGAATTAGCATTTGTGGAGTTTTGAAAATAAAATTCTGAAATAAATAATTGTAGACATCTATTTCTTGTAACTTTTTTTCCTTATAGCTTTTGCTAAAAAAGGTTTTTCCTATAATTATTTGTTTTCGAGTAATTTCTAGAAATTTCCATTGAGGTATGTAAACTTTTAACTAAGACTATAACATATTATTCTATAACATATGAAGTATAAATAATTGTAACATTATAAAACCAGGCAGATCATTTCAAACTATCATTTAACATCTCCTGTCTGCAATCAAGTTGTTTCTTGCTAGTTGCATACCGTTACATTTCATTCCTTTCAAAAATATTGAAAAAGACTTTTAGTCGAAACATGTCATTGAATGTATTGTATTTCTTTTAGTATTTCTAAATGTAGCACTGCTTTAGCACTTATAGTAATTGTCATTATTCATTCTAGTTTTTGTAAATGTAGCACTGCTTTAGCATTGTCTTATAGTAATTGTCGTTATTTACTCTGCAAACCCTTTTTAGAACCTTCATAAGAATGTAACAGAATAGACTTTGAGTAGTGCCACAGACATCTTGAACCCACCGTCTCCATCCTGGCATTCTGATGACAAGAATAAACCTCTTAAGCTTTACTCTCATGGGGTTATAGTGTTTTACCATTAGCAGTTTGTTTGTTACATGATTGCTAATAAGCAATGGTGTGTAGTTTTGTAGTTCACTATACTCATTTTCTTAATTGCTCCATGTGGTTTACAGTATCCAGTGGTGCTGATCAAGTTACTCATCAGAAATATTCCTGGGTACTAAGCAGAATTTCATTGTTGTTCTTATTTTCTCATAAAGAGAACTAAATATATAACAATACAAGACAAAGCGACATCGCAGTTCATGCAGAAATGTGTCTATCGCCTCACTGACATAGGACTACAAAGCTGCCTCTGAGATCCAACACGGCACTCTAGTTGCTTATGGCTTGTACTGTATATGCTTTCACCCATGCGTTACATGAAAATACAAGTGGCCCATTGAAGAGAATAGGCCTGCTTTTATTTTGATTGAGCACTACCGAAATAAAACCTTTGAATTGTTTTTTTCAAGCTGTAAGTTAAAAAAAAAATGATAATAATAAATAATGAAATTATTTTTGCAAAATAATGAAAATATGTTATAAATATTATTATTATTATTATTATTATTATTATTTATTTCTTAGCAGACGCCCTTATCCAGGGCGACTTACAATCGTAAGCAAATACAAATAATTTTGAAATAGTATTAAACAGTTATTATCTATGCATTGTTATAAGAATAATTAATGAATCCTTTTCTTTATAACATTACATGAAGCTTTACATTAGAAATGTGCGTAAATAAAATGTGAATCTTTATTGATAATCTATAACTAATGCCCTTTATTTTAGTTATTTTTATTCCCTGTGTATTTAACCAGTGTTTATAAAAATAAAATAAAAAATTAAAATGATTTGAAAGGTTTTCTAGTTAAATATCTGGGGTAATACTCCCTTGCTTGCATTTCGTGAATACAAACCAAGAATAAAGAGTCTAAAGGTGTGTCCAATATTAATTGCACTCCATCGTTCTAATGGGTAACTCAAACCATATTTTTTTCTAGCTTCTAAGCAACTAATTAAATGTACTACCATACCATTTAATTAGTTGCTTACTCATTTAAAGCTCTTTCAGGTTTTGGTTTGCTCATACTTGTCTATTCTGCTCTGGGGAAAAGTTGTTTATTTCTTCTTTTAAGAAGTCACTTTTTTTTGTTTTGTTCCCAAACACTGCTAACACATTCATTCTCATCAACTCAACAACTGCGTCATCTCAGGAAAAATAAGCTTTGCAGTAGTTCCTTCCAATTGATTGGATACTGTTAACTGTTGCGTCACCTGTTCTGTACATGTGGCCTTTTCAATTAATTATTCAAAGAACTCTCTAAATGAATTGACCATGTATTTAATGTGTGTGGCTCTGGGGGTGTGATATGCTTGGCACTTGTTTTGTAGAATCCATTTATTCATGTGTATCCTGAGAAAGAGGTTTATTTCAATTAGACATTCAGTAAACAATCTGCACTGTTGTATAGTTTTCTATTTGTTGAAGTAACGGAATATGGGAGGTTTCAAATCTGGTCTTTTTGCATGTTATAATAATTGGCCCAGAATACTTACCCAATAGATAAAAAATATTGAAGGCTTCAGTCTTCCTTTGCTACCATCATTGTTTGAACGACTGCTTAAATACAGTGCCTACGTACACCCACAAATGTCCTGCAGTTCTTTCTCCCCTCCTCTGCAGCGGCATCTCCCTTCGGGGGTAGATTTCCATCCTGAGTGTCAGTGTCTTATTCCGGCACCCCGGAAGGTGAGATGCTGGGCCAAAATGGTCTCCAGGAGCTCAACCCTGCCATTTGGCACCGTGTAAAACAGCTTCTAGGATTCTTACAGCTAATTCAGTGCCACTTCCTCTGGAGGAGTTAATGGGGAGTTACATGATGAACAGGTTTCTGAATGCAGACTATTCTCTACATAATGTGTGTGCACTGACTTGTTGCTATGGCAACGCAGAGAACAGGCTTTAAACAATAAAGGCCAAGAGGAACCAGCACATACTGTAGGAAGAACCAGTTAGAAATATGTTTTAAAGGACTCTTTAACACAGTCTGAATTGAAGTAAGATTTTTTCTGTTTATTTTCCCACCATACATGTTTTAAATCATTGTTGCTGAACTCCAAAGTTTGCACTGGGTTGTTATTTTTGTCCTGTAATTAGATTTTGCAAATGTTTAATAAACTCACTGTTTCAGGGGGAAGGAATTACTAATGTACATCGGTAGTGGTAATTTTTTACAAGTCCCATTATAGAAATTCCACCTTGCTCAGGTTTGCTGCTTCAAAGTTAAACATGCGAAATGTCCATGACTGCAGTAATATTTCAGGTCATTCTCTATAACACACTAGCCAAAATGAACAAGATTCATTTTTTAGTTATTAAAAGTACTTTAATGATAGAACATGTTGCACAACATGTTCTATCATTAAATATGTGGTCCTAAAATCAGACTGAATGTTATTCATTTTCATATAGTTTAATACATGTTGTACCGATGTGACTTATTTTAAATACCTTTCCTCCCTGACTTTGAGTTGGCCCTCTAAATTGAGTTTCCTTTTTATGGCTTACTAAATCCAGGATGCAAAGCTAATAAAATGTTAATATCAATGCTACAGTAAATTTAAATAAATGCCAAACACAAGTGACATGAATAATAGAATGCAATATGTGCTGCCTCCAAGTTTCTGAAACATGATGTAAATGAAACTTTGTTTTATGATGATGTGAATTCAATATAACCATAGATGAAAATGTATGTACAATAATATTTATTGGACTATACTTCCTAATTCAATTAGCATTTACCAGTGACTAAAGTATAGCTTAGTAAAGTTAAATAAAGCAGAACATTTTGGGGAAATTTTGGGCAATTTTAGATCTTCATCAGCTTCACCCTGCTACCAAACTGTTGAGTTTTGCCTGTCAGTGGAATAGCATTTAAATACTGCAATACTCAAAATTTCTCAAACAGGGTTTTATTAAAACTTCCCACCCCAATCAACACAGCATGGATAGAAGACCTTGGAAGCTTCTTTTAGGGATGGAAGGCTTCAATAGAAATGTGAGGCCCTATTCACAAAGCTTTTGGTTAATTTAAATAAATACATATTCATGACACATTTCTTGCATGTTGTCAAATAAGCCAGTAACTGTCAAGAGGAGTTAAAAGAATTTAAATCTGTTTTTAAGTGTCTTTAAATAACTCATGAGATATAGCTTCACAATTGGGGCTGTAATTCAAAGTGCTGAATCTGTATTGTGGGCTGATTTTTGTCTTGTCTTTCCACAGGGTCTCACTGGATTTATATATGACAACTGAAAGAGCTGAAAAACCTGGACTTCATGGTGAATGTTTTGTGGACATTAAGTAGGGACACAGGACTACGATATACCAAGGGCCACGATTCTTGCGCTAAACAGAGATGAGTGTTGGCAGAATAAACCTTTACAGCATTGTTTCCTCAGAAGAAGACGGCCTAAGGCTGACCACCATGCGTGGAGTAAACGGTTTCGGAAACGGCAAAATCCACACCCGGAGGAAGTGCAGGAACAGGTTTGTGAAGAAAAATGGACAGTGCAACGTCCAGTTCACCAACATGGATGACAAGTCTCAAAGATACATGGCTGATATGTTCACAACATGTGTGGATATCCGCTGGCGGTACATGCTGTTGATCTTCTCCCTTGCCTTTTTGATATCATGGCTGGCATTTGGATTAGCTTTTTGGCTGATCGCCCTCATCCATGGAGATCTAGACAACCCTGCGGGTGATGATAACTTCAAGCCTTGTGTTTTGCAAGTCAATGGCTTCATAGCTGCTTTTCTTTTCTCCATTGAAACTCAGACCACCATTGGATATGGGTTTCGCTGTGTCACTGAGGAATGTCCTGTCGCCGTTTTTATGGTGGCCTTTCAATCCATTGTTGGGTGTATTATTGACTCTTTCATGATTGGTGCAATCATGGCAAAGATGGCACGGCCGAAGAAGAGAGCCCAAACCTTACTTTTCAGTCATAATGCTGTAATAGCGATGAGGGATGGGAAGCTTTGTCTCATGTGGCGAGTCGGGAACCTTAGGAGGAGTCACATTGTTGAGGCCCATGTCAGGGCTCAGTTGATTAAGCCACGCATCACAGAAGAAGGAGAATACATACCCCTTGACCAAATAGACATAAATGTTGGGTTTGATAAAGGTTTAGACCGTATCTTCTTGGTTTCTCCAATAACAATTATTCACGAAATCGATGAGGAGAGTCCTTTATATGGCATAAGCAAACAAGACTTAGAAACAGCAGATTTTGAAATTGTGGTCATACTTGAAGGGATGGTGGAAGCCACTGCTATGACAACTCAAGCCCGTAGCTCATACCTGGCAAGTGAGATTCTGTGGGGCCACAGGTTTGAACCTGTCCTCTTTGAGGAGAAAAACCAATACAAAGTAGACTATTTCCACTTCCACAAAACCTACGAGGTGCCCTCAACTCCACGCTGTAGTGCCAAGGACATAATTGAGAATAAATTCCTGGTTCCTAGTACCAACTCTTTCTGTTATGAAAATGAACTTGCTTTTATGAGCAGGGACGAGGAAGATGACGAGGACAGCCGAGTGCTGGATGACTTGAGTCCAGACAGCAGGCATGAATTTGATAGACTACAAGCCACCATAGCACTGGATCAGAAGTCATACCGGCGGGAATCAGAGATATGACCCCTAACCATTGATCTTGCATCAGCTTTTTTTCTTTTGTTTTTGTTTGTTTTAATGAATACATGCAGAACAATGCAAGTGCCATAGGACAACTTAACTACTGTAATAACATTGAGAGGTCAAGCGATAAAATCAGTGGCAAGATTCTTGTGAATCTAGAAGGGTAAGCAGAAATGCTGAAGCAAAATACAATTAACAAATGCTGTGGTAAGAAAAACAAACCATAAATATGGCTTCCTGGAAGTATAGTCAAGAATGTCCAAGACTAAGACATTAGGTGACATAAAATTACCTTGTTTCTTAATGATAACTTGAATTTTATTTTTGTAAGATGGCTCAACCTGAAAGCTTTAAATGAAATAATACAAAGAAATGTAATATAGAAATGAAAGAGATTATTTAGTATTGATCTGTAAATAGGTTGCTTAGGTAAGTTATGTTGTAACTTTTGCTCCCCACCAATTGGTATTATTATTAGTTTATTTAGCAGACGTCTTTATCCAAGAGACTACAGAGACTAGGGTGTGTGAACTATGCATCAGCTGCAGAGTCACTTACAATTACATCTCACCCGAAAGATGGAGCATAAGGAGGTTAAGTAACTTGCTCAGGGTCATGCAATGAGTCAGTGGCTGAGGTGGGATTTGAACCGGGGACCTCCTAGTTACAAGCCCTTTTCTTTAACCACACAGCCTCCTATGCCTCCTAACAATTGGTATTGCAAGGTTTTTTGTCTGCTTTTTTAGGCTCCTAGGACACCAGCATGAAGGTAGTAGTGCCACAATTAACAGATAATAATGTGGTTATCCCTATTGAAAACTTGGGCATATACACAAAGGAGCTATAGATTTGTGGTGCATGCAAATTTCCTTGGACTCGCACTCTATATTGCACAGTGACTACAATGTCGGCAAGCACAATTTACTGCAGAATATGTCAAATTACTGGTGCAAAGGGCTTGACAAAACAGACGTGGCAAACAGGCTCAACCCTTTGAGTACTACATTTATTTTGCACCTCTAAAATGACATGGAAGCTGGTGAATATTAAGGACATTTTATTTAAATAAAGACAACATCCTAGTAAAGGAAAGCAATATTGCCATGAATAGATCAATCATTTTAACTAGTACATCTAAATAACATAATTCCAAAAAATCCCTAGAGAGCTGCTATATTTGGCTTATACATGTTGGAATAAATATTTGTGTATGTTATTACAATTCAGGAAAAGAGACAGTCCCCGTCACATGACATTAATAATTAACTATTTAAATGCAATCAAAGTTCACGATTGCAACCACCAAGTAAATGCTCTAAATAAATGGAAAGAAGGGTGAGTCTTTATATCCAGCTAGTAACAAACACAGCCGCTTATTTTTTGCGTGTTTCCAATTGCCTCCTCATATGTTGCAACAACCACTTGGTCTAACTGGAATTTGTAAAACAAAAAATGGTGTCCAAATTGTCCTCAAATACCTGGCAATAGCCACAAGATCAAGCAAGATTTGATTCCAATGTTTTCATCAAACACACTCCGAATTTTAAATTCAAGATGGGGCTAGGGTTGCCCTGAACTGCAGGTTGTCTTCAAGTAAGTAAGTAGGTTCAAACGTAATTTTAATTTTTTTTTTTTTTTTACGTTTCCTTTACTATGTTTTTTATGGTTGCTTCAATATTGTGTTCTTATTTTTTTTTCACTAAATATGCATTTACAAGGGTGCAGCAGGGCAGGAGTCGTGCACATGAAGAGGAGCTTTTGTGTGTAAATATTGTAAATAGTGTGTATTGTAATTGTTGTAATTAATTAATGAAGTCCTGACACTCCTGGGAGACCCTGCCTGCTGTGTGTGATTGACAGCTGTGGAATCCAATCAGCAGGTAGGTGTGTTCCAGTGGGGCGTCAGGTATAAAAAGGTCCCATTTATTCACCTTGGGGCTGCTGCAAAGCCAAAGGGCTGACCATCGTCCACACTATCTGTACAAAGAGAGCAAAACATCTTGCTGAAAGCCGTGAGGTTAAACCTGGGTCAGAGCTGAAGAAAGAAACCAAAAACGCTGATGTCCGGGTGAATCGGAGTTTGTTTATTGAGCAGAGAAGATTAGTTCAGGGATTGTAGAGAGCGAGGTGAATAAGCGGGGATGAATTAGGCGTAGCTCACACCCTTTTCACGACACCTTTTATTTTATAGTTTTTGTACAGTTTTTTATTTTTGTTTACGTATATATTCCCCCGTAAGCCCTTAGTGCACTACCATTGCTCATGTGACACTACCAGAAATGGTAGCACACTGAGGACATACAGGGAAATGTACATAAAAAAATAAAACACTGTAAAAAAACGGTTTCGATTTCTTTTTTCGGCTTCAACCCAGGTTTACCCTCACAGCGATCGGAGGCTTTCAGCAAGATGTTTCGCTGTCTTTGTACAGATAGTGTGGACGATGGTCAGCCCTTTAGCTTTGCAGCAGCCCTGAGGTGATTAAATGAGACCTTTTTATACCCAACGCCCTGCTGGAACACACCTACCTGCTGATTGGATTCCACAGCTGTCAATCACACACAGCAGGCATGCTGTCCCAGGAGTGTCAGGTACTTCATTAATTAATTACAACAATTACAATAAATACACACTATTTACACACAAAAGCAAAATTAGTGAATTACTTAAAATTTCATTTATTTTACGATGTTTGATTCAATCCAAAAATTAAAAAAAATGGTGTACAACACTGATGGTGTAGCGAGTCATTAAATAACTTACTGTAAAGTTAAAATCATGTCTGCATCAAAATAAATTTTGAAATAAAGACTTGGTGAATTAATCGAAATGAATTGGATCAAAAGCAGCATATTATTATTATTAGTATAATAATAATGATTATTATTATTTTACCATTTATTTAGAGTTATACTAATTTTTTTTTTGGATTGGTGCACTATCACTGCTGTGGTTCTAAAGGGTACATTTGTGCTTGTGATATGTACACTATCATAGTGAATATATGAAAAAAATGTCAATTGAGCTTTTTTGCTTTGTTCCTTAAAACAATATTTTATATATATATATATATATATATATATATATATATATATATATATATATATATATATATATATATATATTAAAACTCTGGTACTGTACAGTCCTAGCTAGGTGGGACTCTATCGTAAACTACTGTAACATAGGCCTGGCATAGGAGTGTCATGTTATATAATGTATAGTCCTAAGTATGGAGCTTGCTGTTAATATATTGTATAGATCATTTTGCCTACTGTATGTAGGTTCTATGGATAATTGTTACTATCAGGGAACAGTTTGAGGTTCATCTCTACAGTTTCTAAGAAATTGAATTAATAAACCATACAGAAAGTCTTAGCATATACTGTAAAATACTGTGTGTATTCACAGGTGAGCTCCTGAATATAGGGGAAGCAGTGAACTTAGTACTCAATTGAAACAAATACTTTCCAATTCCTCTAGTTGAATTATAATAATTGGTGGTGAGCAACTCAAATTAAAGGTAGACACACACACACATATAAGGGAAGTAAAGTTTGAAACGTACATACACTGATTCATAACATTTTACCTTGAAAATCAACATTTAAACACTTACCCCAAAGAAATAATCAATTGTCTTGTATCATAAATAAATCTATGATAAATTAAAACATCTTAGAATCATTTGAACCGTACCAATATTATACTTCAATTGAATTTACAGCTAAAATTCAGACTATTAAGCCTTGTTTAGTATTAATTGGCCATGGATCCTGTTTCTCCCTAATGCCTTATTGAAAAGCAATAAATTAACCACAAAACTAATTAAATAACTTCATCATATTGTGTACTGTATCATCAACCCTTGTGTACAATGCTACTGTCAAGTGAAGCAATACAGAATGCAGTATATGTTTTTGAGACAGTAGCTACAGGAATGCAGTTGCAAATGTGTTTTCTTTAATATCAAATCTATTTAGAAAAACAGAAAAAAGTAACTAGACTGAAGCAAACATTAGGTCATTCTGTTCATGGCTTTACTTGACTTTACATACTAGTTGTGGTCCATTGACATAAGTATACATTTACTACATGAGTTTGCTATGTAATACTGTATATTACAAGGAAAGCTATTTAGATAGAGATAGAATGTTGAATTTACCCTTTGATATGAGTTTTCCTTTTTGAGTGTGTAAAATAAGAAAACCCAAAAAGCTTTACCTTGTCGTGTCTTGATGTTACAATCTTATATTATTATACACACCGTGTTGGTTAAACCTTGACCACATTTCTATGTGAAAAGAGAAACAAGAAATGGAATCTGTTTCCTTAAAGGAAACAGTTTAGGGAAACAATTCAGGTAGTTTCATGCAAACCTATTCATCAAAGTGATTGTAGCTCACAAAACCACTTCATACATCTTATCTGTTTGCACTTCCATTAGCAACATAAGCCTTAAATGTGTAACTTTGAAATAAACATTCTCATTTTAAAACATGGTATCTGGTACTACTTTAGGTTAAAGAAGTTTCTGTGCTTTATTCTCAGGATAACTGTTACACTTGCCCTTCATGGGTCATTTTACCACAGAAGTGTCTTCTGGGTAATGTTAAAAGGGGAAAACAGCTGGTTATTAGAGGAAAGAAGCCATTGAAGGGGTGGGGATCAAGGAAGTGCAACACTAACTGAAAGCATGGCTTGCAAACAGAGACTTTAACCTAGTACCAGATATTATGTGTTAAGATATATATATATATATATATATATATATATATATATATATATATATATATATATATATATATATATATAATTTACTATAGCATGTGTTTCTTTCAGAATTGGCCATTTGAGACCGACAGGTATGTAATGAATGAAAGTACACACCAGGTTAGATTAATGGGATTATTTTGTTAGCTCTGTGTTCTTTAATAACATGATCATCTAAAGAATTGTTTGTGCATATAAATAGCAGCTGTGCAAGAAACTCTAGTGATGTACCCAATGCTTTTGTTGACTTCTCTGCACTTCTCTGTATTTAGGGCTGGGACAAATTCTCATATCTTTGATCTCTCTTTTTTTAAAGGTTAGATCTTTGCTATCAGCCCTCTCCTTCATATATTTATAGCAGTCACAACTGGGAGCTACTTTAATATTCTTACAGGTCAAATATATGCACCACATCACACCACAAAGTACCTCCAGAAGTGAGTTATTTCTATGAGTAACTCGTCTCCAATATGACGTTTGCAACTATTCTGAGTGGTCCTGTTGATCTAATATTGTTTTTCTCTATATCTGTCTTTACCTGTATGTAAGCTTGTCTGGGAACAGATTCCTATTCCATTCCAATTACTGTATGTGTCAAAAGGGCCTTTCAGTGGCGCTGCTCCCTCCAGCTAACCCTTGCTATATGTTTATAGCAGGCTAGGCCAGCAGAGTTAAAGGGTGTCCCATAGTTTACTGGAATGAGGAAGTCTGTTCAGTGCGAGGCAGTTAGAATCCTCCAGGCGAGCTCAAAGCAAGTCGAAGCAGGTAAAGTACTAACTCGGTATATATATATATATATATATATATATATATATATATATATATATATATATATATATATATATATATATACATACAGTATATATATATCACTTGCAACTTAATGTAATAACTTTACAAATCAACAAATGTGGTTTTCCCTTTTTTAAACTTCAGTCAAGACAAAATACACCAAAAACACGTTTTGGTCCCTAGTAGAAATTGCTGCTTTCAGTAACTTGTCATAGAAGCTGAGATGCATTACAAATGTACATAACTCAAATATTTATTTCAATGAATAAAGGCTGCTGAGTATATGCCTAATAATTATCAGGTAGAGGTACTGGTGAAATAATCTGCTTAATAACTGAAAGACACGCCTCTCTGTTATGTGAAGGATTAAAAGATGTTGAAGGTGTCCCAGGCCTATAGTATATATGCTTTGCATTGCCTTCTGGGAAGGCACAGGTGACCTGCTGTGTGAAACCTTTGTACCTACAATACCGCAGGGTTTGATGCCACTGGGATGTTTGTGGCTTGTCTCACATGACGTAACCATAGCAATGCATCATCAGCTTCTATACTGCATCTTGGGATTGCAAGTGTCAGTGTGTTTTTTAAGGTGGAATTTTTACCAGATTTTGTTTTTAAACCCGAGCAGCTAATCTATCTAAGCCGAAGCTGATGACACCTTAAAAAATGGATTAACGCTCTTATTAAGAGAAGAAGTTGAAAATTGGTGGGTTAACTGTACTTCTTAGTAATATCTAGAGAAATCATACTTTTAACAATATTACCTGTCAATATTTACTTTTTGTTTTGGTCACCTCCCAACTTCTCTTTCAATTCTATGTTTGTTAGTTAATCAAATGTAGAAATTCCATTCCTTAAGAAGGCACTGGTTCAACCCCAGTCTTTCTGTTTGATATTGTTTTACAACATAATGCATGTTTGCTTACAGCTTCCCTTATCAGCCTGACTCATTATTTTAAACTACCATTTTGAACAAACAGCAATGTGATTTCTTATCTCAGTCATCTGCAGTTTTACTTTGTTTCAGCACAGAAGCTTGTGATTAAAACTGGTATTTCTCTTAAAGGGATTTCTCTTAATTGGAGGACCTTTGACCTCTGTAAAAGTCTTCCTCTGCCCAGATTATATATATATATATATATATATATATATATATATATATATATATATATATATATATATATATATATATATAAATGATGCTGGGTTTTTTGTTTTATTTTAATGGATAATGAAATGTTTATTAAATTAAAAATGTAATATTTAAATGGATGAGTTATTTTCTTTTTATGTTGTTTTTAACTTTGCACTGACAAACCTGCTATCAGACTAATTACTGTAACATGCCCAAACATTGATTTCCGAACCCTTTAAATTTATGGACAATGATATCAGAAAAAATAAATAGTATGCTGCCTGAAATCAACATTTGAGAATCATGAAACAACTGAATCAGTTCTCTTCAAGCCTGTGTGACTAGGGTTACCAGATTTTCACACTGAAAAAGGTAGCCTTTTTTTTTTTCTTCAATACATTGAGGGCGAAGCAACTCTGAAGCTGTTTAGATACAGTACAACAGTTTGGGATTCTTGCATGTTGGATTAAGATCTGGTGCACTTTGAAACGATTCGTGTCAGATTGATTTTGAATAAATGTTCAGCTTCAATTCAGGATTTGTGCTTTCTGTACTGCATTTTAATTATTTAACAAATAGGATAAAGCAAAGGCAGAATACTGCATACATGAGACGAACAGGTATGTGCAGTTCTACTTGTATTCACAACTTCATCTCATTAACTTACTCTAACAGTTTATCATTCATTTTGATTGTCCTTTCGCTATAATGAACCCCTCGATATAACGAACAAAAGGCTTGGACCCCAACAGGTTAGTTATAGCAAGGGTGTACTGTAACAGTATATAATAACATAATCATAACTTAATAATTAAACACCAGGTGTATTTATTGCAGATCATAACAACTCAGTGTTTTCTTTCTATTGTCATCTCATCAAAACATGTTGGGTTCTATGTACTAATATTACTTACGTGTTCGTAAATACTGCAACTTCGTAGCCTCTGTCCTTTATAGAATTTTTGCGTGCAATGTACTAAACAGCTCCTTTTCGTGAACAACTACCGTAATAACACCGCAAGTTTACGAACATCATAAATTACTGCTCATTATACAGGAGAGATTCGAATTTGCATCTCATTATAAATAGATTTGCAATGCCGAAAGTGAACACTTAGAACTTCCTTCTTGCACAGATAAATGAGTGGTATAGTGAACAGGGCACCACACACACACACACTCACACAGAGGGCAATTTAGAGTGACCTCTCTTGTTGTTTTATTTCCTGGCTCTGGTCTGACGCCACCCACTCCGGCCGTCTTTGTGACAACCGCTTACTCCTTTACAGGGCCACAGTGAGCCGGAGCCTAACCCGGCATACACAGGGCGCAAGGCGAGACTACACCCTGGACGGGACGCCAGTCCATCGCAGGGCACCACACACACACTCACTCACACTGTGGGAGGAAACCGAGTACCGGAGAAAACCCACTAAACACGGGAGAACATGCAAACTCCACACAGACAGTAGCCTAGGCCGGATTCGGACCTAGGACCTAGGACCATGTGAGGCAGCAGCGCTAACCAGTACGCCACCGTGCTACCCCATATCTCTAATTGATTTACAGATATCTTAAAATGAATTTTAGATATCTTAAAAACTGCACAATTAAAGATATCTGTAATTCAATTTGAGATATCTTGAAATGATTTAGGGATATCTTAAAATATTTCAAGATATCTTAAAATGCAATTTGAGGTATCTCTAAATGATAATTTGGCTTGAATGTATCCATCACTCACTCACTTACTCACTCTCCAATCTTTAAGATCAACAAACCATTTCAAAACGGTAACTCTTACTTCAATTCCCTTTGAAGCTTGTGCATCTACCATGACAATAATTACTAGCTTTCCAGCTTCCCAAGCGGGGCTCGTCTGCGGCCTGTACTGGCTCTTCATCACGTGTCCATTTACTGTTTTCATGCCTAATGTTCAAGGATCTCATTATGTAGGAATCAAACACCTATTGGATTCAGCGTCCAACCTAATGGCTAATTAGCTTTCCAAAGCACCCGAGCATCCTATAATACAGAGTGGCAATTATTATCAGATTCTGTATTATACTTCAGTTAGGCTGCATACTGTAATCACAGTTCAATCATGCTCGGTCACATCAACAACTGAAAAATGTTACTATAGAATCGATTACTCTCGCTTACTCCATGCAATCGTGTCTCTACTATACTGTTACTGATCAAGTCAACAATATCCCTTCGTTACTCACAGTTAATGTACCCCCTTTAACTCGCTACCTCGGATACAAATGTCGCTGCAGGATATTCAAAGATCTGATCCCAACTTTCATCTTCCAAACCACCAAACCACCTGTCAGAAAGGAGTTCCTCGTCAACACACTGCGCTTCGGATGCTTCTTCCCATTCAGTATACTGTGAGTTCCTCCGGCATGGCGAAAATCCTCCCGAACCAGTCCCTTGATCCATCCTCAGACCTCCGCAGCGGAGACCTTAAGCTTCAATCTCAGGTCATGTATTGCTTACATTTTAAAGCATAAAGAAAGTAATAATTTTAAAAAAATGATTTAATGAAAAAATTAATGAAAGAAGGGGGTTCATGTTTATTTATGTTATACAAATCATATTATTGTCCTTTTTCTGCTTTTTCTAGCTACCTGTCGATGCGTCTTGCTGCAGTCTGTAGGATCCCCTTTCTTCACCTCGGAGAGAACAATGGTCCCCAGGACTTGATTCATTAATCCTATCGCCTATCTCTTCTCTCTGCTGTATTTACTCCATGCTGGATTCCTTCGGCAACTACCCTAGACATTTTTTCAGAATCATCGCTGCTACTTCTGGAGCATACAGAACGTTCTCCACATTTAATCAAGGCATCGGGGAGATTAATTTCATTCCATTGGTGGTTGTCTCCTTTCTGATGTATACATTATGTATGTACTGATATGCTGATTGGAACATTGCACTTATTAACAAGGTATGGCCAGCGGTGTGGAGTAGTGGTTAGGGCTCTGGACTCTTGACCGGAGGGTTGTGGGTTCAATCCCAGGTGGGGGACACTGCTGTTGTACCCTTGAGCAAGGTACTTTACCTAGATTGCTCCAGTAAAAACCCAACTGTATAAACTGTAATTGTATGTAAAATGTGATATCTTGTAACAATTGTATGTCGTCCTGGATAAGGGCATCTGCTAAGAAATAAATAATAATATACTGGAAGCATCACAGAACAAACCCATTACTTATTGTTGCTGGTTTACTATGTTGAAATGCAAGAGCTATTATGGAAACACAAAACCAGCTGCAGTGCAGTATTATGCAGGAGCTTTTACTTGAATACAAACACAGAGGCATTTTGATAATTTATTTTACAGAGAATATAAATGTCCTTTTAATTACTATATGTGCTTATTTAATTGCATATAAAATAGTTTACAAAATGTCAAGAACAGAGGGAGCAATCTCATGGGCTAATAGGTTTTCCAACCTGTGCAAATATGTCACCATGCCAAAACAGCTTGCGTTTGTTTACGTTTTATATATATACTGTATATATTGATTATATAAATAATTAATTAAAGACTGGAGGTTGAAAATATACCTTATACTTTTTTCTAGCATTCAGATTATTTTCATTGATGTGTATGGAGCGTTTATCTGGATGTTTTAAATGAATTAATGCTTTGCTGCTTTTTAAATATTGAAAAGAAAATATTTCATGCAAATTCTTCAATATTTTTTCAATGTGTTTCCTTAGCTGGTACTTTGTTGTAGAGTTAATATTCTGTCATGTTTTTAAAGTCAATGACTTGGGTCATATTGTGGTTTCTTTGACAGAGGCAAGCAAGGACAAGTGCAACACATTGCTTCTGTAGTTTTGATTTGCTGTGCTTATGAAATCAAACCACTCTAACTGAAAATTCTATAGTCTGTAAGAAGGCAAGAGGTTGTCATTGTGGAGAGACCTGTGTGGTTCCTAAGAAAGTAGACCTTGTTGTGTGTGCTTATAAATACTTTTTTTATTATTTTTTAAAATCAGTAAACGGTTTAGCCGTCTGGTTTTAGTTAGATCCATGAGAAAAAGTTTAATTGATACTGCATGTGGGAGTTAAGTTTTTTTGTTTTGATTTTTTTTCCTTCTATTTCTGTTAAAAAATAAAAATGGCATGAAAGTGCTTGAAAACTTCAATTTCTGTGTCTGGGTCTGCTTGAAAGGGAAAACGAACCTTAAAAACAAGTAAAATCCTAACTAATCACACTAATTTAATTGATGACTTTAATAGACCACACATGCAATTTAAAATAGTAAGAGAAGGGAACTTTTTACAAGTTGTTTAAGAGGCCTAATTTAAGCAAAAGATGGTCTAATATTTTCACAAATGAGTGCCTCTTGTTTCTATTGAACTATTATGTGTGTGGTGCATGAGGGTACAGTAGGTGTGCCACTGTGATAGTAAGTAGCAGATACTCAGTGTGAGCTATGAATGAAACAAAATGTACAACAAGTCAACAGTATTAGCATCTCAAATGAAGTGAAACTCAGTGCATGGGCTGCTGTGGCCTGTTTTGTAGGCATCAACATATCCCTTCTTATGGCTAATAAAACAACCATGATTAGTATTTTTTTTTAAAATACACAATTAAGATACAATTTTCATATCTTATAGTACAGAGTTCAGAAAATTGCACTTCACAAAGACCAAGTAAACAATGACAAGTACCGGTGCTACAAAGCCCATTTTTGTTCAGTATCTTTTCCAAGATGACTGTGAAAATATTACTGGTAAAACATACAATATAATGCTGTAAGTCAATGCGTATTTGTGTTACTGTTGGTACTCCTGACTCACACACAATATGATACCGTACTGTACTGCTTGTTATTATTATTATTTATTTCTTAGCAGACGCCCTTATCCAGGGCGACTTACAACTGTTACAAGATATCACATTATTTTTTTACATACAATTACATTATTTTTTTTTATTTTTTTTTTACACATTCTGTTTTACATACAATTACTCAGTTGAGTTTTTACTGAAGCAATCTAGGTAAAGTACCTTGCTCAAGGGTACAGCAGCAGTGTCCCTGACCTGGGATTGAACCCACGACCCTCCGGTCAAGAGTCCAGAGCCCTAACCACTACTCCACACTGCTGCTTGTGTGTACGAAACTTCACTTTGCAAGCAATGGTAGCGCAATGGACAAAACCCCGGCCACGACAGATAGGGCATCATTCCACGATCCACTATAGTGATATGTGTGCAAAGCTTATCTGCAGAGAGTTGTATGTTGTTCGTCTTAACTGACGATGGCTGTCTGTGATTGCTTGTGTTGCCTTGCCCCTTCCACTGCTTGTAAGGGGGTGGGAGGGAATGCAGAGTTAAAAACTCTAACATCGCATTTCCCTACTTTGTCATTTTAATATCAACCCTAACTGACAATAACTAAGCTTTTTTGCAAAGAATGTCCTTCCTTTTTGAGAATATATTTATAGCTAGAAAGCCTGTATATTCTCACATTATCACAGAGCACCAAAAGTTAAAGTGGCTATATTTGTAAACTTGATTAAACACGTCACAGGTGTATATATGTTAAACACTAACAGGTTTATATATAATACACATGATTAGTTTTTCTTATTCACACAAAGTGTTTAGCGAACTTAGTCCACCCAGTGCCGGTGCTGCGATTTACTGGGCCCTGGTGCAAAACTAACCAACCCCCCCCCAAAAGTTCTAACTTTTTTTAAGATGACTGTGAACAAGACAGTAATCAAGTAATAGTACAGCCAAATATTTTAATAATTCAATTGTGTAACAAAATGAATCAATTTGATTAAGAACTGGATTTAGTTAATATTGAAACACATTCATAGCTTCAAATTAGTCACAAAACATATTAATCATATCATAGGCACCGACTGGATTTTTTAGTTTACGTTATCAAGTACAAAAGTTAGCTTGGAAACGTTTCTATAAAAAAAAAATAATAATAATGTGCATGTCAAAACCTAGCCCAGGCAAAAACAACATTCTATGAACAAACTTAACAAACTAATATCTCAAAAGCATTTTTTTTTTTAAATACTGAATTTTGACCATCATTTAGTTAAGGCGGAATTTTGTGAGGCAGACAGACTCCGACACGTTCAGCTTGTTCAATGTGGAACATGAACAGATTTGCACAGCGATTTGGGGACGCTGTTTGTGCATTGTGGCGATTTTGTTTAAACAAAAAGTTTCAAGCAGTATATCATATATTGAGCATCAAAAGAAACTTATCATTATTATAACACATTTACTTTAAAAAAAAAGGTATATAAATGATGGACATTGACGAAATGTTTTTGGTTTCTTTTTAATCACTCACCCTTGACCATGACACACTTGAGTGACTATGACTGAAGCATATGCACTTAATCACCTAATTAGTGAGACAGTTGATTGGACACTGGATATGGAGTGATTTCAGCTGTTGAGGAGGGTGAACGAATATAAGAATCTACTGCAGAAGAGGACCAGCGCCCCATGTTCTTGATCAGGCTGAGATTGATGTTGGCCCTTGCAGTGCAGGTGGCTGCACCTATATGGAATAAATGGGGGGTGTAGGGCAGAGACTGCTCTGGAAACAAGGGTGGAGAGGTGGCTTGAGAACCAGTGATGAGTGATGATAGAGCGAGATGAATTAATGAACAGAGGGTCCGAGGGGAGGCAGGGTTTCCTGCTGGAAAGATACCTTGACATTGAAGAGAAAGGGCAGATAGGGGACCTTGACAGCTGAATGAACTGACCATGCCGAAATGTATCCATCTTGGAGGTATGCAGCCGATTGATGAAGTAGGCATCTGAAATAGAAGAAAGGTCACAGAAACAAATACCCGCCGTGGGGAAACTAGAAGCAGAAGAAACTGTGAATTCAGAGCTTCTGAGGAAACCAAAGATGGTCTCCATATGTAAATCCTTGTAGGGGATTTACATAAGCAGCCTTTCCAAAGAGTAAAGATGAATGTATTGAGAATGTCCGTTGATATAGGCAGACTAGAGGGTGAGGTAGAGAGAAAGCCCCTAAGGAGGGGCACGTGAACTGCTGGTATGGAGAGAATGGAGGGAGAAGGCACAGACATGATACAGGAGTGATATTGGATCCCGGAAATGTAAGATTTAATGGAAGCTGGGGCAAGATGGAGAGAATCCCTGGCGTGGACGATGAAAGCCAGGATCCAGTTTTGATTGAAGGGAATAGGATGAATCTGATACTGGGCACAGAAAGTTGAAAACACTGACCAGGTTGTAGAATAGGAAGCTCTTGAAGAAGGGGTGAGGGCTTCAGACATGTAATGCTGAGCAGATTGAAGAAGGTTACTGAGAGTAGGATTCAGTCGAATAGCAGCTGGTGAAACTGGGGACTCTGGAGGGGGGCTGCGAAAGCAGACAGGACCAGCTGATAGAACTTGGATATCTACAGGCAAGAGAGCATCAGTGGTGTTACTGTGGATACCAGGAAGGTGGCGGGCTTGAATTAAGAAGTTAAGAGAGACAGAAGTTCATATGAGATGATAAAGCAGACGCATGATGAGAGGGGATAATGATCCTTCGTTATTGATATGCACTGTGGGTTTGGTATCACTGAAGAAAAGGATTGATTTATTTGACCACTGGTGACCCCAGAGGAGAGCGGCTGCCATGATTGGATAGATTTCCAGGAGAGCAGTGGATTTCTCTTGAGGGAGCAGAAGCTGAATTTTGGGGTCCAGGTGCTGGAGAACCATTCTGATGCCAGGAACCCGCCGAATTCGATAGATGAGGCATCAGTGAAGAGGGCAAGATCATGAGGAGCTGAAATGAAGTCATCATAAAATAAAGAGAGACCGTTCCAGTAAGTAAGGAGATTGACCCACATCTTTATGTCTTTCCTGGCCTCAGGTGAGATCTTAACGCGAGAATTCAGGTTCTTAGCAGTAGATGAGAGAGCTAGAAGACGTGAGATAAATGTTCTGCCCTGAGGAATGATGCAAATGGCAAAATTTAAAATGACTAAGGCGAGGCAGAAGGTCACGCTTCTTAATAGAAGAAGAGATCTGTAAGTTGTTGATGAGAGAGAATATGTTGGCGTTTTGCAGGAGGCAGGCTGGCTTTGAATTTCACAGTATCGAGGGTAATGCCGAGGAGTTCCAGAGAGTGGACGGGGCCGATGGTTTTCTCTTCTGAAAAAGGGACGCCGACTGAGGAGAAGAGGGTCTTGAGCTGGGTAATTGCTTGGGCTGAAGGATCTTATGGAGGGAAATTAACAGGACGTCGTCCCTCAGATGGAGGAGGAATCGAACGTGGTAAGTGTTGAGAAGAATCCAGCAGAGGGTTTCTGACAAGAAGTCAAATATTCTCTGGCTACTGTGGCAACCAAAAGTGAGCTGGGTGGCGAAATAGAACTTGTCCGAAGTCAATGTGGGTCACTTTGATCCATACATTTTTAAACTGCTTTGTTTTGAAAATGAAAGACATACTATCAGATACAACTCAAATATTTTATTCATATCTAACATTTGCATCGCAGAAACACCGCATTTAAACATAAAAGGCTTTATTTTTTAAATGAGAGCATATGCAATGCAACACGACTACAAACAATCAAAAAATATAATAAAACATACATTTCAAAAGAAACATGTATGTACATATACCCGTGTCCAGGTGTAAATGGGTATATGTACATACAAAACCATAAAACTGAAATCATTGTTTCTAATACTAGATAAAAAGAAAATATAACACTACTTCCGGTATGACGGCTGCATTGTACTCTATGGAGCGTACGCATCGTTTTCAGTTTCATTGAACATTATTGTGTAAACTGGTACATATAAACCTGTAAAACCGAAATATTGTTTTTCTAAAAGTAATATAAAAAAGAATATATAACATACGTTTCATATTAGGCACACAAGTTGTTATCCTACCTGTCATTTCAGTTTACTGTATGCATCTGAGTGCATCTTACCGTATTCCAATCAAAATGACTCCTTTCAAGATGAAATATTTCCTTCTGATATATTCCCACTTGCATTTCTGGAACAAAACGAACGATTGCTGTCCCCCAGGTACATTGAGAAATAAAGCAACTCGGCTTTCACTGAGTTGGCATCTTGGTGCAAATGACAAATCCATAATCATAGCAATCTCTGTCTCATAGTCAGTCTACAAAGGTTTGAAATAAAAAAACAACACATTTGCTAGCAGGAGGGGGCGTGTCTTGTTTGCTGCATTTACAAACAAAATAGAATACTTTAGATTATATTAAAAAAGACATGTATTGTAATGCACAGGTCAAATTGACTCATGTGGCGGTTCTAGGTAGAACTGTTTATAATTATATAATTTTTGCGATTCTGGCTATCAAACGCTGTCATGATATTTAATTCATATATTTAGGAAAAGTCAAAAACAGACATACACATACGATTTACAATGGAAGAGTAATTAACATTTTAAGTCTAAAATGGGTCAAATTGACCCGCATGTCGGTTCTAGTGTTAAAATCCATGTTGTTTGGCAGGGACATGCCTCCTCAATACATTGTAAATGGAACTCTGTTCTAAGTGGAGTGCACTTGTACAGCTATGTCCAAAAGTTTTGCATCTCAGTATATAATTAAATAATTTTGCTTCACAGAGTCGAATGAAGCCTGTGGAATAATCCTACGTCAACATACTTTACATACCGCTTTGTAGTTTTCCATACTTAACATAAAACTGTGACATTTAAGAATGTGACATTTCGAAATCCAGCATGCCTTAAATACTACTGTACTATTATTGCTTCAGGTAGACTTGCAATATTGTTGTGTAGTTTCTTTCATTACATGATGTTAAATAAAACATCTAAATGATATGTTTTATTTTTTTTATTGTCTCAATCCAACAAGAAAATGTAGGGGATGCAAATGTTGTGGCCATAGCTGTACCATCTCTTTCAGCAAAACGTAATAGTTGATAGTTTTCAAGCGAGGATGTTTAATTTTACTATAACCATTAAAATATTTAATACATAAACTGTAATACACTGTTAGCATTTTGGATGTTTGCACTCACTAATAAATTATGTTAGTATAAAAGTATAATTAAAAAAAAAAAGTTTTGACCAGTTTTTGATCCACTGATCTTTGGCGTGCTAGGCAAACGTGCGCACCACAACATTGTAGTGATGTAATCACCTCACACACAGAACTGACAGGCAGGCAGAGAGAATGAGCCAGTGTAGTGAGAGATACAGAGTGAGCAGTAACACACAAGCACAACCACACACGTTTAACACAAAAAATAACGGGCCCCTAGGTTCTCCCACTCCCCTTCCCTCCCCAAGTCAATCAGTAGTTCATTGTCCATGGTCTACTTCTGCGTGGCCACCCTGTCGCTACACTATAATGCTTTTATTAGCCAAGGATCTAGCTGCGGTTAATGGGGTTTTTTTCGGTTTTCACTGGAAAAAACCAATAAACCAGTTCCATATTCCAGTAGAGGGAGAGTAGAGGAACACAATAAGGGGTCTCTTGTCTAACTTGAAATGTAAGGCAGGTACTTATTTTTTTCGTGAGAACGAAAGAACCTCACAAAAGAAGATCCCCCTCAGGACAAAATTAATTACATTCTAAATTCCTTTTTCACAAGAGTACTTCTATTTTCACCAGAACAGCTGCTTTTTTCATGAGAACAATTCATTTTTTTGTGAGATGAGTGGTGAAATTTTTTTTTTAAAGATAAAATCAAGAAATCCAAAAAAGGTCCACACTATACTGGGACCTTTTTAAGTATGTATAATTATTCAATTAGCAGAGATGCTAATAATTTTACAATCAATAAATAACATATTATATTCAATGTTTTTTATTTGAATAATCCTTTCATTCGTTACGTGAACAAAAAAATGAATGGCATATTATTTTTTTTTATTTCTTAGCAGACGCCCTTATCCAGGGCGACTTACAATTGTTACAAGATATCACATTATTTTTTTTACATTCAATTACATTATTTTTTTACACATTATTTTTCCATACAATTACCCATTTTATACAGTTGGGTTTTTACTGGAGCAATCTAGGTAAAGTACCTTGCTCAAGGGTACAGCAACAGTGTCCTCCACCGGGGATCGAACCCACGACCCTCCGGTCAAGAGTCCAGAGCCCTAACCACTACCATGTAATGTATTTTTATCAAACAATATATCAATATCATACTTAGGCTAACACAGGTTAAAAAGAGTTATACTAATAACCTAGAGAATATAGAGATTGGAGCTGAATGTATACTATTAACATTTAATATCAGTCATTATTGAATATTTAACTGTAAAGACACTCATTCATACCAAAACAAAACAATAAGTCAAATTAAATTACCTAAAGATATGGAGATGAGTCCCTTGGGTATTAATGTGTTTAGTTTGAAAATCCAAAAAGTTTCTCTTAATAATTTAACAGCAACATCACCTCTTCTACTTACAGAAACAGTTTCCTATGCATTTTAACAAATTTACGTTATGCACAAACTCGCTGAAATGACTGGCTATCGGGGCTGTAGGGTCATTGCGTCTTACTTCACTTTTATGTTTGCTTAATCTGGTTTTGAGAGGTCTAAGGGTTTTGCCAACATAGCCACGGCCACACGGACAAATTAATAGATAGACTACATTAGATGTAATACAAGTAATCCTTTGTTTGATCGAAAAACGTTTACCTGTTAAAGGATGTGTAAAGCTATCTGTTTTCCAGAGTGTGTTACACTGAGCACAGCCTAAACAGGGATAGCATCCTGGAAGAGGAATAAAGAAGGGGGGGAGGGGGAACAAAATGATCTGCTTTAATCACAACATCTTTTATATTTTTATCCCTTTAAAAGAAAAGAGTGGAGGATATTTGAATGTAGAAACCAAACGTATGACTGTAGATAAGATATCCCAATGTTTACTCACAATCTCTTGTAGAGCACGACTATGAGGATCATATGGAGTGGGGGAAAATACTGAAAAGGTCTTTTTAGGCTTACTACAAGATTTTAAAAGGTCAGACCTATTGATACTTTGAACCTTAGATTGTGCATCATTAAGCCATTTATCAGGATAACCTTGTTGTAAAAAGCGATTATTCATGTCTAATAATTTCTGTTCACAGTCTTTGTCTTGATTACAGATCCTACGTACTCCATATATTTAGCTTAGTGGAAGTGCTTGTTTTAAATGAGTTGGGTGAAAACTCTTAGCATGTAGTAAAGTATTTCTATCTGTTGTTTTTCTGTATATCATGGTATTCAAAGATCCTCCACACTTTATCACAGTTACATCCAGGAAGTCCATTGAGCATTGATTAGTATTACAGGTAAATTTTAAAGATGTTATTAAATTATTTAACCATTCTACAAATTCTTAAGTTTGTCTTTGGAACCAGTCCACACAAAGAAAATATCATCAATGTATCGGTACCAATGGCATACACAATCAATAAAGGGATTATTTGTGGATATATATATATATATATACAGCTCTGGAAAAAATTAAGAGACCACTGCAAAATTATCAGTTTCTCTGGTTTTACTATTTATAGGTATGTGTTTGGGTAAAATGAACATTTTTGTTTTATTCTATAAACTACTGACAACATTTCTCCCAAATTCCAAATAAAAATATTGTCATTTAGAGCATTTATTTGCAGAAAATGACAACTGGTCAAAATAACAAAAAGATGCAGTGTTGTCAGACCTCGAATAATGCAAAGAAAATAAGTTCATATTCATTTTTAAACAACACAAAACTAATGTTTTAACTTAGGAAGAGTTCAGAAATCAATATTTGGTGGAATAACCCTGATTTTCAAGCACAGCTTTCATGCGTCTTGGCATGCTCTCCACCAGTCTTTCACATTGATGTTGGGTGACTTTATGCCACTCCTGGCAAAAATTCAAGCAGCTCGGCTTTGTTTGATGGCTTGTGACCATCCATCTTCCTCTTGATCACATTCCAGAGGTTTTCAATGGGGTTCAGGTCTGGAGATTGGGCTGGCCATGACAGGGTCTTGATCTGGTGGTCCTCCATCCACACCTTGATTGACCTGGCTGTGTGGCACGGAGCATTGTCCTGCTGGAAAACCAATCCTCAGAGTTGGGGAACATTGTCAGAGCAGAAGGAAGCAAGTTTTCTTCCAGGACAACCTTGTACTTGGCTTGATTCATGCCAAAGCTGCCCGATTCCAGCCTTGCTGAAGCACCCCCAGATCATCACCGATCCTCCACCACATTTCACAGTGGGTGCGAGACACTGTGGCTTGTAGGCCTCTCCAGGTCTCCGTCTAACCATTAGACGACCAGGTGTTGGGCAAAGCTGAAAATTGGACTCATCTGGGGTGCTTCAGCAAGGCTGGAATCGGGCAGATTTGTCATTGTGAAGGACGCATGAATCAAGCCAAGTACAAGGTTGTCCTGGAAGAAAACTTGCTTCCTTCTGCTCTGACAATGTTCCCCAACTCTGAGGATTGGTTTTTCCAGCAGGACAATGCTCCATGCCACACAGCCAGGTCAATCAAGGTGTGGATGGAGGACCACCAGATCAAGACCCTGTCATGGCCAGCCCAATCTCCAGACCTGAACCCCATTGAAAACCTCTGGAATGTGATCAAGAGGAGGATGGATGGTCACAAGCCATCAAACAAAGCCGAGCTGCTTGAATTTTTGCGCCAGGAGTGGCATAAAGTCACCCAACATCAATGTGAAAGACTGGTGGAGAGCATGCCAAGACGCATGAAAGCTGTGCTTGAAAATCAGGGTTATTCCACCAAATATTGATTTCTGAACTCTTCCTAAGTTAAAACATTAGTATTGTGTTGTTTAAAAATGAATATGAACTGATTTTCTTTGCATTATTCGAGGTCTGACAACACTGCATCTTTTTTGTTATTTTGACCAGTTGTCATTTTCTGCAAATAAATACTCTAAATGACAATATTTTTATTTGGAATTTGGGAGAAATGTTGTCAGTAGTTTATAGAATAAAACAAAAATGTTCATTTTACCCAAACACATACCTATAAATAGTAAAACCAGAGAAACGGATAATTTTGCAGTGGTCTCTTAATTTTTTCCAGAGCTGTATATATATATAGACACAATCATTTTCAAAATGACCCATACTGTATATAAATTGGTGTAATTAGGTGCCATAGTGGAACCCATTGAAGTACCCTGTAGTTGAAGATAGAAGTCCCGTTCAAATAGAAAATTAATGTAGAACAATCTCAGCTAATTGAAGTAGAAACTCCGAGGGTGGTTTCAGACTAGATCTCTGTTTTAAATTAAATTCCAATGCCTTTAAACCATCTACGTTACATATATTTGTATAAAGGCTAGCATTACCAACCAATCTGTGTCCGATAGTAGTGGAATCTTTTGTAATTTTTTCTTTACACAGTGAAACAAATGTAAGCACAATTCCACTTTACTTTTCCTTATACAGCCCTCTGAAATCGAATGAACTGAAGCACTGAATCTGTGCCCTTCTTCAGACCGCAGAGGTGAGTTGAAATGAGAGACCAATTCTCATTGATTTCAACCACTTTGTTTGCAACGAATACTGCCTAATATTCGTAAAAATGAAAGACACTATTCGGCCATTACTAATATTAGGAAGAAGACCATTATTCGTACATATCCTAATACGAATTTGTTCGGGAACACTCCTAATACAGACGTTGTCATGGTTTACTAAATATATGATTTTCAGGCAGTTTTTTTATTTATTTTTTTAAACTGAAAGCAAAATGTCCGCCTCACAAAGATTTTTTTTCTGATGAAAGAAGATTAGACCCTCAAGTGAAAAGATATTTTGTCGTAAGGCCAATTCCTTTTACAAGATCAAACATCTAACTGCTGAGCTGTACTGAGCGTGCGCAGAACCAAATTTTTCAAATCCCTATAACAGGAACAGATTTATATTTTTCACAGGTGTCCCCTTGTACCCTAAAATTGTCAGATTTATGAAATATAGGTTTTAATATGAAATAGTTAAGACCTCATCACATGACCAAAAACTCCCTCAAATTACATCATCATGCTGAACGTCCTTCTTCTCTTCTCAAAACAAAGCAAAATGGCGGACAACAGAACATTAATACACTACAAAACAAAGATGCTGCAAACACTAAAATCATCATAAAAACTTTTAGTATTTTCTGACTTCCTAAAATTCAAACAAATCCAACTCGACGATGTAAATAAATATGACGTTCACAAACCTGCAGCTTCGAGCATTATAGTCCCTTGCTGGTAACTATAGTTATTCCTTCGTGGTCATTTTACAGTTTCCCATGGTATAGTATACATTCCCCATAGTTTACCAAGGTTTGCCATGTTTTACCTGTCCTTTGCTTACCTATGCTTTACAAGCTCTACTTTTACAATGGTAAACTTTTATAAGGGTTAGCAGCAAGTAAAACAGTGTTCCCAAAAACTAAAAACATAAAGTTTAAAAGATTGCAGCTGAGGACTTCCTGTCTTCTGTTCGAATCATGACAGCATGCATTCTCCATGTTTCTATTTCACAAGCCCTAGTTGTTTTAGTTAAGCAACGCTTATATATCTGGTTGCAAAGCATATCCAATGGGACTCAGCCCATGGGTCTGTGACCCCTATCTGTGATATAAAAATACATTAATGGGCATCTGGACATCTGAGCCGATGCTCTGCTATTACTTCCGTTCTCAAGGCTCCAACAACAGGCGAGCAACAGAAACACGAGATGTGTCCTGTCTCAGAGGCTTTCCAAATGGCAGGACATCCTGTATTTGAGACTCAACTCTGCAAAGTTGAAGAGAAAGTCAGTGTTAATGGATGTAGACCAGTGTTGTCGTAATGTCTGTGTTGATAAAGTTAACATCAGTGAAGGAATTAGCTAAGGCATTATAGCTAACAAAATAGTTCCATACATTTTCTCCTCCATGCCCATCCATTCATTATATTTGGTTCAAGTGTGCAGTTATCTGGTACTGCTCTAGATTAAAGAAATCATTAACAGATTGCCTAGAAAAGGCAAGTGAACTGGACATGCTATTTAACCTAGTGTAGTACCAGAGGTTTGCTATAACACATGTTTCCTTCAAAACTGCACATTTCATACCTCTATTGCTAATGGAATTGCCGAACAGGTAAGATGTATGGAATTATTTTGTAGCTACAATCACTTTAATTGTGGGTAGGACCATGAATCTACCAGTGAATTGAATTGTGGGTAGGACCATGGATCTACCAGTGAATTGAATTGTGGGTAGGACCAATGGATCTACCAGTCTTTAATTGTGGGTAGGACCATGGATCTACCAGTGAATTGAATTGTGGGTAGGACCATGGATCTACCAGTGAATTGAATTGTGGGTAGGACCATGGATCTACCAGTGAATTGAATTGTGGGTAGGACCATGGATCTACCAGTGAATTGAATTGTGGGTAGGACCATGGATCTACCAGTCTTTAATTGTGGGTAGGACCATGGATCTACCAGTGAATTGAATTGTGGGTAGGACCATGGATCTACCAGTGAATTGTTCGAGTGGAAAGAGATGTTTTAACCAGTGTTGAAGATTTCTGTGATTAGGGTCACTTTGTCACACCCACTACTACCAGGTGGACAAGTGGCAGCTAGTAATTGACCGCCTAATGCAAGCCAATAGAAAGGAAAATTAATTTGTAGTGCAACTACATCATTCCCACTGTGGGAGAGTAAAATTTGGTAAATTAAGCCAATTCAATAATAAAAGAGTTCCCTTCGTGCTAGGTTCTTCTATTTGGGGGAGCAGCACTAAAACACCACACGCTGCATGCACAAACTCTGTAAAAACGGGCTTAAAACAATGTCATACATTTTATTCACAAACCGAATGAAAAGAATTACAGCCACACAGCCAGTCATTACAATATAGGCCTAGATCACATTTCAAGGATGTACCATACTCACCCCAATAGTCTTGATTAAAAGAAACTGATTTTCTGATCACCCCAGAGGTGCAATAGAGCACTGTATTAGGCAGATCACTCTGTTGTCACGCTGTCCTTGGGAACATTTTCTTTCTGTGAATTCAGTCCTGCAGAGGAGTTCCAGATTTCTCTGTCAATGGGAGTTGATTTGAAATGTATTGCACAATCAGAAATGATAATAGCAAAAAACTAATCTGATGTGGCCTGGACAAAGAGCAGATAAAAAAATGTGCGCTGTAATTTTGCAGTGTACTTACTGAGATACAATAATCAAATCCAACTGGTCCAAGACTGCCCTAGAGCACATTAAATACTCTACCAGCAATGTGTACTTTCTAAATTTATAGCTTTGTCAGTTAAAAACAAGGTTAAAAATCAAAATAGCTATAAATAGTTATAAAGCCTTCCACATGTTGGTCGCAATATACAATACCATGTATAACACTTTTATAATTGTATGCCTCAGGTGTTCGACACCCAAGAAGTGATGTTATCCGAGCACAACACACAACCTGGAGTGCAGTATTCCTATTATACAGTGGCTTGCACTGTAAAACAAATAGCAAATAAGACTCATTTCATATGTTTAAAAGTCATTTTAATTAGACAAATGTGTAAATAACATTCCGCCTTATAAAATTGTTCCTGTTTTCCATTTACAACTGTAGTAAAGTATTAACTATGACATTCTAATAGTATCTAAGTGTCTGTTTAAGCCCACTCTGAGCCCCACATAGCTGCTTATGCCATACGGCTCTCCGGAGCTATTTCTGACAGAGGCATAAAATTGTCGTAGAACTGTATTAAGGTGTTCTATTGTGACAGTTTTCAAGTCTATATTTGTGTTGCTCTCATAAAAAACTTTAACTGCCCAGTTGGTTTCTTGTTTCATGGATGCTTCTTTTCTGTCAGATTCTATCTTGTCTAGTCCCTCAGTCGATCTCCAGGTGTCTTTTTTTTTTTAAATTCTCTTTCATTGAGAGGTGTTGTCTGATCTCCTGGCTGCTCTGTGTTTAAGGCTCTTAGCCAAACGAGGTTTCCACAGTTGTCATGTTGTTTAAGGTAAAATTCACTTCAGGAATTGTGTAATTTATTCTGTGTTATTGACAGTTGTGGTGGATTGATATGTTTGTCTAGGTTTTCAGTGAGGAGGTTGCCGTTACTAGATCTATGATGTTATGCTGGGATAACATCACGGCTCTAGTGCAAGGCTGACCAATCAGAGCTCAGGATTTTTTCTTGCCATTGTATAAGTATGCAATAAGGCCCGACAGGGTGTCTGTATACGTTGAATATACAAATGCCGCGGGGCGTTGTGCAGCACGAGACAAAGTTGAGTGCCTCCAACCCCCGAGAAATCTGTATATTCAACATATATGGACACACTGAAGTGCCTTATTGCATTTATAATCCAGGTAAAACAGTGGATTTGAAGAAGAAAAAAAGCATAAATCATGTTTAGGGCAAAAAATGATTAATTTTTTTATTAAATATTCTTACGCCAATAAAGCAGTCCCATTTATAACTTTGAAAAAATATGAGCATGCTAAAAGAACAATGTTCTTGTATTGACAGTGTGCTATAGGCTCAAGTAAATATACAGAATGTCGTAAAAAGTCAAGCACTCACCAGGTATCTGCTGTTAAGCTTATATTTATTATTATAACATCATTATGAAAAAACAATGAAGCAAATTCATGCAGACAAGTTGCAGCCACTGGCCTTCGTCAGTGCAGTAACATAATTTCTCCATTTATAACTTTGAACTACACACTAAGTTAAACTGAGTAAATTAATTTTATTGGAACATGCAAAAGAAAATACATCTGTATTTTTAATTTTGTGGACATTCCCATTGAAAAGATACACCAGGGGACGGAGTTGAGACGGCACTGAGTGATTTTTTTTCCGTCACTGACAGTGCAGACCTGTTTGAGCAGAACAGACGTGAATAAAAATAAATACAACAACGTCTTGGATTACAGTAATTTTTCAAGGTATGTGTCAGAGAGGGGTGGATAATGTGCAGAACTGTCTTTTTGTGTTTTTCTGTAGTGTTTACAAACCGGTAAAAACACATTATTTGAAGTGACAATGTCAGGTTAGGTGAGTATACAGACAGCAATTTTTATTTATTTATTTGCTATCTTTCAGTTCATTTAATCGTTCTTCATCCAAATCAGCATGTTTACTTACTACATTTGGGATTTTTTGCAGGTAATTGGTCACTCAGTTTCATACTTACAGCTGTGCATCTGTAACTGTAAGCAAGATGGCTACCGATACTTTAAATTCTGTGAGGCAGCGCAGGGATTTAGAATATGTGACAAGTCTCCAACTGTCCGTATCCATCCACTATAAACTGGAACCTTGCTCGACCAATCACATTACTTGTTTCACGTTCCATTGCCAGGCCTGGATTATAGCATTTAAAAAACCTTTAGAATTGCTAAATAATAATGTACATCATAATCACTTTGAAAATCAGCATAACATACAAGTACGCATAAGTCTATAATTTAGCAAAAATTATATTATTTAATAGTTCAAGAATTAGTGTAAAGTGTTAATGGACACCAGTCACACAGCATTCAAAATATGTCTGGTTTGTAGGAAGTGTTATGGAAATGAATGTTATGTGCATTTTGATTATGCATGATTATGCACTTAGTTATATAGCCTTTTTTATGGTGCTATGAATGCTACATTGTGTCCAATTCAAATAAGTTCAGTCTTTAATTTGGCTATGCTTTAAATAAATATTGCTATGCTTTTGGTAAACTGCAGTGGACATTCACATGGCTATTTAGATGTTGTCGTTGTTTTTTGTAAAAAAAACGTTTGGTATAAAACTAAATTGGAACATTTGTTTTCTGAAAACAGCACTTTTGTAAAGTTGTGTGCAAATTTATAAAAACACCTCAAGATTTGTCATTGATATCCTTTATATGCCTACCTGCATGAAAACCTCAGGTTCAGTAGTCAGTGATATAGAAACAATTGCCACCTTGAACAACTTCTAAAAAGTCTCATGCATTTTACCATGTGTGTTCCATTTCTCTTACTATTTTTAATAATTGTGCATGTGGCCTATTAATGTCAATCACTAATTTACCTATTTTGACAATTTTCCAAGATTTTCAGTTACAGTGGTTTGATTTCATATGCACAACAAATGAAAAATACAGAAGCAGTGGGGTGTTCTAATACATTTGCACACTGCTGCATGTTTTATATGACTTTTATTAAGTTTTTAAAACTTCTTGGACTCTTATAGACTTGTAACTGCATTACATGTCTATTTTGCAAACATTTAAAAGGCTGTATTGATCAGACACTTGGGTCTATTTTAATGATCTAGAGTGGTGGACCTAAACAATAAAACCAGCATGGAACTTGTCACACTATTTTGTTAATTCTGTATGGCAACTATGTGCTGTAAGCCACATGGTCTAATTGGAGCAAATTAGAATTCATGCAGTGATGAGGTACTAGCAACTTTTCATCAATAGTGTGAGGCACATGTATTATGTTTTATGTCTAGGGTTTTATTTGGTCCACCATAGATTCTTATTTTAGCAGAATCGTTCTTACCTAGTTGTGAATATTTATACTTAAAACATGTGAGATATTGGAATTTTAGATGGCTCAATTTAACAATATTTATGCCTTAGGTTCCACTAAATGCTTGATAAAGAAAACAGATAAAGAAAAAGAATGGACTACTTACAGAGTTAAAAAAAAAGTTTATTTAGAAGCTAAATACTTTGCACAAAAAAACTACTAGATATGAGCAATACTTTCAGAAACATCACCTACACGTTTAGACAACAAATATCACAAGCACTTAAACACTACAATCCTGACCTATGCATCATGAATTCTATAAATGATATAGTTACCTTCCTTTGTGGTCTGGAAGGATGTGCAAAAGCATCTTTTGAAGAAATAACACAGTCTTGTGAAGAAGAAAGCAAACCCTGCTACACTTGTTCTGTGGTCTGGTCTGGAGGGATGTGCAGAGGGAAGCCCAGCATTTACACCTGCCGTGAAGAAGCAGAGGAATCGTGCCTTTGTTGTACAGTCTTTTTCTCCTGGTTTTAACAAAACATTTTTAACAGGTTGATGAACAGAGTTCCCGGCACTTACAAAGTAGAGGTGCTGGTTACAGTGGTAAAATAGGCAGAAAATAGTGACATTTTAGCATCCCGTATGGAAACTTCAAGTCCTCTTCAGGAAAATCTACAGCTTATATTATCAACATAAGTTAGGAATATCTGGTACTTAGCCAATAATATAAACATGTTATTATTATTGTTGCTTTCAAAATACATGGTGTATTTTTTAATTCTGTGTCCAGACCCTAAATTGACACAACGGCCATTGTGTCAATTTAGGGTCTGGACACAGAAGATGTTTATTGCTAAATGAATGTTTCCAGTCTGAGTCAGCGGGGCATTGGAGATGCAACATTTGCAACAAGAGAAACATTTCATCCTGTCTCTCTCTTACCAGCGAGTGTGAAAGAGGATCACCCTTTTTGTGGAATATGAAATCCGTTTGAAACGGTGATGTCTCCAACTCCAAGATTGCATTCCCTGCCAAAGCAGTTCACGTGCAGACTGTGCCTGGGCCAGATTGAATGATTAACAAGCAATCGAGCCCAGCACAGCTGCTATACAGAGGTGGAAATCTCTCAATCAGGGTTGGTTGTTCAGGGAGGAAGAACGAGAAAGTAAGAACTTAGATTAAAATAGCAATTGCTGCTCGTGTTGGCTTTAAAACCAGCACGGTACTTGTTTCATTTAGTGTTTTGTTCTATCAGTGGTTATTATTTGTTTTGGGCAACGTGCCATTTTGTTTTGTGTGTTCAGTGTTTGCCCTACTGAACTGACGCGGATCCTGCAAAGCTGGCCTTTGTGCTCTATGGGTGTAAAGAGGCTACTGGTTTGGCAGTGAGAATGGAGGACACTTTTTTTTTTTTAGTAGTCGCCAATTAGTTTTTTTTTTGTTTTTGTTCAGCTCAACTCACCGCCACCACCCCCACGCTGACTCGGGAGCGGCGAAGACGAGCACACGCTGTCCTCCGAAGCGTGTTCTGTCAGCCGACCGCTTTTTTTCACTCTGCAAACTCACCATGCAGCCACCCAGAGCTACAGCGTCAGAGGACAACGCAGCTGTGGGTAGCTTACAGGCAAGCCCGCAGACGCCCGGCCAGACTACAGGGGTCGCTGGTGCGCGGTGAACCAAGAACACCCTGGCCGACCTAACCCTCCCTCCTCCTGGGCGGCGCTCGGCCAATTGGCAAAGGAATAGCCTGGACTCGAACCGGCAACGTCCAGACTATAGGGTGCATCCTGCACTCTATGCAAGTGCTTTTACTGGATGCGCCACTCGGGAGCCCCCGGAGGACACCTTCTGAGCTGTTGCTGGAACTTGCTTTGGTGAGAGAACATACAAAATAGGGTAATATAAAAACATGGACACTCTAAATTTTAATTAAATACGTAAAACCAATTTTTTAAACCCTGATTTACTTTACTTTTTCAGTTGTCTCTTTCTTTAGAAAGTGTTCTTTTTAATAACTGAGCTGTAGCCCTGTGTCATTAAGAACTGAATAGAAACCCACTGAGTTAATATTGACATTGGAACATATTGTGTCGTTCTTCCAAAGGGAATCCATATAGTGCAGAGGAGGTGTACAATCCCCTGCCCACTCATTTATTCAGTCTGTTGGTTCTGCAGATTAAATGCCCACAGCCATCTCCTTCAGTACTGCGGCTGCTGTTTATACTTGAGATAAAATGCCAGTGTATGAAAGATGACAGATGTAAACCTTGGCAATAACCTTGGCTTTGCTACAGAACAGTATAGACACGTGACAGAGATCAAATGATTCTAGGTGTTAGATCTCCCTCCCGCCCTGCGAGGGCGCCGTGTAAAGGGAACACAGTACCCTGGACTGGATGGCACGACAGTTCCCAGGGTTAGGTGGAACTCAGCCATCTAGAAAGGGAGCGGAGCTACGGTACACGAAACCAATGACCTGGACGGGAAACGGTGTGGCATCCGCGGATTGGAGGAGCGGATGCACTCGTTGACCAAGGGGTAATGGGTGACGGTATAAAAAGGGGACATAGTGATGTGATCTGTTCCTTTGTAAATGGTTAGAATAAACCTGAAAATTGAAAACGTGAGTGTTTTGTTTGTTTGTACTGTTGTGTCTAAGAACTGTTTGTTTATTGTAATTGGACAGCTAACTCGATCCGGAGCTGTCGCCAAAGTCCAGCACCCAACCGGACAACATCACTGCACATGTATCACAGAGAACTGCATTGCACCACAAGCACTAATTCACTCACTAACAGACTTGCATGTGTGTTTTGTGTTTCGTGTGGGTGTATAAAGAACAGGACTATTATTTCAGGACAAACCCGGGGATTATAAATAAAGTAATAGATGCCGCTGAATTACTTAGCATCATTTATTTTTTTCTGTTTGTTTTGCCGTCAGACACTGGAATTACAAATCATTAAAACAACATTGCACCTGGATTATAATTGTCTGTCTGTTTATTGATAACCTGCACCTGCACACTGTTAACCACTTTGCCACAACACTTTACAGAACATAAGAACATAAGGAAGTTTACAAACGAGAGGAGGCCATTTGGCCCATCTTGTATGTGCTATGTATGTGCTACTCCTAGACTGTATGTATAATCCATACCTGCTGGTATGACTTGGTATGTGCTACTCCTATTATTATTATTATTATTATTATTATTATTATTATTATTATTATTATTATTTATTTCTTAGCAGACACCCTTATTCAGGGCGACTTACAATTGTTACAAGATATTACATTATTTTTACATACAATTACATTATTTTTTAGGGGAACCCCAAGACCTCTGCCATTTACCTACCTCCCCACTTAATTCCAGTGTTCAAAAATCAATACAAAAACACACACACACACATGCCTGGCATCTTTAAGACAATATTTCAGAAATTGCAGAAAAGCAAGAAATGAAATCACTACAATCTGAACAAGGAAAAAGCTGTTTAATACTTTAATGCTACCAGCACAAATTCTACCAATACACAGCACCTGTAGGCCTGCACGCATTAACTGTGGCAGCTGATTCTAGGCTGAACCACTTCACGATCAGGGCAGGCAGATGGGGATAAAAGTTATCTTTGACAAAAAAAAGATATACTTTTCGTTTTAAAGCTATTCCTGAGGACAATCTTAATTTGTGTGATTTCTAATAAGTTAATACAGTACGTCGTGTATAGTGTCTCTCATTGTATAAGAGACCTCATTTCACTCAGCTTCACTTCATGGTCAAACTGCATGAAATGGCATACAATAAGAGCCATCCTACACACCACATATTAACATAGAAGATTCAGTTGTACATGTATTTGAAAGTAAATACAGCGATTTAGAACGAGTTATTGGAAGAGCAGCATGTTTATGATCCCTGGGGTTACCAGGCTGTAAGATGATCAAAGGCTTGCAGAAGTACAAACTGACCTGTGCTTGGTAGTGCATTAGAGGCAAGAAGGCTGTCAGAGGTGAGAAGCAATACAAGCTTTTGTAACATGAATGAACAAATGGAAACTGGCGTCAGTTATCAATAAGCACGATAGCTATATTAGCAGTCACCACCAGACATGGTTTTGGGTCATTGAGTATTTTACTCTTCTATTTAGACACTATGGGGTAGATGTAAGTATAGGCACAGTGCAAATAATTGCGGATGCAAAATTCAAATTGCATTGCGGCCAGGCAATTATTTTGCACTGCGCCCTATGTAAGCTTAAGAGCAATGCAAATTACTCAATACGCACAAATAATAATCCGCAATTATGATAATTAGGGTTCTACCTAATTTGCGATTTCGCGGAAATCGGGAAATTGAGGGGTCTCCTCAAAATTCACCTCTTTCGGGGCCAATGCATACCGGACAAGTACGGAGAGAAAAAAAAGAAACCTAATTTAAATGAACTATTGTACACCGCAAGCGACGCTGACTACATATCTTCATTCTGTAGATAGGCTTTTTGTTTTATTCCTTCGCCGTCCTGTGTGCACTAAAGCAAAAAAAAAAATAACATTTAAAAACAAAAAAAATACTCCAAAGCAGTTAACTTTCTTGTTAACTGTTCACATGACAACAATGTTTTAATCAGTCTATCACTGCGCCTATACTTGCTTTTCTGTGACCTGTACTGTACAGTAGGCGGTGGGACAATAGGAGGAACATGTCAAGACATGGAGAAGCATTTGCTCTAATCCAGAGAAGTTTGAATGGAAGCGTCTGTAACAAGCTGTGTACTTCTGTCACCCAGGTCAACCCTGCTTTATGAAAAGCAGTGTGAAATCGCATACCCAACCCACATGGCACTGGGTCCGACCCGGGTAGGTTCTGACCCGGGTAGAGCATGCTAGTGTGAAAAGGGCTTTGGTCTGTGAATTGCATCATGGTTCAACTGCCATATCTGTATTTATTTTATAACTGTGATTTTGTTTTTGTTGCATTTACCCAAAGTGTTTTGCCTGTCAGACCGCTAAAACACATTTCCAGTCACAAGTAAATGCTAAGAAGCCCTCTGTGTGACATTACAGTCACAGCTTTCCATGGGTACACAGGGAGGGCTGCTATACCTGGAACCTGGGTAACATGCTCAATTACAGGATAGCTAACAAGGTCAAAAATATGTACCATATGTCACAAAAATAGTATTTCAATAGCCATCTTATCCTCTTTCCAAAACAGCCAGGTCTGTTTAGAGATGGAGGAACAACAAGACGGAAAGCTGTGGCTATATAAAGAGCTGTCGCCATGGAGATAATCCTCAAAGAAGGACCAGCAAAGCAGCAGAGCTAATTTCCATGATGTTAAATTGTTTTGTAGTTCTGTTCTATAACCTCCCCATGCTTCTAACCATCTCGCCTACCTAATTAGCCCCTTCTTTGTGGCAATGAGCAAAATCCTACTCAAATCCTCTTTGAGCTTTATGCAAACTCTATGGTAATATGCTATTTATGACATGCCATTTGTTTAAGTATAACTATTTACATGGGCAACCCATTGCCAGATTCTGCTTTATATACGGGTCCAAGTCTAACCATATTCAACTCATACACCCCGTCATTGTCAGCACACCATTGTGCATCCTTTTTTGTATGACGGTTATGAAAATCAAACACCTAGCCGTGCATGCCAGTTTGTATCATTGACATTTATATTTGTATCCTTCATTGTTTTAGATCAATTTAATAACCTCTACTATGTATCAGAAAAAAAGCATTTTCCTTGTCACCATTTGTGACAGGTGCGAGTGGTGTGGTGAACAAAGTGAAGGTCCGAACAGTGTTATACTCCCAAAAGCGTTGGTGTTTATTTAAAGGAACAAAAAGGACCGTCCCTCTACCAGCGATGGTATCGGGGGATCACAGCTGGCTTGCAGGCCACAAACAAAACAATAACAACTACAATTAATCCCCAATCCACAGTTCCGTGCATGAAAGTGTGCTCTTCAATCAGCGGGGTGGTGGTGAGTGCTGGTGTCGTGAGGTGAGGCTGGCTATGTGGCTGCAGCCCCTGGCTCCTAACTTCTCCTCTACAAAACACAAAACAAACAGCATGGAACAAAACAAACAAACACTCCGCCCATAGGTTACGTTCTCTGCGCAAGGCGGCGCTTTCTATTGGTTTCTCCAATAGAGGGCCATCCAGCAGCCGATTGCAATAGAGTCTTTCTGGGTACGTGCAACTACGTGCTCCCCCTGATATGGTAATCTTCCGGTTTCCACCTACCGTCAAGGTGGCCGATCTAGGAGGCAGCAGACCACCATCCTTACACAGCGCCCTTTCTGGTCAGGAGGGAGATTTACAACATTGATCCTTTCTCTCTTTATCACACCATTTTTGGAAATTTCTATGGTTCAATATCATACTTTACCGTTAATTTACAGTTTTAAAAGCAAAGTAGCAAAGCACAAACTTGATACATGGAACTTCAGTTCAATGCTTACTGATTAAACTGTATACTTACAAGTAAGGGTGTAAATCGTTTAGAGTTTAAACATTTAAACTTTGTCCAAAATGTGCAGGTCAAATATTAAAAAGCGGGTGCCTGCAAATAACGGCTACTCAGTTTTTTTTATTTTTGTATTAAAACTAACTAGTCATTGTATTTATCTTGCTCTTATTGTATTATTACTTGTACTGTAACACTTGAAATGTATTTGCTTACGATTGTAAGTCGCCCTGGATAAGGGCGTCTGCCAAGAAATAAATAATAATAATAATAATAATAATAATATTACTTCCTACCTGTGTCACATGGCATCATTGTCATTGGATATTCACCTCCTAATGGCCAGCATGCTTTTGGTCACGTGACTAGTCTGCTTCTACTTGAAGCTGGATCTAGCATGGAGGAGGAGGTGGGGCCCAAATATGCAAGTGAAATGTTAGGAAATGCGATAAAATTCGGCCTGAAAACATAACACGGTTGAAGATTGAGACGATCGCAAATAACATGCAACCAATTTCAATTGTGGATTCAACTTTAATGACTGTTGTTGAGCCAGATTACAAATCTTATTTATTTATTTATTTTTGCTATATTGAGACTCGAGCGATGTTAATATGTTTTTTTTTTTTTTTTTTTAAACAGAAGATTGCTTCCATTTTATGTTTATTTTTGGGTCTTTTTTTTACTGATGTCAGTCAGATAAGTACAAACTACTGCAATTAGTAAATTATATATATATATATATATATATATATATATATATATATATATATATATATATATATATATATATATATATAATATTTTTTTAAAGGAATATTGATTCTTGTGCTTCTGTACTTGTAATAAAGTTAGCTTGGTGTGAACATAACTAGTTCTTGTCTCATATACAGTAAGTAGGATAAATGAGCGATTTGGATTTTAGTTTGATTAATTAGACTGCATAACATTTCTGTAATAATGCAATTAATGCTCGCCCTCTAATCAAAACAGACCATGGCATTATTGTACCGCCGATGCTATTATTTTTTTCATATTGCTTCACTGTTTTTATACTAAATTTATATTTATATATAGGTCTTAATTTAGTAATTAATTTGATTTAATTTATTTTTTCTGTCAAACAACTTAATGGGCTTTTAAATAGGCCAAGCCTTCATTTTTCATGTACATACGAGATCGACACATGTTAATAAGCGACTAATCTTTATTAAAGCTATAATGAAAAATAAAGCGTTTTGCTGGACACACTATTACAATCGTTATGACGAGTAACTGTATTTAAAAGAATAAAGATGAGTCGCTTCGTCATTTAAATGAAAAAGACTTACAATCTAAAAGCCCATTTAGTGGTTTCACAGAAGAAGAAAACGTAAATTAAACCAATTTTACTATGAACGTGTTTCTCAGTTGTGATTGAGCTACACGAATGGATTAACAGGTATCAATTGTAGGGCTGCTACAATTAAATCGAAAATCGATTTTTCGATCAATTCCATTCCTCTTTATATACATCGATGTAAATACTGGATAATCATTGTGTTTCACAGATAGTGAAGGTTAGGTGGTACAGTATTAACAAGATGCAATGCATGATGCTGCAGCTGTCACTGAATAAAAAAGATATGTATGGTGATGTACTAGTAGTGTTATTCCAGGTGATGTACAGAAGATGGTGTACAAGGTTACAGTTCACTATTGGGTTTTTTTTCTGGACCAGAAACAATGTTACTTAGTGATTTTTTTTTCTAATCAAATATCCCCTCTTTTAAACTTGTTATTGCTGCCACATTTAGCTGAAATCCATAAATATAAAAACAGACATAATATATAGAAAAAAGAACAATTCTTTGACAAATGCTTTGTCTCAATGTCCTCAGTGGTAAAATTAGTTTTGGGTCACATTTTCTTTTCTTAGATTTACATAAAGCTTTGAAATGCATTTCCCAGCATCATCTTATTAGTGTTTCAGAAGCAAATGAAACAAAACATTGACGCTGGAAGCTGGAGTCACTGGCATGATTTTTATTATATGAGAGTATCTGTTACACATTTCATGCTAATATTGGATCCAGCTTTAACCAAGATCGCTGTAATATATGATCCTCCTGTGCTTTTCCTCCAGGTAATGTGGATTTCCTATTGGCCCGGTGTTGATGGCTGAAGTGTAATGTTGGCTGCAGGGATCAGCCTATTTGCAGCCTCCCTGGCGCATCAGCACACACAACGGCAGCAATGCTGGCTCCAGGGATCAACTAAAGTGCAGCCTCCTGAGTGCCAGTCATCCGTTTGAAATGGGCTGGGTGGGGCACTTTGCAGGGGTCATCAGGTGGGCACTTCCCGTCTTCGGTGTTTCTTCGACGAGCCCACGACAGTCAGGCACGACAGTGATGCTGGCATCTCAGCACCACTCCACTCCATCCCCCACCCAACCCAGTCCAGTTTACTTACCTTAGCCATCCATTCCTTTTCAGTAATGTTAACTTCTTCCATCACCTCTCATTTGAGATCCCCAATCTGCCTTTTTCCTCCTCAACTATAACCAGTTGCTACTTTTCTCTGCCTCTTTGGATAGAGCCTTCAACACTGTAATTCCTGTCCACTGAATCCAGTATATCTGAGAAGCCGGGCCATGGAATGCACGACGAAATGCCGATATTAGTGGCGAGCTGTTGATCTTAATACACGTGACAGATTATTTATTAAACATAGACTAGAAAACACTACTACATTATACATATTTTACACTACATTCTTTGGCCATTCGATGTACTCCTGCCCATAAATTAGCTTGCAGATAAGTGAAGAGGCTGACCATAGGGAAGCCATGGGCAGGGGGGCAGAATTAGACAAAGCCAAAAAGCAGGTGGAGGCTGGGGAGGAACTCTGGCGGACAGAGGTGATGTAATCGATTGAGGTAAGATATACATCTTTTCCTTGCCGTTCATTGCAGCTATTGTTTATCGAAGGACAAATAAGATACTAGCTATTCGATTGACAATTTGATCTGCTATTGGAAGCGCCTAAAATATGTTAAAGTGAGATCCCTGCCAGAATCACCGCTTTGCTTAATGGACATACAGGATTCTCTCCTAACCACACATTCAGGTTCTGCTGTGATGGAAGAACATCATATGTGGACCTGATTATGAAGCTGATCCTCCTCTGTTCCATTGTCCACAGGTCTCTCCAGCCAATCTTATGCTGTTCCATATTCTCCCACCTCATCCGTTCTCCCTGCTTAGCCTGGGACACACCGCCTTGACACACCTCATCCTCTCCTCCTGCTTTATACTTCAGTAACTACCAACTTCCTCCTTTCAGCTAGAACTGCTCTGTGCAGCCAAACCAAGGCCTCCTCTTCCGTGTTGTACTTGACCCTTGACATCACTGGTATGAAGGGCAGCCTTTTTATCTTCTACCGCTATCCTTTGCTGCACACTTTCTTCCAGTTCCCAGTATGGGTGCTGCCTCCTTTACACACTCGTCACATGCTTCAATTTCCAGCCGAACCTTAACGCACTTGAATTCCTCAGAGCTGAGACTGACAGCTGCAGTTTCCCTTTTCCATAGTGCTACCCTGCTAATGCATTGTGGAACTCCCAGCCATTTCCTAATGTATAAACCAATCAAGGCTTCCAGTCTCTCAACTGCTATGGCAACCTTGAAAGAAGACCAAACTGAAAGCGCCAGACTTTAAGCTTGTCCGGTAGTGCACTACTGTCAATTCTCTTCAGCCCTTGCACTGCCTGTTGGAATGGCTTCACCATCAATATAGAACACATCCACTACTTTGGCTTGGACGATGGAAATGCTTTTCGACTTGGCGGGCTTCAACTGCATACGTGGCCATCTGATGTTATCTGCTAGTTTGTAAAGTAACTGATTGGTGCAGGCTACTGTTGTAGTCATGGTTGTCATGTCATTAGATAAAGGTGTCTGCCAAATAAATAATAATATGTATGTTCTACGTGGTGGCAGCCACGTGCCAGAAGTCAGCCGTTCTCCTCCCAGTACCCATTATATAACAATAACGAAATATAAGCCTTTAATTTGAAATGTGAATTTTAATTACGCAATGGTTTCAAGGAAGACAATATGCAAACACTTTGAACAGAAGTGAAAAAAGCTTTTGCCCCCAAGTTGGAATCAGTGACAGGAAAATACTAGCAGGTCATGCTGTGAATTGAGACGTCCACAGTCAAAGACTAGCGAGACTAAAACACAGCTGGGCATTTATTAGATGCTGTCTACTGCCAGTGAGATTTTGAAGGTTTCTGTTGTTTAGAATTTGCTAGCATTGTTAATCAAAATGACAACCAGACAGAAAGGGAAAAAAAAAACACTGAATAATCGGTATCTGTTTAAGAAATATATTGAGGAATAACATAGAAATTCCACCTTACTCTAGAAAAGGATGAAGTCAATCTGGTATGTTGCAAAATACCATTGGAATATTACTTTAATGCCATTGTATTATACCTAAAGTATAGATGGCCACAGCTTTACTAGCAGATTATAACCTACTGCTGAGAGTATTGGCAAGAACATATCTTTTTACGTTAGACTGTGACACAAGAGGGAGAAAAATATTTTTACACATAAAACAAACTGGACTGTAAACAGGGTCTGCTGTATAATGGCAGAGTGCACAGAAACCATGGAAGGGCAAACACATTGAGTAAATCTGTTTCACTATAAAACTGATTATTATTGTAGAGCATTGCAGCTTTAACATAGCAGTGTTTTCCATTTAGGAAACCGTGACTATCCTCAGGAATGTGTTGACTAATGGTAAGCCTTTTCTTTGCCACTGTTGAAAAACCTTGGGGCTATTATATATGTAATGGTTATTTTTTAATATGCTGACATTCATGCATTGTTGCAGTAGCTGTGACAGCACTGGTAATTTGGGTGGGTGATTTTGCTCCTTCAGCTTGCATGCCCTGTGAGTTCTTTGAAATTCAGGGTTCGATGACAAGAATAGCACAGTGATTAGCACATGGGGAAAAAAGAAAACAATATATATTTGGCTGAACTGTATACTGCTCAATTACAGCTCTAATTAACACTGCATATAACAAAAGTATAATACTAGTTGTCAAAACATACTAAAGCATTGCATACACACATGATTAACATTGCTGTGTACTCCAGCCTATCAGTTGTGATGTGCTTTGATTAAAAATAATCTTGCCGACCACCTAAGAAAGTAGTCGATCCAACAAGATCTGTACTTAACTGATCCATGATCTCTGCGGAGGTTCTATAAAACAGCATGTATAAAGGCACTAACCCCACTCCAATGAGAGCACAGTATACAAAGATATATTTTTAAAATCAATTTTCCCCCTAAAAATAAATGCTCCCAATGGGCCTCCAGCCAATATATTCAATCTCGATCACAAATCCTGAACTTTATTTTCACAGTGAATGCATTTTGTGCTTTTAAATCAGTTGAAATCTTTTAGGTTTTAGGTTTCAGTATAAGAGCATGTTTTACAGGAACACTTCAGTCCCAATTCATTTCAAAATAGATTTAATTGTTGCACTTGTCAGCCAGGGGCATGCATGATGTTTTTTTTTTGTCTAATTGAAACCCCCATTTCAAGAATTGGGTCTACCGTGACTCCTGATGCAGAAAATAAATTGATTTACATTATAAACAGGAAATATGTTCAAGCACTGACATAGTATACACCTTTTACTTTTTTAACACTACCGTGCAGTACAATACTGTTGTTGCACATACAGAGCAGAGCATTTTACATTTAAATACAGAGTGTCCTTTTATTGCATTAAAATGTAATCATCTGCATCATAGTCTGTGGAACACTGGCACACATTCACTGTATAATTATGGGATAAAAATAGAGACCCATATCTCAAAATATATTGGATAAAGTGCAACAAAGTTGAGGTAAAATTACATATCAATGGCTTTACCTAAAGTCCTTAGAAAACAACAAACTTCCCCAAAACCCCCCAACCTCCCTGAACATGTGTGACAGGGTAGTGTCACTGGCAAGGCTGTTTCAGTTAAGGAGAGAGACTCAGATACAAGAACCTTATTTACAAAAATGACACACAAAACAAATAGGCGCAGTGGCCTAATAAATGGTTGAAACAAACGACACAAACAAAACTACTGTACCTATATCCTTCAATTACAATGTAGTGTGTGAGTTATATATATATACAGTATATATATTGGACTAGTTTAAGGTGTAATCATATGATACCTTATTTGAATTCAAAGTCATGTAGGACCAACCTATATTGGAAAAAATCAGACTGGACACCACGTCTAGTGAATACAAAGGAAAAGTTTTATTAGAAATAAAACTAAATAAAGGAAAAATAAAGGTGCAACAACTTAACTAAAGTAATACAGAATGGAAAAAATACCTAAACTTAGCAGTACAGAAAAGAAAACATAAACAACGACACCCCACTCCCGATAGCTGATTAGCGATCCAGAACAATCTGTGGCAGATTCCTTCAAAGATTACAACCACATTCCTGACAGTTACTTGAGACAAAGGTTAGTCTTAACAGGGGTATCATTAGTAACACAAATATTTACTTTTGTTAATATCTGATAATCAAAGAATCATTAAATCAGTCTCATATACAGTATATGTTTTGGTTCAGAAGGCAATTCTCACTCTTGCAAGATAAAAATTCTCTTTCCGTCCAGACAACCTTACGAGAATTATCTACTACCAAGACAGCTAATTTGGATTCTAGCTTTAAACGCAGAATGATAATTGCCTTGTAAAACCCACATCAATTTGTGTAAATCACATACAAATAACATTTACTATAGCGTTTATTGACTCAAAGCATGAATTGAAAGCAATAATACTTTTCTAACATTCTACCTCAAACAAAATTTGTTAATTTGTTAATGTTAATTTTACTTTAACCACCCAGCTGTCCATTTATTTTGGCAATTTTTTTTCCAATGGCAGCATTATATAAGTAAAATAACATATTTTTTTACAATGGCAGCATTATAATAACATTATAATACTTGTGCAAGCATATCACTTTTTAGAAATTATTTGTGTGATAGATTTCAAAGCAGACGCACTTCAAACCCTCATCAATGCTAACGTCTTTATCTAGCACATATACATTAGAAAACTTTCAATCACGTCATATACAGCATCTTCCCCAGTTTCAGGCATGGGTGTATAGCGCTGTTATATGAATTATTAACTGTGAAGTGTAGGTACAATAAATAAATAGATTGTTTTGACCAGTACCAAACCTGACAAGGCTTCCTTACAACCTGTGACACCAACAAATAAATAAAGAAATCTCCTCATTTTATTCTTTGTAGATACACAGGCATCCATTTTTCACTCTCAGCTGTGTATATACAGATGACCCGGTCTGTCAAGCACATTTCTTAGGGACTGCTGCCATCTGCCAGTAAAAAACAAAAGTGCATACACTTTTACATACAGTTTTCTTATTTTTTCTTTGAAACATGTTAAAAAGACGTGTTAAACTTTGCAGATGCACATATAAGTGCCTGCACGCTATTCTCCTGAAAACGGTATCTCTGTTCAAGCCGATCGCAGGCTGCGGGTCTTCAAATTTTCAAAGTTCAGAGCCCTGTTCTGCGTGTCAGGGAGCCCTGATTGAAAGTTGCGCTCATGGATAGTTTGTTTATTTGGGGCTGTGTCTGAGTCCACGTGGGATATTTTCCCATTGGCTGTTCTTGTTCTGAGACGGCCCAGTGTTCTCAATTGGTCCGCTGTTTTGCCCCTGTCGGCTGGATTTATGAGGTGGACTGTTCTCTGTCCGTGGTGTCAAAGCATTCAAAACCGTCTGGTTTTTACCTTTTGGAAGACACCCCTGGTGCCACAGGATTTATTCAGCGATGGTGAAGATAAACCACTTGTCCAGTATTTAGTTTACGACTCTTTTTAAAAGCATTCTTTGTCAGTGGGAGAGAATGGTTTAGGACCCCCTTGTATATTCCATTTCTGTTAATTTCATAAATAGAATGACATTATGACCCAACCTGATGTTACAACGCACAGCATAACACAGCACACATCAACCAACACTAACTGACTCACTGACTGAAAGTACAGCATCACAGCCAACACTGGTAAATGTCAGGAGCAGACCCGGAGACAGAAGTAGCAGTTTACAGTGCTGTGCCTCACTTTTATTTACCAAATGAACAAAGGAAAAAGCACAAGGGCCAAAACAAAAGGTTTAAACCAGGGGTGTCAAACTCCAGTCCTTGAGGGCCGCAGGGTCTTCTGGTTTTCATTCCAACTTAAGCTCTCAATTAACATAATTGATCTAATTATTTGTTGAATTTGACTTATTTAATCTTTTTCAAGGTCTTTTACAGTTGATGGTTTTAGAAATGCACTTGATTCAAGGTACACTATCTGTGAAACATTTTGAGGCCTGAAGAGAAGTGTTAAATGTGTCCAGTTAATCAAATAATTAGACCAATTAAGTAATTGAGAGCTCGGGTGGAAGGAAAGCCAGAAGACACTGCGGCCCTCCAGGAACTGAGTTTGACACCCCTGGATTAAACAAAACACTTCTCAGGCTGGGCATTCGCTTCACTGATTAATACACAATTTAGCCACAGCACACAGGTTACTCACCCAAACTCCCTCAAGCAAAGGATCCCTAGCTGCTTATATGCAGCTGTGGCTAGAGCCTAATTAATCATCAATTATTCAATTATTCACTCCAGCCACATTCTTGCGTGGACTTCCCTGCCAATCCAACACAACCCATGTGCAGGTCCTCTGCCCTGTCACACTGACATGATTTCCCTTTTTATACACCTGTGGCTGGAGCCTGATTAATCATGAATCATTCCATTATGGCCCCAGCCACAGTCCCACGTGTGTTCTGGCAGGGAGGAATTTAACCCTCTCCCTGCCAACCCAATATTCCCCCCACACACACCCACACATTACACCAGCAGGGCTTCTGCCCTGCCACACCATGTTAGGCCAAACAGTCCAGCACAGGTCTAATCTTTGTGGGGGTTTGGAATGTCTTCCAGACCTCATACAATGGGCAGTATCATGACTAGAGGCAGTCCAAATATGCGGATAACGGAATTCCTCAAAAATTGCAGAATTTACAGGCTCCCGTGGAATTCTCAATCTTCCACAGATTTGCCATATTCTGCAGCTGCATCATAATTATAATTATCATAAATAGTCTGCTAAAGTGACCTGAAATATAGAACTTAATTGTTTGGTTCTAGTTTTGTTAAATTAACAGATGTTTTGTCTCCTACAAAAAGTAGGAGTTAATTAAAGACTGGAGTTAAGGCTTTTAAAATGTGGTCCAATAAGAATTTGCATGTGTTGTGATGTGATGTTTTTGTTTGACTTTCTAAACATTTTACTGACAAAAAAATACTTGCTATATTAAATTGTTAGTGCTTAACCCATAAATTGTTTTATATGACTGTTTACTTGATTTACAAATACTAAACACATAAGATGCTTTGCAGAACACTCCACAGATATCTATTAACATTTTCACAGCTTTTTGCATATTTTCACTCAGACAGACTGCCTGTACTCCCACAGGAAAGTTCTGGAATCATCTGCTGTGCAGTAGGTGTAGCAGTGTTAGCAGACTGTTGGACGGAGATTCCACCAGAACAGCCCACCTGGAATTTGTACTAGGTACGATGGTGGGGTCTCTAAAGATTGCTCTGCTGTAATCCAGACCTTTTGTCCTGAAACCCTGCTGACAATATTGGATCATCCATTGGCATGTTTGGTCATGTTCTGCAGCTGGAAATCCTGCTTGATTTGGCATTGCTGAAGACTTGGACCTCCTTCACTAGCTATACTTCTTTGGAGTTGGTATCTTCCCTGGAACATGTATGATTTCATCTAAACCGCAGTATTCTTGGAGGTAGCTTGTCTAACTCTGAGGCCAAGAGTGCTATTAATGGCTGGTGGTCAGTTATCAAAATAAACATTAGCCCTAGTGCATATGAAGTTAGGTGCTCACATGCCCATGTAACAGCTACTGCCTCCTTCTCAATTTGAGCGTATTGTTTCTCTGCCTCAGTCAAGCCTCTTAAAATGTAGATAATGGTTGCCAGCTATGATCAGTTTTTTTCTGGGTCAATACAGCTCCCAGACCACATGAGGATGTATTAGTCACAACTCTTGTCTCGGCTTTTGGCAGGTACTGGGCAAGGACTTTAGGAGAGCTGAGCTCTGCCTTGAGCTGTTGAAATGCTTGATGCTGTGTGTCTACCCAACACTACTTGTTCTTCTTGCTCAGTAGCTATTTGAGGGGCTGGTTAAAGAAAGCAAGGTGTAGCAAAGTTTATAAGATAATTTGCCATTCCCATGACTCCACGAATATCCGCCACAGGCTGGTTCAGGCTTTGACTTTAGTCTGGTCTGGTTCTAGTCTGTGAGATTTGATCTTTTTTATGAACTTGCACCTTTCGTTCAACGTCCCATTTGCTCAAACCTCTTAAGAACTTGATGCAGTCTGTTGATGCAGTCTGTTGTTGTGTTCCTGTCTGTCACGACCATACACCAACACATCAACAGCATAGCATAGCACTACCCCAAATCCTTCCAGCATTTGTGGTATCCTCTGCTGATAGTGTTCAGGAGCAGACAAGAGGATGAAGGCTAGATGGTGTGACAGGATGACAGAGGTTGAGACTCAGAGACAGTGTGAAAGTTAAAAAATAAAGCTTTTAGTTCACAAAAATACAAAATAAACCGGCACAAGGGCCAAACAAAAAGGTTTCAAAACGAAACTTACAAAATAAGGCTTCCAGGCTGGGCGTTGCCTTCACTGGTTTACCAAAAACGAACAAAAACAGCACACACAGAAAAACACTCTTGCTTCTTCTCCTTCTAGAACTCTCCCCTCAATGGGAGGCTGAGGCCTCCTTTTATGCCAGGTGGCTGGGTGTTAATTGGATAATTAATTGATTGATTGCTCCCACCTGACACAATCAACCTGGACAGGGAGGAGAATTTAACTCCATTCCTGACAGTATTTCCAAGGGCATAGCCCTGCTCTGCCACACACCTCCCTCCACGTACAAAGTACGTAGGCCGCATCGGCCAAACTCCCCCCTCCCCTTTGAACCCAAGCCCTCCCCCCAAGAGTCCCCTTATGTCCCTTGGGTGGGTTATTTCAGCAGGGGGTGGTGGGCAGGGTTGATGTCGGATCCCCCAAGCTTTCTTCAATAGCGGGGAACCCGGACCTTCTAAGAACACGAACGCTGGCAGGGAACCTGGACACTCCAGCAGGAGCAGCGCTGGTGGCACTTCTGGTGGCGGAGGCGGAAACGACAGCCCGTCTCCCTCTGGTGGCGGAGGTGGGAAGGGCGGCTCGTCTCCCTCTGGTGGCGGAGGCGGGAATGGCGGCCCGTCTCCCTCTGGTGGCGGAGGCGGGGACAGCAGCTCGTCTCCCTCTGGTGGACGAGGCAGGAACAGCGACCCCTCACGAACAGCAGGTGGAGACGGCAGACCCTCAGGAACAGCAGACAGATCCTCTGGAACAGCAGGCGGAGACGGCGGCCACTCCGGCAATGGCAGTTCCAGCTCCTCCAGTGGCAACGGTTCTAGACACTCCGGCATTGGCGGTGGTGGCTGTGGCCATTCTAGCGGTCTCTGAAGTTGGGCTGGCACCTCCTGTCGTCGCAGTCGGGTGCGCCTCCCCTGAGCTCCTCTCAGCAGCATGTGCAAGGGCTGCTGAGGGGCTTCAGCCTTCTCCCCTTCTGGCTCTCGGGTCCATGGCTCCTCCCCTTCTGGCTCTCGGGTCCCTGGCTCCACCCCCTCTGGCTCTCGGGATGGCAGCTCCACCTCCTCTGGCTCTCGGAACGGCAGATCCACCCCCTCTTCTGGCTCTTGGGACGGCAGTTCCACCTCTTCTGGCTCTCGGGACGGCAGCAGCAGGGGAACCAGCAGGCATGCTCCCTCTGCTGGTGGCGGTGATGGAGGCAAAACCAGCAGGTACTCCCTCTGCTGGTGGAGGTGGGAGCGACACACAGTCCTCCCACGGCGGTGGAGGCGGAACCAGCAGGAACTCTCCCTCTGCTGGCGGTTACCTGGACTGTGGACGTTCGGCCTTCCCCCTCTTGGGCTCTGGACGCACCGACTCCCCCCTCTTGGGCTCTGGACGCACCGACTCCCCCCTCTTGGGCTCTGGACGCACCGACTTCCCCCTCTTGGGTTCTGGACATTCGGGCTCCTCCCACTCCAGGTCTGTGTCCTGTAACACCTCCAGGCAGTAGTGCTCCTCATGCCTGTACTGCATGCATTGGGTGCACCACTCCTCTTCCCCCCATGTCTTCCTTCCTCTCTGCCTCCTTCTCCTCCCCTCTGTTTGGGTGGGGCAGATGGCCACTGTGTGCCCATATGCCCCACAGCCGGGGCACAACTCTGCCGCGAGCCTTTTTGAAAACAACTCTCAGTCATCATCTGCCTCCTCCTGGGCCAGGGCATAGGAGCATCCTGCCCAGTTGTGGCCGTAGACCTCGCAGCGGCCACACCAGTCCACTGGTGGCACCTCTGGGCAGGATCTCCATCGGTGTGGGTCCTCCAGCTGGGGTGGCAGCAGCTGTTGATGCTGCTGCCGTTGCCTTCTTCTTCTGCCCATTTTTTTTCTCACAAAACTAAAAAAAAACAAAAAAATACTGCCCTGAGCCTGCAGGTGGCGTTATCCCGTTTCTGACACCAAATGTGACAGGATGACAGAGGTTGAGACTCAGAGACAGTGTGAAAGTTCAAAAATAAAGCTTTTAATTCACAAAAATACAACATAAACTGGCACAAGGGCCAAACAAAAAGGTTTCAAAACACAAAATACACACAAAACGAAATGTACAAAATAAGGCTTCCAGGCTGGGCGTTGCCTTCACTGGTTTACCAAAAACGAACAAAAACAGCACACACAGAAAAACACTCTTGCTTCTTCTCCTTCTAGAACTCTCCCCTCAATGGGAGGCTGAGGCCTCCTTTTATGCCAGGTGGCTGGGTGTTAATTGGATAATTAATTGATTGATTGCTCCAACCTGACACAATCAACCTGGGCAGGGAGGAGAATTTAACTCCATCCCTGCCAGTATTTCCAAGGGCAGAGCCCTGCTCTGCCACAGATGGTTAAAGCAGTAGAGGTCAAATGGGGTAAAGTGAGGAAGGACAAATCACTGGCTAAGGGTATTTGCCAGAAACCAGAACGAGCATCAAGTTTAGTGACAACTTTGACATCTGTTAGCAATGCTAGTGTCTGATTTATCGCAGGTAAGATTTGGTGTTCTCGGCGCACTCACTTGTTAAGGCGAGTGAGGTCAACTCAGAATTGTATATTACCCGTTTACTTTGGGCACCACCACAATCCCTGCACACCATTCTGTAGGCTGTGTCACTTTTTTGATATAACGTCCATACTTTCCATTCTGTCCAGTTCGTCTTTGACCTTATTCCTCATTGGAATTGGAACTCTGCACAGCGTGGCCAGTGCATATAGGGTGGCTCCAGGTTCTAGTTCAATCTAATATGGTTCTTCTAGCTTGCTTAGTCCTTTGAAAACAGCTGGGTAGCAGACAGGGAAATGATGTTGTACACCTTGCACTTCATATATTTTGTATACAAGGTGTAGCGTGTCAATTGCCAGTAGCCCTCAGTGCTTACGACAGTCCAGAAATCACATATTTCCTGCTTTGAGGCATCATTCTTCACAGCTAGTGTTCCCCTGAAGCATTATTGAACCTCCAGGATATTTTTCCTGGATCCAAAGAGCACTTTACTGGGTTGTATCAGCTCTCTGTCTCTGTCTTGCTTAAGCTTCTTCCCCAATGTCAAACTTTAATTCTAAGCATTTTCTGTTCAGAAATATCTATTCAGACCTTTCTGTTGCTGTTGTTTTTGCTACTTCACCCATGGTCCACATTATCGAGTGCCCGTGTGAAGCGACACACTACAGTATAAAGACCCTTCTTGTGACACTTACAGCACACAGGGCAGGATTTTCAAAAAACAGTGTTATTGTATCAAACTCGAGGTATAGTAACCAATCTGTTAATGTTAACCGAGTATTTGGTTTTTGTCCAAGGGTTGTTTTTTTTTGCCTAAGTGCAATGCACACAGGACGGTGAAGGAATAAAAAAAAAACCTATCTACAGGAGGAAAATACGTAGTTTGTGTCGCTTGCGTTGTGCAGTAGTTCATTTAAACAAGGTTTCTTTTTTTCTCATTGGCCCCTTAAAGAGGTGGATTTTGCAGTGTCCCCTCAATTAGCTTGCACATAAAATGTAAAACATATTTTAAACAGAGGGACTAGTTCCTATGTGCAGCAGTACTGTCGGGTTATTTGCTTTGGTGATTAAGTCAAATGAACCAATCACAGGCCAATTATTTCATGCAACTAGCGCATGAAAATAATAAACAACATGGCACCGCCCACTGATGCTTCACTACCACAGTCTTTTATTTGTGCAATTCACATTGTTTCTGTGACCAGTGTGAATGTAAAGCCTCTAAAAGGTAATGCAGAATTTCATTGGCAGATTCACTAATAAAACTGTGATTGAAAGGGCTTGAAAACATAACGCAGACCCAAGACTGTAACCAGTGTTTGCCCTGCTAGAGAACCCTTCATGAAAAAAGGTTGTGTGAACATTTCTCAAGGCAACCTCTTCCAGAACAAATGTGTTTTCTGTGGGAAGTCGAAATGGAAGACCGACAGAAGTGGTAAAAGAAATATAGTAAAATACACTGCTGTCAAACCAGCGACGAGCCGCTGGACTTCAAGATTGCACGAGCTAAATCTGCGATGAAAATGTACTAAGGAAGATTCGTGGAGTGGACATAATCGCAGCAGAGCTTCAATACCACACGTCCTGCTCTGATAACTACACACTACATTTTAGTTTATTTGGTATGGAAAACTAACTAGAAAGTAACTTGAAAGACTGCAAATGCTTTGATGATAAATCCCATTCTTATTAGTTTAAAATAATGTGTATTATGGAAGTGTTGCTGACTGGGCATTAAGTACATATAATTCTGATTTATTCTTATAAATAATTCTTATATTTTAGTGATAAAATATATTATATATTATTATTTTGTTGTGAAATGTGTCTATCTGTGTGTTTTTTTTTTTAATTCCGTTGCCTCCCAACCCAGTACAGTATACGAGTTACAATGCTTCTGTCAATGAGATCTGTCATAACAGCATGAAACTACAGTGCTAATGGACCACTGAAATGACTGACAGAGACCCCCAGCCATTCAGAGCGTAGCAGAGACAGGACAGACATTAAGTATAAAAACTACTTACAGTTTATTTGAGACCATTTTTTAAATTTGTGAAGGATGTTTATCTTTACAAGGTATAGTCTGCTGTGACCAAACATTATTTCAATTACAATGTTGGTAACCATGGTTTTGTTGCATGTTGAATATGATAAAGTGGTTTCGCTAAATTAGACGTTTTTCAATAGCATAAAAAGCCTTTTTTTTTAAAGCATTAAGATAGATTTCACCCATTCTCTGCTTGAATTGAAAAATAGATTAAAAAAATGGTAAATTCTTTCTAAAATAAACATCGATATTAATTGTCTGAAGAGTCAACATTTATATTTGCAACCAATCACAGAGAATTGTGGGCAGGTTTATCCACTGACTGCTGCTAAAACAAACTGGCGGCTATCCTGAATCATCACTCTCACTGCCTGAAGAGGTTAGTCTAACAATAACGGCTCATACAGGTACCATTGTATTGTGTTGGAAATATTCTCTTCATCCATGACATTTCTATATTTGCATGCAAACAACTTTGCTTTGTGCGTAGCTATAGGCGACAATTGCGGAAATCAATGCTGTCATGTCACATTTTAAATATCATATGGCAGACACTGAAATTGAAGAATGAATCTATGAAAAAGATCTAGGAGTTTATGTTGACTCAGAAATGTCTTCATCTAGACAATGTGGGGAAGCTATAAATAAGGCCAACAAAATGCTCAGATATAGTGAAAAGTGTTGAATTTAAGTCAAGGGAAATAATGGTAAAACTTTACAATGCATTAGTAAGACCTCATCTAGAATATTGTGTTCAGTTCTGGTCACCTCGTTACAAAAATGTTATTTGCTGCTCTGGAAAGAGTGCAAAGAAGAGCAACAAGAATTATTCCTGGTTTAAAAGGCATGTCATATGCAGACAGGCTAAAATAATTAAATCTATTCAGTCTTGAACAAAGAAGACTACATGGTGATCTGATTCAAGCATTCAAAATTCTAAAAGGTATTGACAATGTCGACCCATGGGTAAATAAATTACATTTCAGCCAAGATCAGCAAAGAAAATTAGCTTTTGTAAAATGCGTAGTTATCTAATTCAGATTGTCAGAAGACGCTCTCTCGTGATCATTGATTGGTACCGAAAAACTGCGTAGATTGAAAATAATGGAATATGCAGGAATTTTCATCATGCAATTAACACGTTTAACAGGTTCCTGCATGTTAAAGGGAAGGCTTTTGAAATACACCTATTCAGAGAAACTTAAAGGGTTTGTCTACCTGGATTACTATTTACCAGACTTAATAACTATTTCAGAAGGAAATTCCTGTTCCTGCAATCAGGGCAGATTCTAAACAAAACTCAGAAAAGCTGATTATCTGTTAAAAGGTGGGGAAGTTTATGGGTGATGCAGTGGGCTTCATTTATTGCACACAGCCAAAAGATATTTAACACATTTCATCACCTTTAATAGTAATAGTTTAATAGTAGCACGTGGCTGAAAAAAAAAACCTTGTACTGTAAAACAAGAACATTTCACGAGCAAGAAATGTTTGCTAATTTCGCGTTTATTATAAATCTGCGGAATTAACGTGCCGTGAAATATATTATTTATACATGTGCCATACACTAAAAGAAAAAGGAGCGCAAACATTTATTGCAGCAAAAATGGACCTTGAAGGCCATCAGCAAAATTAAGTTTGCCGCATGAGTCTCTGCATTCACTTTCAATATGATATTAGATCAAACATTGCCAAAGTGAAAATAAAAACCCTAGAGCTTCCCTGTAGCTTGGAAGCTATTCACAATATTTCCATACTGTCCCAGTTTAAGGACTTCAAAATCTGGTCATCTTATCCATTGTTTGAATCAGTTTTACATTTACTGTGCTTGTATGGAACGTTTCAGTACCGCTGTCAGATGTCTTTGCAGAGTGACATTATATACAGTCTAACACTCAGGAAACACAGTGTTTGGGGCTATGAGAAAAACGCTAATTTTTTTAATAACCCTCTAGAGTACAATATATGTACATGTATTGCTGTTTTTTGTAAACATATTATTACCAACCATTTCTATGTCCCCCAACCTGTTCGGATGAACAGCTTCTACAGTGTGTAAGCATGATTCGCACAGGACTAAAAACCTGGTGTCCTCAGAGCTGGTTAAAAGCGTAGAACATCTAGTAACTTCCCAAACATGGATTCATTTTCATCAAGAAGAGTCGGTAAATTAAAAATGAAATGCGATGTTGAGGCTAGAGAAGGCTCTTTTGTGCATGCAGGGAACCGGGTGTACCGTCTTTTCCAAAGGCTAGAATAACTATTTCGTCCATTGAGTGATATCTATTTTCCTACATATCTTCAAATACACCGTTCAAAGCATCCATTTTTTAATAGTCGGCCATTATGTTTTGTATTTTCCCCCGATCCCCTATTTGCTTATGCCCAATCGTTGCATTTTAGTGAACTGTAGACTCTTGGGACAGATCTTATCAATTTTCACATTATGTTCAGGTTTATTGTAAAGTCTGGAGTTGCTTTGAGGCGAATACCCCAGAAATATGTATCAATTCTAACAACACTAACGGTCGATTTGCACGGGGGCAAAAAGATACAGGACGCCTTAGTTTGAAATTATGCAGATGGTCCACACTGGACTAAATTTCACCGATGTCAGTAAAAATTCCGAAACCACCTGTTTATGTGGTGATTTTTAGTCCTGTGCAAATCGGGCTTTAGTTCATTTTTAATTGCAGTTGTTGAAATTATATGGTGCGATCAGGCATTGTTTTGATGGATTCAAGCACTGACCGTATTATACCTTTCTAAACAGCTGAGAATCTGAAGATTATTAAGCGAATAACGTTTTCACTCTATGATGAAATATACCTAGTGTTCCGCGTTTTCGTTTTTTATCTTTAAAAAAAAAAATCCAGGAATTTGTCAGTTTTTTTTTTACATATATAAAATCGGGATAAAATTGGAAAAAAATTGTTTTTAATTGAAACATCGGTAAAAATGTTTCAATTAATAGTGTCCCTGGCATGTATGATGAGCAGAATCTGTGCAAGTCAAAGCCACTTTTTCCCAAGTTAGCTGGTACTTGGCGATCGTTTGGGCAATCGCTGTGCTGACAGAAATAGTACCTACAGAAGGTATGAACATGACATCAGCACAAAACAAGCCAGGTTTATTCGCCTTGAAATCATAAAAAGAAAAGAAAATTGACAGAACTGGATGGTTGGACTGATGGACAGACAGTACTGTCACACAAAGTCACCAATACATACCTCTCTGCAATAAATAGTGGCTGTCCAGCAAAGCACAGCACTCTGACAAACTCATAACACAGTCATTCTGTGCTTTCTTTTTATTAAAGTGTGTGTAAAAGCCACATAAATGGATTGCTTGTCTCTCAGTTCATTTTTCTTGTTTTAGTTTAATGTGTCACTTATTTTTCAGTATGTTCTTTTATTGTCAGTGTGAACTCATACCTCAATGCAGCAGTATTTGCAGCGCTATGCATCCTCTGCCTCATCTGACCCACTTCTGCTATTTTTGCTTTTTGTATACTTCGAAACATTCTGTTTTTTTAATATTCATAAAATGATTTATGTTTTCGCCATTCCTCATCCACTAAAAATATTATATTTTCATGTATTTCAATTTAGTTTTTGATCAAGCTAGTAGTTACTACGCCCAGCAACTGCCACAATAAATCAGACTTTGATTGGCCAACATTATCAGGTGATAGTGTGTTTGTGAAGTGACAGAGAACCACAGTTGAACATTATTTGATCCTCTGATGACTAAACATCTGCTGTATCCTAGGATCCAGTTTAGGACTGCATATTACAATGTCAGAGTCAAAATAAAACTGCGTTTTAATAAAATGATTGTGTATTTCCCAGAAAATAGTACCGGGATAATATTGAATAACAGACAAAAATCGGGTATAAATCAGTAAAAACCGACGTCCAGTTAAAAAAAAAAAAATCCTGTAATTTTTTTGTAAAATTCGGTATAAACCAGAAACACGGAACACTAAATACACCCTACAATTACCTAGTCATTTTTCTTTAGAAATGTCTCCATACGTGTAATTTAGTGATCTCCTACCTAAAAATTCTTAACGTATCGGTGATAGCCACAACTCTCAGGAAGTAGGATCAGAAAGAATTTTATAAATACTGTGCCTGGTTTTCATTTTACACAAAATTGCTTGACGGGTGCGTAATGTGAAGTAGTTCGCCATCAGATAACTCATGTTGTCAAGTTATCAACATCTTATTATTTCGGATCAGTAAGCATTCTTGGTAACTGTAGCAGGGCGATTGCCCTGCATGTGTGTAAATTAGTGTTGATATAAGTTGTATGGGGAAATGGGTTTATTGTGTATCGTTTTGGAGTTGATTTGTTTGATTGAATTATTGTTTTACAGACGGGCGCTCCATTGAGACTTGCTGCCTGCTAGGCTTGGTTGAGGGAAAGGGCAGCAAATGATTGGCTGTGCTGGACCTCAATCAGCAGGAGGGCGGGTCTTGACCGAGTGTCTGTCAGTTCAAAAACATCCGCGGGAGATGGTTCGGGGCGACTGCAACGCCATGCCAGAGGGGAGCGGCGTACACTCAGGAGGAGAGGGTCCGCTCTGCAGGAACGACCGTTACGCAACCCTGAGACTGCAAGCGGTGCTTGTGAAGGCAATGCCCAGCCAAGGCCGTATGAAGCAGCAGGAGTCGTAGTATGAATACCGGCTCATCAGTAGGTTAGTTTAGGGGATAGTGATCCCATGTGATGTATAGCGAGGGTTACGTAGTGTAGCCGGTTTCTGGACCGGGACGCCTCGTTTTAAGGCTAGCGCTCGCCCTCTGGGGCACCTTTTGTTTGTAGTTTTTGTACCGTGTTTTATTTTGTATTTTTGTACAGCTTGCTGTATGTGTCCTCTGTGCTTTACCATGGCTGGTAACGTCATATGACCATCTTTATTTTGTTTCTGTTTTGTATTTATAAATCCTGCGCGCCTGTGCCCGCGTTTCAACTCCACCCCCCAATGTCTCTCTGTATTGTTTAAGCAGCGGTGACCCACGCACGTGACATGAGATCCTGTCACAGTAACGTAAATCAATTTAGTATGCTCTTCAGTAATGCTGCGCTTTAAAATCATGTTATAAATGGTAGTTGAAACCGAAACCTAAGATACTGAAATGCTGGACCTCATAATAAAAGGTATCTCTATTGGCCTGGTCGGACGTAGTTTGAATCTTTTTAATTGAATTATTATTTTTGTTGTGTCATGCACAGTTTTGGCAAGTATATTTGGACAGAATTATGTTTTCTTTATTTAATTCCATAAAGCAAAATGATTATGAATCACGAATTGATTGTATTCATAGTTTAATAAAAGCAAAATCATAAAAGTTATATGTTTGTGTGTGTGTGTGTGTGTTTTGTGGGACGGTGAGGGGGCAAGTAAAAGTTTTTAAGAAGGTCAGGTATATTTTTATCTTATTTTGCCCCTTTTTTTTAATGACACACTCCTATGTTCACTGTTTATTCACAGAAATTGATTTCCACACAATAATATAAATGTTTCCACTCTACAGAATTTAATTTCAAGATTGCAAGACGATTAGATCATTGTTGGCAGACATACTGGCGTCCTGATTCTGGTGAATCAGAATTTTCTGACAGTGATTCACTTTATATAATACAGGTGTTCTCAGTATTATTTATTTTTTAAATAAATGTTATGTTCTAAACCATGTGTTATGTTTGTTTCTAACAAAAGGCCTAAATTCATAAAACACTCGGGAAAGTATGTCTTGTAATTTGCCAAAACATCAATATTTTTCAAGAAGTATTGTAAGGTCCCTCAGGTCTTTGAAAACACTAAGCAGAATACATAATAATAAAAAAAAGGCTTCTGAAGTACTTAATAATGTTCCCCAGAGAATTTCAAGATGCTACTGTACAAAATAGATTTTGTTGTGATTTTTTTTATTGGAAGAGAGTCAAATACAGCCAAAAAAAAACCGCTTGGTCCATGACGACTACAATTTTACTGTGACAAAAAATGAATGCTGAAAAATGTGACAATCCCAGTTTCCCGGGATGCCTGGTAAAGGCAGAATAATCAGATTAACAATTATATATATATATATATATATATATATATATATATATATATATATATATATATATATATATATATATATATTGTAGCATGCACGGGGGAAGGCAGCAGCAGGGGCGGTAGGTGACATAATCACACACGAAGGCATAAGCCCGATATACGCTCCTTGCAAAAGAGCCGGCTCTATGCTTTAGTGCGAGAGGTCCCGGGTTCGCGCCCGCCCTCCGCCTGTGTGTGGATTGCCTCACACTGTCATGCGCCTGCCTGCAGTAACCGAGAACGCCTCAATATATATATGGTTGTTCTGGTTTTAGACCTCACCTCACCTGCCCAGTGGTTCCTACACATGTTGTCTGAAGTGAACCCACCTACTGTACCAGTTAAGCAGTGTGTGCTGGAAAGCCTTCCCTGACAATTTCCCGTTTTTTTTTTTCGGAATTGTCAGCTATTACCATAAAGTAAAACTTAGTTTTTTGTGTTTAATATCTATTCTGATATTTATATGGTACGTTCCTGCTCTCCGCTCGTCACAAGCTAAATGTTTTTCTTTGTGGGTCAACTATTTTTCCCCAAGTTCGCCACGGTGGCGAAGGCTTTGAAAAATGTACTTGTGTTAGACTGCCAGCACATTCAACGTGTGCTGGTAGATGAATCTACAGACTGTAGTTTGATTTGATTTTGCCCAATGAAAGCCCTTTAGCTTGATCACGTAACATATGCATGCCACAAACGTTGTGTTTGGGAGGACAGAGGCTCTAATTAGAAACAGTCAGCGGACGGCGCTGCTTGTAAAAACAAAACAAAAACAAAAACAAAAAAACACATGGCATCCAAACGGAAAAAAAAATTATTAAAAAAAATTGTACAGACAAATTACCAGAATCATGTTTCGAAAGATGTAGCCCAAGGAATACCAGTCACCCATGTACAAAAAACTAAAATATGACCGTGAATATTCATGTTTTGGGGTTGCTCACTAATGATTGGTCAGCTGTCAGACCTTTGACTTTCCCATTGGTTGCTAAAGCAGGCCCTTCAAGTGAGGCAGAGAATACCCTGGGAGATGTATGGCCCACCTCTGCTCACTCCTGATTGATCGCCTGTCTAAAAAAAAAAGGACATTCTTCGACTTGCCTTATGGTTAAACTCACTCAAGTCCTTCAACTGAAACGGAGAATACCCTTAACTGTTTTTTTATAGCGCCTGGTCGTTGTTTTAGACTTATGCGGGGGAAATGCAGATCTCTTATTGTTTGATCACATCCCCTTCAGGAAACCCCTTGACTCTTAAAAAACCTCTAGTAAACCCTGTAAGTCATCTTGGATAAAGGCGTCAGACAAATTAACAAATAATAATTAGAGTAGTATGTTTCATAGTATAAGCAAGCACACTGTACGCAAGTGAGTGAGGCAACGTAATGTCATTTGACTGACGGTTTTCTTGGCACTGTCTGGTCAGCAGAGAATACCTTGATGGTCCTGACAGCATGCCACTGATCTATTTTCATTATTGTTCAATTTAAAGTAGCACAAACGATTAAAAAACATCTCCTTTCTGCATTATCTTTCTTTCATTACACTCTGTTGTTAGTGGTTATTGTGGTTCCATTGCTTATAGTTAGGGCTCTTTGTTTTCGGTTTTTATTTTTGATGACGTAATGTCCCTTTAAGTTTGTTTTGGGCCAACCCCATTTCTTAATTAAACTCTTGTAGAAGTGTTGATTGTAAAACCAGATCGCTTTTGCTGTGTTTTTCCCCCCTGTAACTTGACTAAAACTCGCATTCCGTTTCACTGCTAATAATGCTTTTTTATTTTTAAAGGCAACTCTTTTTTTAAATCAAACTGAAACAAAAAGCGAGCAAAATTAAATTGCTTTAATCCCCATTTTGAAATCCTTGTGACTCTTGCAAAAATTATTTCACCTGTTATGCAAGTTTTCTCTTAATTGTGTTTTGTGAATCTCTAATTATCAGTGAATAAGAGCGTGTCATTCAAGTTACAGGAAGAAAAAAAACACAACAAAAGCGATCTTGTTTTACAATCAATACTTCTACATGAGTTTAATTAAGAACGATGTCGCCTCAAAACAAAGTTAAAGGAACATAATTTTTTTACGTCATAAAAAAAAAGATCCCTACTTATAGTAGAGCTTTGTTATAAAATACAGCACAAGACTGGACTGCACAGAATATATTATACACAGTATAAATGAAGTTTGCATGTGTGTTGCATAGAAAACTGCACATTGTTGCATTGTTTTGTCACTCAGGACATTTTTATAGTGTAAATAAGTGTAAAAAAAAAACAAGTTTTAAACAACATCCGGGTTTGCCCCAGCCCACTTCCGGTTTGACGAATACATACCCGAATTCATAAACAAATACAAATATGAATACTAATAGCATGGGCACGAATACAGATACAGATACAGATAATGGCTCTATGTACCACCCCTAGTTTGGTTTAGAAGCGCACATCCTATTGCTCGTGGTATGTGCGTGCTACGTTACATAAATAGTGACTGTGGAGAGAGAGTATCAACGTTCTAAGCTGCATGGAAATCCTGCCACTGAATGTATGTATTAATGTATCTGTTTATTTTATTAATCGTGACCATTTTCTATTAGAAATTCAAGATTAATGTTTTGTAGTGGAATACAGGAAAATGTTATAGGCTATGCTGCTTCTTTTGTTGCCATGCCCCCTTGATTTGGGTAAAAACTGACAATGCAGTGGATAGTAACTCTATGAAACATGTACTGAAGGGCTATTGAGAATTACACCCCATGCAGATTTTCAGACCAAGATAGATGGATAGTGTTATTATAGCCTGCTGTCTCCACGACATTAATCTAATTATAAGAAATTGTTCTGATGAATAATTGAAATACAATTGATGGGGATTTGTGGGGTATGATGTTAAACTTGTGTTCTCCTTAGAGTTTTCAATTAGCCAGACAGATGCTTGCGGTTCTTTCTTCCTTCACTCTCAAACACTGGGACGTTTTCCAAAGCTCTATTCCATTAAGGTGCAATTTGAACCATTTCCACTGAAAGGAAAAAATGTCCATTCGACTCTAGGTATTTTTTGATATATTTTTTTTTTATTACTGATAGATTTGAACCTCTAAAGACCATGTAACATCCCTAGCCGTTTTTTCAAACAGAATTGTATGGGACATTTCGAGGACATGTTTCAGCTCAAATCAGAACTGCTCTGATATTGCAGTTTGAACAATGTTTCATAATACATTGTCAGAAAAAGTTGCCAGGTGTAAAAAAAAGATAAATAGGATTTTTTTGGGGTTATGTTTTACTTTTTTTTGTCTCTCCTACTGTTAGGCTTACAAAATCACAAGTCAAAACAGTACGGGATAAAGAAGGAACATATTTTAGAAGCAACAGCTAGCCATTGAATACCACATGCTCATGCCTTTGCTGTCACACATAAATATGGATGTATCTGCTTGACAGTAGGGATCCCAGTTGGAATTGTAACTTGACATATCTTAGCAGCCTTGGGTTACAGCTTTTGTATGATGACTAAAACAAATGTGTCAATATTTTCTCAGGTTAAAGTATTTGAAACGTTGAATTGCTATTATTTTCTTCTTATTGCCCAAGCTAAATTTTATTATTATTATTATTAGTGGATATAACTACGCATTACTAAGAAAGATAATATTGTTCCGCAACTATAATTTTTAGTTTGAGGGACCATACTGTGAACAGGGCCCCTGAGGCAAGCAGAATTCATACAAAATGGGTATACGGTATTGTAAATGAAATACAAAATTATAAAAAAAATATATCAGTATTTGAGCGAAATCAATCACATGACCTGAATGGAGGAATTGTGTGACAACCACAATTAAAACTGAATCAGATTCCAATACCAGAATAACGTTTAAAAATGTATCTAAAATAAATAAGTTGCAAAAACCAATGAGACCAAAATTATAAAGTGGAAAATAGGGTTGTTTATTTTTTTTATTGGAATGCAACTTAGTTATCGGAAGAAGTCCATTACACTGTCAGCAAGGGGGAAAGAAGTAGCCTACTACTAAACTCATGCTTGCTCAAAAATGTGCCTGTATTCCATTACAAGACAATTATCTTGAATTACTAATAGCTAAGAGTCAAGATTAATAATAAAAAAAACCAATAATGCTATCAGTGTCTGTGCAGACAAAGGTAAAGCGATCTACTCTCCTGATTAATTTGAGAAAGGACTCTGTGAACCGTGAATTCATCGTATTGTTTACCAGGATGATTGCATTTCAAAACTGGAAACCTGATCCTGCAAACCTGACAGGTGGAGCTCAGAATTAAAGCAGCTAAATATTCCAACCTTGCGTCCTGATGACAGGGCAATATCAATTTGTTAAGAAGGTCAAAAAGTCAGTATGCCATGATGGACAACAGTTTAAAAAAAACATTGTTGTGTGTTTTTTTTATTTTTGTTTGTTTAGAGAGTTAACTTGTTTAGCTTACTATAGATTTGGAAGTATATTAATGAATTCATAAAACATTCCATGCTTGCTTATATTGGTAATAAGGTGTGTGGCAGAAAAGCATCACAGCCCAAGCTGTTACCTGCAGGAATTAGAGGGTGCGTTCATGTCGCGCAGACTTTTGAGAGTCTGCGCAGGCTGTACGTCAAATGACACAGGTCTGCGCGCATACCCTGTCTAAGTTTGGCAAACTGCGTGACCACAGAGGTCACGCATCCGCTAAGCAAAAAGTCTGCACATCTGGCACAGACCCTAAGCGGGTCTGGAGCAGACCCGTCTTCAGAACAATAGAAGAGCATTACCAAGTGCAAGAGGAGTGTGGAGAGTGTTAGTGAACGCTACAGCGCCACCTGGGCTGGATGTGTGAATAACAGTGAAAATAGTTTCAAACAGGACTACAAAAACTTATTTTATAAAACTTAAATTGCTGAAACACATTCATAATAAAAGTCGGCACCTAAGGTGTTAATTTGTCATTATAGCTATGATGGAGCTGTATGTGACATGAGAACACTCATGTAAATATAAATTCCCAAAGTACCTGGCAAGTGTTAGCAAGATACATTTATGTAGATATTTCCTAATAAACTATGTAGTGTTCCTTGAGAATCTGGTTGTTTTAATAACATTTGGAATTACTGGTCAGACAAATAAGGTTAAAGCAAGCCTCTATACAAACCCCGAGTGGCGCATCCAGTAAAAGCACTCGCGTAGAGTGCAGGATGCTCCCTATAGTCTGGACATCGCTGGTTCGAGTCAAGGCTATTCCTTTGCCGACCGAGGACAGGAGCTCCCAGGGGGTGGCACACAATTGGCCGAGCGCCACCCAGGGGGAGGAGTTCCACTATTAGGAGAATGACTGGAGTTATGAAACCCAAATTTCTGAATGTGAGTTCACCTTTTCATTCCAAGCAGACATGATAGTAGCAAACTGCTGATCGATCCCATATTAACTAACTTCTCCAGGTTTATGACACTAAATAATGTTCTGCCTGTCTTCAGATAGCTCTTTACCTTTTCCCATATTTACTTATTGGTAATGACAGCAATCATCCTATGCCAAACTCTTTTGAAGAATGTTCACCTAGAATCCATTCACGCCCCTCCCCAACAGTGACGTAATCACCTCACACGCAGAACTGACAGGCAGGCAGGGAGAGTGTCTCTGCAGAACTGAAAGTTGATCCCCTGCAATGTACCTTGGAGACAGCGGTAATTACTGTTCAGTAGTTTCAGGGCAACCATCCCACCACCACCCCCACCCCCGACACAGAATATAGGTTTAAAGATTATATTTATGATAATGCAAATGCAAAGAATGTGAGGTATTTGAAGGTTGACTGGAAAAAAACTATTTGGCATCAAACCTGCTTGGTTTCAGGGACCACTACTTGGCTGTTTGGATGAGGCAGGAGACCTCCTCATAGTGATTGTAATTAGGATGAGTTCCTGGCAGGGATGGAGAGATGGAAGGTGCGTTACATGGGTATTGGTATATTTTGATAGGTACAATTAGATGACATAATATGTAGGGGCCGTGCCTCCTCCCGAACTTCAGTTTTTATTAAACTTTATTTAATTTAATTATAACTTCAACGAAGTTGTGGACCTAGTAGCATATTGAATTTAAATGAATTTTAACTTTATTAGTTTTACACTTTAATGTAGATTTTCTTTGTATGAATTTTGGGAAACATGTGACTTAAAGCTACCAAATGGCCCCATAATTCCTGGGATACTGAGAATGTACAGGGTTTTAAAATTACAACTAAACTCACTGTGTTTCACCTTTGCTAAATTAATATTGTTGCTTAATTACGGAGAGACAGACAATACAAAGTCCATGATTTTTTAAAAAATGTATCTTGAGTATTTGTTCTATTTTCTTTAGTATTTTGCATTATTTATTTGTATTATTATAGTTATCTGTATATCAAAGTTTGATGATGGTGAATGATGATATAGAGATGCCTATTAAACTTGCAGGATTGTGACTCTAGGCACAGAGTTGGCCACCCCTGCTATGAATGTATCTGGTTTGTGTGAATAACGTTAGAGAGGTTTTAGTAGTTCCACATCTTGATGGTGATTTACCTTTATTTGTCTTTAACAGAGGGAACCCAGGGAGTCTGAACATGAGCCAACATCACTGGAAGTATCCACAGGAGAAATAAAGGACAGAACTCACAAAGATACTAAATCTGTCTCCCACCCCAGAGTCTAATGTAAATGATGTACATTATGAGATTTGTTCTTTTCAAGGGACCGATGTTACAGGTAAATCAACCGTAATTCCAACAGGAATAGAAACATAGGCTAGAAATTTAGGCTGGCAGGGAGGCTTTTAACCCTGTCCCTGCCACAAAATACACATATTTTCACTTGCAGGGATATTTACCACTTGAGTCTCAGCTGAAAGTGCTGTTGGAAACTGAAAACATTTGCCGGACACTGATTAACCGCAATACCAGAACAAAAACAGATAACGTTAACATTGAAGATATTTTTGATGGTAGTCAGAAATAACTAGATGCTGAAGCTGACTGACTGATTGGGGGGTTAGGATTGACACATTAAGTACATTGTAACTATGCATAATAACATTGTAAGTACACATGTATTTACCATCTACTATGTAAATACACAGTCATTCGAGACTTAATGTAAAGTGTTACCGGAGAAGCATGCAAATAGTTTATGGATTTTTAAGCAAATGAAACAGTGTGCACAGCAGGAACAACTATGCTTCATTTTAAATGTATCTGTGACATGACGAGGTGGCTGCTGTCCCCTGTGAAGGGGATAGAGTGGATGCGATGACATGACGAGGTGGCTCCTGTCCCCTGTGAAGGGGATAGAGTGGATGCGATGACATGACGAGGTGGCTGCTGTCCCCTGTGAAGGGGATAGAGTGGATGCGATGACATGATGAGGCGGCTGCTGTCCCCTGTGAAGGGGATAGAGTGGATGCGGTGACATGACGAGGCGGCTGCTGTCCCCTGTGAAGGGGATAGAGTGGATGCGGTGACATGACGAGGTGGCTGCTGTCCCCTGTGAAGGGGATAGAGTGGATGCGATGACATGACGAGGTGGCTGCTGTCCCCTGTGAAGGGGATAGAGTGGATGCGGTGACATGACGAGGTGGTTGCTGTCCCCTGTGAAGGGGATAGAGTGGATGCGGTGACATGACGAGGTGGCTGCTGTCCCCTGTGAAGGGGATAGAGTGGATGCGATGACATGACGAGGCGGCTGCTGTCCCCTGTGAAGGGGATAGAGTGTATGCGGTGACATGACGAGGTGGCTGCTGTCCCCTGTGAAGGGGATAGAGTGGCTGCTGTCCCCTGTGAAGGGGATAGAGTGGATGCGATGACATGACGAGGTGGCTGCTGTCCCCTGTGAAGGGGATAGAGTGGATGCGGTGACATGACGAGGTGGCTGCTGTCCCCTGTGAAGGGGATAGAGTGGATGCGGTGACATGACGAGGTGGCTGCTGTCCCCTGTGAAGGGGATAGAGTGGATGCGGTGACATGACGAGGTGGCTGCTGTCCCCTGTGAAGGGGATAGAGTGGATGCGGTGACATGACGAGGTGGCTGCTGTCCCCTGTGAAGGGGATAGAGTGGATGCGATGACATGACGAGGTGGCTGCTGTCCCCTGTGAAGGGGATAGAGTGGATGCGGTGACATGACGAGGTGGTTGCTGTCCCCTGTGAAGGGGATAGAGTGGATGCGGTGACATGACGAGGTGGCTGCTGTCCCCTGTGAAGGGGATAGAGTGGATGCGATGACATGACGAGGCGGCTGCTGTCCCCTGTGAAGGGGATAGAGTGTATCTTGGTGACATGACGAGGTGGCTGCTGTCCCCTGTGAAGGGATAGAGTGGCTGCTGTCCCCTGTGAAGGGATAGAGTGGATGCGATGACATGACGAGGTGGCTGCTGTCCCCTGTGAAGGGGATAGAGTGGATGCGTGACATGACGAGGTGGCTGCTGTCCCCTGTGAAGGGGATAGAGTGGATGCGGTGACATGACGAGGTGGCTGCTGTCCCCTGTGAAGGGGATAGAGTGGATGCGGTGACATGACGAGGTGGCTGCTGTCCCCTGTGAAGGGGATAGAGTGGAAGCGGTGACATGACGAGGTGGCTGCTGTCCCCTGTGAAGGGGATAGAGTGGATGCGGTGACATGACGAGGTGGCTGCTGTCCCCTGTGAAGGGGATAGAGTGGATGCGGTGACATGACGAGGTGGCTGCTGTCCCCTGTGAAGGGGATAGAGTGGATGCGGTTGTACGTACGTATGAGGATATCAGAGGATATCAGATCCTGGGGATATATGGCATTATCTATCTTTCTGTATACTATTTTGTAATGCTGTTTATACTGTATACAGCAAGTCATGGTCATCACATTTTTCATCATGATGATAGGTCTGATTTAGAATTTACAGCATTGATGAAGGATGGACACTGTGTTACTGACATACTTGTTTTAATACAAACATTTATTTAGATCTGCCATAATATATTCCAAAGAAATACATTTTAACATGAATTGTTATTATTTTTTAATAAGAAAGGTACTGTATAAGGCATTTCAGCTTTCAGAACAGAGCAGGAGCAGTTTCCTCATCAGGTCAACATATGATGTTCTCCCATCACCACAGAACCTAAACCTCTGGGTAGGAGAGGATCCCTCATGTCCTTTGTGTTCATCACTTGCAACATTAAGGCACATTTTGACAGGATGTAAGGTGGCTCTTAGCCAAGGACGGTTTACTTGGTGCCATGACCAGGTGCTGCGATGTTTGGCCTTAGCATTGGAAGACAAGCGTAACATGACCAATAAGTTGCCACCTGTTCCATCAAAACATTACACACAAAAGACAACATTCCTCCGTCCACCAAGAAAAGGTGTTAAAACCAATCCTCGTCTAGGACAACTGGAAGCTGCTAGAGACTGGAAAATGCTGGCAGATGTTGGTCAACGGCTTATTTTTCCACCTGAGATTGCCACCACTACCCTTCGACCAGATATTGTCTTGTGGTCTGGATCAGCACGCCTTGTTCACCTGGTAGAGTTAACAGTGCCATGGGAGGATGCTGTAGATGAGGCGTATGAGAGGAAGAAACTGCGGTATGCTCAACTAGCCACTGAAGCGAAACAGTGAGGATGGAGAGTCTGGGTTTACCCAGTGGAGGTGGGTTGTCGAGGATTTGTGGCACACAGAATCACCCCTCTTGAGGTGTCGTGGGCTAGTCGACGAAACACCGAGGATGGAAGGTGCCCACTTGAAGACCCCAGAGATGTACCCTACTTAGCTCAATCCAGACGGTTGTCATGCTGATGCGCTGGGGAGACCACACTGTGGTTGATCCCTGGAGCCAGCATCGCAGCCGTTGTGTGTGCTGATGCGCTAGGGAGGCAAAATAAGCTGGAGCCAGCATTACACTTCAGCCATCAACACCTGACAGAAGGATATCTACATCATCATATGGAAGGAAGCGCAAATGGATGGAGACACCTATGGATCACATTAGTTTACTGTAAAGCTACGTTTTAGTTGGTGCTTATCTTGGCGAGAGTCGAGTTCAAATCAGCATGAAGTTTTATCATCTACTCTCGTGTAATGGAAATCATAATAATAATAATACGACTACTACGACTAATAATAATAATAATAATAATAATAATAATAATACAACTACCCGACTGTCCGTTTAAAAAAATTAAAAAATCTGCAATCAGCTTTTTTTTTTTTCATGCACTGGATAGCATTTCATTCGACTTATTGTATAATATGTACTGGTACTGATCCTAGCGATAGTGTTACGTTGGTTTTTGGATGTTCTATTCACCCCAAGCTTTTTTTTTTTAAATCAGCATTTTAATTTTATAATACTAGCCATTTTTTTTTTTAATCTTCATTCTTGTGCAGTTATAGCCTACTATACAGCCTTGTGCACAAAAGGGCTCTGGGCAGCATGAATGCTGCAGACGCTGTGGAAACAAGGTCATTGTCAAGTGTGTGTTTTCTTTCAAACTATTTTTCACAATACAAATAATAATAATAATAATAATAATAATAATAATAATAATATTATTATTATTATTATTATTATTATTATTATTATTAATAATAAACATATTTTTATTATTATTGTTACTGGTCGTAGTAGTTGTATGTAATAGCATTCACTGATATTCAAACGAAACAGTAGTACAACACAGATTTTTTTTTTTTTCTGCCCTGGCTGTCTTCGCCTGCCTTTTTGCATGTTACTGCCTTGTTTCCGCCCCTTAAAAAGGTCACAAATACCGGCTCGGGATTGGTCAACAGCTGTTTATATGTTGCTTTCGGTGGTCCCTCCTACTCCTGCTAAACTTCTCTCCGCCCCTTTCGCGGATTGGAAATGGCTAGTTTTGGTTTTGTGATAAAGAAAATGCGACATGTAAACTAGCGATTAAACACTCTTCTGCAAGAGTGATCGGGGTTTGATTTGGTCTGCCCCTTACTGTAGAGTGTTACCACTCAAATTGTATATGTACAGCCCTGTAGGGTAATGTAATGCCACTGACATACTTATTTCTCTTGGTTCAGTATTAATTGCTTTTATTTTCCCTTTTCCAGATGACGGGAGTATGCCATTTCCTCCCAATTACCTTGATGATTCAGTGTGAAGATGGCATGACTGCAAATTATCTTCTGCCAAACAACTCAGGATGTTCCTAAATCAGTTCAGCTGGACAAGTATGTGGGACTCCTGTAGATTGAATCATTCGAACAGATGTGAACTTGACTTACATACAGTACAATAAATCTGTTTTAATTAATTCCCAAGCTCACAAAATCAAGGTTTAGTTACCCTTCATCAAAATAAGTTTAATTCGCTACCTGCTACAGTATATCTGAATAATTTCAGGAACAAACAAATACAGCTAAAATACTTCATTAAGGAAATTCCTTGGTTTGTTTTAGCCCTAATTAAAATTAAGCAGAGATTATACCCAAAAAATCACAATAACATTACAGCCGTCTGGATTCTTAAAGGCGCACACACACAGACAGACACACACACACACAGACAGACACACACCACACATTCACACACTGGCACACTCACACACACACACACACACACACACATACGCACACACTCATGTGCTATTTGAGAGGATTTAATCAGTTATTCTCTTTTGATACTATAATATCAGTCAGAAAGTTATGCAAATTCACAATACTACAGCCCCATGTGCTTTAATTAAGGCTCCATCTTGTCTATATTAACAAGATTATCAAGGTGTTCAATACAGTAGTATTGCTTTTTGTAATTTCTGATGTTATCATTTCTCTGTCTTTGTCATTAAATACCAGAAATTGACCGACTTTGAGGGTATTATCGCTGTTGTAAGCCATGTGTGAACACATGATAGCTACAGCAGCGAGAAAGAACGCCACAGTCCTGCCTGTTTTTCCTTTGAGTATAGTAAGTTCAAATGTGATTGAAGCCAACATTCTACCACATTTTTGTTTAAGAGACCCTTTTTAAAAACGATTTGAATAAGGCAAATCGCAAACAAGACTACGGCAGTGGAAGTACTGCATGTCTGTAAGTATCAACAGGATGTCTCTCACCACACAAGTGAAGACTGTACTTTACAGACACATACATGGACCCATTACAGTACATGTGCTACATTGCCTTGCAGTGGTATTGGACTGTTTATTACAAAAAAACAAGTTGAGATTGTGCTCTGAAATGTTGCTTTACTATAGTTTTTAAATTAGCCTTTATGTAAAAACTGGAATTATGATTTTAATTTGTATACCAGTTTTCACAGAGTAAACTACAAGAGCCAGAATTTAGATAGACTGTGCTGTAGTTTCTTTAGAGAAGGGTGAATGTAAACAAAAAAAACAGGAAAAAAAAATATTGCGGTACTACTGTACACACCTGTCTGGTTTGAAACAGGAATTTTAACTCTGGCTAATTCAGTGCTTGGTTTTAACTTCAAACACAGTACAGCGGAAAGTGGTCTCTTCCTGGTAGTAATTCCATCATCAGTACATGCAGTACTTCATTGATTCTGATTCTTACCTCTGACTTTTTCATTGACCTGCAGCACTGTGTGTTCACTGCCCTTGAACAAATATGAAATAAACAAGTGAATCAACGAGAGACAGACAAAAGGGCTGCACTTTAAGATGCTCCAATATTATTGGAGGAAATGAGGGAGGCGGCTTGCTCTTTGCAGAAAAGCAGGTCTCCTGGGCTTGATGGCATTCCCCCAGAACTACTTCTGGCGATTTGGGACTAGGTTGGCCCTCTAATCCTGAACTCTATCAATCATTCGGTTCAGATTGGGGCTTTTTACAGGGACCAGAAATCTGCACTAATGTCGCTCCTTCTAAAAAAGGGAAAGATCCACTTGATTACGCTAGTTATAGACCTTTGTCACTTTTGAAGTCAGACATGAAACTATGCGCTACAGTGATATCCAAACATTTTGATTCCTGCATTGGTGAATTAATTCATCAGGGACATACATGCTTTATGAAGGGCCAGCTAGCTTCCAACACTTTATGCCGTCTCTTGCATATAATTGAACCTGCTTCTCAACAACCGGTGTCTTGTGCGGTTTTCTCCTTGGATGCAGAGAAGGCCTTTGATAGAGTAGAATGGAATTACTTGTGGGCGGTTCTTGATCATTTTGGGTTTGTTATCCGCACTCTGTATAATAATCCGACTGTGTACAGACTGGATTGGTCAGATCATCACAGTTCACTCTTAGCAGAGGTACTAAGCAAGGGTGCCCCCTCTCCCCGTTACTGTTTGCTCTTTCTCTAGAACCCTTTGTGCAGGCTGTCAGGCAGAGTAGTAATATTGCTCCCATTGATGTAGAGGGCTCCACATCTCCTTGTATTATTATTTCTTTCTGATATATCCAACTGGATTCCCCGTGTACTGGAACTGTTTGACTATTTTGGTACTCTTTCTGGCTATAAAATCAACTGGTTCAGTGTTAATTTCCTTAAACTCAGTGACCAACGCGACCCCATTACAGCTACACATCCCTCTCCAGCTCCAAACATCTGGCTTTACTTATCTGGGAATCAAGATTCATAGTAATCTTAAAACTATACGTAAAGAGAATTTTACAAAAACTTTGAATAAAATCAAATCCAATCTAAATAGGTAAGCTCAGCAGAATATCGGTTAGAAAGATGAATGTTCTCCCTCGTATAACTTTTTTGTTTTCTATGCTATCCCTGCCTCTCCCCCCTGGATATATCGAAGATATTAACTCAATATGCTCTAAATTGATCTGGCATGGCAAGTGTCCTAGAATCAAGCTGGCGACATTGCATTGTCTGAAAGCATTTGGCGGATTGGCACTATCAAACTTTAAATTGTACTATTGGGCTTTCTAACTTAGAATTCTCAAAACCGGGCTTGATCCTGAATTACCAGATACCTATTGAGGCCAACATAGCAAAACCAATTAAACTCCAAGATCTTGCCTTTAGTGGCCTTAAGCAGCGTTATGTCTCCCTACTTATGGGTTCTATTATTGCTAACACGCTGGAGACATGGAGAAAGGTCAATAACATTCTCGGCACGAATACTAAATAACATAAACTTTCCCCTATCTGGAACAACCTATTTCTGTTAACAGGCTCTCAACCCTTTGTCTACCCACCCTGGACTAATAAAAAGATCTGTTTTAAATGCCATTTTCAATGATGGCTAGAGTGGTGTGTGTGGGTGGTGATGTCAGGATCAGGAAGCAGGACAAAACAAAAGATACGGGGCTGAAACTGCCGGTGCAGTATATTTATTAAATATAGCAAAAATAAAAATTCAAACAAAATACAAAATACACAAAAGAAAGGGCACATGGGCCAAACCAAAACTAACTCAAATAATCACAGTCTTTCTGAATAACGAGTACCTTTTTGTTCGCTGTTTTGTGTAGCATTTGCTCTCGTTCACAAACTCCTCTAAACTCCTCTCTCCCTTTAATGAGCCTGGAGTGGTCTTTATATTCTGTGGCTGGAGCCTTAATTACCTTAAGGCTCCAGCCACATTCCCACAGTTTTATCTGGATGGGGAATTTAACCCCATTCATGCTCGTTACACTTTGAGTCTTTTTCACCGGTCTCCAATAACAACAATACGGACGGACAGCTTTGTCCGCCCGCATACAAATACAACATATAATAATAATAATAATACATATCATAATAATACAGAAATATGCACAAGGGGAGGGCACCCCGTCACACCTATACACATTCCAGGACCTTCAAGAGACTCACTCCCTGGATTCTCACTCTTTTTGTATTTCAGGCTACGCTCATCCCTTCGGGCTTACGGTGACCCTTGGAACTCAGCTTTGCTCACTCACCCCCTGGCTCAGTTCTTTTCCCCGATACTCCAAATAGGGGATTGGTCTCTGCACTATATAATCATTTTGTTCTTCATAAAACGGACCCCCTACCAGTCACCAGCATATGGAATAGAGAATTAGACAATATTTTCACATCCTCCAAAAATCTGGCACACCAGCTAATGCATTTTAAATTTGCCCATACAGCTTATGCGACCCCTCATAGAAAATACCACATGAGAATTGGCATCCTCTGCCAGGGGTGCACCCAGGGTGTAGTTGACACCTTTCTTCATATATTTTGGGAATACCCCAGGGTCCAGGTCCTTTGGAAATGTTTTGTTTCAGTGGTGTCTGGGATGATTGCTGTTCAGGTGCCGCTGTGTCCTGAGTGCTCCTTTTGGCAGATGACTCGCAACTCGATATTCCCAGAATGTCAGAACGTCTGTTTCTTACTGGGTTGATTGCAGCCAAGAAAGTGATCTTGAAGGGTGGAGCCTGATATACCGTTTCTAAACACGTGGTTACATTTCTTTCACGAAATTATTTTATTTGAAAGGTCCACGGCTAGGCTACATCTATGTTTTGCATTTCCCATGTAAAGTTTTACCAGCCATTTCCCCATGAGAAGACGATTACATTCTTATCTGGATACAGGTCAGTACCAGGAGCATTGTCCTGAGTTTTTATAAAGTCAATAATGAGTCTTACTTCAACCAAATCCGTCATTTGGTGACAGACTGCTGTGCTGCGTTGTTCATTTAAACTGAACAACGTCCAGTTATTGCAGGACACCAGGATTTGGAATCCAAATATACATAAAGTGAATGGCAGATAAATTGCACTTGTCATATATTTTATTGTACTGTCAACTTAAAAGTTAGATGATGCCATCGCAAATTAGCTCAAACAAGGTACCGGGCTGATAAAGATGCCACTACCCAACAACTGACAAGCCTGATCTGTTCAACTGCCATTCAGCTGATTCACTCAAAGAGTTCTCCTCATCCTATTTCAGAACAGAAAGATCCTTGTGTCAGGCTCCACCACACAGGAAATACACTGTACGGGACAGTGTCAGGAAGGGAAATCGCAGGGGCTCAGTGTACCAGCACAAAAGTGCATTGAGACTTCGGGGCAGAGCGTGAGCTGCATCGTGATGATGCGCGTGGCTACAAGATGCACCTGCTGTTTTTCTGTACAGAGATCCTAGTTGCCACCTGCTGTGGATATTTATATAGCTTTCAGTGAGTAAGTTTGTGCTTTGAGTTACACCAACAACAATATTAAGGGTTATGTTGGTTGTTTCAAACTGTAGCCGCCTGGATGTGACAAATTGAATTTAGTGCATTCCAGCCGCAGCCAGCCTGGACGCCTCTAATCCAGAGTGCTGTAAATTATACAAGGTTGAAGATATACTGTACTGTATCACCTTGGCTGTTTATTATGACACCAAAAATAACAGAAAACATCAATTAGTTCAGAGTAAATTACTGTACAGTCAAGCTATACCCTTTTAATTTCAAGTACCTTGATGGTCAATATAAATAATAACCAGAAAGTTATTATAATTTGCATGAGTGAAAAAACAAACCAATACAAAATACACACTTATCGGTCCCCTCTATGCACTTCCATTGCTATATTTATAGGTCCTCTTTTAAAAGAGGAATACAGTATTTGTTTATAAATATTATAAACTACCAATAAACTGCTCCCTGAAAGTTTGCTATTTGTTGCAATTGTTTTATTCCTGTCTGACATTTTGCCTTTGTCTTTGCATTTGTACTTGGTTTATTGTTTTGGTGCTGTAAAGGAAGTATTGTAGTTCTGCAGAGCAATTCTGTACCTTTGGAATGAGTTAATAAAAAGATTATAAGTACAAAGCTATGAATCTGAGTGCAGCTGTGAAAAGTATGCTGTTATATGGCTGCTATCAGGTAAAGATTGTTATTGCCTGAGAAAGTGTCAATAAAACTGACCTCACCTGACCAGGTGCCAGCAGGAGTTGTCTGGTCGAAATGTTGATGACACAGAGATGAGGCAGCAACTAAGCTTTGCATGCAAAGGGGTGTAAAAACTGTACAAAACAGCAGCACTTGGAGACGCATTCGAGAAGCAAAAAGAACCTCCAGCGCTGTGTCCGATGCTTCTTCCAGAAATTGATAACTGATATCATTGCTTAGTTTCTGTTAATAACTATGGTTTCATTACTGTGTCAAATGATAATGATTAAGCTTAAGTGTAACTTTTGATTATTGGGATTGTGTGAAGCTCTGCACTTGTAAATAGTGTGTTTTTATTGGTTTGAAAATAAAATGTGTGTAATTTGGAAATTGAGTTTGTGCTAGATATGGCAGGGCAGGGAGGTTTGAATTCGCTACCTGCCTAAATGAAATCCATGTGCAGTATGTGGCCAGGTGCTGATTGACTAATTGATTATCAATTAACCCTGGCCACATGCCTTTAAAAAAATGGGCTGAAATATTTACATAAATTGTCTTTTACAATATAGTTATATTGAAAGCTGTGTTTTATAAGTGCAGGGCATAGTTAGGGCTTTAACATTTCAGTTTGTATTTTCCAAATCTCTACCTCTCTCTGGATATAGGTCAGTATTACATGTTAATTAATAGTTGTTAAGTTGTATGTGCATTCTAATAAAGAGAAAACTACTAATTAAAGACTGGGTTTAAGATAATTTTTTCAGTGCTACAAAGCAAGGAGATTTTAAATGATGGACTTGCTATCAGTGTACACTCTGTACTGGGTATTTTATGCTGAAAATAAAATATGTCAGGACGACTGTGTTCAACAAGTGAAAACAACAAAAGCACAATGATAAACCAGGCAACTGCAAGCATGAAATGCAATTAGGGTCAGCAATGAGCAATTAACGTAATTTGTCACGTCTGTTTGAAATAAAAACCAGAATCAGGCTCAGTCAAGATATGAAGGTAAAGTGACATTGTTTTGTAATTAGGAAACAGAATTGGCTCAAAATAAGTTTAAAGGGATGTCATGTGATTAAAAATAAAACCCGAAAACTTCAAGCCCTAGGTATAATGTAGAGTGCTGTAGGGTATAGTGTATGGTGCTGTGAGGTATAGTGTAGGGTGCTGTAGAGTATAGTGTAGTGTAGGGTGCTGTAGAGTATAGTGTAGGGTGCTGTGGGGTATAGTGTAGGGTGCTGTAGAGTATAGTGTAGGGCGCTGTGGGGTGTAGTGTAATGTAGGGTATAGTGTAAGGTGCTGTAGAGTATAGTGTAGTGTAGGGTGCTGTATAGTGTAGGCTGCTGTAGAGTATAGTGTAATGCAGGGTATAGTGTAAGGTGCTGTAGGGTGTAGTGTAGGGTGCTGTAGGGTATAGTGTAGTGTAGGGTGCTGTAGAGTATAGTGTAGGGTATAGTGTAAGGTGCTGTTGGGTATAGTGTAGTGTATAGTGCAGGGTGCTGTAGGGTATAGTGTGGGGTGCTGTATGGTATAATGTAATGTAAGGTATAGTGTAGGGTGCTGTAGAGTATAGTGTAGGGTGCAGTGGGGTATAATGTAGTGTAGGGTGCTGTAGGGTATAGTGTAGGGTGCTGTCGGGTGTAGTGTAAGGTGGTGTAGAATATAGTGTAGGGTGCTGTGGGGTATAGTGTAGGGTGCTGTAGAGTATAGTGTATGGTGCTGTAGAGTACAGTGTAGTGTAGGGTGCTGTAGGGTATAGTGTAGGGTGCTATAGAGTATAGTATAGGGTGCTATAGAGTATAGTGTAGGGTGCTATAGAGTATAGTGTAAGGTGCTGTAGGGTATTGTGTAGGGTGCTGTATAGTATATTAGTGGAGTTTAGGTTGATTAAATCAACCCCTATGCCACAATACACTTCACTTTATGAAATGGAAGGAGTCTAAATTGAATAATAAAGTTGTGGACATTGAAGCTCATTGGGGGCAGTCTTAGCACACAGTGAAAGCATGCAAAGAGATATTACTGTAAATATGGGTGCTACTGCAGGAAAACACACAGGCAGGGGGCGTACAAAAAACGGGGCTTAAAAGATTTAAGACACAAAGGCATTATTCATAATACAGTGTATGTAGCCAGTCTACGCCAGTTCAGTGCCATAAGGCACTGAACAAAACATGAAATAATAATTTCTTTAAATTTTCAGAGTACAGCAAGACAGGGTGGAAAAATAATCCAGAGAAAACCAAACAAACATTTACAGCATTTTATTCAAATAAGGGGAAAAAGTAAAGATTTAAAAGGATACAAACACACACATTAAAATCTTCAAATTAAAATTCCCTTTTAACACTTTTTCAGCACACTGGAATGGGCCACTTAAATGAAGTGCATACTGATTTCAGACAGCCTACCAACCCAATTGATAAGGCAGCAGGCTTCCAATGTGCTCAACACACACATATGTAACAAACTAGCATCAGCCCTCCCAACAATGTTTTCCCCAAAGTCCAGTGATGAGTGGTCTGCGGCACTGCCAGAGGCAGTTCCTTGCTTTTTCTTTAAAACAGTAGTGGTGTGCTGCAGTGAGCTGGACGAGGGGCTCTCGGGCTCATTAGGATTATGGTGCTAAAAAAGCCTTGCCTCTCTTAGTCTTAGTTTTAGCAGAAACAAACCAAGGCACACTTTGTACTCTGACTGTATTCAATCATCTGTTCAAAAATATGAAAACCGTGAGGTAACAGTAATTTATCTGGTGGAAGAACAAAAATCAATACCCATATAAACATCAAACGTGCCTCTGAACCACTGCACAGAATACAGAAGACTCAAACACGTGCTTTTACTTGTGAGATAGTATCATGTAAATTAGACACTGAGAACAAAACAGAATGACTGGGATCCTGAATATCGGGTGTGAAGAGCAACTTGGTCAGTATGCTGGAATTTTTTATATAAACAAATAATCCAGTTTTTACATTAGCTTTATTAATCTCTGTTTACAATACAATGAATGTGCTTTTAAATAGCATTTTAAATGCAACATTGTTTATAACTCAAGCAGTTTACCATTGTTGGGGTTTCTCTTCATACTGTGATGTGTAAATATGCCATGTTTGTGACTCTCGGTCTTACTCAGAGAACAAACAACTATGAACCCCTACAATGTAATAAATGGGACTGTTGTCATCTAAATATGCATTTATTAAAACAAATCTGATTACTTCCGGAATGGTCTTGTTACTTAGAGGGCATATTTAGGTAAGTATATTATTATTATTATTATTATTATTATTATTATTATTATTATTATTATTATTAAGCAGACACTTTTATCCAAAGAGACTTACAGAAATTAAACAAAATATAATAAGTTACAGGCAATACAAATGCAAAACAAACACAGTCCTGAGGATAACCGGTAGCTGGTTCCACCACAGGCAGACAAGGGAAGAGAGTGAGGAAGGGGCTGGAGATACGAAGGGGCAGTATGATGAACAGAGTGATAGGCAAGAGCAAGGGCTTAAATCGGATGCGAGCGGAGATAGGTGGAGAGTAGTGGGGTTGGGAGAACACCAGACGAGTATATATAAAAGTATATACATTTATAATGTCATCATCAGCGATGAAACATTTAAATATACACTAATTTACTCAATTTACAAAGTATTTATTTCAAATCAGTCTTCAAACGTGAGTTTCCTGCTGGGGTAACACTATTTCTGAAATAATCTGTGCAATTCCAGTTTCAGACAGATAATGCCCTCTAAAGATGCAATGACAAATTAACCAAACCCCACATCGCATGACCTCAATTATGATGCAAATTACAGCATCTAATTCTCTGTCACTCTGACAGCTAGCTGGCTGGAATGCTGTTTTGTTAAACACATTAGCATAAATACATTTTTTGTTGGGTCTCTTTCACTGTGGTTGTGATGAATTATAGTTCAGAGTGAAATTAAACAGTTTCTGGACACTGCAGTGTTAACCATTGACATCTATTCCCAAGTAAATTACAAAAGAGTAATCAGAGCAATACACTGTTGTTTGTTTAACCAGCACTATCATGGAATTAGTAAACCTGTTACACTGATTAATTACAAAAGCTTATTTCCCAACATGGATGTGGTATTCCACAGCACCTTTAGGCTTGTTTGATGGAGTAAAATGGCAAGCCTTGGGAGGTTTCCTTCATTGTGTTTGTGAACAGATTGCACATAAGTACTTAAGGTCTGTCATTCAGGAAAGGTCATCGATCAGACCTCAATGAAAGCCCTAATGAAAGCTTCTACCAGGGTAATTCTTCAGTAGGCATACAGGTGTCAGCACCCACATTCATTTAAGAACACAGCTTCTTCTTTGTATCTTGGTGGCTGATTCTAAGGCTTAAGGGGATGTAATGGATCACATTGCCATTTCGTACTAGGGGGTATTTTCAGTTGGTCAAAACTGTAGTGGATCTAATTAACAGCATTGTTTAAAATGAACACTCAAAGGTGTAATTGTACAGCTACAGTAAAGTAAACCTTAACCGGATTTTGCATTAAAAACATACACTTTTTCACATGACTTAATGTCTCATATGCTGCTTAAGAAAAGGCACAACTAAAGCCAGTTATCATTGGCTAATGTAACAGAAAATGGAAAATGGATCGGATATTTCCTTTAACCCTTTCAGGACCCAGCATTTTTCAGTGGGATGCTCCCCCAGGATCAGGCGTTTTTTGGCTGTATTTGACTCAATAGATACACACTGCTGTGCAAAATTTACTCAAAGCCTCCACTAGTATTTTCTACTATTATAACAACCTTGACTTGCATAAAGAAAGAAAAACATTGAGTGAAATAGCTCACATCACTCGATTTTCAAGGTGTGGTATCCGAAGCATAATCAACAAGTACAGAGAAACATCACCTGTAATTGACAAACCCAGGACTGGAAGACCCAAAAAGCTGTCTAACAAGAATGAGCAATACTTGAAGATAATATCCTTAACGAATAGAAAGAAGACAAGCGTTGAATTGACAACAGAACTGGCAGAAGGCACAGGTGTCGTTGTCCATGAACACAACAGTATGAAGGTCACTCTTGAAATCAGGACTTAAAGGATGTGTTGCAGTAAGAATACCTCTGTTGAGAAAGGGGAACCAGACTAAAAGGCTAAAATATGCACAAGAACACAGAAATTGTACTATAGAACAATGGTCAAAGGTGCTTTGGACAGTTGATGGATGGACAACGACACCTGTGCCTTCTGCCAGTTCTGTTGTCAATTCAATGACACAGAATAAATGTTCTAATATAACTGTGTCAAATACATTGGATTTACAGCGTTTTTCCATGTCTTTCATACCTTACAAGTTTCTCTGAAGCAGGCTGTGTCTTTTCTCTCTGCGCTGCCAAAACTTTCTCCGCCCTTTAAACACTAAATGCCCCTCTCAGTGACGTCACACGAACAAAAAACTATCAGTAAGTGAACGTCAGTCCCTACCCTATCCAATGATATGTGTTTCAAGCCTGTACTGCAAAGTACGGTGGCCCTGTAAGTCATCAAAGCGAAGTGTGTTTTTTTTATCATGTTTTCACGATCGTGGTCCTAGAAGCCCACTTCAGTATGGTCGTGTTAACATGATCCTGGTCCTTAAAGGGGTAACCTAATTGGTCAATACGAAGGCTTTACTCTCTGGTAAAGGACCTCTAATGTTATCTTTCAAACTGTGTGTAATCACTGTTCCAAATCGATCCGCACGAAAATGCGTAAATACAGTATTTATGTATTTTACCTTTTTTTTAAAATCTCTGTTCTTGTACACACCCTCTGATGTTGTCTGTCAGTGTAGGCTAATTCTGCTTCCTCGCTGTCCTATCTATCTATACAGTAACCACAATAGCAACTAGTCTCCGGTTTGAATGACGAATTGAAGAAATCAAACTGGATGCAGTCTGATTCCTTTCAGCATATCACAGTAACAACACAGGGAGTTGTGCACCCTTTTTATTCTAAAATAAATTATTGTTTTATATTTCTGACATGTGTGAATGTCGATTATAGTCAAGGGAATTTTGGTTCTACATGACGCGGAACTCATAAGGTGTGTGTATATATATATATATATATATATATATATATATATATATATATATATATATAAACTCATAAGGTATATATATATAATTCACTACATTTTGGCGTCCCTGGGTGGGCGACTACAGACTTATTTATTTTTAAATAAATTGTATACCTAATTCACTGACAACTGCAACCTCTGTCTCGATCTCCTGCCTGTCAATCACCCCCAATACTGCACTGTCACAAGACCATATTACTATGCACACTGCTGTGCATATCTGTTGTTAGTGTTCTCTCTGTAGGCAAACGTATACTACTGTATACAGTAACGGTAACTTGCTTCAACAGCATAATGTGTACAGTGCAATAATAAATATGTTTGACATTCAACAGAGGCAGCTACAGTAGTGTGCACATTTATTAGAACACCTCAAGATTTATATTTATATCCTTTATATACATACCTGCATGCATGGCCAGATTAACCCATCACGGGGCCCTAAGAAAACATACAATTCTGGGCCCCTATCTTATATGAATAACAACAAATATACACTTATATATATGTATATGTTAGCTTAACTCACGCTCCACCAATTTGCAAAATGTATCATTTTCGTTTTTAAGTTATTATATACATGGTTTTGATCAGAAACGGTAAATTATGCCAAATTCTAGTTATTAATTCTGACGAAAGTTTCACGTACTGCTCTGAACTGAACAACTGCTGAACAACCTACTGAATCTGCCAAAAACAGTTTAATTGAAGGTGTGCGCTAAATACATTTCAAAATAAATTTTGAAAAACCCAAAGCCTTCGTCAAATCCCATAGTGCAGCTTGATAATCACCTTTCCAGATTTACTGAATAAAAATACAACAGTTCAAATATGGACAAGAGCACCATGTTGATTGTTATCCAATTTAAATAACCTGATACTTCTATATAGGAGGTGCTCAAACTTTTGTCCACTAACCGTAGGTCCCCCATAGTCCACAAAAATATATATTAAATAAACAAACACACCTGCACATGTCGTGTAGTGAAATCAGGGGGTTGCCAACCTTGTCATTTTGTTTTTACTGATATACAGATTTACAGTGGGCTTTTCTTTTTTTACTGACACTTTTTACTGACATCATTTAAAAAAATAGAACCAATAAATATAATGTATTATAAAATAGGTTAGTTTTGTGTACTTACATTTCTTTATGTCTTATTTACTTCTTAAGGTCATACATGGACACATTTGCAGACTGGATCGTTGGTCTGAAGCTGCTGCTGTTTTTAACAGCGGTCTTGCTAGTCGGAATTCCATTCAAAATGTCTGTAGACAATTGATTTCTTATGTCTGTTTTTACAAGGTTCATCTGAGAAAAAAACTTGTTCTAATTCTGCAGTGCTGTGTGGCAAAGCCAACATGTTAATGGCAACCTTGGCAAGTGTAGGAAAACGTGGCTCTCCGATATACAAGAGCGCAATTTTGTGCCAGTTTTCATCAGCTGCCAGATCCTGTTAAGATCCTTCAAGTCAGTCACTTTTTACTGCATAAATTCCACCTTGGCTATCCAGCATATTTCCAATAACAAAAAAGCATTGCAAGCTGGACAATGTCTCCTGAGCTCGCTCTGCTGCTAATTACAATGTCGGAGTCAAAATAAAACAGCATTTTGATCAAAATATTGAAAATAGAAAATAGTACTGGGAAAATATTGAATAATAGAAATAAATTCCGCACAAGACTACCAATACAGCAAAGGAAGTGAGCTTTCCTTGCTTAACTGTTGATCGGAGGTGTTTTTTGACACAATTCGTTAAAGAAAATTATCTTTCTCCAGGTTTGGGGATAATGTTTTTGGCGGTATGGGGCTTTCAGCACTGACTTGTTAAAATATTTCTATTATTATTATTTGTTTATTTAGCAGACGCCTTTATCCAAGGCAACTTACAGAGACTAGGGTGTGTGAACTATGCATCAGCTGCAGAGTCACTTACAATTACGTCACACCCGAAAGAGAAGGAGCACAAGGAGGTTAAGTAACTTGCTCAGGGTCACACAATGAATCAGTGGCTGAGGTGGGATTTGCCCACCTCATGTCCCTCTTTGCCGCTTGTATTCTTCTTCACATTTCTCGTGTTTATACTTTGCTGCCCCTGAAAGAGACATCATTTGCTGTATTCAAGCAAAATCAAACAGACTGACCTGGCTGGAACGTACTCGTGTCACTGCATGAAAGTGAGCAAGACAGTAAGTTCCGGGTCAGCCACTTTGATTTTGTGTGAACACAAGTGAGATACACTTCCTCGGATGAAATGTCAGTGAGTGAAGTTCTTCCAGTTTGCGCGCAATTCTGTATCTGTTTAAAGAAAAAAAAAAAAAAGCACCTTTTCACTTTGGGGCCCCCCCATAAGTTTGGGCCCTGAGAATTTCAATTTTCGGTCAGTAATCAGTGACATAGAAACAATAGGCACTCGTGTGAAAATGTTAGACCACTTTATGTTTTAATTAGGCATCTGAAACAACTTCTAAGTGAGGTGTCCTAATAAATGTGCACACTACTCTATGTACTGTATGTAGGGTAATTCCAGCCATAGTCTCCAACTTCTTGACTCGTAAGTTTAAACAACTTGACATTAAAATATTTTTTTTCACTCTATGCTGGGTATTCGTGTTGGCTCAGCCCAGTCTTCCAATGTTCTAAGGCTGAGAAACTATTACACAGCAAGAGCAGGGCCATGCATTATCATATTCATTTTCAAATTGCAGCCAAAAATTAATGCAATACATCAGTGTAAGGGAAAACATGCAATGATGGTAAACTTTTTTTTTTGTTCAACCTATAAATGTTCCCTTTAAGTTCCCTAAGCCATTGTGATGGAGCAGAGTCCATTTTCCATCACTACCACAGAACACTGACTGTTTTAAACCTGCCACTCATTTTACTATGTATACTGTAGCGATCTTGGTTCCCACAGGCAGGCGCACACACAGGGCGAGGCAATCCACACACAGGCGGAGGACGGGCGCGAACCCGGGACCTCTCGCACTAAAGCATAGCGCCGATACCGCTGTACATCGGGCTTATGTCTTTGTGTGTGATTACGTCACCTACCAGCCCTGCTGCTGCCTTCCCCCGTGCACGCTACAATACTGACCCTTTAAATTCTGTACACATGTTAAAAGAAACGTGAATTATAATAATACCTGTTGTTTACTTACCTAGGTGGGGGAGAGGGACCGTGTTGTTCTGGGCATCCTAATGCCCAGTACTGCCTGCATTGAAATGCTGTTGTTTTAGCATAATTAATTTAATTTTAAAATACTTACCATTCGGTTCGAATCCAGAGCGGGGGTGCTCATGGGCATGTTGATGATAGGAGCGGCCATCAAGGGGGCGTGCGCACTGACACGGGCACGCTAGCTCTAAATGAATAACTAATTGTGTAGAGTGGGTTATGCAAATGGGAAAAATGTTGACTATTGTAATGTTAATGCTGCTAGAGAACTGTAGGAAGTTTAAGTATTGTGAAAGCACTCTGTACATGATAATAATGTTTTGCTTGTATTTTATAATGGACCAGTCCAGGGATGTGGTGATATAGCCAGCCTCTATATATAGGAGAGGGTGGCTCATTTAAAGAGGGGATCTCTAGAAGGAAACAGCAGGTAGCGGTGTTCCTGCAAATGCTTTAGGAATTAAAGTATAGGACACTTTAGTATCCTGGTCTTGTATTTTAAACCTGGTGCTTGTTTTGTTTAAGGTCTTTATGCATTTCACTGCACTGTTGTATTTATTTATTTACTTGAAAACTGTTCTGGACAAATCGCAACGTTCGTGTGGCACTCAGCACTTTAATAAACTTCTCAAGTTCACACTTTAACCTTGTCTCCTGGTGCCTTTCTGCTCCAAACACCAGCCGCCCGATCACACAACCTTACAGCCACCATCGAAATTGAGGAGTCTATACTGGTGCAAAAACGGAATAAACCTAAATATTATTTCAGTAGAGTACCAAACAGCTCTGCACCAAACATAAGTGCAGTGCATTAACACAGGCCCTTGTCTACTTCAAAAATATCAGAATCACATTACCCTGAGGAAACCATGGTAACCATTGCCAAGGTGCCCCCTTTGGAAAGTGCCAGTTGAAGGATTTTGTTAAAATTATACTAGTGTGGTAGCAAAAGAAAATAAATGAAGTATTCTGGAACAGGCGCTTTGTCTCTCATATCTTTTAAGATTTAAGCATAGATTCCTAATTATCATTAATATAAAATTCCTCATTTGCTATTAAAGGCGTAGTGTCCCAGGCTTTTTTTATACATGAATAATTTTTTACACAATGTGGAAGGCTCTTGTAGCTTATTGTTATGTACCAAACAGCTTTCTAATGAAGTAGAGTGCACTTTTCATTGTGGAATTGGACATCATTGTGGTATGTAGTTTCATACATATTGTTGTATGTTGTGTCTTTTAAACAAAAAGACTACACAGACTCTAAAATAGGTACGTCAACATGTAATACCCTGGTTAATAGACCGTGGGTTGAATGCACCAACGTGGATTCAATAAAACTCAGTTTAATGCTAATCTAGGATTAGTTGATCTGGGATTATTTCTAATCACAGTTACATTGCAACACAAAAATTGTAATCAAATCTTGGATAAAGCAGGTAATCCTAGATTTCTGTATTTAGCAAATTTAGTAAATGTATAAGCAAATGTAAAAAAAAGAAGAGTTCAAGCATAAGAAAACATTCAATTATATTAATTTTACTCATTGCATACTATTTCACGGCTCCGATGATGTTTTAAATTAATTATCAAAAAGCGACAACATAGGCCCCGCATGCAGCCTGCGGCTTTCCTACAACCCTTAACCCGATCTCCAGTTACGCTGACCGTGTTGTCCTACATTCATTCTGAATATCAAAACTGTAAGAATAGCTTTGTTTTACTTTGCGTAAACTTTCAATTTTGGTGTGAAAGTGTTTAGATGCTACCTAAAGTGGAAAAGTGTAATATATGATGATATTATGATGTTTCAGGCAGAAGAGCTACAAAGTTACGGAAAGTATTAATTTATTGGAGACAATACATTTGGAATGAGCATTAATTTAAGGCCACTAAAGTTTGTTAGTTATCGACACATGTACATGCAGGGGTTAATTTGTAAATACAAAGGTAACGATTCTTAGAATTAAGGAAGAGAGATAGCATTTCTTCTACCATATTCCACTGCCCTTGATTTACAGTAGCTTCATTTATGCGCTTCAAGTTCCCATCTGCTTGTGGGTTTCATGCCTTATTGCTGGTGTCGGTAGCTGCCTGCCGACCTTTGCCTAGCCCAGCTTTAACCACCCAACTGCCCCTTTATTTTGGCAATTTCCATGTTAAAATATTTTATTTTATTTTATTTTATTCCAGATTTTTCATTCTTAGGCCTCAAATAAGCAATGTGGACATTCCAAAACAATGTTTGCTATATTTTTTAACATACACACTTTTTTTATTGTTATTATGAAAATTGGAAATACAGTATTTCAATAGAACTTAAATAACAAAATAACAACAATGTGTTTACAATTGTAGCATTATATTATAGATCACAACATATTTTTTTTCCAATGGCAACATTATATAATATAAATAACATCATTTTTTTTTTTCCAATGGCAGCATTATAATAACATTATAATACTTGTGCAGGCATATCACTTTTTAGAAATGATTTTTTGTGTGATAGATTTCAAAGCAGACGCACTTCAAACCCTCATCAATGCTAACGTCTTTATCTAGCACATATACATCAGAAAACCTGCATCGCGAATTTTCAATTACGTCATATACTGTATCTAGGCACGGGTGTATAGCGCTCTTCTATGGCTTATTATTATCTGTGAAGTGTAGGTACAATAAATAAATAGGTAATTTTGACCAGTACTAATCCTGACAAGGTTTCCTTAAAACCTGTAACAAATAATTAAATATCCTAATTTCATTCTCTTTAGATAGACACAGTCATCCATTTTTCATTCTCAACTGTGTATGTACAGAAGACCTGGTCTGTCAAGCACATTTCTTAGGGACTGCTGCCATCTGCCAGTGAAAAACAATACTGCAGACAACTTTACTCTATTGTCAATTTATTTATTAACTGAAGCATGTCAAAAAGATGTGTTAAACTTTGCAGATGCACACATAACCCCCTTCATGCTATTCTCACAGGAGTGACAAATTTGGACTTGTATGTGCTCCACGTGGAAAACGCGGGATAAGCAGCTGAGTGGTTAATATAATCTTCAGGTTTGAACAATACCAGTGGCAACTAATCTGATGAACAGGAGCGACAAACACTAGTATTTTAGTGTTTCGCCGTTTTGGGTTGCGAAACAGTACTAGTAATTTTCTTACCTATTGATGCCACATCCTAAAATATACTGTTACAGAACACCAATTCATGGAATAGGAAACCTTATTTTTGTACATGTTATGTGCATGGAGGTTTTTTTTTGCAACATAAAGTTTTGTTTTTTTTCATTCGGTTCATTGCAAACTTTATAATTCTCAACTGTCAGACAAAAAGGTACAGGATCTTGGATCTGCTGCGATCGGCACACGTGAACCCCTGCGAACAGGTATATACTTGTCGCATACTATTTTGTATTCTTTTTTAAAAAATTACATTTGTAATTGTACAACGATATATACACACGATACACAACTTTTGGCATTGACTGAAATATACAATAAAGGCTACACAGTGTAAAACCAGGTTCTTCTTCTTCTTCTTCTTCTTCTTCTTCTTCTTCTTCTTCTTCTTTTTCTTCTTCTTCTTTTTCTTCTACTTCGACTAAGCATGCTTATAGCTTGTTTGTTTGTGACTAATGTGTTTTACTAAATATTCATCAGGTGAGATTTGCCCTGACTAGCATTTCATGTTCTCCAAATTGCGACCGATTGTGCGTTTGTTTGTTTTACAGAAAAGGTGCATTCTGTTAAGGTATGCTGCCAAGTTGAAACCACCTCTAAGGATGTAAACCTGGTTTCAAATTAGTGGTGCAATGTGACTATATTTTAATCTTTTATGTTTAAAAAATGTTTGACCTTGGGTTAATTTTAAACAAGGATTAAATATAACACCTGGTTTAAAGTTTTGTGCAACATGATTAAAATACAATCCTTGATTTAATCTGGGTTAGTGGTTAATCCACGTTGGTGCATTCGACCCTGAGTATCTTTACCTAAAGGTATCAGCTGGGCTTTCAAAGGTTTGGAATGCTAGCAGTCACATAATGTCCTTTATGTGACAGAATTGACGAGACTATCATGCCACTCAATCTCTTGGATATGGTAGACAAATTCACAGACTTTCCCCACATCAAGTGAATTTTCATGGCAAGGGTGTTTTCCCCCTTGCAGCTCCCTCAGTCTTGAAGCTTTCTGTAGAGGGATCGAAAGCCGCACTGGGACCTCATGCAGTTTCCTCACGGGATCCCCCTGTTCATTACAGCTTCAGACGCTGATGTTTATCACATTCACTGTTTTGTCTGTCATGCAATTCTTAGTTACTATTTATGGGAAAGCAGTTTTCCAGTTACTGCAAACAGTACTACAACCCCCAGATCCCTTCTACAAGCCAAATGTATTCTGTGTACTGGATTTCAGCCAACCAGAGGTTTGAATCCCATGGTGACGACCAATTAGAATACAAAGTTTTGAGGTGTTAGACAGGATCTGTATTTGCGCACACCTAGAACCAATCATAGTAGTGTTACTTCACGAGGCAGGAGCCAGGCCTGCGTAAAGGGACTGCTAGTAGAATAGGGGTTTCCCCTTGACTACTCTGAGAACCGCCCTCGTGGCGGTGAGGCCGAACCGATCGCCCTCCAAGGCAGGAAGTGATGGGCTTCCCTCAAGGGGAAACTAAGGAAGGATTGGAGGACAAATCAAGGTCTCCCTGGCTTACTGAGTCGTCTAGTCGAGAGAGATCAGACTCAGCTCATGCTCTGAGGCCGCATGGAGAGCCTCACGATCTACGCAGGGAGAACAAAAGAGCTGGAAAAGAGAATAAACACATAAAGAGGGCCAGGGATCTCCCTCCCCAGCCATAAGATCCACATTTGACAATTAGACCCCAGGTTTTTCTCCCCATTTAGAATGTCCAATTATATTCCTAAATGTAGTTTTGTACACACCAGAGTTTGACAGAGGAAGCGTCACATTGGTTCCGGTGTTCCCACAGGTTAGGGACACAAAACTGTCAGGGGCTGTTTCTCCTCACAGCGCTACAGCAGACACTACTGGCCAGACACCTGCAGGGCTAGACTGTGTCCTCCAGTGGCCAGCAGCTCACCAACTTTCACTCTTGAGTTCCTGGGTGTAAAGAGGCAGTTGGCTTAGCCATGGGGTTGGAAGAGACCCACTAACCTTCAGTTCTCCTGATCTGTTGTATGTGAATTGCTTAGCATAGTAAAGCGTAATAAAGCACAGTGAAAGCATGGTAAAGCACAGCAAAGTAATGTAAAGAACAGTGAGGTATGGTAAAGTGTATTAATTAACATGGTAAACCAGGGTAAATGATGGTTAATACATGGCATTACCATGGAAAAAGCAGGTAAAAATACCATGGTAAACTAGTATAAAGGGAGTGCCAGGCCAATGTGCCAGGCCATCAGGTGTTCTTGATACACTCAGAAGTCACAATGTTGCCAAAAGTCATGACATGTTACCAGGCAACATAAAACAACACACCAACAAGGGCGTCATTCCTGAGGAAAGAAATAGACTGTAGAGGAAATGGTTTAGGTTATGTATGCATCAGCTGGAAAGGGACTGACACTTCTTGCTTGTTTTCTTCATTTTTTTCTGTTTATTCGGGTGTATTTTTGTAATACTTATTAACATTACTGGTAGCACTTGCCTATGAGATTGATACTAAGATAACTATGCATGGAGCATTCACACAAAGAACTGCATACATGAACTCTATTGTAAACTTCCGTAGCTCCAACAGCAGATGGCAGACAGACAAAAGAAGCACTTTCAAGCCTAGTTTCCATCTGCACCATGAAACCAATCTGCGAAACTCAATCTCATACCAGTCCGGTTCTCTCTGCAGTCTACAGCCCAATCTGTACCTGGATGTAAAACAAAGGTTAAAGATATAACAGATATTTCCAAGTTCAGACCGTGATCCATTAGCAAATTGTGCATATGAAAATCTAACAGTAATTACTTATTTATCCTACCAGAATTATAAATGAGAACATGCCACCTAACCAATAAAAACACCTGATCCAGGAACAAAAAGTGTATTTTTTGTTCTAACTTTAACTGACAAATATTCTTTGACAGGCACATATTACTTTTAATAGGGATGACTTAATTGTTACAACTGAAAAATATGCAGTTTCTTTTAACTAATGACCATTTCTACATTCCTCTTGACCCAAATAAACATAGACCCAAAGTGTGACAAGTTGTCCTAACGTTATAAAAACAAGTGAACTGTGTACATATTAACTTGAACCCAAGACTGGCTCTAAATAGGATAATCCATGTAGAATATGATTTATCAGGGGAAATTCAAGCCTAGTTTTTTTCCCCCTACAGACTTGAAATGATAAAGTACACACGGCAAAACAGCTGACACTGCGCCTTTACTTGTCTTTTATTAAATTCTACTTTTCTGGTTTATGTTAGTTTTTTGTTGGCTTTTCAAGTATCTCTTTAGTAAACAATTCTGGATGTTTTTTTTTGTCTTTAAAAGTTCCATTTTACTTACAATGTAAATGTCACTGATTCCACAAAAAGGCTGCTGGAGTGATACTTGGTTGACATTTGAAAGAGTATTTTATGTCACTATACAGATTCTATTTAGGAAAATAATCTGCCTTCTAATTGCTTTACCCTTAGACAAGCTTGCCATGGTTTTTCCTTGCTTTTCCCATGTTTATACTACACATTTCCCATAGTTTACCAGGGTTCACTAAGTTTAGTTTTTTTTTTATAACCATACTGTATGTCTCTGGGCTTTACAGTGCTTATCTGTGCTTTACCATGCTTTCACTATTACACTTTCCTATACTTTTGCTAAAGGAAGCTTTTATAAGTGTCCAGAGGTGAAAACATATGGTTAAAAAGTACTTTTAAAAAATATGGGGTATTACAATTGATACATTTTAAATGCAGCTTTCCCATAATTGAATTGCAACTTTCACTGAAAGATGGTGTGCATACATACATTTATACATGGGGTTATGCTATTTAATGTTTAAATTAATTTAAACATCCTTGAAGAAAAAAGTTATTTAGGTTCAAAGTGGTACAATTTGCAAAGTAAATAACATTAGCATAGTGGATTAATTATTAAACTACATCACACAATACTTGCTACAGCATTGCTGGCAAAAGATCAGTTGTGTAAAATATTGATCTAACAGTATATTTCAGAAATATTTTTAAAGACACATGGGAATATGATTTAATTTTAAGAAGTTTTAGCAGCAGCATGCTATATTAAAAAATAATCTTATATAATTTAAATTCAGTAGTTCAGGACAAACCCCATGACACAGAATATGAGTTAAGATTTTATTTCTGGTTATGCAAATGCAAAGAATGCGAGGTATGTGAAGGTTGACTGGACACAATTTGGCATCAAACCTGCTTGGTTTGAGGGACCACTACCTGGCTATTTGGATGAGGCAGGAGACCCCCAAATGAACCGAGCAGGTCCCAATGCCACAGGATAGATTTAAGTATTGAATTGACCGAAAGCCTTTTTAAGGACTTTGACGTCACTTCTAATATATAATTGATATGCTTCTGATGACCACCGACCGAATTGTTTGATGAGGTGATCTGGAATTCTACAATGGAGACTGATGAAGCTGCTCCTATTCAAAAAGAAGGACCTGAGTAGCTCTCTGCTGGAAACCCCGATCTGAACAGGATCTGGCGGAGGTGAAAGATAAGCCAGCGGTGGGTGCTGATAGTTCCATTTTCGTTTACAAACAGGGGATCTGAACTGGAAGCACCTTGTGACAGACGAATTTGATGAAAGAGAGGGATTCGTAAGGACTTATTATTGAATTTACTTTGAAATAATAAATCAAGAGCCTTTCCTTTCTTGATTGGTTTTGCTCTTTTTTATAAGGAAGGTCAGAGTATCGTTTGAGAGAATAGATAAGTCGTTGATTCATGGATGAATGAGAGAGATGAAATGGCAAGAGGAAGCAGTGACTTCTGAACGTCTTAAGAAAAAGGAAAAATAAAGCTTTAAGGAGTTGTATCTAAAATGTTAGAATGATAACTGGAAACAAAGAGTGTGTATGTAGCGAATAAGTATATCTATTGTAATGGGCAAACAAGGCTTTGATGTGAAAGTTTCAGTACGTTGGAACCTTTTGAGAAGTAAAGACATTTGAGAATCAGCGAGAGCGGGGCAAGGGGAACCAAAGATTACTTAAAATGTTACATTGCTGAAATATGCATTTATATGTAAAGAAATGATTAGGCAATTGCTATACATGAAAATGAATGGATTTCTTTTTACAACAGATTTTCGCCGTAAGCAAATGTTGGTATCAGTTCGGCAAATGAAAGGTTCTTTTTGTGCATGAAAGGGGTCAAAACATACCTGTGTACAGCTACTGGGGATGAGAGATTGAGCAGTCTTTGGTTATTGCGAGATAACCCAAAAAGCAAAAACATTAGACTTACAAATACAGGCTGGTGTTGATAAATTTGCCGAGATGAAAGCGAGACGCCGCCCCGTTTTATTTTTGTTTATTCGTGATTATCTGTGTAAACATGTTTAAAACTTTACTACATATTTCTACTTTTGACATTCACAGGAATATAGTGCGTATTTAGCAGTTTATGTTCATTGGTTTATACTGATACAAAGTGTCATTCTTTGTGGAAAGCAGGTGAAATGTATCAAACTGACCTTGATGTTTAGCATGTATCAAATCTGGTCAGATGTATTCGGACAGATGCTCATGAAAATTGAATGCCTGATGTGATCACTTTAATGGAAGAAGCTTGTTAAAAAGATATGACACGACACCATGGCCAATCAGATGGTCTGGTCCAATATCCTTGGGCACTATAAAATGTAGTCCCACTACGCCAGTCCTGTGCTAATAGCAACAAGAAAATATTTATAATTTTACAAGTTTAACCCACTTTCTTTGGTCACACAAGTTCGAGGCATCCTCAGAGGAGAACAGCTGCAGAACACACCAGACAAAACAAACAGATAGGTAATTCATAATATTTATTATTATAGAGGTGCAAATGAAGTTTGTTTGTAATACAGACACAATCAAAATATAAATAAATAAATTAACAAATTTGCTAAAAATCTACTGTCCAATTCCCCCTGGCCGAGTCATCGGTAATGGACGTGGTTCCATTTCCCTAATCCCCAATTTAATAATAAATTGCCTCACCCACAGCAGTGGGCACTACTGAGCCCAACCAACAGGCTATGACGGATCAGCCGTGTACAATTTTCAGTTGGTGCCACAAAAATCCACCCCGACTAAGCTCTGGTCCAGGATGGGCAATACCCATCATGCAGCACACCAACAATAGTCACAACGCTGTCTGTAGCACTCGAGTGACTGTGGTCTTCCAAATACTCTAAATCAAAGATCAAGAGGCAAAATAGTGCAGTTAAAATCCTAATAAACACTTCTGGTTTTTAATCTAATATCAGGAAAACTATTTGTCCCCTAAAAAGGGCAATGCCTTTAACAAAGTACTCAAACCCTACTGTATTATTTATATAATTAACACACAATAAACTATCAAAGCAAAATACTAATAGAATGTAGACAAAGATTTATTTCACTAAAAAAAGCTTAAAATAAACTATAAGATTATCAGCCGACTGAATAATTTAATTAAAAGCAGACATTAGTTAGACAGCTACTATCCATCTAATACATTTATAGATAGAGCAGATGCATTGGTACGTCTAAATAATACAGTAAGCAGAAGGTACTATACTTAATAACTTGTGCAAAATAACTCCAGTTTACTTAACTTCACAAATACTAGTTCCACTCATTCTCTGCCAATCCCAAACATGCCCCTTTCACAGGTGCTATGGTCACTGTAATATCAGCTGTTCCCCTTCGATCTCTGGCGCTTCAACCTGTCTCTGTTTTTAATTCCAGCACGGATTCCATGTCTCACGCTCCGGTCTCAGGGTTGTCTTTTTATCTGATCCTCTGTTTTTCAGGGTCTTTCTTCATCCCGCTTTCTTTCCAGCAGCACCATCACCATCACCATCATCACCATCACCATCACCATCACCATCATCACCATCACCATCACCATCATCACCATCACCATCACCATCACCATCATCACCATCACCATCACCATCATCACCATCACCATCACCATCACCATCACCATCATCACCATCACCATCACCATCACCATCACCATCACCATCACCATCATCACCATCACCATCACCATCATCACCATCACCATCATCACCGCCACCGCCGCCACCGCCGCTGCTGCTGCTGCTGCTGCTGCTTTCCTTCCAGCGCCGTCGCTGCTGCTTCTGCCTTCCTCTGCTCTCTAGTTCAATTGGCCGCACCTGTAGGCAATCTGAATGAGCTCATTAGCGTCCCCATCACTAACAACACTCTTGTATGTGTGTGCTCTGGGTGGAAACAAAACAACACCTCAAAAATCATAACGTGTTCACGCAAATCAAAATAAAGTGTTCTTAATCAATCCAAACAGTGAAACAATAATAATAATAATAATAATAATAATAATAATAATAATAATAATAATAATAATAATAAAGGAAAACACAACTCGGTATCCACACATAAAGAAAACGATTTGATTTAAAATGATTTACAGAAATGTTAGGTCTGAAAAGAGTTCTGGAGCTAAGAATCTGAATTTCTAAGATTGAAAATGAGAAAGTGCATCTGAAATCTGGTTCATTTAGCCTTCAATGTGATCTGCTCTTAATATGATTTTTTTTGGAGTATTAACCTGGGGTTGAGTGGAATTTTTTGCAGTCATTTTGGAACGTTTGCTTTGGGGGTTGTATTTTTGAGTCGTGGCTGAAGATTTGGGTCGACTGGCATACGGTTTGGGAGCGAGCATCTCCACAATGGCTGCCGATGTGACGGAATTGCAAGAAAACGAACAAGCTCTGTCATTAAAATTATTACAGACTTGCCGACTCCCTGAAAATATAATGGGACAGCCATAGCTATCTTTGGGACGGGAGGGAGCAAAGAAATAGAAGAAGTATTCATTTAAGGGTTAGGTACAGGTGTAACTGAAGGTGAAAAAGAAAAAGAAGTGGCCTGGGAGCATGTTATGGTAGAGTGAGCAGATGAGTCACATACGGAACAATAAAGAGCATGTAAATCACTGAAGAAACGGTAAATAAATCCTGATCTACAGCACTCCAATACAAGCACTGATTCCACTGTTGAAGACGGGCTGCAGCTTTTCCTGAAAGCTTTGTGATAATCATAAAATGTAGTCCCACCAAAACGAACAGAAGGTCAAGGATAATTTAGATGTAACCGTTTAATTCATGATGCCTGTCGGGGTAAAACTTCACACATTAAGTCTCTGTAATGATTAAATGCAGTGATGAACTCGGAAATAGTGATCATTTTTAAATGTGCGTGGATTTGTGACGGAGAGTTCTCCGCAATCGACTGTTCTATTGCTAATGTTATGATGTGCAAACACTGCATTGATATTTGCGAAGATATTTGAGAAGAGAGAGAGAGACAGGCCTCGGATTGAAGAATAGAGCGTTATCAGGGGGAGGCAGTAGAACAGCGGAGCTGATGGAAAGCAGAAGATGCAGTGGGAAGAGAACAGGGTGAAGCTGAAAAACCTGCGGAGGCCTGTTGGACTCCCAGGGGGAAGATTATTGGTGAGGCGAGTGAATGGAGGAGAGCGTGTTTACAGGAAAGTTAACAGCAGGGGCCTGCTGGAGATCTGCAGGGGCCTGTTGGATGCCTACTAGCTTCACTGGTTGCATTATTCCAGCTTGTTGTATTGATAATAGTAGCTTTTCTATACTTGACAGGGCTGCTGGGATGTTAACAGAACTGAAATCAATTGTCTGATAAAGAGAGCCGGGTACAGGAGCAGCCGCAGTAGTATTGGATGTGATTATATTACAATGACTCACATGCTGGAGAATGAACTGCTGGATTACGTACTCCAAAATGGCAGCGCCCGTGGCCGCCATTGGCTGAGGGGGCTGTACTGAGTCTAGTTACTGGAGAGTGGCGATTTGTGATGACATCATTGCAGGAGTGACTGGAATCAGGATGTGAGTTGATTGAAGACAGGTAGAGAGAAAATAACTATTCTTTGCAGGCAGATGAAGGGAATGGAATGTCCTTTTCACTGAGGCAGTGTGACAGAAATATAATGAATCTTGGTTGTAAATCTCCCTCCCGACCTGTGAGGGCGCTAAGCAGCGAGGACCGGGTTCTTTGGACGGGCTGGCCTGACAGTTCTTTCCCTGGGTCGGGAAGTCGGTCAGTCTGGAAGAAGGTGAGACTGTGTGAGGTGACGTCTCAGGACTGCACACTGCGCCAGCCGGGAGGAGGCTGTGTGAGGTGACGTCACAGGACTGCGCAGCCTGCCGGAGGCTGTGTGAGGTGACGTCTCAGGACTGCACACTGCGCAGCCTGCCGGAGGCTGTGTGAGGTGACGTCTCAGGACTGCACACTGCGCAGCCTGCCGGAGGCTGTGTGAGGTGACGTCTCAGGACTGCACACTGCGCAGCCTGCCGGAGGCTGTGTGAGGTGACGTCTCAGGACTGCACACTGCGCCGCCGGCAGGAGGCTGTGTGAGGTGACGTCTCAGGACTGCACACTGCGCAGCCTGCCGGAGGCTGTGTGAGGTGACGTCTCAGGACTGCACACTGCACCGCCAGCAGGACTGGAAGCGGTCTGTAAATTAGTTGCGCAAAGGACACTGGGATTGGGGAACTATTTTGGGGAAAACGTTAATTCTATAAATAATTGATTTTTTATAGTTGTTGTTTTATTGCCCTTTTATTGTTGTCATGTTCAGTTATTGTTTGAGACGGTTGTTTTGCTTAATTGTTGTTATTGTTGTATTACCTTGGCTTATGAGAGCCAAGTTCAAATCAGCATGAAGTTTTAACATCTTCTCTCATGTAATGGAAATCATGAGAGTGGTTTTACGTTGCTAAAAACAACTTTGACAGGCAAGTTAAATTTCCATATTTCCACATAAGTGTACAATACTGTATTTATTATTATTATTATTTATTTCTTAGCAGACACCCTTATCCAGGGCGACTTACAATTGTTACAAGATATCACATTATTTTTACATACAATTACATTATTTTTTACACATTACTTATACATACAATTTTTTTTTTTTTTTTTTACTGGAGCAATTTAGGTAAAGTATCTTGCTCAAGGGTACGGCAGCAGTGTCCCCCACCTGGGATTGAAACCACGACCCTCCAGTCAAGAGTCCAGAGCCCTAACCACTACTCCACACTGCATGCCAGACCTTTTTTTATTTAAATAATGTTCAATTTTAAAACAGAAATAAATCAATTAATATAAATGATACAGACGTCACAATAAGTGAGTTCCCTAGTATATTTCCATGTTGACGAAACAAGTTAATTGTCATTAAACTCGGATGTCCTGTAATATACATATGCATGGATAAAAGTGCCTGGGGTCTGCAAATATCTGGAAATAAAGGGGAGAAAAAGGAGGAGGAGGAGGACATTATCCGGAAATAAAGGGGAGAAAAAGGAGGAGGAGGAGGACATTTTTACCTTACTTTGGCGACTTATTTCTCTTACTGTATGCCAGCTTGTGACAGAAATACTGTGATTCTTGGTAGTAAATCTCCCTCCTGACCTGTGAGCGCGCTAAGTAACGGGAACAGAATACCTTGGACTGGTTGGCCTGGCAATTCATTCCCACGGTTAAAAGGAAGTCGGTCATCTAGAAAGGGGGTAGGGCTTCGGTGCACTGACTCATCGACTTGGAAGGGAAACGATGTGGCAGCCATGGATTGGAGGAGCGGCTGCAGTCGTTGACCAAGGGGTCATGAGTTGTTCCTTTGTTTTGGTTATAGCTTTGAAACCTGGAAGGACCCGTTTTGTGCTGTATCGTTGTTTTGTGCTGTATCGTGAGTGTTTTGTTTATTTGTCTAATTGTTACTTGTTGTTATTAGACGGCTAACACATTCCGGAGCTGTCGTCGGAGGCCAGCACGTACCCAGATCATCACTGCACTTGGAGCACGATAATATGCACCACGAGCACTACTGCACTCACGGAGGACTGGTGACTGTGTATTTGTATTGTGTATGTGTTTTGAATACCGTGTACTTTGTTTGGGACTGCCCTGTGAATTAAATATACAGAGCTGTACACATTGTACACATTGTACCCAGCAGCATAGAATCCAAATTTCAGGTTAAAGGAAGGAAAACCCCAAATGTGCTGTTATTTCTGAAATTAAGTTAAAGATGTGCATGCCAATAGTTCCTAAATTTAAAGCCTGACCTTACTAGGTAGCATGCATTCGGTGGTGATTTATCCAGCTGTTGTGACTCTAGAAGGAATTTCATAATGGGACAAAAGTGAAGCCTCCAGCAGACTGCAGGCTAGGTTTTCTAGTTTGGCACAACTGAAATTTCATAGCTAAGAAAACCACTGAAATTAAAGCACTATAAATGGTAGACTACTAAATCCCAAAGGAAACTATTTAAGAGCTTTTTTTCCCTTTAAATAAAGTCTACTTGGATTAAATGATGTCAGATTGTTTTACATAAATACAGGAAAATAAAACCTGGAAAATCAGAGACCCTATATATAGAAAACAGTGAACACATTTGGAATAATGAACAAACAAAATAAACTTTTGGAACAAAATGGAACCTTCATTTGAACTGGAGCTTTTAACTGTGTGGAGAAACCACATTTTTCCCATGTAAAAGTACCACCCATCAAACAATATTGCAATTCATGGCAATAGTTGATGAATTGGGTTCTGCAGAACTTTAACATTGATACAGAACAGACAATTTAGTCAAATTTTTTAAGCATTTTATGTTTTAAAAACCTAAATTTTTACAAAAATCTCAACTATCTCCCTTTGCAATATATTGATGGTAGCTGTCCTGTGCTGGAAAATAACTCTCTGCTCATTTAAATTACATTCTGTAAACTGGAAAAAATAACAAATTCTCGGTAACCAATTAGTTGGAAATATTAAAAACAATCATTTGTTAATTTAGGCAAACCACAAGTAGTTCTTGTGGCTGGGTGTTACAAGGATGTGAAAGTAGGCATCCTTGAGGTCCACCATAGTGAACCAGTCTCCTGGTCTGACTGACTGCAGCAGCTGTTGCATTGTCCTCATCTTAAATCTTCATTTAGTACAGATTGAAATGTCGGAGGTCAAGGATAGGTCTAAGACCACCATCCCATTTCGGCACCAGGAAATACCTGGAATAAAACCCTTCTCTTACTTTAAGAGGGTGAACAATTGAAGTAAATACCTCCTGAGACATTAAAATAGTGTCTTGAGGGTTCATGACTGTTGTTATGATCATGCCCTGAAAAGGAGGAGGGCCGAAACGAAACTGCTGAGAGTAGCCGGCCCTGATGGTGGTAAGAACCCAGGTGTCTGTGGTGCATGATCGGCAGTAATCCAGGTGAGCCTGATAGAATGGGCCCTGGACCTGTGGCAACAAAATCCTAAGGCTTTTAAAGGAGTAACTTTGACATAAGTGCTCAGATAATTTGGGCTATGTAAGAAATAACCCACCAGGAAGTGCGGTAAGAATTGTCTTACCACACACCCTGGAGTGGGTTATTTCACTATTTTTGAAAATAATTACACAAACTAGCTTTAAGGAAAAAATTAGAAATGTATTATGTATCCTTCCACTGAAAAAATAGTCCCTGAATACATATATTATGTAATTTATTTGCCAATAAACATTACATTGAACATTCCCATTTATAGTAGCATTTTTGAGATAAAATGGCATTTGGGAATTGAAAGCAGACTGATTTCCCACATCTGAGGGAGGATTCACGGAACAGCTAAACAATACACTGGCACTTGACATCAAGGGAGAAGCTTCTAAGTGTTTTTTTTTTTGTGTGTGGTATGAAGCATTCATACCTTCCTTGGTCTTTTTATCCTACTATCCGTTTATTACTTTTCTTCATTAGAGTGACACTTTGGTCAATGAAGAAAAGTTCATTCATGGGATATTAATACATTCATTTTCATTGCACTGGGCCAATTGTGTTAGGAGCAAGATTGTTTTACATTAATACTGCAAATAAATGTAATGATCTAGATACAAAATACTATCAATAATAATAAACCAGTCACACACTGTTGTCATTCTGCATTATTATCACATTTGCAGTGAGAAGCAAACTGAATTGCATTCAATGACTAACACCACGTTAGTACCAATTCAATGCTACTGTGAACAGACTGTACATAAGCTCCCCACACACTTTATTTTTAAATTCCAATGTAACATACAATCAAGTACTACGTTAAGTACTGAATATAACCTTTGTCTGATTGTGCATTTTGTTGTATCTTCTTTAAGTGTGCCAATGTGTCTGTCCAAACTGTTATCTTGAATAAAGAGAGCCCTGGATATTAAATGCATTTTTCAAGTACTCGAGTAGTAAATGAAGTATTCCAGTAATAGTTTTGTTTAAAGTCCTCTAACTCACTCACTATAGAATGCTTTAATTAACCACCCAGCTGTCCACTTATTTTGGTCATTTCCATGTCAATTTTTTTTTTTTTGGCAGATGTTTCATTCTTAGCCCTCAAATAAGCAATTTTTTTTTTCCAAACAATTTTTCCAATGCTTTTAAAAATACACACTTTTTTATTGTTATTATGAAAAACAGAAATATATTATTTCAATACAATTTAAATAACAACGTTTTTATCTAGCACAAATACATCAGAACACTTGAGTTCGAACAATCAACGAACAATTCATTTCTCTTGCTTTGTTGCAACAGTAGAGTACGGCCTGTATAATTTGTAACTGGTAATTTAATTAATTGTATATTTAGTGCCGGTAATATAGAATAGAAATTGTTCACACATTGGATGCTTCTAAATCCAGTTTGAAGGAACATAAGGTCATGTGTTTGAGATAGACCTGTATAACTGGACTAGAAGAGAAGTGTAGCAATGTGCCCCACACCTGTGTGCATTTGTGTGTTATATGTTGCGTGTGGTGTGTTGTAGTTGGTACACGGGATATAATGTGGGTAATGAGCACGAGTGTTTAAAATGTATAATTGTATTTAGGCACGGGGATTTAAAGTATGTAATAGTATGTGAGCACAGGGTTGCACAGAATTAGTTCACGTGCTGGGATTCAAGTGAATAATTAATTAGTAATTGAATCCCGGCATAACAGTATATATACAGTTTTACTCACTCGGGGTTGGGTGTTCGGTGAGTAGTGAACGGGAGAGAGAGGATGAGAAAAATAAAGTGAAAGCATAATAATAATAACAATTGCTATTGTGTGCTGAGAGGACCAGCACGATACTTGTTTGTTTGTTTATTCTTACCGACCGTGTTTGTTTGTCTGTTTAGTCCACTGTTTGTTTAAGTGTTAGTCTGTTTTGTTTGTCTATTTATTTTGGCCGCAAGTGCCGTGTCCTGTTTTCTGTTTCAACCTTTTTATTTACAATAAACCAGTGCAAGCAAGCGCATTTACCATTTCATCCATCCTGTCTGTGTTGTTAATTTCCTGGTTCTGACGTCACCACTCAGCCAGCCTTGTGACAAGAAGAAATTAAGTTTTAATACTTAATTCTTAATTTTAATATTTCTTTTTTAGGTTAAATTATGAAACAGAGAACTATACCTGGTTTTTGTATTAGTTTTTGTATTTGTAAGAAAGTTGTATATATACGTTTAGGGGTGAAATTCTCAACAACAAAAAGTGCAGGTACTCATATGCGCAACTGGGTGTAAACATTTAAAAAATTGAGATAATTGTGAGGGCCAATGAATAAATACTGATAAAATGTATAGATGTTGGTACAGAATAAGTTTAATACAAAGTAACTGATAAAATATAACCAATTCACTATAAAACAAGGAAGCTGAAAATACTGAAGGAGTTGTACCCTCTGCATGTATCACTCATGTACTGAAATATAACACAAGTTAAACCTTAAATGACAAGCATTAAGAAATATTACATTATGCAGTATCTGCTGTAGAGACAGAGTTTTGTTTCAAGATATCCTAAAAATCTTGAAATGGGATGATGTTATAAAAAAATGGTTTAAAAAAACAACTGTGCTATGATAAAATGATGCAAAAAGGTCTAAGTCAAACAATGTAACAGGCACCACGCTTAAAAAAATGATGTACACCCATCCCTCATATCGCCCCTCGCTATACTGCGGATTCGGATATATCGCGGTCATGGAGTTGGCTCCCTATTTTTACTGTCTAACTGCGTATTCAAATTAAAACGGTGTGTTGCTTTTTATATGAAAAATGAGAAAAAGCGGGTTGCATAGAAGATTTATACTGGACCCTGATGCCCCCGATAAAACGAGGGAGTGGTTGTACAGTATTTGTTAGTCTATTTGTTTTTCTATGGGTCTCTCGCTATATCGCGGCCCTCGATATATATAGCGGATTTATATTGGACCCGACACCCACGATATATTGAGTGGGTGATGTACTTGACTTTTTAATCTCCATAGTATTCTCTAAAATCCTCCCCATATTTTCCAGACCCTGGGTACTCACCTATAACAGGACCTGGCCATGCTACAATGATAGCCTTGGATTAGAACATATACTCTTGAAACAGTATAACATTTTTTTTTATTAATCCCTGGCATTGTGGTTTCTGCATAATAAACAAAGTGACACATTTTCATAAAGTAATATCATTACTGCAGTTTACTTATATGCCTTTTTTTTAGATGTACATGCAAGTGAAAACTCAAATTTTACTTAAGTAAACTCTTAAAAAAAATAGAAAAGAGGACATTGTACTAAGAAAAAACACCTCACCGTTTTGGTTTCAGTTTACAGTCTTCATAACAGACAATACTAGGATCACAACAAAACAAAATGTTGATCACTATACTTAACATGTACCTTGCAAGTTGGGCAAGTGTTTTGAAACCGTGAAGCACATCTGTATGCCAATTCCCAGACTGTCCAGGTCAAACCCGGACAGCTATCACGGTACCACAGCCAATATGGTCCAATAAAATATTACTTGGACGTTACAAAGTGTAGTCCGACCACGCCAATTCTGTGCTAACAGCAACAGAACAAATTTATAATGTTTTAACCGTTCTATTTCTTGGGTCACACAGGTTCAAGGCATCCACAGTGGGGGACAGCAGCCAGGCACACAGACAGGACAACAAGGTAAATAATAATAGGTACACTGCTTAAAACCAATACAAATACAATTAACCCTTTACGGTCTTATGTCAGACCAGGTCCTACATTACAATTTTCCCTTTCCGGTCTGACGTCGTAAAGACGTAAAGCACAGGTCTCTAGTCATTTTTTCTCCGGAAAAAGCAGAGAAAACTATTCAATGGCCGAGTAAGACCGATAGGAGCCGAGAGAAGTTGAAAAAAAGGGGGCGAATCTGAGCAATACATATAGCCCTGGCACCACAGAGATAACACAGCCATAAACAAACAAGATAGCTGCTTCCGTATCCAGCGCTCAAAGAATATCACGGACATTTGCAGAGCTTTTTGAGATGTTACAGTAATAAAATAATGACTTGGATCGCATTATTGAGAAGTTTGGTGATAAAACGAGTGATCAGGAGATGATTTATCAGTATGCACGACTATGGTATGAGAAAAATACAGCGAACAAGGGGTGGGGCAGGGCTGGAGATGCAGTACTGAGTGTCCTGTTGATATGCAGTGCCTTTTCAACCTGTTTTACTGTGTAAAAATACTTTTAAACAGCGTGTCTAAAATAAACTGCGCGTGTGAAAATAAATTGGACCTGACGTGACTGAGACGTGATGACAAAATGGACCGCAAAGATTCGATAAGCCGGGTACATATGATAGAGCAAGGATTAAATATACTTCTGCAACCATACACAAGTGTAACTAAAATACAATTGTCTTATTAACTTTTTTAATAAAATGCTTCAACCACTACAAAGTTACAAAGTCAACTACTTATTAGTGCAATTAGCAACTCATCAGCAGGGTGCACAGGACAGACAAGAAAATATATATACTTGTGCAGTAAAACACAAATATAATTAAAATACAATTTACTTAATTTCTTCTTTAATAAAGTGCTTCAACCAATACACAGTCAACTACTTATTGGTGCAATTAGTGATTCTATCAGCAGGGTGCACAGTGCAGACTAGAAAATGAAAGATACTTGTGTGGTAAAACACAGGTCTAATTAAATTATGATATACTTAACTCTTCTTTAGCAAGGTGTCTTAACCGTTGCAAAGTCAACTGCTTCGCTTCCTCTTTTCAGTTGCGATTATTATTATCCTGGTCTCTTCTCTCTGGCACCCCCCATCTCTTGCTTCTGCTTGCTGCTTCTAATTGCGGCTATCCAAGTGCTGATTCAGGCACCTCTGTTCCTGTCTGACCACCTCTCAACTCACGCCACTTTTGTTTGCTCTCTTTTTCTCCTCCTCTCGTTTATTTTCTCTCCCTCAGCTCTGTCTCGGCTCCATCTCGGCTCTCTCTCAATTCTCATTTCGACTGCTTATATAAGGATCTCCTCCCCGCACCTGTGCTCAATCTGAATCAGATTATTTAGCGTCCTTGTTGTGAAGCAACTCCCCTCCATGTGTTCAGGGTGGAAACAAAAACAGTAACGTGTGTTCATACAAATTAACTTGACATGCTCTACACAAACCAAACATTGAACAACAATAATGAATAATACAATAAAAAAACACAACTTATAATATCAACCTAATAAAAAAATACCACACAAAAGAAATCATAGTCACCTGTGACACAGGTGGCAACCCTACTATATGCCCATTCATAAATTGCCAGTCGCCAGTCTGCACAGATCATTTTATGAATATCAACATGGTCAACTTTCGTTAGTTTTTAGTGATTTTGTTTTTAGTGAACAATGGGCAAGTACTTTTATGAACTGACCTCTAAGTTCTTAACAAAACTCCCTCCTCTATCTCCCCTGATGACTTTGCCTCCTTCTTCTCTTCTAAAATCTCAGATATCCGCAAACTCTTTAACACCTCTCCTCCCCGCACCCCTCCTGCTCCAACCCCTACACCCACTGCATCCCCTACTAACTCACCCTCCTTCTCCACCTTCTTGCCCCTCTCAGACTCTGACCTCTCCTCCCTGCTCCAGGATCACAAACCCACCACGTGTGCCCTGGACCTCCTCCCACTCACCTCTTTCAAGCTGCTGCTCCTGCTCTACTTCCCTTCATCTCCTCCCTTCTCAACACCTCTCTACTTTCTGGTCTCTTTCCCTCTGCCTTCAAAAAGCCTCTATCACTCCCCTCCTCAAAAACCTACCCTCGACCCCACCTCCCTCCAGAGCTACCGTCCTGTCTCCCTCCTACCCTTCCTCTCCAAAACCCTCGAGCGGACTGTACACCGCCAGCTCTCTGCTTTCCTGTCCAACCACTCTCTGCTCGACCCTCTCCAATCTGGCTTCCGCTCTGCTCACTCCACTGAAACCGCCCTCCTGTCTGTCACCAACTCACTTAAGTCTGCCCGAGCTGCCTCTCTCTCCTCTGTCCTAATTCTCCTCGACCTCTCTGCTGCCTTTGACACTGTTGATCACTCTATTCTACTATCATCTCTTGCTGACCTGGGGATCTCTGGCACTTCTCTGGCCTGGTTCTCCTCCTACCTCTCCAACCGCACTTACCAGGTAACCTGGCGTGGAGCAACCTCCACACCTCACCCTCTCTTAACAGGAGTCCCCCAAGGGTCAGTCTTGGGTCCTCTCTCTACACCCGCTCCCTGGGCCCCCTCATCGCATCCTATGGTTTCTCATACCATTTCTATGCTGATGATGCTCAGATTTTCCTCTCCTTCCCCACCTCTGACTCCACCATCTCCTCCCATATCTTTACCTGTCTGTCTGCTATTTCCTCCTGGATGCACTCGCATCACCTCAAACTCAACCTCTCTAAATCTGACCTCCTTTTCTTTCCCTCCTCCTCCCCCTCCTCTGATCTTTCTATCTCTGTTCCTCTGGAATCTACCACACTCTCTCCCTCTTCCTCCGCTAAGAACCTCGGAGTCACCCTGGACCCCTGCCTCTCTTATTCCCAGCACATCTCCCCTCTGGCACAAACTTGCCGATTCTTCCTGAGCAACATCTGAAGAATCCGACCCTTCCTCACCAACTACGCCACCCAGCTCCTGGTCCAGGCCTTGGTACTCTCCCGCCTAGACTACTGCAACTCCCTCCTGGCTGGCCTCCCTGCGTCCGCCACCCGTCCGCTCCAGCTCATCCAGAACTCCGCTGCCCGCCTGGTGTTCTCTCTGCCTCGCTTCTCCCACGCAACTCCACTACTCCGCTCACTCCACTGGCTACCGATCACCGCTCGCATCCAGTTCAAGACTCTTGTACTAGCCTACAGATGCCTTGACCAGACTGCACCCAGCTACCTCCAGACCCTCATCTCTCCCTACACCCCCACTGACCTCTCCGCTCCGCCTGCACTAGAAGACTGGCTCTACCTCCTCTACGCTCCCCTACCTCCAGAGCCTGCTCCTTCTCCACCCTCGCTCCGCAGTGGTGGAATGACCTACCTACAGATGTCAGGACCGCCCAGTCCCTGACCACATTCCGCACCTCCTTAAGACTCACCTCTTCAGACAGCACCTGTAGAACTCCTCTGTTTCTCCCCGGGACACTTTCACCCTTCCTTAAATGTGCTTTACTTACTCTTATCTGCCCCTATTTTACTGCATTTAATCCTGTACTTCAGAGTACTGTAATCTGCCAAGTGTTTAATCTGTAGTATTTGGTATTTAATCATATCTTGATGTAACTATCACGGTCACTTTTATCTGCTGTATTATTGAATTGTATTTTGTCACACTTGTACTTGCTTGAACTAGTCATTGTATTTATCTTGCTCTTATTGTATTATTACTTGTACTGTAACACTTGAAATGTATTTGCTTACGATTGTAAGTCGCCCTGGATAAGGGCGTCTGCTAAGAAATAAATAATAATAATAATAAAAACAAGAAAGAAACAATATTTTATAGTGTCACCGAACAGTTTTGCCATGTGGTCGGTCCCAAAACCCAAGCATGGATACGGTGGCACAATCCCGACACCCTGGAAGCTGCCATGAAACTGGCCGAGGATTTCAAGGACTCCTTGATCTCCGCCAAGACCGGCCTACTCACTGCTCCCTTACCACAGCCGAGCACCACCTCCTCTCCCAGTTCCACCACTACCTGGGACCGGACCAAGACTTCCTAGACCGCCGACCCCAATGGGCAACCTTACCTCCCCATCATGGAGGCCAAGTTTGGCCCCCAGCTAGGGTAGATTTGCTGCCCCTGCCCCATTGCTTTATCAGCAATGGGACAGATATGTAACCTATGCCCATCCTATTTGTTTCATGTGCCAACAGCCAGGACACCTCGACAGGTCATGCCCATCGGCAATGGAGTGTGACGTGGTGGCATGTTATTTGGCATCAGAAGCAGGTAAGCGATGGGGAAATGGTCGGGAGGGGCCTTGTATTGTTGATGTGGTTATAGGGAAAGTGAAAACCCACACATTAGTGGGCACAGGGTGTGAGCAGACCTTAATTCGAATGGCTCTCTTGGGCGGAGTGTCATGGCAGCCACAAGGTCAGGTGGCTATCTCCTGTATCCATGGAGACACAGAGACATGCCCTGTACTAAAAGTATATTTATAGGTGGGACCGATCAAATGTCACCTGGTAGTAGGGGTGGTGGAAAGGCTACCACACCCAATAATTCTTGGCCAGGACTGGTCAAAGTATAAGGAACTGGTGAAATTAATGACAGCTTCGGTCATGTAACCGTGGCAGAAAAAGAGAAAGGGGAACCAATTGGTGAGATTTTCCCCTTTATAACTGATATGTTTTCCACCACTTTTGGTTCTAGAAAAACAAAAAGAGAGAGCGGATCGAAAAATGGGAGGGAGCATCAATCAGACGAGGCTGGGGTCTGGTGGGAGAACACTGATGGTAGCAAACGCCAAACAAAAGGGGTTGGTACGCCCCTTTAGTTCCACTGCCAAGTATTTCCACCCCCTTTGAATGCATTGCGATGGACATTGTAGGCCCTTTGCTACCTTCTGATTCCAAGTATATGCATATATTAGAGGTGGTAGATTATGCAACGCGATACCCGGAAGCAGTTCCATTGAGGTCTACAAGTGCATCTGCGATAGCCAAAGAACTAGTGCAGATTTCAGCCAGAGTAGGGATCCGCAAAGAGATATTGACTGATCATGGAACGAACTACTTGTCTCAAAGATTACAGCAAGCATACAAAATACTCAAAATATGTCCGATCCGACCCTCTGTTTATCATTCACAGACAGACGGTTTGGTGGAACGTTTTACAGACTTTAAAGCAGATGCTGAGACGTTTTGTAATTCAAGAGCAAAAACATTGTGCAACACTTCTTCCCTACCTACTTTTTGCTGTGAGAGAGGTACAGCAGAGTTTGACAGGGTTCTCCCCCTTCGAGCTCTTGTTTCTGTACTGTAGTTCAAGAGGTTTTTAGTGTCTTCATGTGAACATTGCCCTGTTACATGAAAAAATAAGAAATGTAAACCCAGATGGAACAACAGAAATCCAATGGTTATACTTTTCTTTCTTGAAAATCATGACATATCAAACTATTTGGCTGCAGCAGGGGGAAAAACTCATTGAAATGTAATGCCTTGGACTTGAATGATACTGTTTACAGAAAAACTAGTATTGCCTTGCAATACAACTCATAATACCTTTGTGTACAAAAAACATATAAGTAAGCAGTTTGATTTTTACAGAAAAAGAATAAATGGAAAGTGCAGTATACAAATTTAAAAGAAACAAGTAAAAAAGTAATTTATTCAGAGGTAATACATTGTTACAGCCTACCAATTATGTCCAAAGTACAGTGACTATTTGCACTGGTAAAAAAAATATGATAAAAATTAGTAAAACGTTTAAAATCGTGGTCAATAACTTCTCTGCTTCATACATCATTACAACATTATTTGACTGTGTTTAAGTGAGCCTGGTTTGCTGTAACAAGTTATTTAGGAATATTGAGCTAATGTACCAAAAACAGTGTTACACTCCTGTGCCAAAGGCAGTATATGTCCATTTTAATAGACTCATAGATTTATGAAATGACATCAGCATTTTCTTCAAAGTTATCCAAAAGTGCTCCATATAGGAAGCTTAAGATTTCTAGTGCAGATTTGTAGGAAATTGCTGACCACTCAAAGCGAATAAGGCAATGTCTTTTGAAATGTGGGGCCACAGACACAGTAAACTGAAATGCTGTCAACCAAGATTGTCTTACATATACAAAGATGTGGCAGCTGAAAAAATCCTTCCTTTGCCTCAGGGACACTTTCTTGGTTTAAAGTTGTGGGTGTCCTTTTAAGATCTTTAAAATATGAAATATCTGACCTGGCATAACATTGATCAGTAAATCCATTCAAATATTCACAGAGGGAAAGGGGTAGGAATTCAAAAGCTTCCTTGAGTTTTAGGGAGACAGTAAATGCTTTGAACCTGTTTAATAAATATAATTACCCTGTTTCCTTGTGTAATAAATCTCCTCTTAGCAACTGATGAGTTGGAATGATAAGATGCTCGTCTTTGAACCGTATACTTTGGGATTCACGTCATGCCTTTGCCTTTCCATTCAATTCAATGGGCTGAATAACAAATGCATTACAGAGGCGCCCAATGGGAAAGAATCCTGGACCCTGTGTTTGAAACAGGTCATTGAATGTCCTTTTTTTTGTTGCTTTATTATGTATGCCGGCTTGCGAGACACGTGATTCTATACAGTCACAACTTCTATACAGTCACAACTTCTATACAGTCACAACGAATCCTGGGGGATGATGAGTTAATAACACTGGCATCCGCATAAGACATATACTTATCTCATGACTACAGAGCTTGCTCTTTAGTTGAATGGTAAGACATTCGTCTCTGAACCATATTATTTGCGGTTTTCATCCAGTGCTTGCCTTTCTATTCAATTCATGGGCTGATTCATTAAACTTGACTTCCCTATCGGAATAGGACAGCCCCATGTATTGATTACTATTAGCAGTTACATTATTAAATTACCAAACGATAACTTGTGATAAAATACATTTTTGGCATGCGTAAATATGTAATAGCAAATTCATGATAAGAGTAACTACATATGTTTTGTCAAACTATTTTAGTGACATCTTTTTAATATTTCTGCATGAAAGTGTTCAAATGTATATCATTCATTTTGCATTTCCTTACAAATTAGCAACATCAGCAGTGGATTATATTTGGGAGTTGTGGATTAGCAACATCAGCAGTAGTTTTAGTTTGTGCGACTTAACCCCTATGGTACATTTTGAATATGATCAGTTTATGTGACATATGTTCATCAAATCAAAATACATATTGTTCCATGTTCTCTCTTTTTCAAAATATTTGTTTTCCTCCTCTGCAGAATGAATGAGATGAATGCATTTTCTTTTTGAAGATAAAAACAGATTATATCAAGAGTTGTTCTCTGTGGCAGGATAGCATCAGGAATGAGACTCGGAGTCAGGAATAGCTGCAGTTTAAGCGCTGTTGTGCACTTTTAATAGACTAAACAGGCACAAGGGCCAAAATAAAAGGTTAAACAAAAACAATTCTGCTGTCAGGCTGGGCATTCGCCTTCATTGACCACTTACTAATATTTACAGGAACAAACAGCTCACCAACACTCCTCTCAAACACCACCCACCAAACAAAGGATTTCTCCTCCTTAAGCACCATGTGGCTGGAGCCTAATTATCCATTAATCCGTCAATTAAGGCTCCAGCCACATTCTCACATGTTTTATTGCCGGGAGTATATTTAACCCCCTCCCTGCCAACCCTATACTCCCAACACCCACATACTCACAAACACTATTTACATGTAGGGCTTTCGCCCTGCCACATTCTCCTATGAGGATAACAGGGTTTAACATGCTGTGTAAGTTAGAAGACAGATGTAACTTGTCTTGCTTCAAGAGGCATTTAGGCACGTGCTTATGCATTAAGAGACTCTAAACTAAAGAGATACTATGTTACTGTTGTGCTGCTGATGCAGAAGGCAATTGTTCATTTCAGGAATGGGCAATCACATTTGAACAGTGCAGCCCAAGTGGATGTTGTAAAACCTGTGAAGGCGTGGGAATTTAAGAGATTCTTGTCTTCACCTGCACATTTCCATTAACATTTTAGGTGAATGCTGCCCATTATCATTGATCCTACTTCCTACATGTCTCAAAACGTTATGTTTGTATTATTCATGGTTTGCCAACAAAAACATTTTATTAAGCTGATTGCATTAGCCTTCAAAATGTTTTTAATAATATGACATTATATTGTTCATGCTTAACTTCATAATGGTTGCCTTGTTATTTTCCAAGTCAGTTCTCTGTTTCATGTACTGTATTTTACATCTTTTTTGGGCAAGCAATTTGAATTTTATTTCAATTCACCTTATTTTCACTCCAGCAAGCTCGCCAGCAGATCATTTTTAAATAATGTAAAAATGTTTTCAAATGTATTTATACCTGCTGCACAAATGATGCATGCCTGTGACAGAGACAGAATGATTCTTGGTGATAAATCTCTCTCCCGACCTGTGAAGGCGCTGTGTAAAGGGAACAGAGTGCCCTGGACTGGATGGCCAGACAATTCATTCAGAGGGTTAGAAGCAAGTCGGTCATCTAGAAAGGGGGCGGGGGTACGGTACACTAAATCATCGACCCGGAAGGGAAACGATGTGGCAGCCGCGGATTGGAGGAGCGGTTGCACTAGTTAACCAAGGGGTCATGATTGACGGTACAAAAGGGGGCGTAGTGAAGCGATCTGTTCCTTGTTATGGTTAAGCTGAACTGGAAGGAAAGACATGTACTATTATCGTGAGTGTTTTGTTTGTTTATTGTCGTGTCTAAAGAATATACTGTTTGTTATTGTTGGATGGCTGAACACGATCCGGAGCTGTCGCTAAAGGCCAGCACTTACCTGAACATCACTGCCCTTTGTTTCACAAATAACTGTATTTACACCACGAGCACTTTAGCACGCACTGTGGACTTGTGTTTGTGTTTTGTGTTACGTGTGGGTGTTTAAGATCGGGACTATTATTTCGGGACCAACCCACGGATTAAAACAGAGCAATATTGGCTGTTGTATTGCCTGTTAACATTGTTATTATTTACTGTCTTTGGGTCATCAGACCAACTGGATTACAAAATAAAATATCATTGCACCTGGATTATCGTTGTCTGTCTGTTCATTGATCACTGCTGCATTCCTACACCTGCACACAGTTAACCACTTTGCCACAGTGCCATAAAAATACAATCCATTATTGTGACCTAGAAAAGAATAGTAGACTTTATTGTTATTTTATTTTTGGAAAAAGAAGTAGCAAATAGTTTTTTTTCACAAACTGCAGAACAGAGCAACAACAAAAAACAGTCGTACCAAAGCACTGCACTTTACTAACATGTTAAAAAACCTACAGATCTGTTCCCAATTTAGTCTTTTGCAGTAATGTTTAATGCCATTCTCAATGTATAGCTGCGGTAGACAGTACTCTCACGCACTCTGTTTCTGACACAAAATCCCGCCTCCCCACTCACACTTGTCTCAAATGCAATTTGCAGCGTGCTATGCACAAAAATAATTTAATGTACCCCTTCAAAAATAGGCTTTGGTGAAGCACTCCAGAAAGTCTTCTTTATTTAATTTTTTCAACACTTTTGGAATTAAAGTAGATACTGTTTGGCTCTTAGCTGACAGAAGGGCAGCTCAGCTGTCCCCTTTAGGCAGTAATCTCCCAATCTAAATTTGATTTCTTAATTTAGCGTTAAGTAAACCATTCAGAGATGGTAAGGAGCAGTGAAACCCCTTAGCTTATATAATAAGTTTCACAGCCTCAGGAAATGATTGACCTGCTTCTGATTTGGAAATGACCACTTCATTTACCTTTTGATTTAAGGCTAGCATAGAAAGGTACACAGTATAAGTTGTAGCATGGAAGGAAATAAACGAGTCCTGTTAACATTGGTTGTGGTTTTTATACTGTATTTAGGAAATACCTGTGCATACTATTCATTGAGTATTAGCATACCATTTGGTGGGGAAAGTTACATGTTATGGAAAACATCTGGCCATAGCTGTAGGTGAGGAATGAACGTTACATACTCCATTGTACAGCTATGGTCAAAGGTTTGGCATCACCTAGAATTTTAGGATTGAGACATAATTATATATATACATATATATATATATATATATATATATATATATATATATATATATATATATATATATATATATATATATATATAGATATATATAGATATATATAGTTGTTGTTTTTTTTCGTACAGTATATGGAAATCTACAAAGCCGTTTTTAATTCAATATGTTAACGTAGCATCATTAAACAGGTTTCATTTGATTTTATGAAGCCACATTTGGTAACTCTTTATGGTGATGCAAAACTTTTGGCTATAGCTGTACATGATCCCCCTTATAAAAATATTTTTGCACTGTATTTTTGCAGTTTTACCATACTTTCCCCATGGTTATACTATGCATTTACTATAGTTTAACCTGGTTTGCCATGCTTATGCTTTACCATACCTTGCTATTCTTTTACTATGCCTACGTATGCTTTACCATGCTTTCACTATGCTTTATTGCATTTTGCTATGGTTTTACTGTGGTAAACTTTTACAGGGTCTTTGCAAAGCCCCTATTTGTATTTTCAAGTATTGAGGTATAAGAAATATAGCAAATATGGGAGACACGCTTCAGCTTTTGCATGCAGAGTCTTGCAAGAATTCAGGGGAAGAGTACATACTTAATGAAGGAGCAGAGATTTGATGACAGGGCTGTATGGCTCCCATGAGAAAACTGCACTCAAAACTCACAAGCTTCTCATCTGAGTGTCTGGGTACAATGGCAGTGTCATGTGGGCAAGATTAAGAATCTGTTTTTTTGGCAGCTTGTTGTATTTCTTAACCAGGGTGATAATAACTTAGTGATAACTTTTAAATTCAGGAAATATGTTGGAAACACTGAATTCCATGCTGTTGTAGTAATATGTTCCGCATCACTGCATGTTCATACAAGGACATCTAGTGGAAATAGTGGACATTACAGTTTTAAAAACTATGTTGGAATAATTTGGAGAGAAAGGGATATTTTAAATTTAAATTAAAGCCTCTTAAATGATCTTACAGACCCTGCCACTAACTGTTTGGGGAAAGTAATGTAGCCCATATTTACTGAGAGAAGCTCCTCGGTAGGTGACTGCCTGGACTATGCAGGCTAGTTCATCTCTGAACCTTGTTTTCCATCTTCAAACCTTAATTTGCAAACTACCAGCCAGTTTTTTTTTTTAATTTCAGCTGGAATCAAACTTTTGTGTAGTTTAGAATTGTATATCTTACACTTGTGGAGTTGACTCTTGTCGGTGAGATTAGGTTAAAAGCTCTATAACCACATGTAACAGGGCGAGCAGCCCTGTACATTGTTTTGTTTATTTTAGTTTAGAACGGGGGTTCCCCCTCCGCCCCGTGTTATTTTGTATTTGTATTATGATTTATTATTTGCATGACGGCGAGCGCTGTATGTTTTATTGTTTTGTATTTTGACGGCTTAGCCGATTTTGTTTTGTAGCGTGGATGGGTAGTCCCATCCACAAGTAATTTAATAAACTCGTGCAGATTGTGGACGAGGGGTAATAGAATAATTAATTGCAAGCTAGTTAAACCCCTCGGCCACGATATAAAAAGGCTGCAGCTCTCTAGCTCGGGGTGGTTGTTGTGAGAGCGAGAGCGAGAGCGAGAGCGAGAGCGAGAGCAACGTGAAAGAACATAGGAACAGTGAAGGCAATCTGCCCAGCCTGACCTGTGTTTGTATTTTTGTGTTCGAGACTTGTTTTTGGTTTAACCTTTTATTTTGCTCTGTGAGCAGTGTTTTCTTTTTGTTTAAACTTTTGATTTATTTTTGTTATTAAATAATAAAAACGGCAACGCCGCTTGAACTGCAGTACTTGCCCTGGTGTCAGTGTTTGTCCGTCCCTGCTTCTGCCGTGACGTCACCGCTCAGTCACCCTGCCACACGTGGTGTCCAGCGTGGGATCACCAGCGCCTCCTAGACGCAGGCAGAAGAGGGTACTGCAGTTTTTCAGTTTTTTTTTTCCGTTTATACTTGTGGAGAAAGGAGTGTGAGGAAGGAAGATGGGAGGAAGAAGAGGAAGGATGAAGGGCTGCCAGAAGCAGCAGCGGGAGAGAGGTGAGAGGAGATGGTGGTCACGGGACCCCACCCAACTGGGACCCCCTTACTGGGACATGGAACAGGAGCAGTGGAGAGCTGAAGGGGCCCCCTGTGTGTCATCTGCAGGAGTTTGGGCATGACCAGGGGACTGCCCCTATGAAGACCCCTGCTTCTGGGAAGCCTACACCATGGGGAGGGTGTCCTGTGCATCAGGGTGGTTTTGGCTGCTGGAGCAGCAGACCCCATCACCTCCACAGGCCAGGGGAGAAAAGGTGAGGAGAAGGAGGCAGAGAGGGGACACGGACCTGGAGAAGGAGTCGGTGCGCCCACAGCCCACGAGGGAGGAGTCGGTGCATCCACAGCCCACGAGGGAGGAGTCGGAGCGCCCACAGCCCAAGAGGGAGGAGGCCGAGCGCCCACAGCCCAAGAGGGAGGAGCCGGTGGCCCACAGCCCAAGAGGGGAGGCCGAATGTCCACAGCCCAAGAGGGAGGAGCCAGTGCGCCCACAGCCCAAAAGGGGAAGGCCGAACATCCACAGCCCAGGTACCTGCCAGCAGAGTGTGAATACCTGCTGGTTCCGCCTCCACCTCCGTGGGAGGACTGCGTGTCGCTTCCACCTCCGCCAGCAGAGGGAGAGTTCCTGCTGGTTCCACCTCCACCGCCCTGGGAGGACTGGGTGTCGCTCCCACCTCCGCCAGCAGAGGGAGAGTTTCTGCTGGTTCCACCTCCACTGCCCTGGGAGGACTGTGTGTCGCTCCCACCTCCGCCAGCAGAGGGAGAGTTCCTGCTGGTTCCACCTCCACCGCCCTGGGAGGACTGGGTGTCGCTCCCACCTCCGCCAGCAGAGGGAGAGTTCCTGCTGGTTCCACCTCCACCGCCCTGGGAGGACTGGGTGTCGCTCCCACCTCCGCCAGCAGAGGGAGAGTTCCTGCTGGTTCCACCTCCACCGCCCTGGGAGGACTGTGTGTCGCTCCCAACTCCGCCAGCAGAGGGTGAGTTCCTGCTGGTGTCACCTCCACCTCCATGGGAGGACGACGTGTCGCTCCCACCACCACCAGCAGAGGGTGAGTTCCTGCTGGTGTCACCTCCACCTCCATGGGAGGACGACGTGTCGCTCCCACCACCACCAGCAGAGGGAGCATGCCTGCTGGTTCCACCTCCACCGCCCTGGGAGGACTGGGTGTCGCTCCCACCTCCGCCAGCAGAGGGAGAGTTCCTGCTGGTTCCACCTCCACCGCCCTGGGAGGACTGGGTGTCGCTCCCACCTCCGCCAGCAGAGGGAGAGTTCCTGCTGGTTCCACCTCCACCGCCCTGGGAGGACTGTGTGTCGCTCCCAACTCCGCCAGCAGAGGGTGAGTTCCTGCTGGTGTCACCTCCACCTCCATGGGAGGACGACGTGTCGCTCCCACCACCACCAGCAGAGGGAGCATGCCTGCTGGTTCCGCCTCCGCCGCCACCAGCAGAGGGAGCATGCCTGCTGGTTTCACGGCTGCAGCCTGAAGGGGAGGAGCCCCTGCCGCCTTCGCAGCCTGAAGGGGAGGAGCCCCTGCCGCCTTCGCAGCCTGAAGGGGAGGAGCCCCTGCCGCCGCAGCCTGAAGGGGAGGAGCCCCTGCCGCCAGCAGCCTGAAGGGGAGGAGCCCCTGCCGCCTTCGCAGCCTGAAGGGGAGGAGCCCCTGCCGCCTTCGCAGCCTGAAGGGGAGGAGCCCCTGCCGCCTTCGCAGCCTGAAGGGGAGGAGCCCCTGCCGCCTTCGCAGCCTGAAGGGGAGGAGCCTCTGCCTCCACCACCACCCGAGGGAGAGGAGCAGGAGCTGCCTCTGCCTCCACCACCCCCACCTGAGGGAGAGGAGCAGGAGCTGCCTCTGCCTCCACCACCCGAGGGAGAGGAGCAGGAGCTGCCTCTGCCTCCACCACCACCACCGCCCAAGGATGCCAGCCTCGCACCGCCCAAGGATGCCAGCCTCGCACCGCCCAAGGATGCCAGCCTCGCACCGCCCAAGGATGCCAGCCTCGCACCGCCCAGGGATGCCATGCCCGCTCCACTCAGGGATGCCACGCCTGGATCGCCTGGGGCTGCCTGCTGCTCCGCGACGCCTGGGCTGCCTGCTGCTGTGCATCGCCTGGGCTGCCTGCTGCTCCGCGACGCCTGGGCTGCCTTTTGCTTCGCACAGGGTACAGGGTACGAGGGAGAAGTGGAGCTCCCGCTGCCGCCTCTATGGCCAGGGGCTCCCCTCCCGAGTTCACCTCCCGAGGGTCCGCCGCTGCTGCCGTCGCCTCCCGAGGGTCCGCCGCTTCTGCCGTCGCCTCCCGAGGGTCCGCCGCTGCTGCCGTCGCCTCCCGATGGTCCGCCGCTGCTGCCGTCGCCTCCCGAGGGTCCGCCGCTGCTGCCGTCGCCTCCCGAGGGTCCGCCGCTGCCGCCGTCGCCTGGGGTCGCCAGGGATCCTGCTTCGCCTGGGGTCGTCGAGGGTCCTGCTTCGCCTGGGATCGCCGGGCGCTCTGCTCCGCCTGGGGTCGCTACACTGTGGCTGGAGCCCCATGAAGGGGAGCTGCCGGCCATGAAGAAAGGGGGGGAGGTCAGGAGACCAGCTCCCCCAGCAGCATTTCCGTGGCAGGAAACGCTGTGGCCAGAGCCCCACGGAGGGGAGCTGCCGGCCATGAAGAAAGGGGGGGGAGGTCAGGAGACCAGCTCCCCCAGCCGCATTTCCGTGGCAGGAAACGCGGTGGCCAGAGCCCCACGGAGAGGAGCTGCCGGCCACAAAGGAGGGGGAGGTCAGGAGACCAGCTCCCCTCACAGCAGTTTCGCTGCCGGAAATTGGGTGGCCGGAGTCCCACGGAGGGGAACTGCCGGCCATGAAGAAGGGGGGGGAGGTCAGGAGACCAGCTCCCCCGCAGCAGTTTCGCTGCCGGAATTGGGTGGCCGGAGCCCCATGGAGGGGAGCTGCCGCCATGAAGAAGGGGGGTTGAGGTCAGGAGACCAGCTCCCCAGCCGCACTTTCGCGGCAGGATAGTGTGTGGCAGGAGCCCCGAAGAGGGAGCTGCCGCCACGAAGAGTTGGGGTGCCAGAGATTCCACCATGGCCACCCCCAGAAACAACGTGCTTCCCCTCTTCCGGGACTTTGGGACTGAGGGGGAGGTGGCCGTTGGGGCCATGTGTGCGTTGCACAAGGGGGGGGATATGTAACAGGGCGAGCAGCCCTGTACATTGTTTTGTTTATTTTAGTTTAGAACGGGGGTTCCCCCTCCGCCCCGTGTTATTTTGTATTTGTATTATGTATTATTATTTAATGACGGCGAGCGCTGTATGTTTTATTGTTTTGTATTTTGACGGCTTAGCCGATTTTGTTTTGTAGCGTGGATGGGTAGTCCCATCCACAAGTAATTTAATAAACTCGTGCAGATTGTGGCCGAGGGGTAATAGAATAATTAATTGCAAGCTAGTTAAACCCCTCGGCCACGATATAAAAAGGCTGCAGCTCTCTAGCTCGGGGTGGTTGTTGTGAGAGCGAGAGCGAGAGCGAGAGCAACGTGAAAGAACATAGGAACAGTGAAGGCAATCTGCCCAGCCTGACCTGTGTTTGTATTTTTGTGTTCGAGACTTGTTTTTGGTTTAACCTTTTATTTTGCTCTGTGAGCAGTGTTTTCTTTTTGTTTAAACTTTTGATTTATTTTTGTTATTAAATAATAAAAACGGCAACGCCGCTTGAACTGCAGTACTTGCCCTGGTGTCAGTGTTTGTCCGTCCCTGCTTCTGCCGTGACGTCACCGCTCAGTCACCCTGCCACACGACATTTGAGACAAACTGGCTGTTTTTCAAAGTCGTGAAGACGCCAGTTTACAGTGTGTGTGTGGTCACTGGTTTGCACCCAGCTTCTACCCTAGCAACAAGAGGAGGGGTTAAGTCCTGTACTGTATCTGCACTGGGTAAGAGGGGCGGTTAAGTCCTGTACTGTATCTGCCCTAGGTAAGAGGAGGGGTTAAGTCCTGTACTGTATCTGCCCTGGGTAAGAGTAGAGGTTAAGTTCTGTACTGTATCTGCCCTGGGTAAGAGGAGGGGTTAAGTCCTGTACTGTATCTGCCCTGGGTAAGAGGAGGGTTTAAGTCTTGTACTGTATCTGCCCTAGGTAAGAGGAGGGGTTAAGTCCTGTACTGTATCTGCCCTGGGTAAGAGGAGGGGTTAAGTCCTGTACTGTATCTGCCCTGGGTAAGAGGAGGGGTTAAGTCCTGTACTGTATCTGCCCTGGGTAAGAGGAGGGGTTAAGTCTTGTACTGTATCTGCCCTAGGTAAGAGTAGGGGTTAAGTCCTGTACTGTATCTGCCCTGGGTAAGAGGAGGGGTTAAGTCCTGTACTGTATCTGCCCTGGGTAAGAGGAGGGGTTAAGTTCTGTACTGTATCTGCCCTGGGTAATCTGAGAGTCACAACTCAGGAAGCTCTTTTTAAAGACAGGTCAAATGCAAAATGTGATGTCCCAAATGCTATGTTTTTTGTGAATTTGCATGGTAATTTTTATTTTTACGAGCATTTCACAACGGACTAATACACTGCAGTACTAAATACAGGCGTTTGAAAAGTTTTTTCATGAAAATCCCTGGAGTAAGATGCATAATGGACTGTTAAAATCTCTGTTGTACAAGCTGTTGTTATGTTGAACAAAGCAGAAACAAAGGCTGCTGTCAGTTTTTGTTGGAGGAAATAAAAGCATATTTTGATGGTTAATGTTTGAAGAAAATGTAGATGATATTGAAACCTATTTTAAAACCATGACAATGTATACCAGAAGAGGGCACTGTATGACTGGGAAAAAAAAGCCTGTAAATAGCCATATCTGTGCCTCTATCAGTCCATGAGCTTGATTTCATACACACATACATACATAGAGGGAAGTAAATCTATATAAGAAACTGAAAATACTTGTTTTACTGGGTTGGGTGAACTGCCTGAGGGACAGGGAGTAGATCCCACCCAGTATACCACAGTGTCAATCCCAACCTTCCAGTCTCGGTCTCCTGTCAATCAAGCAGCAAACACCCACACATCATCACTCCCCTGTTACACATGGTGGCAGTGGGATTTGCTGGATTTTGCCGAATCAAGACGGAGATCAAGATAGGCTTATTTAATAATACAGGAGACCACTGGCACGAATTCCCAGATTGGCTAATTTAATAATACAGACCACTGGCATGAATTCCCAGCTTGGTTAATTGAATAATGAAGGAGACCACTGACATGAATTCCCAGTTTGGTTAATTGAATAATGTAGGAGACCACTGGCATGAATTCCCAGCTTGGCTAATTTAATAATATAGGAGACTACTAGCATGAATTCCCAGCTAGGCTAATTTAGTACATTTGGTGGTACAAATGTGACTTTGTTTTTTGTCCTTACACAAAAGTGTAAAGGATAAACAATATATATCTTTCTATGCTTTGCATAGGTCTTTGTTATTTATTATTTTAATAACCTTGCTTATAAAAAAAAAATAACGAGTCACCTGCAAATAGCAAGAATTTGAACGTTAAATAAATTGTGTCACCTAAAAAAAATACTGAATAAAGAGGGCTCTAGACCCCTCGTACTGTATGCTTATTTTTTTCCTATTTGGTCAAAGAAGCTTGCCATGGCTACTTTCAGCAGATCTCAGGTGTTAATAAAAATTTGCTTGGTACGGCCTTTAGTTTTAGTAGAAAGTTGAGTGAGGTTACGTCACAAATGGGATCTTCACTATTGGTTTCGTGAACATATGGTAAAGGTTTTTTTTTTTTGGTCAATTTGTTTATTTAGAGTGAAAAGGCGATTTACCCGCCCTTTTTAGTCATATTACCCGCCCTTTTTAGTCATTTTTAGTCAAGTATTGGCCACGCACTTGTTGTAGCGTGAGAAATGTGTATATGTGTGTGCTACGTCACATTCTCACTGCAATGGAGAGAGAATTTGGATTCTCTAAACTGCATGTAAACCAAGCCATAGATCATTTTAGTATTTGTAAATGTTTTATTTATTGCAGGTATATTCTAATTATTTTAATCACACTAAATGAACAGAATGTTTTCTTCCTCTTCAGTCTTCAAAGAGTATTCTGTACCTTAGTCCCCTGAGCCCAACCATGCACTCACTTTAACTGAAAATAGTTTTGACTGCAAAATGAATTATAAATGACTTGCCTACTGAATAATCAACTTTCCAGAGTTTAGTGGGCGGCAACGCCCCTTATTAACACAAATCTTGTGTGATGTTTGGCTTGTTCGCACTCTCCTTAGTGACTAATATAATAGTATTTGCATAATGCCTAGACAGTTGTTCTAGTAACACCCCCGATGAATTCTATATTTCCTTAGCAACCAGTACATTTTCATTAAAGAAGTAGAAACGTGGAGAAAGGGCCAAGAGGAATTGACATTACCGATACTGAAAATTATATGAGCCATTGAAAATCTTGTAAATATTATTGTTAGAAATACTTTCTTTTTGCTTTTTTTTTTTGCTTTAAACAGAAACTAACTTGGGCTTTCCAGGACAAACACAAGTGAAAAGTTGGTTTTTGTATGGGAAGCTGTAGATCCTGGTTTCAGACCATCATTCATCACTTCAAATGATCTCATTCTTCGTAGATGGCTGTAGTATATGCTTCAACATTTGGTAGCAATTTATTTTAAATCAAATAGATTAATATGTCATTATGAATAAATTACTAACAGTTAGAATTACACCTAGGTCTCAGTGTTTAAGGGAGAGGTTAGTGTGTGTCTAAACTTTATTTTCAGATCGAGTTCTGTGTTTATAAATGTGATAAAACTACATCTGATGATATGCAGGGTTCAAAATATCGGGGGGCTCTACCCTAAGAAAAAGAGGCACCTCTTAAGAAATAGAATTGGCATCCCAGTATGGATTTAATCTAATATATATATATATATATATATATATATATATATATATATATATATATATATATATATATATATATATATATACTGTATATATTACTACAATTACTACATACAATTAGAATACTGATTTCGCTGTCAGTTTTGTATCTGGCTAATGTACTGTAGATCATAATGTTCCTTATTTTAAAGCCAAAAGGCACATTTTCTGGAAGTTAATACACTGTGTGTTTGCTTTCTCTTATTACAGAAGAGACATGATCTTGTACAGTACAGTTGGGTCGAGAGGACAGGTTCTGTCTGCTCAAAAGGTGAGGAATGATAAGAGACACTCCACATAACGTATTCACAAACACTGATATCATAGCCAGGAACCATAACACTGTCACCCTGATCCATGGAGCCTGCTCTGCAGGGTGACAATGCCAACAAGGAAGAGAAATGAGGCTATGTCTCATCAATCAATATTTCTCGTGTAAGCAGAACAAAAAGAAAAATATGCCACTGCACAACATGACTTTTATTGTATATGCATTAAAGGAGAAAGGAAAAGGGCTTTTTTTACATCAGAAAAGGAATACATGTTAAAATTAAAAGGTAAGCAGTGTGGTTTCACTCTACATTGCCTCTGCCAGTCCCCTGCTGAGTGCTGTGTCTGTTGATCGCTACAGTTGTCCACCAGTTATCGTTTCCTAGGTAACGACCACAGCCTAGAGCTAGGGCAGTGAATCCATTGCCCCAGACCCCACTGAAAACTTCACCTTCTTGTCAGAGACCTTGGAACTCACACTGCGCATGTGCACCAGGGGCGGTGGAGAAGAACGCCCTGCTATGGATTTGCTGTGTTTGCGATTTATTTCCAGTGACTATACACAGAATGCTAACTATGGAAAAATGTGATCAATCATTTCTAAGAGATTCTATTTTAGTATACAAATGGGCATAGTCGGGGTTAACTACAGCCTAACATCACTAAATACCAAACTGTATAATGTTTAGTAAGAAGAACTCTAAAACTAGAGTCTCAACTAGTCTTACTGTCAGTCAGTGCCAATCCAGGTTTATGATCAGGTGTGATTTATTACTTTAACTTGCCAAGCACCTTTACATTTTAAGAGTGTCCCCACAGGCATGGGGTGTAAAGACTTCAAGGATTTGCAGATATCCCCCCTTTATCTTCTTATTAAGCTGAGAACTGGTGAAAAGAACAGAGTCCTTATACACTCTAGAATTTACAATACCCTCAGCACGTAGGAGCAGTAATTTCAAAACCAGCCTTGCTGTCAGTTCCAGGATCTTTCAACACTATTTATAAACTGAGCCTGCAGTTGCAATAGTCACCAGGGTTCATGAAATACCAATAACTGTAGACTTCTAGCATTTCCTTCTGACGCAGTTGCTTTGAAAAATGATACATTGCGAAACGCGGCACAATAATCATTTGGATTCCCCTGTGGAAAATTAGAAGAGCAGTATGCAACACTGTGTGTTTATTTTAGGTAACAGACAGTAGCTGGATGAAATCAGAAATGAAAATAATTGAAATGGTTCTGCTTTTTAGGAAATAAATATGCAAAAATAAATTTACTTTCTAGAAAGTCTTTTTATCTACCAGAATTATAGTCTGAAAGACGCTCCCTGTGCAAAATATGTTGGTGTCCTAAAACTTATTAACCTGATGTGGACTTTATTCCACTGTATTTTCATGTATTTTGGGATGTTGAAAAGGGGGCACTATATGACTATATAGCACATGTGGGGGAAACAACCATGTAGAGTTAAAGGCAGTGGATCTTCCAGTTGGTTTTATAAATGTTGTTAAGATTTTGCACTATCTGGGTTTGGACTCTCTCCTCTCCCTGTCCCAGCTCATACTGTGTTATCTCAGCATGCTGAGAGTGTGTGCTAGATATGGCAGGTTTTTGGCAGTTATACATAAAGTTGTAAAGTTTTGAATTTAAGTTTGGCAGGGATGGGGTTAAATCCAACTCTGCCAAATCCATGTGCGGAATGTGGCTGGGGATTAATTGACTAATTGATAATCAATTAAGCCTAGCCACATGGTATAAAAAAGGTGCTGGAAAGCCAGTTTTTTTGGTTCTAGTTTCAGCAAGCATGCAGCCTCACTACTGTGTGTTGAGTCAGTGAGTGAGTGAGTGAGTGAGTGAGTGAGTGAGTGAGTGAGTGAGTGAGTGAGTGAGTGAGTGAGTGAGTGAGTGAGTGAGTGAGTGAGTGAGTGAGTGAGTGAGTGGTATAGGGATTAATTTAGGGGATTTTGATCCCACCACAGTTTATTTTAGTGTGTCAGAGTAGGTTCCGGAGCGGGACCTCTCTTTTGGTGGGAGCAGCGCTAAGCCAGTGTTTGGCAAACTTTTGTTTTTAGCTGTTTTCTCACTGTATTTTGTTTTGCATTTTTAGAGCTTTTATTTTGATTACACTCTGCCTGTGTATGTCCTTGTGCACTAGGGCTATCATTGCTGGTACCCTAGTAGCGGCCACCTGTCACTGCAACTTTTTTTGTTTACTTTAATAAAACCTGGATGCCTGAGTGGCGTTGTCAACTGCATCCCTCTGTCTCTCTCTCTCATCATTCAGCGGACACCCACAACTAAAGTAGCAGGTACTAAGACCCCCTGTTACACTTGGCTTAAGGACTTTTTGACCTAGTTTTTTTGTCATTTGCTTGATATTATGTATAAATGTATTTTTGTGTAAAGCGCTTGTTTTATTTTGTGTAAACTGTCTAGGCTGCCAAGTTAACACTAGAACCACCACCAGCAGTCATTACGGCGGTTACATTTTAAACAACCTCAATATTAAAATGAAAGACAAACTATCAGATACAACTCAAAAGCTTTATTCAAGCACGTCATATCAAACATCTGCACAGCCGAAACACAGTATTTAAATGAACAATTAAAGATAAAAGGGTCTATTTTCTAACTTACCACATATAGGGCCTCATCCACTAAACAGCAGTAACGTGTTTTGCACGGAGTAAGCCCCTTTACTACATGCTTTGTACACCTGCTGTATTCACTAATTAGTGGCAGACAACCTACGGTGTGGAAAAAAGCGTGTGGAAAAGTACCGCGTTTGAGTCATTTAAATATAATGAATAATGTTAATGTGTGGAAATGTATGCAAATCACGTCACAAAATACCACAAGGGAGGCATATAATATGCAAACCATATTTACTTAAGGGCGCTAACTTTACTAGGTGCCTCAGCGTGTGTTAAAAGTAACGCTTATTGAAACCAGGCGGTGTCACAGAACCAGCAGAAGAGCTACACAGGAGCAGCTTAAAATGGTTGTTTAGATATTGTTGGTTTATTAGCTTGCAGTGTATGATTAATATTAAAAATGCTGACAAATAAAAAAAAAAAACTAAATTAATTTTGACAGAAGATAGCGTTCAGAGCTACAAAAAGGGGATGTTGCATGCAGATGGCGGGATTCTGTTTAGCTCAACTTGTAATGTGTCTTTGGATCATCTAAGAAAAGGTACTATTGACAAGCATCTTGACAGAGCAGTACACAAAAACAAGAAAGCCAAACTTGAAGCTAAACAATTACCAAACAAGCAGGTCACAATCACAGGATTGTTTAAAAAGAGCATAAAAAGTGGAGAAACACGTAATGTCAACACGTTTGAATTAGTGGAAATTGTGCAGTGTACATACCGATACAACGGCTGGTAACTGAAATATTATGACGTTTTTTGATGAAAAAAATAATCCTGACTTGTGTATCCGTGCCTAACAGTGATACACTCAGACGAGAGTATCTCCCTAAAGTGTATGCAGCACACAAAGAATATTTAAATGTAAAAATGAACGATTGAGTCTGTTTGCGTTGTATGCGACAAGGACACTGAGTTTAATATTTTGGGATTAAAAGCAGCAAAATAGTCTATGGGAATTACACAGTGATTGTAATTAATATGTCAACATACATTTTAAAGTTTACAAAATTAAAAAATGTTGCTGAATATGTCAACACAGACCATTTTAAACGACTCTTATTTCCAGCAAAAGTTTGTTTCATTTTTAAAGATTGTTTCAATAGCGACTCGAGTTCCAATGTTACAATGTATTCGTACATCCTCAGACAGTCCGGGATATATGAAGATTCCGAGGCAGGTGTATATGCAACACTTTCGGCTATGTTAATATAACTTTAAAATATACAAAATAAACTGTAAATGTCCAGTAAATGAATGTACACAGAGCGCGAGTTGAGGTGCAGTCATAAATACAAGCAGTCAAACAGCATCTAATGTTAAAGTGACGTCTCGCCAAACACCTTTTGAAATGTAAATAGTGAACTTTTAATTGACTGAGCGAGTGTTTTGCTGACTTGATTAATATTACAAAATAAATCAGATTTGCAGAATTAAACTTAAATGTTCCATCAACAATTACTTTCTCTGCTTTGACTGTCTCGCAGGACACTGTGGTTTGGGACAAGACCCCCGCCCTCCTCCTACACAGCGCATTTATTTTGTCCTTAATGTTTCATTGTAGTTAATGTTCTCACTGATTCAGCACCAAAAAGCCTTTCATAATTCCCCACCACTTCTTCTGCTGATAGGGCTGGAGAGCGTACACAAATGAGTGTCTGCAGGCAACAGTGAAGCATGGTGGAGGCTGCAAGTTTGGGGCTGCATTTCTGCAAATGGAGTTGGGGATTTGGTCAGAATTAATGGTCTCCTCAATGCTGAGAAGTACAGGCAGATACTTATCCATCATGCAATACCATCAGGGAGGCATCTGATTGGCCCCAAATTTATTCTGCAGCAAGACAACGACCCCAAACATACAGCGAAAGTCATTAAGAACTATCTTCAGCGTAAAGAAGAACAAGGAGTCCTGGAAGTGATGGTATGGCCCCCACAGAGCCCTGATCTCAACATCATCGAGTCTGTCTGGGATTACATGAAGAGAGAGAAGCAACTGAGGCTGCCTAAATCCACAGAAGAACTGTGGTTAGTTCTCCAAGATGTTTGGGCCAACCTACCTGCCGAGTTCCTTAAAAACTGTGTGCAAGTGTACCTAGAAGAATTGATGCTTGATGCTGTTTTGAAGGCAAAGGGTGGTCACACCAAATATGGATTTGATTTAGATTTTTCTTCTGTTCACTCACTTTGCATTTAGTTAATTGATAAATATAATCTATTAACATGTCTATTTTTGAAAGCATTCTTACTTTACAGCATTTTTTCACACCTGCCTAAAACTTTTGCACAGTACTGTATGTATGTATGTGTATATATATATATATACAGTACTGTGCAAAAGTTTTAGGCAGGTGTGAAAAAATGCTGTAAAGTAAGAATGCTTTCAAAAATAGACATGTTAATAGATTATATTTATCAATTAACTAAATGCAAAGTGAGTGAACAGAAGAAAAATCTAAATCAAATCCATATTTGGTGTGACAACCCTTTCTCTTCAAAACAGCATCAATTCTTCTAGGTACACTTGCACAAAGTCAGGGATTTTGTAGGCATATACTCAGGTGTATGATTAAACAATTATACCAAACAGGTGCTAATGATCATCAATTCAATATGTAGGTTGAAACACAATCATCAACTGAAACAGAAACAGCTGTGTAGGAGGAATAAAACTGGGTGAGGAACAGTCAAAATCAGCTAACAAGGTGAGGTTGCTGAAGACAGTTTACTGTCAAAAGTCATACACCATGGCAAGACTGAGCACAGCAACAAGACACAAGGTAGTTATACTGCATCAGCAAGGTCTCTCCCAGGCAGAAATTTCAAGGCAGACAGGGGTTTCCAGATGTGCTGTCCAAGCTCTTTTGAAGAAGCACAAAGAAACGGGCAACGCTTGAGGACCGTAGACGCAGTGGTCGGCCAAGGAAACTTACTGCAGCAGATGAAAGACACATCATGCTTACTTCCCTTCGCAATCGGAAGATGTCCAGCAGTGCCATCAGCTCAGAACTAGCAGAAAACAGTGGGACCCTGGTACACCCATCTACTGTCCGGAGAAGTCTGGTCAGAAGTGGCCTTCATGGAAGACTTACGGCCAAAAGCCATACCTCCGACGTGGAAACAAGGCCAAGCGACTCAACTATGCACGAAAACACAAGAACTGGGGTGCAGAAAAATGGCAGCAGGTGCTCTGGACTGATGAGTCAAAATTTGAAATATTTGGCTGTAGCAGAAGGCAGTTTGTTCGCCGAAGGGCTGGAGAGCGTACACGAATGAGTGTCTGCAGGCAACAGTGAAGCATGGTGGAGGTTCCTTGCAAGTTTGGGACTGCATTTCTGCAAATGGAGTTGGGGATTTGGTAAGAATTAATGGTCTCTTCAATGCTGAGAAGTACAGGCAGATACTTATCCATCATGCAATACCATCAGGGAGGCATCTGATTGGCCCCAAATTTATTCTGCAGCATGACAACGACCCCAAACATACAGCGAAAGTCATTAAGAACTATCTTCAGCATAAAGAAGAACAAGGAGTCCTGGAAGTGATGGTATGGCCCCCACAGAGCCCTGATCTCAACATCATCGAGTCTGTCTGGGATTACATGAAGAGAGAGAAGCAACTGAGGCTGCCTAAATCCACAGAAGAACTGTGGTTAGTTCTCCAAGATGTTTGGGCCAACCTACCTTCAAAAACTGTGTGCAAGTGTACCTAGAAGAATTGATGCTTGATGCTGTTTTGAAGGCAAAGGGTGGTCACACCAAATATGGATTTGATTTAGATTTTTCTTCTGTTCACTCACTTTGCATTTAGTTAATTGATAAATATAATCTATTAACATGTCTATTTTTGAAAGCATTCTTACTTTACAGCATTTTTTCACACCTGCCTAAAACTTTTGCACAGTACTGTATATATATATATATATATATATATATATATATATATATATATATATATATATATATATATATATACACACTACCGGTCAAAAGTTTTAGAACACCTCCATTTTTCCAGTTTTTATTGAAATTTACGCAGTTTAATGTCTCAATGTACTCTGAAATTAAAGCATAGAACAAATAAACAATTGGAGATAAAAAGAAATCATGGAATCGTTTTGTTTAACAAAATGCAATCTAAATTTTGACTCATCAAAGTAGCCACCTTTTGCAGATATAACAGCCGAACACACTCGTGGCATTCTTTCTACAATGGAAATCAAATATTGTTCGAAAGTTCTTCCCAACACTGTTGCAGAAGTTCCCACAAATGTGTTGCACTTGTAGGTTGCTTTGCTTTCACCCTTCTGTCCAGTTCATCCCAAACCAGCTCGATGGGGTTTAAGTCTGGAGACTGTGCTGGCCATTCCATGATTTGAAGCCTACCGTCTTGTTCTTTTCTTCTAAGGTAGTTCTGACATAGCCTGGAGGTATGTTTTGGGTCATTATCTTGCTGTAGGATGAACCCTGACCAACTAGGCGTATACCAGAGGGTATTGCATGGCGCTGCAAAATGCTGTGGTAGCCGTTTTGGTTCAGGGTGCCACTCACTCTGTGCAAGTCGCCGACTCTGGATCCAGCAAAAGAGCCCCAGACCATCACGCTTCCTCCTCCATGTTTGACAGTTGGTGTCACACACCGAGGAACCATCCTTTCGCCTATTTGACGCGCACAAAACCCTGCGTGATTAACCGAAGATTTCAAATTTTGATTCATCGGTCCATAAGACCTTCTTCCAGTCTTCAGTAGTCCACTGGCGGTGCTTCATGGCCCAGGCAAGCCTCTTTTCTTATTTTGCCATCTTAGCAATGGCTTTCTTACTGCCACTCGACCTGTCAAACCTGCAGCTCGAAGTCTTCTCTTCACAGTTGAAACTGAGATTTGCTTACTTCGACCAGTGTTAAGCTGTGCTTGAAGCTGTTGTCCTGTGAGCTGCCTATCACGCAAGCTGTTGACTCTCAGAAACTTGTCTTCTGATTCTGTTGTGGCTTTGGGTCTGCCAGACCTCTTCCTGTCAGAGTTTCCTCCAGTTTCCAAGTGCCTTTTGATGGTGTAGGAAACTGTACTCACTGACACCTTGGCTTTCTTTGCAGTTTCTCTAAAGGAAAGACCTACACTTTTAAGGGTTATAATGGTCTGTCTGTCTTCCTTTGTTAATTGCCTTTTCTCGCCATTATGATAGCAATATACTACTTCCTGCAGTACAATACTGTCCAAATAATGCTTAAGAGGGTGTAGTAACACAGTCTGTTCCAACACTGCTTTTATACAGACAGAGGGTTTGTAAGTAATCAACAAAAGTTGGGACACCTGTAGGAATTGTTAGCATCAACTTTCAAGGCTTAATTTACTTCCATTGCTGCAGAACAGCTGTAAGTTGTTAACCCATTACTTGTTCCCTGAAAAGGCCTTTTGTATAACTCTGAAATGTACATTATTTTTCAGTTTTTGGTAACCTAAACTTTTTTTTTAACCTCTGGCAGTTTACCGCTTACCTTTGTACCATTTCAGGTTATTCACTGGACTTGAACTGCTTAAATTTCAATAAAAACTGGAAAAATGGGGGTGTTCTAAAACTTTTGACCGGTAGTGTGTGTATATATATATATATATATATAAAATTGTTTTGGTTTCATTTTCCTGGTCTGACGTCACCCCTGCAGCCATCCAGATCACATATGGTGGCAGTAGTGGGATAACAGCGGCTCCACGTGTCAGACCAGGGATACTGCGGGTGCAGTTTAGTCTTTTTTTGTTCAAGAGGAGTGGGGTTTTTTGAAAAAAAAAAAAAAAAAAAGAAATAGGAAAGAACAGCCGCAGAAGGCAGTAGCAGCAACAGCAGCCGGATCCTCCCCAACAGCCAGAGCAGGTTCTCTGGTTTAGTATGACTGCGTCCCAGGGAATTCGGGACGAAGACCTGGACGCGTTTGTGGTCTTCGTTTAAAGGTTAAACTATTCTGACAGATGGTGCACAAGTACCTACATTTTAAAAATATATATATTTTAACATGCTAATGTTTGTTATTAATTTTGTTTCTATTGTCAGAAGTGAGAACAGCTTTCAGAGAGAGAAAACCCCAGATGGAGAGGCTGCCGAATGATGACTGTGAGGCTCCAGGAACATTTTAAAAGTGTTGAAATGTTGAAAAGTGCTGCTTTAAAAACTGCCTTTATTATTTCTCTGGGAGTTTCTAAAGCCTTGGTATCTGAACTCCTGAGCATCTGGGAGTTTCCATTAGTTTGCACCTGCTGTTTTTAAGATGAAAGTATTTACTGTGGAAACCCAAGATCCGCAATGGACCTTACCATTCAAGTAAAAGATACATTTTCAAATTAAGGGCTTAATTTTATATACACGCCAATGTGCAGAACTATTCGTATTTGATTGAAATAAATGAAAGGGGCTAGATTCCCAGGAAGCCTGCCCTGGAATGGAGAGACCATCCTTTCTCTTAGGGGATGAGAGAGCAGTTCAGTCTCCATGCCTCAAGCCTGCTTTGGACTGGAGGGAGCACCCTTTCTCTAAAGGGATGAGGGAGCAGTTCAGTCTCCATGCCTCAAGACTGCCCTGGACTGGAGGGAGCACCCTTTCTCTAAAGGGATGAGGAAGCAGTTCAGTCTCCATGCCTCAAGACTGCCCTGGACTGGAGGGAGCACACTTTCTCTAAAGGGATGAGGGAGCAGTTCAGTCTCCATGCCTCAAGCTTGCCATGGACCGGGGGGACCATCCTTTCATTTAGAGGGGTGAGGGAGCAATTCCATCTCAATACCTTAGGCCTTCCCCGACTGGATACGGCCATCTTTCCTCATAGGGAATGAGAGAAGAGTTCAGTCTCTATGCCTTAAGTCTCTATGCCTTAAGTCTGTTCTGGACTTGAGGAGCCATCCTTTCTTTTAAGAGGGGTGAGGAAGCAGTTCCGTCTCCATGCCTCAGTCTCCATGCCATATCTATCCATTAGTAATATTGAAATATTTTAAGTAAATGAGTCAGTGAGTATGAGGTGACCCTTCAATAATACATGTTAACAAGGAAAGAGAAGTGCACCAAAGCGACTGACCAGACACATGATTATGTCTCCAGTACTTCTAGTAAATGCAGTATTTCTCTTTTAATGGGACTGTTGGGAAGTACTAAAACCCTTAAACATTTTAATATAGGATTTTTACTGACAGGAACTATTCAGAAAGGACAGCACATTCTTTCAGATTATGACTTTTAGTGTTACAAAGATTCCTACAAGATTAATGATATTTTTATATTTCCGTTGCATTATTCTTTTGGCAATCTTACAGCTCCCTCTGGGAAACTTTAACGGATCCCCCTGAAAATAAGATTCACAAATGGAAATCCTTATGGGAAGCCCATTACATTCCAGCAGGGACGAGGTGGTTGTGCTGTTTTTTAAACAATCATGCAGGTTCAAGATCTTGTTTAGTTCATGAGTTTAAATTCTGGGATAGCCATGTATGTCCTAGTTGCTGGTTATTGACCAGCATTTTCTGGAGTCAAGGGCCACAATAACAGGGGTTATGTCTTACTTCATTAATCATAAAGAAACTATAACCTATGTTGTAACTTTTCAAAAAAAACCTTGCTCTCAAATACTGTTACATTAACCAGTAACCCAATCTACTGGTTCTGTAAAATCTACCCATCCAATTCACTTCTCTACCCTTGACATACTCACTGACTGGAAAACCAGGGGGCCACAGGGAACTCCAGCAGAGTCAACATGATTAGACCAGGCTCTGAAGGTGTCATTACAATTGGAATTGCTGCTTGTTAAAGTGCCCTTGGTTGTCCCAAAACCAAAAGTTGTTGCTGCTGTTCTTTATTATCCTATTGCCAATCCATAAAATGCATTAACTACCGTATTTCATTCCAAAAAAAAAAAACGTAAAATAGTTGCTAACAATATCAGGCTCACTGTTGGATGAAAACAACCGTTTCATGTTTGTTTCTGCACTATACAGAACAAAGGAAAGGTCCATACTGTATTTGAAAGAGCATATTAAACAGTGGTTGCACAGAAGCTTTGACCAAACCTGCGCTTGTTATCCGTAACTGTCCACACAACCTCAGAAGCACCCTAACACTGTACGACCCCTGACACAGACTTCTTGTAATGCACCTTAAATGTACATATGAGCAGTTTTTGTAACACCGTAACTGTAAAGCATATTAATTAAAACACTGCTGTAGTAGGTTGATAACTGTAATACTTTCAATTGATGTCTTCAGGAAGTTGTAACAATGGGCAGGCTTTATTTGTACTGGCTGTTTTGTCCCAATCCAGGTATTTAAAGTTATAATAAGTTGAGCCAATGCAATTCAGTATTTATAAGACATTGGGGTCTATTTTTATGATCTAAACAGTGCTAGATCTAAATACCGGGGCTCCGTAACTGTATTAATACGACAGTACAGGGGTAATCGCTCAGTAACGAGGTGCAAACAGCTGATTGATCGATCTGTCAAGCTTTTACTACAGTAAAGTGCTGCCTTTTGTATTGAAATATATGTGAATGGCAAGGTAATGAGGTGAAAACAGCTGATTGGTGAATTAGTAGAAGCAATTACTAGAGTATAAGCAGTGCGTTTGTGTGGCAAAGTGGTTTGCAGTGCGCAGGTGTAGAGGTGATGCAGTGCTCAGGAATGATTTGAAACAACATAGTTCACGGTTAAACAGCTCTTTACTGGCTGATAAATAATAATAACTGGCTCTACACACCAATGTGTATCGTTAAACCACAGGGTTCAGTCCCGAAATAATAAGATACTAAACAAGACACACACACATACAGACACAATCACTTAATCCAGTAGTGAGTGCTCTTTGTGCAGGTGGTGCAATACACGTTTATAGTGAACAGTGGTGCAGTGCAGTCTGGGTTTAATACTGGCTTTGTAGCAGCAGCTCCCGGATAGATTAGCCATCTAATAATGACAAACAAATATTAGTTAATACGACAAAACAAAACAACACAAAACATTCACTGTTCTTTTTCGCGTCACTCCTTTACAGGTCCTTTCGTAACTATAACAAAGGAACAGATTGCATCTTCACATCCCCTGAAATACCCTTAGTCACGCCCCCTCCGATAGCTAGTTCAATCACATCTCCTCCAATCCATGACTGACACATGACTTACCATACTAGGGCGATGACTTCTGGTATTGTGACTCCGCCCCCTTCCTGGATGGCCGGCTTCCGACTGACCCTGGAATGAAGTGCCGAACCATCCAGTACGAGGCACACTGTTCCTGTTAAACAGTGCCCTCACAGGTCGGGAGGGAGATTGTTGTCTAGGATTCAGTTTGTTATTTAAATCTATGTGAATGGCACATAACGTGATCCAAACACCTGAGTTTGCCCAAAATATATGACGTGCTTAACACAGTATAAATTATGCCTTTGTTATTGAAATCAATGGGAATGGCAAACGCTATTTATCTATATAAACAGCTGCCCGAAATAACGCTGTATGGTGTAAGTGGTGGATACTGAACTAACTATTTTACATGCACTTTGTGTGACCATTAATATAAATTATATTGATAAATACTTTTTGATCATGAAAAAAATCTTTACTGGACAAAATGATAAAACAAGTTTAAGTCAGGTAGCTTGGCATAAACATTGTGATCTCTTTTAAATCTTTTGACCATGAAAATATTTAAAACAATACCAACTGTCTGTATTGTTCCAGTAACCTGATACATCCTTTCATGCTGTCTCTCATAAAAGTATATTCAACTCAGCTCCAAGAACCGCAGAATGCTTGGTATAGATGAATTCAAAAAGCTTGTGGTTTTCTAAAAAACTTCCTGCCTAATTTAAAATAAAAAAAATCTTAGAATAACAAGTAACATCTTAAGAAATGAGGCATGAAATTCAGGTTTGTATAACCTCAAAGCAATGGCAGACAGGGGTTTTACATAAGCCTGCAGTCATTTTTACATGACATCCGCCTTGTCATTTTGATGTTTGTTCTTTTGGAACATTTGTGATTATTTAAAGCAGTGCAGTTAAACTCCATTCATCTGAGGTCATTGACAGTGTAGGTAGTTGTTCTAATCTGATGCTCTCTGTCGTTAGCTTGCTGTTCCCCTTCTAAAAGTGTAACATAGTAAAAGCACAGCAAAGTGTAAAAAGGTACAGTGAAAGCATGGTGAGGCATAGGTGTGATAGGGGGTGTGGGTTATCCGCTGACAGCCTGGACAGAGACGCGGAGTTGACGTTGACAAATACCTATTTTTTCCTAAAAGTAGGTTGTACTTACGAGCCTTGAAAACAAATTTCTATAACATTTCTGGTTTCCCCAACGTGTTGGGAGCAATAGACTGCACACATGTGCCGCTAACCCCTCCAGCTCATTCTGAACATCTGTATAGGAATAGGAAACACACCTATTCTATTAATGTGTGGCTTGTAATTGGGCATAATATAGCACTTAAATAAAAATGGACAGTATACATTTGGCTTATAGGCTACTAATGATAATACGAATTAGTGGTATAATGCAAAATTTGCTGCTGGTCCTTTGAAATTCGTATTAATGAGAATTGACTGTTCTCCTGTGTCATAACTTGTCAATGCGGCACCATGATATATTTTGTGTTAATTGTCTAGGCTGCCAAGTTAATAATAATAATAATAATAATAATAATAATAATAATAATAAATGCTGAAATCATTTTGTTTCAATTTTAAATCATCTTTTATTCGCATTGTACACCAATGTGTACAATGCAGCAGCATGATTTATTTTGTGTTACCGGTAGCATACAGGCTAAAGTAAAAAGAAAGTGTGCTAGGTGTTCATTTGATTTTACAACTGTACTGTATACTGTATAGGCTTACTGTACAGATTAATATTTTTGTTCATAATGTAATGTGTAGGCTACACAAAAAAACATTGTGTTATTTCAGTGCAATTATTTATACATTTAAAATACATTGAGCACTATAAATGGATGTTTGTGTTGTTTTATTGTATTTTTTAAACCCGACACCTCCTAACAAAACAATGTTGTTTTGATTCTTAGACCCTTGCATGTATGGACGTTACCCTTCGGGCACCCTCCGCTGCAGCAAACCACAATTCCTTCTATTTATTTGAACAATGTTGCACGACTCTTGCAATAGAGATCGCAATAGAGCTAGAAATGGGGCAGCAGTGTGGAGTAGTGGTTAGGGTTCTGGACCCCTGACCGGAGGGTCGTGGGTTCAATCCCAAGTGGGGGACACTGCTGCTGTACCCTTGAGCAAGGTACTTTACCTAGATTGCTCCAGTAAAAACCCAACTGTATAAATGGGTAATTGTATGTAAAATTAACGTGTAAAAAAATAATGTAATTGTATGTAAAAATAATGTGATACCTTGTAACAATTGTAAGTCTCCCTGGATAAGGGTGTCTGCTAAGAAATAAATAATAATAATCTCGCTAAGAAGATGCAACAAATATTTAAATTAGTATATTGCGGCTCTTTTCATTAACATCCTAGTACATACGACAAAATGTATATTTTGCTAATGCAAATGGTGGTATGTTTGCGCTGCGACTGGCCCATCTTAGTACACATATCCCTAAATGTGTAAAAATGATTTGCATGACATAACCTTAACCCTAACCCTAACCCTTTTCTGAAAAAATTGTGTACCTACATATCTTGTTCAAAGAGTACATGTTTAGTACATTACACGTTTAGTACATTGTATCTATGCATAATAATGTTGTAATTATGTGGAAACTAAACAAAAAAAACACTTTCTCATATGCAGGGTCTCAGCCCTGCCACAGTAGGTAAGCAATGTAAAGCCCAGAGAGATATGGTAAATAATTTTTAAAAACATGGCAAACCAGGGTAAACTATGTTAAATGCATAGTTTAACCATGGAAAAGCAAGAGAAACAAGCAAAATGACCATGCAAATTCCAAATGGTAAAGTTTTATAGAGTGGCGACCAATGGGTAACACACCTCCCCTAGTGGTTAAAGAGGTCATTTCATTTCAGTAATTATATATATATATATATATATATATATATATATATATATATATATATATATATATATATATATATATCAGCCCAATGTATTAAATGGGACAGCAGGGGCTGGAAATGAACCATGAACCTCATGGCCTCCTACCAGTCAACAAAGAGCTAGATCTGCAGCCAACCTGCAATGTGTTTAATTCTGATGTCAATACCAAACCTCAGCTGCTAGGAGCATCCCATTACAATATGCAAGAGTTTGCCTAGACTCCAGAACATGATATAAACCAGGAGGAGTAAATGTAATGAACATGGTTGCTGACAGTATGCACATGATTTAGACCAGGAGGAGTAAATGTAACAAACATGGTAGCTTTGTAAGTCACAAACTTGTGTTTGTGACTTACAAAATAAAAAAGGCAACATCCTCCTGACCAAATACTTTTTGAACTTTGTGCGTTTTGGCACAGTTTCTGTTTCCTTCATTCATATTTGAATCATACCCCAGTACCTTTTATAAATTGCATTCCAACTACTGTATTGTACTTCCAAAATATCACCGAGCATAAGTATCGAAAACTGGGTAAAACTGTGGAACAGTCCATTGAATCTCTTTTTTCCAAAGCAGTACCATATAACTCAAGTCATGTAGCCAAGTTGTCCATCTCTAAATTTGCAGAAGTGTTACAGTGGAAACATGGTCCCCATGAAACAGCTAAGCAGAACAGGTTCTAGCACAAATTAACAGGAAAAAAGCTCAAATCTTGGAAAAACATCTGACCTCTGCTCTCTTAAATAACCAGGTTAAACCTGACTAGCCATTGATCAAACAGGACTCAGTACCATTCTGTGCCTACCAATATTCAACTACTAAATTATGAGCTATTTTAAGGCCCCTTTGTTTATAACAATATAGATTTATACCAAAAAAGAGAAAATGTGCAGCATTTCAGCGTGCTGTTTTATAATCTGCAGTAGAGAGGTCCCTCGTCCAGGTGGTTGGTAATATTACAGTTAACGAATGCTTAAGGACTGTCTTGCTGTAGGTTGCTTAGATGCTTTGAAACAATATAATAAACGTAAAAAAGCCTCAAACATATTTTAGGAACCTGAGAATTTCAATCTTAACAATCACACGATGCATCAGCCATGTCCTTAATAGGTCTATTTATCTTGTACTTTGCACAACCATTGCTGTTAAGTTAAAAAAAGTGGAGGGAAAATGAGGTTAGCAGGTGGAAGAGACTGAAAGCAGCTGGACCTGGATTTAGACAAGACAGATGTCCGTGCCAGTTACTGTCCCAATTTCACGCTGGTGAACGCGGGCTGACACTGGACAAGCCGGCAGGAAATATCGGGGGATAACTGTGTATAAACACCTGAAATCTGCCTTGAGGAAAGCAAACAATACCAATTTCAGCTCAGCTGTTATGCCAAGCCAGAGTAGCTGTAGTTCTTCAGAATGACCACAAGAGGTCCCTGTTGATTGTAGATGAACAGGGTCTAGCAATGTTAGAGACAGGCACATTACCAGCGTCCAGATTTACTGACAAATTAATCAAGTGCAAAGTTTAAAAACATGTAAAGTAACAGCTGTAAATGTTACAGTGTTGAGGAAGTCTCTTGATCAAAAATGTAATAACAGTTGCATATAGTTACTTGTCAGGCAGTTTATATTTACAGATATTTTTTTCAGTTTGGTCAGGCTGTAGCTCAGATATTCTTTGAAGATCCAGCAATCAAACCCGCTTGTTCCTTCCCTGACACCATTTTCCAGTGACATGCTATGAAAAGTGAATTCCTGTGACATGCAAGGTTTACTTGCTCTGTTGAAGCACTTGTCTGACTTTGCCATACTCATTTTTAAAAAATGTAACAAAAGTAACTGCTATATATATATATATATATATATATATATATATATATATATATATATATATATATATATATATATATATATTTTACATAAAATGGAATCCGTTATCACATTTTGTTACCTGTTTGAAAAAGGAAATATTAAAGTTACAAGTTACTGAAAAATGTAATCAGATTACAGTAATGCATTGCATGCAATATGTTACTTCCCAACACACGTTATTATTTAAAACTTTTTTACATTTAAAACAAATAATAATAGTGGAGAAAATATTGCAGAAAAAAATCATGTAATTACGACAATACTTGGGAACAATAAAAAGGATATATATATATATATATATATATATATATATATATGAAATGACACAGACGGCATTACCAGGCATTATACGACTTGGGTAATGGGGCCCGAGACGAAGTCAGGGGTGCTATTACAACCAAACGGTGGTATAATGCCTGGTAATGCCCGATGTGGAGGGTCTTATTGCTTATATACTTCAATGTTACAGCACAATTAACTATAGTTTTTATTGATTTTAACTGAATTTATTTAGGTTTTCCTTTTTTTAAGTATCCTTCCACATAAGCACTCTAAAATGAATGTTCTATAAATATAGTCCTCCATAACATTGATCTTCTCTGTGAAATGAGTGTACAAAACAGCGTGTTTAAAACTGTATACTTTTATTTGAATAAACAGAGAACAAAAGATTGTGAAAAAAAATATTATTATTATTATTATTATTATTATTATTATTATTATTATTATTATTATTATTATTATTATTATTATTATTATTATTATCATTATTATTATTAGTGTGCAGTTATTTAAAATGCTTCTGTGAAAATAAACTGAGGGCAAAGATTGGAAGAACATATTGTTCTGTAATAATAATAATAATAATAATAATAATAATAATAATTAGTCTTTTCCTTCGTAATTGATTAGAATATTTCCAGATATCAAGCAGTTATTACAAATGCTGCCGGGAAAGTTGCCTTGTAATTGGACAATAGAAGCAGTGTGACCTTTGGAAGAGCTTGATGAAGACAGCAAATGAACGTTTCCTGCTGCCGACAGAGTGTGTGACTAAGTTTTTGCGTTGCTCTTCGTTGACGGTCCTCAATTGACATCTTATTAAAAAGGTTGAAATGTACTTTAAACGACATGTTGTTAATAGCTGATGGAGTGATCTTGTTTGATTTGTTGTTGTGATGCGGGTATAAAGATTCTAAGGGCATATGTCATGGATTATATCCCTATTACAGGTAAGTATGGGATTGCAGGGGAGCAATGTCTAATGGTTAAGTACTGAAATAAACCTGATTGCCCTTAATGGAGTACATCTTCAAGTTTGATCCAGAACATAATTCACTAGACGTCATAAAAGGCTTTATTTGGGGAAATGAACATCTTCTATCATAGGTTTCTAAAAATGTAAAGCATTTTGTATGGTTCTAAAGAACAGTTAAGTTGAGTCCTTTGACTCAGCTGCTGTTCGGCACAGATAAAAGAAAATGTCATTATTATTTTTTAATTCATTGTCATAATAATCATAATAACATTATACAGTTAAGCCCTATATGAGCCACACCTGTTGGGATCCAGTTTCTGCCCTAATGTTCCCTGCTTTATAGAACAACACAAACTTGAAAGGAAGAAGCAAGGGGGTATGAGAGTCATGTGTCACACCAGAAGGAACGTCTCAGAGTAAAGAAGCAAAGACTTGACACACACAATTGTCTTCAGAAGGTGTGATTATAAACTGAGCCTCCGAGCAAATGAGATGAATTAGCTGTCATTGTAATGCATTGTACTAGGACTAGTCTGCGATTATACAATTTAACCCTAATGCAAGTTTCTTCTTTGAACACACTGAGATTTTTTTTGTAATTAAAATAAATAATGCATCATTTTAACTTGAGTTACTTGTCAGTGTTTTCAGTACCCTGCCTTCGCTCTGTGAGAAGATTGGTTTGAAACATGTGATTGCAGCCTCCAAACCATGCAGCACCTATAACCATATAATGGTTGCAATACCTTCTCTAGGATCACATGCGGGCCCATAGTGTTCAAAGCTGAATAAAGGAAAGCTGCCTTCATATTACACATGCCTAGAAGTTACTGCTTCTTGTGCAGCCCCCTTATTTGTTTGTACAACAGCTGCTCTTTTTGGAATGCTGCTCAGGAGTCTTGCGATGAGTGAGTGTGTGTTTGGGGGGCTGGTGTGTGCATAAGTGCATGTGGGTGAGTGTGTGTGTTTGCACGAATGTGTCAGAAATGGATAGGTTAACTCTCATCTCCTTACATGTGTAGCATTATAATAAGTGTCAGGAATCTGAATGTACAGTAATTAGGTATGAATATATTTAATTAATGCAAAGTGAATTTCTTTTCATGCCACATTCTTACATTACTATAATACTGGTACTGATTATGGGACCAAGGCACTGCAGTATACTAGCAGTATGTGTTACTTCATTCCATAAGCAGCGTTTTCAATGTTAACATTGTGATACCATTCTGCCATTGCCCCTTAGTAAAGAAGCTCTGCTATTGAAGATTATTTGGTCAGGGAAGATAAGACATTTTTGACCTGCTGTGTTCTTCTTGTGAGCTGTTAGCATTGCTGTACACTTTATGCTTGGAATTTGATTTACCATTTAGTCATTTATTTCCGGGATAACACCTTAATAGATCACTGGCAGCACATTTGGTTATCAAATGAGCTCTATTCAAGGTGGCTGATATTCAGGGGTGCCGCCAGCACGGGGGCCTGGTGAGTCTGCACTTTTCCAACGGGGGCTGTTGGGCAAGTATATAGTATATAGTTTGGGGATTGGGGGGCCTATATTATTATTATTATTATTATTATTATTATTATTATTATTATTATTATTATTATTATTATTATTATTATTATATTTTTCTTCTGGTTCTATTGCAATAAGCCTCCTGCTGCCAGTCCCACTCATACAAAGGAGTCCTATGGGTGACAGTATTCCTATATTACTGTTTTAATGAGGCCCTGTGTGTCTCAGTTACTGTAAACCCAACACAACTGCACTAAATGTTATTTTCGTTTTGACACATCCACCGCACTGCTGGTCACCATGGCTCCCCCAGCCTAGTCTGTTGGTGTTTTGATAAACCCCTTGTTTTGATGACCTGTATGCCTGGAGAACATGATAAGGCTGCATTTTAACAATGTCAGGGATTCACTCAGCCGCTTTCCCAGGAGTGAGTGTTTACAGAGCGTGCTGTAATCTGGTGGCCTCTTCACATTTCTATAGCTGTGGTCAATAAAGTCTGGCACTCCCCTTGGTCCCCCCTGTGGAGGCTGGACTGCATGTGGCTTCACTGTCATCACGGCATTCAAAGAGGGCTTTCCTTTGTGAACCCTCAGCCCTACACTGAGCTGAATCCTGTCCTACACTGAACTGAACCCTCAGCCCTACACTTAGCTGAACCCTCAGCCCTACACTGAACTGAACCCTCAGCCCTACACTGAACTGAACCCTCAGCCCTACACTGAGCTGAACCCTCAGCCCTACACTGAGCTGAACCCTCAGCCCTACACTGAACTGAACCCTCAGCCCTACACTGAGCTGAATCCTGTCCTACACTGAACTGAACTCTCAGCCCTACACTTAGCTGAACCCTCAGCCCTACACTGAACTGAACCCTCAGCCCTGCACTGAACTGAACCCTCTGCCCTACACTGAGCTGAACCCTCAGCCCTACACTGAGCTGAACCATCAAACCTACCCTGAACTGAACCCTCAGCCCTACACTGAGCTGAACCGTCAACCATACCCTGAACTGAACCCTCAGCCCTACACTGAACTGAACCCTCAGCCCTACACTGAGCTGAACCCTCAGCCCTACACTGAGCTGAACCCTGTCCTACACTGAACTGAACTCTCAGCCCTACACTGAACTGAACCCTCAGCCCTACACTGAGCTGAACCCTGTCCTACACTGAACTGAACTCTCAGCCCTACACTTAGCTGAACCCTCAGCCCTACACTGAACTGAACCCTCAGCCCTACACTGAACTGAACCCTCAGCCCTACACTGAGCTGAACCCTCAGCCCTACACTGAACTGAACCCTCAGCCCTACACTGAGCTGAACCCTCAGCCCTACACTGAGCTGAACCATCAACCCTACCCTGAACTGAACCCTCAGCCCTACACTGAGCTGAACCGTCAACCATACCCTGAACTGAACCCTCAGCCCTACACTGAGCTGAACCCTGTCCTACACTGAACTGAACTCTCAGCCCTACACTTAGCTGAACCCTCAGCCCTACACTGAACTGAACCCTCAGCCCTGCACTGAACTGAACCCTCTGCCCTACACTGAGCTGAACCCTCAGCCCTACACTGAGCTGAACCATCAACCCTACCCTGAACTGAACCCTCAGCCCTACACTGAGCTGAACCGTCAACCATACCCTGAACTGAACCCTCAGCCCTACACTGAGCTGAACCCTGTCCTACACTGAACTGAACTCTCAGCCCTACACTGAACTGAACCCTCAGCCCTACACTGAGCTGAACCCTGTCCTACACTGAACTAAACTCTCAGCCCTACACTTAGCTGAACCCTCAGCCCTACACTGAACTGAACCCTCAGCCCTACACTGAGCTGAACCCTCAGCCCTACACTGAGCTGAACCCTGTCCTACACTGAACTGAACTCTCAGCCCTACACTGAACTGAACCCTCAGCCCTACACTGAGCTGAACCGTCAACCATACCCTGAACTGAACCCTCAGCCCTACACTGAACTGAACCCTCAGCCCTACACTGAGCTGAACCCTCAGCCCTACACTGAGCTGAACCCTCAGCCCTACACTGAGCTGAACCCTCAGCTCTACCCTGAGCTGTGCCAGCACCTTGTGCAAGTTCTGACTGAAGAGAGGGGAGGGAGGGAGGAGGGGTACAGACACAGAAGGTGGTTTATGGAAGCACGCAAGCACCTGACATTTGGTGACATGCATTCAATTCTGTTAATCTCTATGTAGAACCCGGGCTGCAAATAAAGTAGCTAACAACAGCTGGGCGGAGGGCTTTCCAGGAGATGAACTCATGAACAGCTGGTCCAAAAGAACCGTATTCCTCATACAGCCATTCATTCAGCCCACAGGGGAGTGGCCAGAGGGGAGAGGGGGCTGACAACAACATCTACAACACCAAAACAGGGGGGTAGAGCGTTTATATAATCCACTTTCAACTGGTTAATCAGGATAATCTCCTGGAGAGGTCACGTTGAACCTTTTCTGGGGTAAGGTTGAGTCAGGGTGGGACAATTCACTTTGTATGCTGGTGGCCATTTGGCCACTAGCTTTCAAAACCTGGTAGCCAATTTAACTTTTATGGTGGCCAACATGCTTTTGCATGCTTTGTTTTCATGTAATGGGTGTTTGTTATTATCTTTAAATTGTGGGAGGGGAAATCAGAGAACTAACTTGAAATCAAATAGCACACAGGATCAGTTTCCTCACGCACACAGCACACATAATTTTGATTAGGGTAGCGAAGGCGAAGGCTTGTTTAAACTATTTATTTTACTTTGTGCCAAATTTAAAATCAGTAACAAAAAAGTAGTTGGAGATGTCATGGAAGCGAAAGGTGGAGGCGGAACACTGAAGATTCCAAAATCATTAGCAAGATGATTATTTTTGCATTGAATAATTTTGACACAAGGCAACATTTGTCTGATTTGCGGTGCAACAGTTGCAGTTATGAAAGATTACCCCATACAACGTCACTATGATACGCTGCACAAAGCAACTTGCATATGCAAATACCCTCTGCTTACCTCCTTGGTCCTGTGTCAACACTGCTCCCAACCCTCGGTTGCTTGCATCTGTGTAAAGAATGAAAGGCAAAGAAAAGTCTGCAAAGGCTAAGACTGGGGGCATCAATTAAAGAACCCTTCTGCTGGTGTAAGCCTGCTTTGCACTCAGGGGTCCAAGATCACAGCATCGTGTTCTTCACATTCTTAGGGACTCCAACCAGCAACTCGTGGAGAGGTGCTGCCATTTGTGTAAAACCCTGAATGAAACGGCAGTAATATCTGTAAAGCCCAAGAAAGAATGAAGCTCTGTTACTGACTTGGGTTGGGGCCAGTTACTCACCACCCTAACCTTCTCTGGATCAGGGGCAACCCCCACCTCTGAGACAATGTGGCCAAGATACTGCACCTGCCTCTGAAAAAGATGACATTTGATAGGTTTCAACTTCAAGCCATGTTGAGCCAGTCACTGAAAAACAAAGGTTCTGCAAGTGCAAAGAAAAGTCACTGACAAACACAATAACATCGTCAAGGTAAATCAGAAGAGTTTCAAAATTTTGCTCAACCAGGCAACACTCCATGAGGTGTTGAAATGTTGCAGGAGCATTGCAAATGGTATACTGTCGAATTCATATAGGCCCATCATAGTGGTAAAGGCAGTCTTCTCTCGATCCTCCGAACACACTTGCACCTGCTAATATCCGCTGGCAAGATCCAGAGTGGAAAAGAAATGTGCCTTATGCAACATAGTGAGCGACTCTTCTATTCTAGGCAAAGGGAAAGCGTCTTTAGGTGTTAAAGCATTCAGTTTCCGATAATCTACACAAAGCCTAAGGTGCCACCTTTTTTTTCACCAGCACAATAAGGGCTGCCCATGGACTCTTGCTCTCATGAATGATGCCAGCTTCCAACGTGCCCTCTAGAAGGGAATGTACCTCTTGGTATAGTATCAGGAAGTGAACTTCAGTCCCTCCCCTATCCAATGATATGTGTTCCAAGCCTGTACTACAAAGTACAGTGGCCCTGTAAGTCATCAAAACAAAGTATATATTTTTATCATGTTTACACGATCGCAGTCCTAAAATGTTTGATTTGATGTTCATAAATAAAACTTTTGAGTTTTATACGATCGTTTGTCTTTCATTATCATATTACAGCTGTTTAAAAAGCTACCAGTTAAAATGACCAGTTTGGCGCTTCTAGGTAGTTAGAAATTCTAGCGCTTCTAGTGTTAACACACACAGAGTGATTTAAATTTTAAAAGTGAAAACCGTCAAGATGACTGCCTTGGCGGTTCTAGTGTTAAACTGTCATGGCGTTGCACATGGCGAGACAGACAGCATATCGTTTTTCTTTTGTTTGCTTTTTGATCCATTCTGAAGAGTGCAGTATTTGAATCTTAGTATTTATTATTGATTGGATAAGCACCAGCGTTTGGGAGTAATATGGATATCCTTGCTGCGTTGTAGTTTGCTGGGGATGAGTTGTGAGCAGTAGCTGATATGGAGAAAGCCAACGACTGGAACCTGGAACTGTAAAAACTTCAAACGCTGTTCTATTTATTTTTTCTCCCTATTTGAAAATTAACTGGTTGCGTTGTGCTAAACTTCCTAATTGCAATTTGGATTATAAAGTCTTGACTTTGGCGAGGATTAAACAAGGAACTATGGTCTGTTTTGTTTTAAGCTAAAAGAAGCTGCCGCTGAGTAAAATAATGACTGATTGGGAGAACATGTGCAGGGGATTAATTATTAATCTACTGGATTGCCCAAGACTGCTATGTTTTATAAAAATAAAAAAAGACAGAGTTATTAGCTACAATAACAATGCTCTTTTTATATGTTTAATGCAACTCACTGCTATGCTATATGTGCTTCAACTGTGTGTTTGATGTTTTTGCCTCTCTCTCTGTTACTTTCTTATTTACTAACCTGCTCTTGCGTGTGTGAAGACACATAATTTTGGCTAATGTACTTTATTAAGTTAAGTTTCTATAGTATATTCTGTGGTTTAAATTAATGCAAATACTTATTTATGAGTAAAAGAGAAGAGAAAATGGGATGGTTGTTAAACTGTTTGTTTATATGAACTCTTTTTACATGCAATGCATTGCATCTGACTGGGCTTATGCTATACTGCTTCTGAATGCAATATTAAATGGCTGGTGGTTAGCTAACTTATAACTTGGTCCGGTGCTTAAAGAAAAGGGCTTGTAACCAGGAGGTCCCCAGTTCAAATCCCACCTCAGGCACTGACTCACTGTGTGACCCTGAGCAAGTTACTTAACCTCCTTGTGCTCCGTCTTTCGGGTGAGACGTATTTGTAAGTGACTCTGCAGCTGATGCATAGTTCACACACCCTAGTCTCTGTAAGTCGCCTTGGATAAAGGCGTCTGCTAAATAAATAATAATAATAAGTTGCTCTATATTTCTGTAGTTGTGATTTTTACCTGAAGCAAAATAGGGTGTAGTAGGGGTAACTTGATTAACTTGGGTTTACTACTGTGCCCTAGTGACGGTTTTGGTGAAAATGTATGTTAATGGTGGTAGATTAAATATTTACCTGGCACCCCACATAGCCAACCGTTACAGTTTTACCAAGATTAGAGTTTTGAAATGCATTTGATTTCTAATAGTGCAAAAAAAACAGCAAGCCAACCAGGACTAACATAGAGAGCACTGTGCATCACAGAGACAAGCCAGCCAGGACTAACATAGAGAGCACTGTGCATCACAGAGACAAACCAACCAGGGCTAACACAGAGAGCACTGTGCATCACAGAGACAAACCAACCAGGACTAACACAGAGAGCACTGTGCATCACAGAGACAAACCAACCAGGACTAACACAGAGAGCACTGTGCATCACAGAGACAAACCAACCAAGGCTAACACAGAGAGCACTGTGCATCACAGAGACAGTCATGAAAAGCCTGAAATACATCAGCTGAGATCGCAGCTGTAATCAGACTGTTTTTGGAAAATCAGGGCAGCATATCCTAAAAATTTCTACAGCAAGCCCTTCAGTTTATTTCTACGTGTCCCAAGGTAAACCTCTGGAAACTGTCTAGACTGAACAAGTGGCCTCTGTTACTTGGTCATTTTATACAGGTTCTATAAATAGAGAGGCCGGCCTGGGCAAATATCAGGCAGTGTGTGACAGGGTGGGTTCTGGGAGGGGCTTCACTATATGATATCAGGCAGTGTGTGACAGGGTAGGTTCTGGGAGGGGCTTCACTATATGATATCAGGCAGTGTGTGACAGGGTGGGTTCTGGGAGGGGCTTCACTATATGATATCAGGCAGTGTGTGACAGGGTAGGTTCTGGGAGGGGCTTCACTATATAATATCAGGCAGTGTGTGACAGGATGGGTTCTGGGAGGGGCTTCACTATATGATATCAGGCAGTGTGTGACAGGGTAGGTTCTGGGAGGGGCTTCACTATATGATATCAGGCAGTGTGTGACAGGGTGGGTTCTGGGAGGGGCTTCACTATATGATATCAGGCAGTGTGTGACAGGGTAGGTTCTGGGAGGGGCTTCACTATATAATATCAGGCAGTGTGTGACAGGATGGGTTCTGGGAGGGGCTTCACTATATGATATCAGGCAGTGTGACAGGATAGGTTCTGGGAGGGGCTTCACTATATGATATCAGGCAGTGTGTGACAGGGTGGGTTCTGGGAGGGGCTTCACTATATAATATCAGGCAGTGTGTGACAGGATGGGTTCTGGGAGGGCTTCACTATATGATATCAGGCAGTGTGTGACAGGGTGGGTTCTGGGAGGGGCTTCACTATATAATATCAGGCAGTGTGTGACAGGGTGGGTTCTGGGAGGGGCTTCACTATATAATATCAGGCAGTGTGGGTTCTGGGAGGGAGGCATCACTATTTGCTGTTTTGGCACATGTCCATCCCACCAAGAAACTGAGTCAGTTTAAGTAGTTTAAGGGATACCAAGTCCTTACAAAAAAACATTTTTTGAGGTAAAATGTAGAAAAAACGAACCCACTCCTGCATTACCAACATATTTATAAGCAATAAATGCCTTACTCATTATCATACCAGTTCCTTAAAAAATAATTTACAGACACCTGACCTCTCTCAAGTGAGGTGGATATCTGCTTGTGTCTTTCTGTTCATTTCGGTCACTGCATGTATAATTGTACCATGTTAAGTTTCCTGTCTGTGCTATACTTTATAATGCATATTTGTCTTTGCATGGCTACTCCTATATTACACTGTTTTCACTTATCTAGAGTATTAACCTAAATGTGTTAAGTCGCTTTGAGCCAACACTTAAAATCAAGAAACACTTAAGGGGAAACTTAAATGGAAATGTAAGGTGCTTTATATAACAGTACACGTCTTTAACTCTGTTTACAATGCATTCTGGTACTCGTACTCATGTAGCCATTAAAGAAAAGTGACATGTAAAATGCAGCTGAAAGCATTGGATTGTGGGTTAAAAAACTCAAAGTAACCTATAGTGAAGCTGGAGCTATCCTAGAGGATCAATATACCACTCATGTTGCTAGATTTCCATTACTTATTTTATGTTATGCCATTTAAAGTTAGTGACTGGATCTTTTGATTTTCATTGTGAGATATTGTGGCATAGTGGAAGCCCTGAAGGTGCAGAGGTGTAGGTGTGTGTGGTCAAATTGGGTTGGCAGGGAAGGGGTTAAATTCCTCCTTGCAGAAACACGTCGGAATGTGTCTGGAGCCGTACATTGAATAATGGGTGATTAATTAGGCTCCAGTCACAGAGTATAAAAAGGGTGATCACGGGTGTTAATGTTAGAGTTAATGTTGGTGATAGAGGTGGAGGTTTGTGTTGCTGTGTTTTTGTAGACCTTTTGTTTTGGCCCTTGTGCCTTTTTGCTTGTTAATTTGTTTTGTTTAGTGTACTGTCTTTGTTTGCTGTTATAATTGTGAATTAAACGTGTGCACTAGCGCTTCACTGCAGCTTTCTGTCTCTGAATGGAGGCGTGGGTTCAAATCCCACTCCTTACACCACGTGTGACAGGGTAGCGTCACTGGCAAGGTTGTTTCTATCAGGAAGGGAGACTCAGAGACAAGAAAGCTGCAGTCCCACGTGTATCTGCAGGGAGGAATTTAACCCCCTCCCTGTCAACCCAATTTCACCATACACACCCACACCTGTACACCGACAGGTCTTCCACCCTGCCACACATATACATTATGTACTGTACAGCACCGCAAATACATTATATCGCTAAGCAAACTGCTTATTGTTTAAATCAAACTCTATTCACAAAACATGTATACAGGTATTTACAATACTATATAATTTGATAACTAATCAAGCTGGTTCTATTTAATGCATACTCTACAAGCAAACATCAGAAAAACTGTTTTTTTGTATTAGTGTGTATTGGTATTCCAAGCACAAGTGCTGGACTTTTGTTTTTCTAATCCGGTTTAGTTGAAAGGTCGGGCACAGCTGTGACGGCCCTAACCCCAACAGGTGACGACTGCAGCTGCTGTTACTCTGTAACCGCTATTCTGAGCCCGCCAACATTCAGGGATGACTGACACTTTCAAATGCAGCCCAACTAAACAACATACAAAACAAATTGCATGTGTGGAACATCACTGTATCTGATCAAGGGTTTGTCTTGTATCTATACATGCAATTTACTATATGGTATATGTATATTGGTAAGATCTCTTTGTAGTCAGAATAGAGGGATTCTGTATTATATATTTTTACATTTTTATTTATCACAAGGAATACATCAGGAATGTATCTTTTTAGTTATCTGCTAGATTGCGCACAATGTTTCATCCTGGTACAATATCCAAAATAAATTTAAAACATTTTAATAGTACTGCAACTATTGCATGTAAAAACAAATCTAAGGTAAAACTATAGGAAACTAAGTCAATTAGACAAACATTTCTAATGCCTTCTTCAAAATATTGGTATAGTTTTACTGAGAGTATTTTGAAGTTATACATCAAAAACAAATCTTAAACTAATTTGGGCAATTGCAACAACTTGAGAATTGAGTCCTTAGTTCTGTACTTCGTTGAATACTAGCCAGTATGGTACTATCTGCAGATCATCCCCAGCTCTGTACTATCTTAGAAACAAATTGGAAACAAATGTTAGTTCATTGCAATTGAAACTATCCTGCAGTCTTTAATTAATACTGTCCTCTGTAGTGACCCACAGGATCATCAAGTTAGCACCCTATGTTTAGTTTGTTGTAATTGATCATTAGTTACTAAGATGATTCATGTTGGGTATTCTACTACATACAAATGTAAACCCCATTTTCTTAAATGCCATTCCTCACTCTATTAGAAGTATTATAAGTAAGAGTGCAGTTGTTGACTAAACTGACCCATTGACCATCCTCAAGGCAAGGGGAAAACAAAGAATGATTGCAAATGATCAAATAAAGAGAGCAGGTATTCCATCCAGCAGCATCTTTATTGTCATGCTGTATAATCCCAATAGAACCCTCACGTCTGGAATTACCAGAGATAATACACAGGTCTGGCTCAGCTGTGACTGCCTAAAACCGCTCCGTATTTGCTGGTAATTAAACAGCGTCGGGTATTATTGCTTGATTAAACCTCTTGAAAAGTATTTGTGTGGATTCCATGGGACGTGCCTAACAAGTGCCAGATAACCCTGCGTGTACAAGAATTCACAACAGAGGGTAGTTTATAGTTTATAAACCATACATGGTAGGCAAGGAAACTTCTCTTATTCCACAGAGTTCAGATAAACATTTTTATCGTAGGACCGAAGGTGATATATTTCTGTATATTCTGTGTAATATACTTTACAGGGAAATAATACATTGCTAAAAACTATTTTGCAGTTTAAAAAAATGGAAACTGTTAACTTTTAAATCTTTCAGTCTAAATATAATAAAGGATTTGTTGTTAATGTGCTTTGTGTTGTCCCGGGTGCGTATGTGTCTGCAGCCTCTGGCATCTCCCCGACAGTCTCCTCTGAGTATCCTAGTGATGAATGATCTGTTCTGGTGCCCCGTACCCAGCACCACAGCTGTGCTCTTTCTTATGCCTGCTCTGTCACTGCAGATGGCACCTCCACTACCAGCACAGCTGCACATAGTCTTCACCAGGGGAAAAAAGGACTGCTATTTCAGTCACTGAAAAAAAAGCAGTAGAATTTTAAACAGGATGGTGAAGAATAGGATTTTATTTTATTGAGATAAATGTCAACCTGCCATCAACTCTTTATGTATTCATTTCATTTCCCTAACCAATGACATTAAGCACCCTGACAGAGGAACCCCATGACATTAAAGAGGAAGTAGCGGGGTTCCGAAAAATATAGCATTATACGTGACCACATGTTGCTACCATTTAAATAAAGTACCTGTAATTTCTTACACTTATAAATTTAAAGTCTCTCTCAGAGTTATTTTCAAGATGTCTGCTTAGTGGGTTCAGTTTCAGATCAAAGGCGTACATTTTTTTTCTACCCGCTATGGCCAAAACACGGGGAGTCCCTAAGGGATCCCAATTCGAAAAAAATCTGACACGGAGAGATTGCATAAAAATTGTATTGGTGGTGGTCGAACTTGGAAAAAATCAGGTGTGAGAATATCAAGTCATCTTCACGCATGAACAAGTCTGTTGTGGTGTTCCTAAGTAGTGAGAAAATAGTTCAGGAAACTGTCCAGCAGGGTTTAGTAATTTGATAAAGTTTTAATTTCTGTCCTGCATCTTGCGGTTCCCACTAGGAAAATAATAATTTCTAATATCCCTCCTTTTCTAAACAATGAACTCATAGTGAGAGAGCTGAGCCATCATGGACAGATAATGTCAAGTATAACTATGATTCCCCTGGGCTGTAAATCCCGATCTGAAACATGGCGTTTCGTTCAGAAGACAGTTATATATGCTCCTTAATGATCCGAACAGAGATTTAAATGTAGCTTTTAGGTTTTTTGTGGACAGCAGTGAATATATAGTCTGTTTTAATGTTTTAAATGTGGGCATGAGGGGCACATATCGAAGAACTGCAAGTGGACTGCAGGGAATACTGAAAAGCGAGGGGGAAGAAATCACCAAGGCGAGTGGGAGTGCAGCAGAGCCGGAGAGCCAGGTAGCCAGGTAGAATCTGCCACTGTGAACGGGCTGGAGAGACACCCGCAGTGAGGTTGCCAGGTGACAGACAGGGAAGTGAAGCAAGGGAACAGACAGAGGAAACCACTGAGCAGAGCGAAGCTGCTGTCTTAGTGTAAGGGAAAGAGAAGGAAGCGGGTGAGGAGAAAGAGTTGGTAAACCCCCAGTTTAAACTGCCCAAAGTGAAAAGAAAGGCTAAAACCAGGCACATTGCTGCAGCGAAGCGCAGCTTTGCCTCTGAGGCTGTCTCTCGCGCTGATGAATCAGACAGCGAGGTGTCTACGAGAGCGGATAGCAAGCGAGCAGGGGTACAATGTTGAAAGCATTCGGGCGTTCTTACAATTAGTTAAAGGATAAAGATGGATTAGTGTGATCGAGCATTTTCCTAATTTAAAATTGTTTGTAAATTCTGTGCAGCAAGTCATGGAAAAAATATATATTGTAAAATGTAATACGCAAAGTGCAGGTCTCTCTTCAACAGTAACAATGATGTATAATCTTACAAAAAAAAATTATTTTCTGTGTAAGTTTTTATTATTGTCTGTACTTTTCTCTCTGTCTCTTCTTTTAACCCTACAATGCAGACTCTTAATGTAGGAACTTTAAATATAAACGGGGGCAGAGATGCAGCAAAGAGAGCAGTTCTTTTTGAATACAAAACACAAAAGAAAGTTAGCGTTGCTATGCTCCAAGAGACATAGCATGTCACTACTTTGGCTACCGGTCCTGGCGAACATTGATCGGCTAATCCTATAAAATCGCATCGCAAAGCATAATACATTGCCACAGCTCCACCGCGATGCGACATGCGTAAAGGAGTACCACAAAACGATTGAAAACCCAGACCTCCCGATTAACAACAATAAATTAATGCCACCACCATACAGGTTCAAATCCAGAAAACCATGCTATGAGTCTGCACGAGAAAAATAAGGACACAAAAGAATTATGGTAGGAAGCCTGGGAAAACACCAACTTGACACAGAAGAACATCACTGGCGACCCCAAAGCCCTTCAGTCGGGATTCGATCTGCCAAGAAAGACGTGGTCCTCCTGAACCGAATCCGGACACTGCATGGAAAATGTGGAGACCTACTCTACAAATGGAAAGTTAAAGAGAGTCCGGATTGTGATTGCGGCACAACACCTCCGACCGTGCAGCACATTTTCAACATCTGCCCAATCAGATCTTTCAAGGGCAGTCTAGAGTCTCTACATGCTGCTACTCCTGATGCACTCGACTGGCTTTCAAATCTGGATGTCGATCTGTAATATGTTGCAGTCCAAAATGCCATATGAAAGAAAAAAGAAGAAAAAGAAGATTACGTTGATTCATTGGTATAGACTAATACATAAAACACTGATTGGGAAATCGTCATTTTATCTGAGAAATTTGTTAAAAATTTGTTAAAGATCTCTTTTTATAATTTGCGATTTAACGCTTTTATTAATTTGGATGTTCCCAGAGTGTCCACTGCTGCTGGGCGTAATTCATTTCAGTATGCTACAGCTCATGAATGGAATGAATTACTACTCAAGCTAAAACTGCCTGGCTTTGTTTCTGAGGGTGTTTTTAATGGCCAGCTTGACTCACTGTTGACTGACTCCTGTACCTGCTGGATTCGATTTTATCTGTGATGTACATTTGTTTAATTATTTGTCTGTTTCCTTTCATGTTTTGTGCACTTTGTCATGGTGTAACATTGTTCACCTCTTGGCCAGGTTGTCATTGCAAATGCTAATTTGTTCTCCATTGACCTACCTTGTTAAATAAAGGTTTAAATAAATAAATAAATAAATAAAAGATTACATTGCTATTGCTTGCATCGGGCAGTCTGTCTGACATCTGTCCTGCACACCTTCCAGTTGTTCTTTTCCAGGTTGGTCAGATCCACCTGTCTGGATGGTCCTACTGTGCGTTTTGTTGCAG